>CM028137.1:364785000-365985000 GCA_016271365.2 Neoceratodus forsteri
AGTCTGTTCTCCAGAGTAACTGGAAACAGATACTGTATAACCTAGTTTCCAGGTTACCAGGAATAGGAAATATTGCAGCCAGATGTTGTAAACAAGGTAAAATAAATTGTTTCAAAACCTGTATTCTTTTCTCCTTGTTAAACCTGTATCGCCCATCTGAGAACTTTTTTCAATTTTGTCTAGGACAAGCTTCCAATTGTCTGTTGGGCGATTTTTAGGGCCAAATTGATCCCTAAAATAGTTATAGGTTCTGTTGTAAATGTGATTGAATGCAAAACAAATGGTGCTTGAGAAAACCACCTATAAGTAAGCCTTTTGTTTTAAGTAGATTAATTTTAGTGTTAGCTACAACAGCGTATTCCTGAAAAGTGGTAAAAAGATTCAAGCTGGTTAATGTGTGTAAGAATAAACAGATATCATCTGCATAAGCCTGGATAGTTAGAGATATATCGAGTCTGGGATTTTATCCCTGCCATAAGGGGGATATACTAATTGACCGTAAAAGAGGTTCTAAGGAAAATTATATAACAGGGGGCTTAGGGGCAGCCCTGTCGTACTATACATTTGACCGGAATCCATTCCTAATTTCCCATTAACGAAGGGGAATACTTTACCTGAACTATAAAGGCCTTTGATTAAATTCGTGAATGCAAAGGGACTTTAAAAATCTAATGTTGCAAACAAAAAGAATGGTTTACTCTATCAAATGCCTTTTCTAAATCTAAAGAAACAAGGAAACCACTATCTCCCAACTCATTAGATATTTCAATAGAGTCTCTAATAGAACATAACATAGCCTGAATGCTACGATTAGGATGCCACAATGTTGAATTGGAGAAAACTATATTTAGCCAAATCCCTAAGTCTGTTATTAATTACTGACATCAAAATTTTATAGTCCGAATTTAATAAAGTGATCGGTCTCCAATTCTGAAATAATCCCTTATCCCCTGATTTATGAATGTAAGTTTGTATACTATCAGAAAAAGATGCTATACTAACTCCCTGAGCCATAAAAAAATTATAAACAATTACCAAAATAGAACAAAGTTCTTTAGAAAAGGTTTTATAAAAGGAGTTAGAGAGACCATCTAGACCTGGAGCCACATTGGGCTTTAAAGAATTTAAAGCCATCAGAATCTCCTCTTTCTGAAAGGGTTGTGTGAGAGAGGAAGCTAATTCTGGTGCTAAGGCCTTTGTTATAGGGAATCCTAATACTTTATTAATTTGGGTTTGGGAGGGATTTTGAAGGGGCTCAAGATTCTTAAAATGTTTATGAATCAAGTCTTCTAGTTCGTAATTGAAGTAACAGTCTTGTCCCCATCAGTTAAGAAGGATAAAGATCCATGCTCTTTGACCTCTTTACATAATTCAAAAGGGTCTCCAAAACTGATTTCTTAAATGATTAGAAATGACCGCTTGCAGGGTCCCTGCTCGATTATACTGAAAGATTTTCATCTGTGATTTAATTTCTGCAATTTAGAAGAAAATTCTCTCTGGAAGAGGTGGCTCTGGATAATAAAGTTTGTAATTGGGTCCTAAGTTGGAGATAGCGAAAAATTTTTCCTTTGGCGTACTATACCTTGTTTTTTGAACCAATTAATACAGTCCTTTTTCGTCTCCAGCCACCAAATCCCCAAATCTTGATATAAAAAACAAACAGATAATCTGGCTTGCAAGATTAATGTAATGGAATTTAAAACCAAAGGTTCTTGTAACGTGGAAGTGTTAAGTTTCCATCTTGGTTTTTGCTTCTGAATGGAACTCGAAAGGCCTATATGGGTCATTAAAAGAGCATGGTCTGAAAATTCCACTGGGATGATTTGAGAATGGTGAAATGAAGTGTGTTTGGTTACAAAGAGGTGATCAATAGTATAACCGACCCCACTTTTAAAAAAAGTACCAATTGGGCCCGAGGCCTGTTTAGTCATGCAAGAAATTAAATTCGCACTTTTGATAATATCTAACAAGCATATAGTGTCGCAATACACTTTTTTAGAACTATCAGTTTTCCTTTTAAATGTTATTCCACAATTAAAGTCTCCGCCCCAAAAGATAGGGACAGTAGTCACCAAAAAGGGTTGAATTTGTTTCATGCAGGCAACCCTACCAGATTTTGTCTGGGATTGTAAATATTAATCAGTCAAGAGTATAGGAGAACCAAGTCCCTTCTATTATCAATATTCTTCCGGGACATAAATCAATTAATTTATGTAGAATAAAGTTGAAAGAATTAAAAAGAATACCAACACCGCCTGCCTTATCTTCCCCAAAGGACTAATAAGATGGGCCCCAGGGCTAATCCTGGCAAAAGCAGAGCACTGCATTTTATTACACATCCATGTTTCTTGAAGAAATATAATTGAACAGTTAAGATCATGTAGCAGATGAAAAAGAGTATATCTTTTTTTTGGTTTTAACAGACTATGTGTATTTAGGGAAGCCCAAGAAAAGTTGTATTCCATGCTGTAAGATGTAGGTCAAAGGAAAAAAGACAGCTAGAATCATTTTTTTCTCCTTTTCTTTTTTTTCCCTTTATAATCATCCCTCATTGTCCCCAAGTTATCTTGTAATGAAACTTGTGAATCTGTGTCGCCCATATCTATCTCAGAATCCCCCCAACTCAAAGCCTCGTATGAGTTTTTGGTTTCTATTCCTTCAGAAGCAGGAATCACTAAAGTTTTTGAGTTCTACTCGATCTTCTGAGAGCTGTGGAGGCTTTGAAACCACTTCCTGTCTGTCCTCGGACCTTCTTTCGAGTCTATATAACAGACCGCTGCAAGGAAATCGAATGCTTTGTTCCTCAATATTCTCTGTCAGCCCTTCCTGATGTGCAGTACACACTGGTTGGACCTTCTTGGGTAAAGAGGCCTTAGGACTCTGAGGATTCGGGGTGATGTATAACAGGTTGTACTGGGATTTGATGACTCATATCATTTTGGGCTTTTGTATAAAAAATCTGATTTCCCGTCCAAATTGTTTTATTTTGTGCTGCCCAAGGACAGTCTCTAAAGGCGGTTTAGTTCTTCACAAAGATCACATTTGATTGGTTATTACAAATATAGTAACATGCCCTATTTCCCCACAATTATCACATTTGGGCTGGTCACATGTACTGGATAGATGAGTTTTAGCCCCACACCTGTAGCATGCCCTTGGTTGACCGCTATAAACACCACCCCTATCCCTACCCAACAAGAAGGAATTGGGTATGTGTTCAATACCTGAAGCTGTCTGACGTAATTTAACTTTAAATTTCCACCCCTGTCCAAAACTGTTCGGTATCCAAGATAGGTTCCGGATCACTTTGGATTTCACATTTTGTGCTAGCCAAAAGGTGATGTCTCAACGGTACACTTTCATTTCTGAACATAACAGTAACTGAACTTAGTGAGGGGTTTAGACAATGGAATTACCAAAAAGGGGACCAAAGGGAGAAACTTGACCTGATTGTACCTATCCCAAAAGAGATCTAATAAAGCTGGGATCTTAAAGTTAACATCGAAATTGTTCTCTCGAAATGTGGATAAACGTAAAAACATCTCTAGGTAGGAACTTTAAAGAATCCTTTAATAACAATTTCCCACATAATATCTGTCTGGTTTGTCTTTTAACCCACCCTTATACCTGATGCGCACTGCATTCCTCCTAGGTGCTGCTTCCTTTGCTTTGAGCAAATAAACTTGACATAAGAGGTTTATCTGCAACTGTCACTGTGTCTTCCTGCCCTTAGTATCTGAACATACAGTAGGATCGGAACCATCCCTTTCTGTACCCCCCCCTCCTGATTCACAAGTAACTCAGAACCAGGTAGAGTTTTTACCTCAGAATTACCAGGACACCATGTAGAAACATGTTTATTAATATCAAGAGAACTATCCCACTCAGTATCAGGAGACCAGATCCCTTTCCCCAGAGGTTTCCACCCTGCAGCTGTTAAGGCAGCTTGAGGTGTCCAGTTTATATCATGTTCGCCCAGGGAAAGTGAAGGCAGACTTGAGGAAACTTTATTTTGGGTCACAATCTCCATTGCAGGGTTTTCTCATTGTCAGTAAAAGGAATTCTGTGACTCTCTCTTAGAACTTGTTGTCTGATAAGTAATATTGTTATTGTCCGGGCTCAAGAGTGTTCACCTGAGGGTTAAATACAATCCTGCTTCCTTATGTAAAGTAATTGTAGCAAAAGCCTTATTGGAAATAATAGAAGAAGTCTGTTTATGAAATCCAAAGCTAAAGGGACTTTAGCTTATCCTTTCCTTGAGCAAAACGTAAATGTTGCACTGTCCACCGCCTCCTTCCCCGTCTGCTCACCGTGCAGTATTCTCTGCCGCCATGATGAGCTGCTCCCGGCGATTCCTGCCATTGCTTCACTGCTGCTAACGCCAGATGAGAAAGTCAGAAGACGATTTGGAAGTTCCACAGTCCGTCATCTTCTGTACTGCTGCACATCGTTCCGGGCTGAAATGAAGGTGCGACTGGAGAATCCACCAAACTGCTGCAGTACCAATCTTCGCTACAAAACGGGAGTTTCACAGGTCTGTAAGACAACATTTCCAGTACCGCTGGATGCAAAAGGTTTGGTAAAGTGGCACTCAATCCCGCTTACCAACGGACCTCCATTGCTCAGATTCAACACCGACTGCCTCTACCGGAGACCTCCTCCAACACCTCCTCCTCCTCCTCCATCTGCCATGTAGTGGCTATTACTGACCCTTGCATCCCCCTACTGGCGTCCCAACGCCAGCAGAGTAGGGGAATTTCCCCGGTGTCCTGGCCAAATTTCCCTCATTCACTAAAAATACCACCAACAGCTTAATCTGGTTCAAGGTCAGTTGGCATTCATCTGTATCCCCCTCCCCCGGGTCGTGCCTGAAAATAGGCAGGATTTGTCTAGTGCACTTACCCGTCAAAAAAGATAAATAAATATATATATATATATATATATATATATATATATTTTGTAGTGTTTTTCCCATTTTCTCCTGTAACCCATCCAGGTACCTCAGATGCATGTCTGCAGGTGGAGGCACATGCACGCTGTGTCTTGAGGTACCCTCCCACTACATGTCACCCTCCACCTACACTGACCACCGGACCTCCACCCAGTGGCAGTGGGACTACGGGGGGGGTGGCAGCCACCCTGGAAGAGGAGAGCTGCCTTCCGGCTGCTCAATCCTGCTCACCCATGTGCCAGCTCTCTGACAACCTGAGTCCATTCCCAAACCTGGGTCACCGGCGTGGTGTGAGGTAAGGTGTCCAGTGCCTCAGCCCTCTGCACCACCAGGCCAGCTATGGTATTCTTTTTTTACCTGTCTAGTGGAGTTTTGTAGACTTTGAACATGTCCCGAATTTGCCACAGGGGAGTTTGGAGCAGTAATGTGGTCATCTTGGTTTTATAAATTTGCTGCCCCTCCATCTTTGCATTTTGTCACAGTATTAGAGCCCTTTGTTGGAATCTCTGACTCTTCTTCCTTGTTGAACTCCTCAGATCTTGTATCTGTACATTTACCTTCCACCATTTTAGTGGTACTAGTTTCTGCCCTTTCAGCGAGTTCAGTGATTACCATCTGTTCATCAATTAAAATCTTCTGACTGTGGTATATCAGTACTTGAACAAAACTCACACTCCCTGATGATGCCTTAACGAAGCCGGTCAGAGTTCTTTGTGGTGTCTGTCTGCCTATAAATAGCTATTTTTATTTGAATATTATACGTCTCTTATTGCTTTTTTTTTTTGGCATTACTGGTAGCACTAGACAAGGTGGCACTGTTCTGTCTGCTTTAGAGCATTCTGGTGTATCACTGCCAAGCTGTTCTGTTTGAGCTTTACTCTGATCAACAGCTGTTTGCTTAAGTGCCATACTAGTTGCTGCTACACTTTCAGTCTCACTTAAATCTGATGGCTTTTCCTCCATTATCTCTGAATTTGATAATTTTGGTATTTGTGGCTGACTAATGGTAAAGACGAACTATTTCACACAATTCAGTAAAACTGCTCAGCTCCCGGTGTATTTCTATGGGCTTGTTAATTAAACTATCTGCGCTTCTCGATTTTTGACTCCTTGTGGCATGAGAAAAAAAACTGGTTGACCCTGGGAGAATTATTTGCTGCTTCTTCTGTAAGTTTTCTCTCTTTTTTTGTAAAGAAGCTTTTAGATAAGGTCAGGACTGAGACATAAGGTCAGTGATATCTCTGAATGTTTAAATGTAAAATCTTTCGAGTACCAATTCCATGACACTCTCATCACTCACAGGAAATGCCTCTGCTATTGCTGGTCCCGAAACAATTAGGTAGCTCAGAGCATCTGGTCAGATATTCTTTAAAGATTGAATATCCAACCTAATACATCAACATTCTTAATCTAGTATGTACATTCAACAAGTAACCTCAACAGAAGAGAGTTTTAAAAATTGTGAGTGGCAACCATCTTTAATGATCAGTCATTAGTTACAAAAATAGCTGTAAAATTATTTTGACAATATCTGATAAACTAACAATAAACTGAGTGTTAATATAAGGATGTCATAAATACATTTTTGTCAAAAAACTATACAATTAATGTTTTTGCTGACTAACAATACTGCTACTTTAAAGGTATGTCAAAGATTTAATTGGTGCCAGGGAATCTAGAATGCACATACACCCCATGAGGTGCTACAGTGAACAGCATAATAAGAGGGCCTTGCAAATGGTTCAGTGATGCAGGCAACACATGCTATGAGCCTCCCCCACTGAGTGGTAAATAATCGTGCAGGACTAAGTGCCCTTTGGATGCTCAGTTGTCATTCTATCCACCCCTTGCCTCCCTACTTCTTAGGTGCCTCAATTGCTTTGGTTGGTAGTTTATCTCCATTGCCACTTGACTTCAGCCATTCCTTTCACCTTCCACTGTGGTCCTTGCTTGCTGCCTGCCAATGCTCTACAATTTCCACTTCTCAGGCTTCTGTGCCATAAGCGGTGTTGTCTCAGTCAATTTGACGAGCAATCCCTCTTGTAGAAACTGGGTCCTGCTGGTTCCTGGTACCATTCCCCAGTGCTGCCTGCCTTTCTAACCTTGCTTCTCCCGCGTGCTAAGCTCTAGTTTTGCAGATGGAAGTTTTGCATGGTGACCCTGAGCCTGATCATTCCATCCCTGGAGTACAGGGCATGATTCCGTATCTTGACCACGTGTACTTCCACATCCCTATTGTCCTTCACACAAACGGTTCCTCAGATTCTGAGGAACCAAAATCCTCTATCACTTTCAAGCCATGCAGTTGGATCTGTCATTGGTCCCCTGGGTGTTCACCAAGTGTCTGTCAGTATTGCTTTCCTCTGATGTAGTAGTGTCAATGAGTCCCTCTACCTCAAAGACTGGCTTCTCAGAGGCAGTTCAGTGCAGGACATGCAGCTGGCCTGGGACTTGGCCATCCAGATATTCCAGCAGGTGGGCTTCCTCATCAACCTGGGCAAATACAAGCTGACTCTGAAGCAGAGTATTGTGTTCATTGGGGTGTTATTAGACTTGTTGCAAGCCATAATGTGCCTACCACCAGACAGGGTTGGGGATCTTTCATCCTTTGCCCAATCATTTCAAATTGGGTAATCATGCCTAGCCCAGGATTCTCTCAAGCACGTGGATTTCACAGTTTCTTCTACAGCCATGGTCTATTGGGTCCACTGGTGTATGAGAGCCATCCAATATGAACTAGGTCTCTGTGGTCCCAGATACATTCAGACCTGGGCCAGACAGTTCTGGTGACCAAGTTGATGATACTGGATGCCATCCTGATGACATCCAGTCACCAAGATGCTGCTTTAGGGTCCTCAGTTCTCGAGTGCTTATTCATCTTAACATTTGGGATATGTGCCATGCCCCCCCTCCTCCTGAGGACTGTTAGGGGTCTGCCTAAGTGTGACTAAGTGTGGCTAGAACAGATCCAGAAGCAAATGGTTTGATACCTTTTATTGGACCAACACAGATGTTTCAAAAAGAAAACAACATCTAAGCTTTCAGACCAACCAAGTCCTTCCTCAGAGATTTATGACAATTGTTCAGAGAGCCACAATCTATTAACACCCAGATCATACTTAAAAACCCAGAAAAAATTCTCATTGGTTAGAAGTACCTATTTCAAAAAATCACAAATTTAAATGGAATGAATAGCATCCCTTTAGCTTGTCATTACTGAGAATCATTTCAAGGTCAAACCCATAGATAAGCTGAATACTGAAGCAGGCAAAGTCTGTAACTGAAATCATTAATGAGTGCGTGTGTTAGGAGAATACATTCAAAATTAAAAGCAACACCCTTAGATTTAATACCACAAATGTGCAATACCACATACCACAAATGTCCAAGTTAAAATGTGATAATATAGTATGATAAAAAACTGCACAACAGAAATATATGTATGGTAATCAGAGGGGAATAAGAAAATGTACCTTTTATGAACAACTGTTTAAAACATTCATACAGAATATAACTTATCTGGAGATATTTTCTAAACTTTACTTTCAACCAGTTAATACACTCTATAAACATTAAAGCCTACAGTGTTTTTAATATTTTTAACAAGATAATACCAATTGTCAGTATTATTGCCAAATAAAAAAATGTATGGTTACAAGTAAGTAACCTATTCTTTATGAAAATTGGGAACCTTGTCTTAATATGGTCCCACAGACCCATATTCAGTGTCCTGGGCCAGAAATTTGAGATGTAAGCTTTTTAAGTCCATCATTGATAGCTGTGATGCCTGTTTGGAGTCAGCAAGTGAGCAAAGAGAGAATCAAGAGCAGCCCCACCCCAGGCAGATCAGATGGCAGGGCGGTGGTGCTGTGGCTCTGGTTCATAGGTGAGCTGGAGGCTTGGAAACTGCGCCATTGAGTTTATGAATCTGGTAAAGTCAGCTACATAGCTGGGAAGGCTACCATGAAGATATGTTTCTGGAGGTTTGTCAGATCCAGGGACTAAATCTGTACATTGAATCAATTGCTGCTTGATAACTAGTTTCTGCTCATTGGAAACATCTTTCCGTTTCAATTGTTGTTTTGTACTATTGACTATTTTTAGCTCTGTTACTGGGACATATTATTTGTACAATGAAAATCCCCTCAGTAGCATACAGTAGCAGGACATACTCCATAAGATGCAGTCAAGCAAATGTCTGGGGAATAATGTAGTGGAAAAGGAGTATTGGTATTGAGGGGTTGGTGGAGGGCCAAATGGTACAGACCAGTGATAGCCTAGTGAGGTGGCTAATGGATCAAAATGGTACAGTCCAGTGGCTGTCTGGGGGCATTAATGTACAGTCAATATGATACAATAAATAAATAAACCTTACAATTTAACTTTATCTGTTTGATCCTGTCTCCCTTAGTTCCAATAGAATGTAAGCATGGCCGATCCGGCAGTATCTCAGAACCCTCCACAGATGATATCAGTGATGGAGGTCAGATGAAGGACACTCAGGAAAAATCCTTCCTTCAACTTCTAAAATCTCCCAAAGAACAGTTGATAGTCCCATGGTGATCCCAGCACTAACTACAGCTCACATGACCTGTACTTAGACTTGGGATCACCATGGGACCAGAACCCATAATACTGGAGTTGTTAGGAGCTCAGGGAAGGAGTTATCCTAACTGAATCACCCAAAGCTGACCCCTAGCATGAACATCAGTCACGGGGGGTTAGAATGCTGCCAAAGTGGCCATGTTTATAAGCTGCTGATTGGGGGAATGGTTGGAGTCACCAGATATTAGAAAAAGGGTCTCAGAAATGCTGCAATCTGATTGGCTGTTAGGATTCTGACATCCTTACATTAATCCCTGTTACACTGTCATGTACAGCTTGATCACCATAATGCATGAATTCTTCCAGTCAGCATTCCATCATCTAGTAGAGCTGAATAACTGGAATGATGTATTCTGATTCTGAGCCAGCATTCTTAAACTGTTGGTGAAAGAACTATTTTGTTAAAATCTCCCTCTCATTGAGAAAAACATTCAAAAAGTACACTTTTCTTTTGGAATAATTTTATAATAACACTAAGGTACTCCCAGAAGTTAGATTAAAAGTCAGTCACCCCCTGGGGCAATATGGCACTCAGCTGTGCCTCGTGCCACATTACACTTTTAGGGGGTGGTTCACAGACTGTTAATGTAATCCCAGGTCATGTCTTATTGGTTAAAAATTAAACTGTAAGAAAGCCAAGTAAGAAAAGGAAATTATTTTGTTCTAAATGCACATGGTAGAGAAGTGGAGCCTGGAAGTACAGATAGACAACGGACACAGGTACAAGGTGCAAATGGTGCTGTTTTATTCAAAACAGTAAAAACAATGATATATTTTGTCTGATGGCTTCAGAATGGTAAACAGATCTGAAAACTGATTTGGCAGCTGCTCAGTGCTTAATGTCAGTTATAAACAGAAAGTTCAGCAAAGTTTTTTGCACTCCAGATCTGCTCTAAAAGTCCCTGCTTGTATCAAGATTGTAGACCCTCATTCTAAGCAGTAAGAAGTAATACCTTACAGCTTCAAGTTAACCTGTTTGACTAGGTTAGATCTTTCTTCCTCTCAGTTTCTTATGCAGTCTTTGCCTTCTTCTCAGAGTTCAG
Organism: Neoceratodus forsteri; assembly: GCA_016271365.2. Taxonomy (NCBI): domain Eukaryota; kingdom Metazoa; phylum Chordata; order Ceratodontiformes; family Ceratodontidae; genus Neoceratodus; species Neoceratodus forsteri. The sequence continues at coordinate 364,795,600 of CM028137.1, forward strand.
GGTGTCAAGAGAGCCTCCCCTTCCTGCTGCCTTCTGTGGTTTTTATTGGTTTCTGCGCTAACCTCCATGACCTTTTGTTCTCAGAACACAACACACAATTAGCTGTCCTTTCTGAGTGTCCTGAGATAAACACATAAGTGAGAAAAAAAACTCTAAGACTGGGAAACAGTAAGCCCTTCCTGGCTTTAAAGTTATTTATTCTTTTAACAAACTCCTTTTTTCTCAGACATTTTAATTTTCCATATAAAAATGGAACAAGGTTCTGACCCTGTCACAAAGTGCAAATCGGTGGTTAGGATGTGAACATTCCACTTTATAACATTAAGTGTTGAAATATACCTGAGACACCAGCATAGCCATATTTACAGGAGTGTGCCTTTAATTATTTTCAAATATTTAAAAAAATAGTAAAATAGGCTGGCATACTAGCACTGTGGTAGTGCTACCACTTGCTACACTGGCAATCGGGGTTCAGAAACGTATTTGGGCCATTCAAGGGCTGGCTGGGGGAATTAACATTGAATGGCTCATGGACAGCTCTCTTTTGGGGAGGGGGGCAGCACATCCCATTGCCTGACTACCACCTAGCAGTGGCTGGGTGGTACAGCAGCAGGCCCTCACACAGAGGGTATGATGTGAATACCTGTAATGTTTGCGAGCATCACTATACTCACAGGTGTCATTGCATGTGGCTCGACATTCGGAGAAGCCAAGGAAGAAAACACAGGAGGAAAGACATCCTGACTGCAGGATTGTTTATTTATTTAGTTGTTTAACCAGGAGTAGCACACTAAGCTGAAAGCTTTTTTACAGGAGCGACCTGGGAGCACAGGGAAGTTAAGTGACTTGCTCAGGGTCACACAGCATGCAAGTGGAAGCTGTGGGATTCAAACCCAGGTCTGGTCTGCTGGTTGTCACCAGATTTGCAGTTCAGAGCCTTAAACCATTATGCTATACTGCCTCCAGTGGTATGGGGTAAGTGGTGGAGCAAGTCCTGGAAAAGGTAGGTGAGGGGGATGGGGGACATCGTAAGAAGGGGGGCGGTGGGCCAATAAGGAGCATAAACTGTATATGAAAAAAATTGCTAAAGCAACCTCAAAATGGGGAGGAAAGGATATTATAAAATGGATCATTGGTCAAAACATGTCACATGACTGTGAGTAAATCCTGCAACTGACAACTGCTAAAGATCCTGCTTAACAAATGTTTACTTTCTTTGAACCTAATTTACTTTTTAAAACTTTTTTTTACAGATTCATTTTATAATTGCAATAATGCACTTCGGGGTGCATGCAGTAGCAGGATATACCCACTTCTTGTGCGGTTTAAGTGACTTGACTGCGCCTGGTGACACGCCACACAAGGCGTGGGTAACTCCTACGGCAACACACACCCTGTCATGCATTATTGCTTAATCTTACAAGCCAGGAAGAAACAGGACAACTCAAAACAGACTAAAAGGGTCACGGTATAACATTTTCACTGTAACGCTCACTGCTACTTTAAGCACCCTTACTTATTTTATTAGCTTTTGAAAACAAACAAAAAATGTATAATTTGAGTTCTGTATGATTCATCTTAAGAGGAACCTGGTGGGCCCTGCCTGAGTGCTGCCATATGAAAGGAGTAGTGTTTCCAACAGCTGATCGAGTACCTTGATCTTAGTTGACTCGGGCTACCGGCTGATTCCTAATGTTTCTTAAACAGCTACTTCCCTTGTTGGAATGTGACATTTGAAATAAAAAAAAACAGAAACACATAATTCTGTGTTACCAAGGGAATGAAAGTCCCCTTTCTGTTGGAAAGCATTATGCTTTTTTAAGTGACATGCCGTCAGACCCTGTATGAAAACATCTTTGTCAAATGAGGTGTGGGATTTGAACCCCCTTCCCCCGACACATACACACACAGTTTCTTTCATAACAGGCGAGTGTTATGGCTTAATAAGTGCAGTAGCTAGCTACGTTTGAAAGATCCAAGTACAAATGAAAACTGGGACTGCAATTAAATGCCTGGCAGGCAGCAAGGGTGGGGAGGTCCTTCGGAGCTTTTACTGCACTCCCTCCGAAACAGGTAAATTATAGAGGATGGATTTATTTTTTTATTTGCAGATATTTTCACTGTGGAGGGTGAACCTATATGAAGAGAGCAGGGAACGAAGACCTATCGAATTCTTACCCACCAGCTCTCTTCTGATTCTGCTTAGAACGGGGTCTTAGAGCCCACAAAGGATCTAAGTGGTTTTTGTTTTCAACCCTGTTTTTGAACCAAATAATTTGCTACATTTGCATATTAATTAAATGTTAATTAACTGTTAAAGCAGCATTATTTGTTAGCTGTAAAAATCATTGTATAATTTTTTTTTAGTAATTCTGTATTTATAGCAAAACAAAACAATATATCAGTTTCGCTTTTCATTGTATTTTTGTTTTTAAAATATCTTAGAGAAATAAGACTATATTGATGCTGACTGTGGTTGTCAGAAATATAATAATGCTAAAAACTATATGATGGCTTTTCTGCCAACTAGCAAACACTGCTGCTTTAATGACTAGTTTCCTTTCAAACTACTAGAACTGTTTTTAAGAGTTCATATGTATCTGTCTGTCTGCCTGCCTGTCTGTCTATCTATCTGATAGTCTTCAGAATATACCCTGCAATCAAGGATATGCCCTGTTCAGGCTGTCAGCCATCATTTGGACTGCTGTGTTTTTTTTTCCTTCCCCAGTTTTCTCTCAGTTCCCTCCCTCCACCCTGTGGCATGGGCCATACCTTTGTTGTCTTCATATGCATACAGCGTCCCTGCAACAAGAGCAAGCTCCCTTGCCCAGCTGCAAGTATTGTTGCAGTGTTGAAATGCACTGCTCATTCTCCCCAATGGAGAGAAGCTGCCACATTGCATCTACCTCAGCCTGGCCTGCCACCTCACCGCAGCACCCCCAGTTTGCCCCCGAACGTAGGTCCCCTGCACGCCAATGCAGCACCTTGCTGTTGGGTCACTGGGGAGGCATAAGGCTCTTTTTGTTTTACTTATTTATAATATTTCTTGTAAAATGTTACACGAAATAGTGCAGACATAAGTGATACACATTGCTATATTGCATAATTATGAATGGATAATTGAGTCAACTGCCTTGTGGTACAAGATTCAAGGGAAATTCAAATGTTTTTTTCATACAGCTTCTCCCCCACCACCATTTCCACCCAATGACACCACCCCCAGCTCTATCATCAACTTTCTCATGGACATACTGGTTATCCACCACTTGCCCAGGACCATATATTGGTGGGTAGCCTGCTGTGTCAGTCATACGTGTCTGCAGAGAGTGCCGACGTAGGGGAGGACCAAGGCTTTTTTCCTGCAATTCTAGTTTTCTCTCCAGTGGTACAGGCATGCAATGATGCATTAAATGCATGCATGCAATGGCACACAGGAGGCCAGGTGTCCAGTGGCTACTCCTCCTCAGATGTCCTGTTTGTAATCACAAATAACCTATCAGTGCTTAAAGCAAATAGTCCAGTTGTCAATAATGTTCTTGTTTTTTTTTTTATGTTTGTCTTTATTAAAATTTTCATTAAGCTAGTACAGTCACGGTCATGATGCACAGTTTGGCTATTGGAAAGCACTACTAAAGGCTTGCACATAAAGCTGGTCTTCACTACTAGGTAGAAGAATATAACTGGACCACCTAGGGGGTCAAAATCTAGAAAGAAACATATCTGGCTCTCATGAGTGCCATGGGACCCCATCAGTTGGGAATGAATTATATGGGATGGGTAAACCCTCCCCAAACCCAGTACCAAAATACAGCAACTAAGGAAGTAGATCATCTCTTTGCTCCACTATGCACATCAGCCAAGGTTACCATTACAAAATAACTCTAGCTGTGTTATGATTTAAGGCATAAGTAATTGTTTCCATCTTATAAATATCATGGGCCTGGGTCTGCCACGCTGCCAAGTAGGAGGCATTTTTTTCAATTTACAGTTTGAGCTTCTTTGTCCTCCAGCAGTCCCCTGCAGCCACAACACACAGCTCTGTCACCCACATGCCTCAGGAATCCCCACTACTTGTTATTCCAGTGGGTCCCAGTAGGTGGTATGGGGCCTGTGGGGTCAGAGGGTTCATCCTGCTGCTGGACTGTTATTCTCTGTTTTTCTCCCTCTCCGCTCAGGTAGGCCCATATGCAATGATGTGCACACACAACATAAAGGTGCTGTGAGCCTCAGCACCTGTGTCCTGCCGATGAACATGAGCAACGGCTGGTTGTGCCACCCAGCAGTGGTAAGCCCAACCTGCCCCCAAAGGAGGAGTACAGTCTCTGGACACTCAATCCTCCTTCACAAGCTGGCCCCTGAGTGACTCTGGCACCCTCCAGCTGCAGGATGAATCTGCCGTCCCTGTGTGGTGGGAGGTGTGGCACCCAGTGTCTCAAACCTTTGCATCACTGGACCATCTGAGGCAGATTTTAAACAATTCTTTGTGATGCATTTTTTTGCTGCTACTCAGCCAGTTCTAAATAATGTTGTATACATGATCTTGCCACTGACTCAGGGGTTTCATGCAGAAGCTTTGCTTGGGCAGTAATCAAGCCCTGGTGATCAAAAAAATGTGTTCACAGGCTGAACATAAATCCACCCAAAAAACCATCAGGAGCAGGTAACTTCAAAAAATGTGCATGTGTGTTGCAGCCAACTTCCCACATTGTTTCCAACAATTAGAACCATATTGAAAAGAGATACAGTACTTGCACTGAATTTTAGGAGTGATAAAGTAATGCATTAGCATTTCCACGCATAGTCTCTAAATACGGGAGGATATGATTTTGTGCAGGGCACACGATGCCAGTGCACACTGGGGTTCTGAAATATCCACACCCAACTCCACCTGCTGCTCTTTTTGAATCCCATTTGTGAGGGCTGTTAAATGCACAAACAAAGAACGTATATATGAATGAGATCAGGGAGAGGGCCCATCAGGATCTGGTGAAGCAAACTGGCAAAGCAGGAAGTCATGTCTAACTGAGTCAGAAAAGGAAGTTGTTTTTGCATAGATGAGCAGTTGAAGATGTGAACATGTGAAGAAGCCAGTAGGATACGGCCACTTGGTCTATCTAGTCTGCTTGTATTGCAGGGTCCACAGCTTAAGCTACTACCCCCCCCCCAGTCCTCCCATCCTTTCCCTCTTCCCCACCTCTGACCCTTACTTTCCTCTTAAGTTTATCCCAGCCTCTCTTGAAGATGCCCACTGTCTTCATCAAGACTACCTCTTCCACCAACACATACCAACTGGACACCACCCTCTCTTTGAAGAAATGTTTCCTGGCCTCCCTCCTAAACCTCTCCCCCCCAACTTAAGACTGTCTCCCTTTGTATTTTGGTTGCCACTTAGCTTAAAGCGACCTGCATCATCCACCCTACTTATTCCCTTCAAGTACTTAATGGTCTCAATCACGTGTCCTTTCTCTCTCTCTCCCCTCTCTTCCAGACAGTACAGGTTCAGGGCCCCCAACCTCTCATTGTAAGCTGTACCCTGCTGGCCTCTGATCATCTTAGTTACCCTCCTCTGAATAGTGACCTTCTCTGTGGCGTTCTCCAGTCCTGTTCTTTTTAAGGTGTGGGCACTAGTACTGCACTCCATACTCCAGATGTGGCCTCACCAATGACCTGCACAGGGGCAGCATAACTTCCTCACACCTACTGCTGATCCCACTGGCTATGCAGCCCAACATTTTATTTACCCTTGCTGCTGCTTTCTGGCACTGTGTGGAGTGCTTCAAGTCACTAGTGATCATCACTCCCAGATCCTTCTCCTCCTCTGTTGCAGATACCCAGACCCCTCCCAGGTGGTGCTCTGTCCTGGGATTCTTGGCTCCAATGTGCATAACTCTGCATTTCTTTGCATTGAAGCCAAGTTGCCAAATCTCAGAAAACATTTCGAGCTTTTTTCTGATCATCCTGTAGGTCCTGTATCCCTTTGGCTGTGTCCACCCTCCCATAGAGCTTGGTGTCATCTGTGAATAAGCATATTTTGCCCTTAATTCTATCCCCAATATCACTGATGAAGACATTGAACAACATCGGTCCTTGCATTGAGCCCTATGGAACCCCACTGGTGACCACCCTGGTGCTAGTTAACTCTCCCCCCCCCACATCCTCTGGGTCCTGTTCCACAGCCAGTTTTCTACCCATCTGGTCATCTTCTCCCCAAACCCGAGATCCGCCAACTTCCTGATCAGCCTTTTGTGGGATACAGAGTCAAAGGCCTTGCTGAAGTCCAGGTAAAGGATATCCACCACTTGGCCCCTGTCCACTGCCTTAGTGACCCAGTCAAAACAGTCAGTCAGGTTCATTTGACACAATCTCCCTCACACAAACCCATGCTGCCTCATATCCTGGAGACCATACTCCTCTAGATACCCTACCAACCTTTTGTTAAGAATGGTCTCTCGGCAGGGAAGGGGAGGATTGGGCATCCATAGGACTGCTCTCCTGGGGTGGGTAACAGGGCCACTTTGCTCTGCAGCAGCCCCTGATGGTGACCGGAAGCATGCAGGAATGTTGCAAAGTGGGAAGTGCCAGAAAAATGGAAAATAATGCTCCGGATTGGCCGGAGGATGGCATCCAGTCCACCGACACCCTCGAAGACTTCCTGCGAGCCAGTTCACCTCAGCAGTGTCCCGAGGCTGAAGACAAAGAGTGTGCTGGGTGGCCCCCACCAGTGCCTTCACCCACGGAGGAGAGGGACCCACTCGGTGAAAGGGTAACACCAAGCTACCTTGGGGTTGGCTGAAATATGAGGCTAGGAGGCTCGAGGGGATTAGTAGGGGGGATGCCAGTGACTTTGGGTGCCTGAAGGAGTGGCATAAAAAAATGTGGTGTTCTCCAGTCTTGTGGTACCACACCTGGCTCCAATGAATTATTGAACAGGCCTGCCAGAGGCACTGGCAAGCTCCCCTGCCAGTTCCCTCAGCACCCTTGGGTGTATGGCGTCCGAGCCTGGTGATTCGTCCACCTTCAATGCTAGCAGCCCTTCCCTCACTCAATCCTCCTTCACCACCACATCCATGCCTCCCCCCCGCTTCTCTTCTCCCCCTGTAGGCACGTGTCCATATTTCTCCCTGGTGAAGATGGAACAGAAGTGTTTGTTCAATACCTCTGCTTTTCCACTTTTCTCCTCCACCCACTCGCCCCCTTTCAAAAGCCTAACAATCCCATCTTTCTTGTCCCTTTTCTCACTTATATAGCAAAAAAAGGCCTTCCCCTTCTTAATTCCTTCAGTTATCTGCAGTTCCTTATATGCCTTTGCCCACCAGACTACCTTACCTACCTCACTAGCCAACTTTAGGTAATTCTCCCTATCAACAGTCTTTTTTGAATTTCCTATAGGCTAACTTCTTTGTTCTTACTGCCTGGGTGACCTCAGTACTAAACCAGCTGGGTGCTTTGTCCTCAGAGTTCTTCTTCCTGAGCCTAATGCACTCTTCTGTAGCAAGCATTATTCCATTCTTAATGATGGACCACCTTTGGTCCACCCCTATATCTGCTCTGATACCCACCAGGTGTCTCTTTTGCCAATCTTCCCAAAGTCCACCTCCTAAAACCCAGGACCCTGGCCCTAGTGGGGATGTTTTCCCTGCCCATATTCAATTGGAACCACATTGTGCAATGGTCAGTTCCTCCCAGGGGCTCCTTGACTGTTATTTCTTGTATACGCTCCCCATTTGTGAACACTAGATCAAGGATTGCACCCTCCCTGGTGGGTTCTGTGATACTCTGAGTCAGGAACTCGCTCTGCAACTCTTCTTGGATCTCCTGACTCCTGGCACATGTTGTGGATGTGTCATCGAGGCAAAGGTCAGGAAGCATAGGAAAACCAGGAGCAGTTGTAGAATTCACCAAAAATATTTATTTACAGTAGCAGTAACATAAAAAATACTTGTTCAGTATAACTATTTACAAAGGTAAAATAAAACAGTTTTCTTGCAGTCTCAGTGTCCCTTTTTCTTCTAATCTTTCTTGCAGTTTCAGCTTAGCTCTTGTAAGTCCTTTCAACCCCCCCCATCCTTAGCAAGCATCCTGCTTTTGTAAATATCAAGCAGAAGCTGATAGAACACAGTGTGCTTCTTGAGTTGAGGCCCCCTTTTGTACAGCTTTTGCAAAAGGCTTAAAAATTGAACATTGGTAACCTCTAGCTTCCAACAGCTTTTTGCAGTTATCTCAAATTATAATTATATACATTTCAACAATCATGCTATATATTTTCCAAACACAAGGGATCCCAATGTCAGTTACATTTCCATACAATGATTTGCACATATTTTTATATCAGCAGATCTAGATATGCAAGGGAGAAAAACAGACAGCAAGAGAAAACTGAGAGACAGCGAGAGGCAAAGAACTGTGAGCCTGTCAGGTTGACCAAGTCCAAAGTCTCACAGGAAAATCTGGTTGCACAACCAGACAGAGAAGAGATAGAAGAGGGAAGATTCTTGCATTTAGACACTTTCTCCATAACAAATGGGATAGGGTCCTATTCTACCCTGTCACATACACCCCCCTCCTTAAGAGGGAACCTGATTTATTAAACAGGTTTCCAAAACTTTTTATTCTCTAATAACATGTACTGCTTTCAGAAATTAAGTACATGTATATCATCTCTTTTTTTATAACAGTACAGCAAAAAGTACAGTTCAACCCCATGTGTTTGTTTTTCAACCTCCAGAATTCTCAATTCCTGAACCATATCTTGACAGAAAATCAACATTGCTGTTCTCTTTACCAGATTTGTGTATCACCATGAATTTAAATGGCTGCAGTGCCAGGTACCACCTTGTAATTCTGGATTTTTGTTTTCATCTGATTAAGCTAACAGAGAGGATTGTGGTCTGTTACAAGAACAAAGTCAGTTCCTAGCAAATAAAATGTAAGGGACTCCATGGCCTACTTTGCTGCTAAACATTCCTTCTCGATGGCGGAGTTCCTTTTCTCTCTGTCATGCAATTTCCTACTTATGTCCAGAATAGGATGTTCTGTCCCATCTATATTTTGACTCAGTATTACACCTAGTCCTACCTCTGATGCATCTGTTTGTAACAAAAATGGTTTCTCACAGTCTGGGCTTCTTAAAACAGGGGCAGAACATAATGTAGCCTTTATGGCTTGAAAAGCTTCATCACACTTTGGGGTCCATTTCACATTATTTGGGTACCATTTTTTCGTGAGTTCAGTGAGGGGAGTAGCTAACTCAGTAAAGTTGGGAACAAATCTCCACTAATAACCAGCCAGCCCTAAAAAGGACCTAACATGTTTCTTTGTTTTAGGGACAGGGCTGTTAGCTACAGCTTCTATTTTAGAAATGTCTGGCTTAATGTCTCCATTTCCCAACACATAGCTCAAATATCTGTTTTCCTGCAGGCCTAATGCACATTTGGTAGGATTAATAGTCAGACCTGCATTTTTGATAGTTTGGATAACCGCTTGTAGGTGTTCCAGGTGGCTTATCCAGTCTTGACTATACACCATGACATCATTCAGGTACGCAGCACAATAACCAGTATGGGGATAAAATGACATCAATGTACCGCTGGAATGTACCTGACACACCATGTAAACCAAATGGCATGGTGGTGAACTGATAGAATCCTACAGGGGTAGCAAATGCAGTTTTATCTCTGGATTCTTTAGCTAAAGGTATTTGCCAGTAACCCTTGGTGAGATCAAGGGTACTGATATACTTTGCACTCCCCAGTCTGTCCACCAAATTATCTATTCTGGGCATAGGATAACTGTCAAAGTCTGACACTTGATTAAGTTTCCTAAAATCAAGGCAGATCCTAACACTCCCTTCTTTTTTGTTTACAATTACCATTGGAGATGACCAAGCACTCCTCTGCTCCTCTATGATATCAAATTCTTTCATTTTTTGTATTTCCTTAACCACGTCAGCTCTTAACCGTTCTGGTAACCTGTATGTGTTTTGCCTAATAGGACGAGCATTCCTTGTCACTATTATGTGCTCAACCCCTTTTGCTCGGCCTGGTACTGTGGTAAAAGTACTGTTAAATGTCTTTAGCACATTACGAATGTCTACAGTTTGTTCTTAGGTTAAGGAAACATTCACTTTTATAGCATCAGCATTTACAGTTTGTTCCAGTCTATCATAAGCTACATCAATATCTTCCTTATCAATTTCTAGTAAAACCAGCAAAGCAGCTTTTGGCATTTTTTCAATACATTTCTTGAGGAGGTTAGCATGGTATATCTTAATTGGATTTTTCCTGTCAGGGGTCTCAATCTCGTACTTAACAGTGCCAGTACATCTAAGAACTTTATAAGGCCCTTGTCACTTCATTAACAGTTTATTTTTTGTTGTAGGTAACAGTAGCAAAACCTTTTCACCTGGCTCAAAAATGTTTTCTTTTACCCCATGGTCATAATATACCTTATGCTGGTTTTGGACCTCTTCCTGATTACTATGGGCAATTTCAACATATTTTGCCACCTTCTTTCTTAGGGCACACATATAAGATGTTATAGATTGTTTCTGAGTGGGGTTATCTTACCACGTTTCTTTTATCACATCCAGTGGCCCTCTTGGCTGCCTATCATACATCATTTCAAATGGTGAAAACCCTGTTGATGCCTGTGGCACTTCCCTATAAGCAAAAAGTAGGTAAGGCAAGTATTGGTCCCAATCTTTCCCTTCCCCTTTTACAAACCTTTTTAACATGTGTTTTAGGATTTGGTTAAAACACTCAACAAGACCGTCTATCTGAAGGTGATAAGGGAGGTTCTTATGGCAGTGATACCTAGCAGTCTGTACAGCTCTTTCAGCAATGCAGAAACCAAAATTATTACCCTGATCAGTAATAATTTCTTTAGGTATGCCCACTCTGCTGAAAATTTTGGCAAGCTCTGCTGCAAATTTTGGAGCTGTAACTGTACACATTGAAACTGCTTCTGGGTGTCGAGTAGCATAGTTGCATACTACCAGGATAAATCTATTACCCTTTTTGCTTTTGTCTAAAGGACCAACCACATCCATTGCAATTTTCTCAAAGGGCACGTCTATCAAGGGTAGGGGCACCAGGGGCACCTTGTCTTTTCTAGTGACTGGGGCCAATTTCTGACATGCAGCACAGGAATTACAATAGGTAGGAACATCTTCATGAATTCCAGGCCAGTAAAATCTATACAGCAATCTGGAAAGGGTGCGATCCCTCCCTGAGTGACCAGTTATAGGACTATCATGTGCTATCTGTAACAATTCTGTTCTATGCTTCTGTGGTATAACCAATTGTTCTGTCTGTTCCTGTGTCTGAGGTTTAACCCAAACTCTGTACAGTAACCCGTTGCATTTTTTAAACACTGGTACACCCTGTTTTAGTTTTACCCCAGCTGCTTAAAATAACCCTGGAGAGAAACATCGTTAGCTTGTTCTGAAAGAAAATCACAATCAGTTATCAATTTAGTTTCAGCATTTTCATATGTTAACCCTTTATGTCTATCAGTCACTTGTTGCCATAGTTTCTTCAGGCTTTGTCTTTCTTTCCTGGATTTATGGATCTTGGAGCTGTGCTCAAACAAGTCTGAATCAAAATCTTTGAAAGGAAAAGTGTCTCCACCATCTGAAATTTTCTTTGCCTGAGCTCTTGTCACCACTGCTGCTGAAACATCAGGATTTACTCCCTCTTTGATCAACTCAGTAAATCCTGGAAAGTCATTTCCAATAATCACAGGTACAGGTAACTTTGGTACTACCCCCACTTTCATTTGATGCGATACACCCTTAACGGTCGGGGTCACTTGGGTGGTGGGATAGTATCAAGCGTTCCCATGAATGCAGATGACACCAGTACCTGGTCCCTTTGCACAGTGTTTTCCCAGCACTTTAATATGCACTAGGGTCTGTCTGCTTCCTGAATCAATGAGTCCCTTCACAGTCTTATCACCCACCTTCACATCTGTTAATTACTTGCCCCAATTTGCTGAAGACAAATCTGCTCCAGTGCCACTCTCCTTTCTACGGCAGTTTCTTGCAAAATGGCCTGGCTTATTACAGTTATAGCAGATAACATCTTTGGTCACAGATCTGTTACCCCCACCAAAGTTCTTACCAGGCTTGGAATTTAAATGGGAAAAAGAGTGTCTTACCAGTGCTTGGCTGTTACCTCACTGCAGTGGCATCTGTCTGGCCATTTGGTAGTCCTCAGCCAAAGAAACAGCTTTTTCCTCACTCTCTAGTCGATGTTTCTTTACCCATAGCTGCACATCTGTAGGCAAGATGTTGATGAATTGCTCCAAGGCAAATGTGTCGATGATCTGTGGGACTGTTTTGCTCTCTGGTTGGATTCATTTTATCAGAAGTTCTCTGAGTTGGGTGAAGGCATCTCAAGGATTGTCAACTGAGTTGCACCTCAAGATCGAAATCTCTGCCTGTATGCCTCTCCAGAGATGTCATACCTTTTCAGGATTTCGCTTTTCACCATGTCACAGTTTTCTGACTGTGCAGTGTCCATACTGCTGTAGGCAAGTTGGGCTTTCCCTGGCAGGTAGGGTACCAGTCTGATTGTCCATTGTTGCTTTGGCCATTGGCAGGCTGTGGCAACTCTTTCAAAAGTTATCAGGTATGCCTCAATATCATCTGAGGGACACAACTTTGTAAGTTAAATGGCTTTTAAGTTGCTTGCATTTTGTTGCTTGTCTGGATCTGTGCCGGATCCTCTGCCTTTGATAACTTGCAAGGCATTCAGCCATCGCTGCTCCTGTCACTGCATCTCTTCCCTTCTCTGCTGCTCCTGTCGCTTCATCTCTTTTCTCCTCTGTGCTTCTAAACATTGAATCTCTTTTTCTCTCTGTTTTGCAGTCTCTTTTTGTTGTATAGCCCACCATTTGAAAAAGTCCATCAGGCTTTTAGGTTCTATCACTGCCTGTTCTTTTTCCATAACTTGTGCTGGCTGTACAATCTCAGACTGGACTTTTGTCTCTGCTAGTTTGGCTGTCATTCTCCTGGTAACCACTCCTGGATGTGCTGCTGTAGAATCCATACCTTTCTCTATGCTTCCCTGGTATTAGGTCTAGTACCAAGCACAAAACTTCTGTCTTAGGGTATGCATGGCGTAAATCCCATGACTGACACCATCTGTCATTGAGGCACAGGTCAGGAAGCATAGGAAAACCAGGAACAGTTGTAGAATTCACCAAAAATGTTTATTTACAGTAGCTGCAACATAAAAAAATAAACATATTCCCTATAACTATTTACAAAGGCAAAATAAAATAGTTTTCCTGCAGTCTCTGTGTCCCTTTTTCTTCTAATCTTTCTCACAGTTGCAGCTTAGCTCTTATAAGTCCTTTCAACTCCCATGCTTAGCAAGCATCCTGTTTTTGTAAATATCAGGCAGGAGCTGCTAGAACACAGTGTGCTTCATGAGTTGAGGCCCCCTTTTGCACAGCTTTTGCAAAAGGCTTAAAAATTGAACTCTGGTAACCTCTAGCTTCCAACAGCTTTTCGCAGTCATCTCAAATTATAATTATATACATTCAACAGTAATGCTATATATTTTCCAAACACAAGGGATCCCAATATCAGTTACATTTCAATACAATGATTTGCACATATTTTTATATCAGCAGATCTAGATATGCTAGGGAGAAAAACAGACAACAAGAGAAAACTGAAAGACAGTGAGAGGCAAAGAACTGCAAGCCTGTCAGGTTGATCAAGTCTGAAGTCTCACAGGAAAATTTGGTGGCGCAACCAAACAGAGAAGAGACAGAAAAGGAAAGATCCTTGTATTTAAACACTTTCTCCATAACAAATGGGACAGGGTTCTATTCTACCCTGTCACAGGATGGTACGCTCCAGTCTGCCTTGGGCTGGTTGAAGTCTGCCACTATTGCCATCTCTCCTTTCCCTGCAGCTTTCAAAATTTGTGAAATCAGTTCCCTGAGCCTTCCCTCATCCTGATTGGGTGGTCTGTAAACCACCTCAAACCTCACCTTCCTCCCTCTATTGGACCTGAACTGAACCCACAATGCTTCCATCCTCCCCTCCTCTGACTCCTTCCTCATGCATGTTATACCTTGCCCTATATAAACCGCCATTCCCCCCTTCTCTACTGCCCTGTCCCTCCTGTTTTGTTTATATCCAGAGATTAAAAGATCCCAGCCATGGTGTGGTGTTGCCCAAGTCTCGGTTACTGCTTCTATGTCTACCCTCCCTTCTGCTAATAGTGCCTTCAGGTCATCTTTCCTGTTTCCAAGACTTTGCACCTTCAGAGACACCACTTTCCACCTAGAATCTGAGCCTCCTTCCCTTCCATCTCTTCTTTTTATCTCATTTCTCCCCAGTGTGTGCTCCGCCCATTGCTAACTGCTCTGCTTCCCCTCCACTTCCACCCTCCAGATTCCCTCTACTGGTATGGGGGGCATTGACTTCCTCCTCCCGGACTCTTCAGGCCTGCAGGCCTGCTGTCCCCCCAGTAGTTTAAATTGTTTATTGGTTATGTATCCCCCCAGTTGGTCCCCGACTACCATCAAGCCCTCTACTGAGGTGTAGTCTGTCTGGTGAGTGTTTTATTTGACTGAGTCTCCCCCCAAGTCCCCAGTACAGATGAACCCTTCCTCCCTGTGCCATTTCCTCCGTCAGTCATTGAATTCCTCTATCCTTCTCTTCCTGCTGTGCTGGCCCTTGGAACTGGTATCACATCTGAGAAAGCCAGCAATCTTGTCTTCTCCCTGCAGGTCTTCCATAATGCCCTGAATCTACCTTGCGCTACCTTGACCTCCTCCCCAGATAGGTTGTTGGTACCCATGTGCATAACTAAGTTTGTTTTCCCTCCAACCTCCCTATTTCCCTGATTCTTGGGTCCACCTTTCCCACTGTCATCCCTGGCATGCAAACCACCTTCCTTCTTGCATTTGCATTCCCCTTCCTTCCCCAGTGAATTACCTTAATTATAGAGTCCCTTAGGATTACCACCTTTCTGTCCCCTGCATCTGTGTTTCCCTGTTACAAAAAAAAGTCTGTTTGACTGAGACCATACCTCTATAATAAATCTGCAAAAGAGCAGACTACCTCCAGTGTCAGGAACTAAAATATAAACAGCAAACTCCTATGTTCCCAGCCCCAACAGGCATGCAAATAAAGTTCTTGAACTATACTGCAGTTTTAGGATCAAGGCCCTGTCCAGTTGCACATAGTTCCCAAGCAATGCAGACCTCACTAGATGCACCAGCTCTTGGCTATCTTTAGTTCAGCTCACGGTGAGGTTGACTGTTTGGTTCTGCTCTGCAGTACTCAGGATGTTCCGATCAGCTCTGGCTGTCTCCATCGATCAGTCTGGATAGAGCTTTTGCTGTGTGCACCCACCCACCCGGCTGGTGATGCCACAATGCAACTCCCAACACTGCAGGCAAGCCATCTAGCTGTTGTTGCTGGTGATGATGGTTCCTCTGACTAGCTGGGGCAGCTTCTGAGTATTCACAGAGCCTTAAGTCTGATTTGACACAAAGTCTCTCAGTTTATATTGGAACACAAACTATGGGATATCTTACTGCAGCACTCTTCTCCTTCTTGGCAGTGAAAGTACAAGGCTCCCTCCAGCATGTCTGTGCAGCTCGTGCTGACACTGCAAGCAGTAAGTCTGTCTCCTAGCTCAATCACACACAGACTGCTGCTTCTGTAAAGGTCTCTCCTTCCACTCAAGATTTCAACCTTCTGATTGGTTGGTCCCCAAGTTAGTCACAGAAGTAGAGTGGTCTGTCACTTGACGCCCAGTTGACTGTTAGGCCCACAGGTGAATTAAATTATGTCCTCCAGTAGCCCATGAGCCCTCCTGGTTCTGCAGCCAGCATCCCACAGTCAGACTGATTGGACTGTAAGAGCTGCCCTCTGACACTGTTGCCATGCTGAGGGGGTCAGAGGCAACAAAGATGGCTGCAACTATTTTGTGCACCTGGGTATTTGTTCCAAGTGTCTTTATTTACAAAGGTGTCCTTGTCTAACAGTTCTAGCAGCCATTAGATGTGTGGGCACATGGTCACACTATTGTCTGGTTCCATCTGAATGTTACCGGTGCCTCAAGTGCACAGTTGTACTCCTTCTATTTTTTGAACTATATTTTATTAGTTTTATGCAACAGTACATTACATTTTACATTCGACAGGCAGGCATAATCAGATGTGATACACATCTCCAAACAGGCATGCACAACATTATTACAGTCAACCTAAAGGTAAGTACCCCTGCAAAACATTGCAACACATGGGGAAGTTACATATTAATCAACATGTAAAAGTTATCATTATCAAATTGGCACAAGCAGTGCCTATTATAGTCCCTTAAAATGAAAGAGATCCAAGATTGACCTTTGCAACCATGAGTTGGGATGGTAGAAATGTTCAAACATTAGTGTGCCCCCTATCAAAGGATTAAACATCCCGTATGCAAAAACATCAGGAATATAACTATCAGTCCCAGCATTTCCCTACTTAATCAAACAGAAAACAGTATTTAATCAACATTTTAACTAGTTTGACTTACTAAGGTACTTTAAAATGTGTTAACATCTCCCAACTAATTACTGTAACTGTGAAGCAATAACCTTATAGATACAGGTTATTCTTATTTTATTTATTATTATTTTGGAAAACATCTTTGAGCCAAGGCTCTTTTACAAAGGTTCCACGTTGGGGAAACAATACAAAACATAGTGAGGACAATAACAAGTACAATAGTTTCAAGCAGCCATAGGCTTTGTCGGGTACATTAAAGCTTTTATATGGAATTACTGTCATATGTACAATGATTCACAGTATGTATGTTAAGTTACAGTAATGTGTGTATATTATTCAAGAACATATGCACAATAAAAAAACACAGTTGTAATATGGTTCACTAGAATAAATTAGAAACTGCTAGGAGAGATGTTAGATACATGTAGAGGAAGCTACTGTATGGGGAGATAATGTAGATAATAGTGGGGAAATAAAAATGGAGGAGATAGGAGATAATGGGGGAGTAAAGGTGGGAGGGACTTGGGGGGGAATTAGAGGGAAGAAGAGTAAGTTTAGTTAGGAGAAACATTCACAGGAGGCCATTGTGACAAGGTGCTGATGCAGGTTGCACTTGAAAGTGCCCAAGGTAGTGTTGTTGGTAAGAGCAGGTGGAAGCAAGTTGTACCAGGATGAGGCTCTGTATGTAAACGAGCATTGTCCTTGGGTAGTGCAGCAGTGTGGAACAGAAAAAGTAAGATATTCTGAGTGCCTGGTTAGGCGGGGGCTGCAGCAGGGGGCCAGTAAGGACTGAACCCTTGAGGGTAGGAGATTTAAGGTAATCTTTTTTGCTAGCATACAGGTCTGGTACTTGAATCTGCCGGGGAGTTGGAGCCAGTTTGCTTGCTTGTAGATGTCACAGGTATGTGAGAGGCATGGAGCAGAGGTTAGTAGATTTGACATGCCTTGTTAAGGGCAATGGCTATTCGTCGAAGTGCGATGTCAGTGGCAGAGCCATAGATCACAAGCCCATAGTCGATTATTGATATAACAGAGCTCTGAATGGCAATGTTTAGGGTTACACTGGTGAAGCAGCTCCTATGTCTAAAGAGAAGTCCTATGCGGGTGTTCACAATCTTGGCAATGCTCTCAATGTGTTCAGAGTAAGACAAGGTGCTGTCGAGGGCAACCCCCAGGTATTTAAACAGTTGAATATGTTCGAGCAACATCCCTCCACTGTTTGTGATAGATAGACATTTGTTTTTATGTTTGTTATGGATGCCATGAAACATCATTATTTTAGTTTTTTTGTGATTTAGTACGAGTTTTTGAGATTTAAACCATGTCTCCACTTGCGTAAAGCTTGTTTGCAGTTGCAGTTGTAGGACGGAGGGGTCAGGGTGGGAAGTGAAAATAACTGCATCATCTGCCTATAACAGGAGTCTATTAGGGCACGATGCAGGGAGATTGTTCAGAAAAGTACTGAAAAGCAAGGGACCCAAGATGGACCCTTGGGGAACTCCAGAGTGAATCGGACGGGAGGGTGAGAGGGACTCACCAACTCTGACCTGTTGGGTTCGGTCGCTAAGGTAGCTTTGGAACCAATGTGCAGTGTCATCTGAGAGGCCAAGGCAAGATAATTGTTCAAATAGCAGGGAGTGGTTGATAGTGTTGAACGCCTCTGTCAAATCAATGAAGGTGGCATCGACAAGATGTCCCTGATCCAGAGCATTATGGATGTAAGTGGTGAATTCAAGGAGAGCTGTGGTGGTACCATGTCCTTTTCAAAAACCATGCTGCTCCTGACATTGCAGGTTGAGGTTAGCAAGGTATTCTGCAAGTTGATTGGCAACTGTTCTCTCCAGTGCTTTGGGGGGGGGGGCAAGAATGGAGATGGGTCTGTAGTTAGAGGTTAGGGTCTTATCCCCACTTTTGTGAACTGGCGTCACAACAGCAGATTTCCATATTTGGGGGAACTGAGAAAGCATTAGGGATTGGTTGAGGATTTTGGTGAGTGGGGTCAGAACATTGTCAATGGTGAAGGCAAGGAGTTTCAGGTCTAGGGAGTCACCACTGAATCTGGACCTCCCAAGCACTTTCAGCAGTTGTTTTTTGGCTAGGGCCTCTGAGATAGTTTTAAAGTAGAAAGGTGGATGGCTCTGTGTTATTCTTGCTTTGTCCAAGCCTGGAGATTCTGGTGGGGAGTCAAAGAAGGTTGGAGGAAGCACATGACTAAGATCGTGAATGCTGCATTAAAAGCATTAGCCATGGTGACCTGGTCTAGAGTGAGGCTATCATTTACATTGAGCTTAGAGGGTGGTACTTTGGGGATATGTCCTGTAACTTCAGAAAGATTAGACTAAAACTTCTTCCCATCTTTCCATGAGTTAGTGAGTGCGCTCCTGTAGTATCTTGTCTTTTCATTTCGAATTGCTGTAGTACAGGCATTTCTTGCTGCTTTGTAAGCCTGGGTATCAGCCTGGGTGCCAGTCAAGTTGGTCAGATGCTAGAGATGATCCCAGGACTGCTAAAGATGATCCCAGGACCTCAATTGTTCCAGAAGATCAGAGTTAGTCCAAGGGTTGTTGACACCTTTAATCTTGCATTTTTTGAACGGGGCATGGACATCACAGGCGCTGTTAAAGCTGTGGATAAAATATTCAAGCGCAATATCAATGTTGGAGGCTGTGTCTATCAGAGACCAATCATGGTCTCGTAGGAGGGTTTTTAGAGACCGAAGACGACCAGGAATAAGTTTTCTGCTGTTAATAGTTTTGGGAGGAGGCTTAGTGTATTTGTTCGACCAGGAGCAAAGGATTGGGGAGTGTTCGCTTAAACTGTCGGAGAGAACTACTGTTTTCGTGATGTGATCCAGGCAGTTCATGAGAACCCAGTCCAGAAGGGTGGTAGTACCTGTTCTATAGTTCATCCTTGTGGGTGATTGGGCTATTTGCGAGAAGTTAGCAGCAGTCAGTACGTTCTTATATTTGTTTGCATGGGGGGAGGACCAGTTCACATTGAAGTCACCAAGCAGAATTGTTTCTGCGTTTTGATTAAATGAGTGTATGAAGTCTAGTATGGGGTTTAGCCCTTGGTTGGTCAGCTTGGGGGGGATATAGATTGATGCCACTGTCAGGTTTTTGTTTTGTGCTCCGAGCAGTATCTTCATGGCAAGGACCTGGATGTCATTCTCAGGGAGAGGCACACTAAAAACATGATCCTTAAGAGATTCTTTTAGGTAAAGGGCACAGTCTCCGCCTCTCTTGGACAGCCTGTCTTACCTGAAGACTGTATACCCTGGGATCGATATTGCTGAGTCCGGGATCTTTGGGGAAAGCCATGTCTCAATTACGGACAGAATATCAAGGTTGTGATGTGCTGTCCAGGCTGTGAGGGAGTCAATTATTTAGGCACAAATAACTAATATGAACCAGGAGATAAAGTCCATTTTTGCCCATGTACATAGGGCAGGAAGCTGAGTACCATGGAGTGGAGATGGGGGAGGGGGAGAGAAAAGACAGTCCTACACTCATGATGCATCATCTTAAGTGTTCCAACAAACAAACATTAGTTCTCCAACAGTTTGACTGTCTTTAACACGCTCCATCTGAAAAGTTCCTGATGCTCAAAGAACCACATAATCTCCCCTTTTTACGACAAAGAAGTCCTGCACATTATTGTTTCCATTCTCCATTTCCCGTCAGTACATACCACCCAAAATTAGGCAGTCCAGTTAAGCTTCCCTCTCACCTTCTGAATCAGAAGAGTCTCCCCGGGCAGTGAATTGCTGTTCAATTTTTTCCGAGAGCTTAGCCGCTTTAGTCGCGTCAGAGAACTGGTACCCCTTACCTCCATACATAACTCCTAGGCTGGCAGACATCAAGAGAACATGGTGCACTCCAAGAGCACGAAGACAAGTCTGGATCCCATCAAATTTTTTCCTCTGCATCCTCATCGCATAGCTTAAGTCTGGAAATAGATGCACCTGGTTGTCCTGCCAGGTGAGAGGGCTGAGGGATTTCGCCTGTTGTAGGATTATGTCCCTTTCCACTGATGTGCAAAACTCCAGCATGATCGTACAGGGAACAATATTACCTGTAGCTGCCCGGGACCACCCGCCACATGGCGAGATCTAGTAGGCCTTCAAAAGATCAAAGTCCCCCTCAAGCTTTAAGAATTCCTTCAGCCAGTCTTTCAAGAAAATTGTGGGGTGTTCTCCCTCTGCCACCTCCTGTAAGCCCAGAACACGGATATGGGAAGAACATACCGCATTCTCCAAGTTCTCCAGGCATTACTTTAATAGGCCATTTTCTTTTGTCAGTCTGGATGCAACTCCGAGGGCTTTATCTGCATTTTTAGTTGCACCTTTCATTTGCTTTGCTAATACATCAACCTTTGTGTGGACCTGCTTCATTTCTGAGCTAAATTCCTCAAATCTAAGCCCTGGATTGTAGTGCAGCTTTAGATGGCTGAGGGTCTTCTTGGTCTCCTAAACCAGGTTGGTAGTCCTTGCTGCTGCCCGCTTTGGTCTCCTTCGGGTGGGCTCCCTCTCCACTTGCACCCGCTTTACTTCCATGGACCATCGTGCCCAATTTAGGTGTCCAATTTTGCAAAGTTTTATATTGGATGATAGTGTAGAAGCTGTTCTTTTCCATGGTACCAGTTCTTAGAGGATCTCAGACAGGTAAAATACTCTTTTTTTCCAATTAAACTGAGTCTGTTTGAGAGCTGTGAGAAAATGCTGTTCAGAGCTCGGCTGCTGGCCACGCCCCCCCCCTGCACTCAGTCTTATTAGTAGTAGTAGTAGTGTGATACTATATGAAAGCAGAGCTGAAAATCCTTAAAGAAACAGCTGCATCTAAGATGCTGATTGCTGATACTCCCACTGTGGTCCACAGCACACAATCCAAGTCCCAAGTCAAGGTAAGCCTCACACTTTGGGGGGGGGGGGTGTTACATGTAATATATTTCAAGTATCATCTCTGCTTATCAGATTTTCAGTCATCTTTTTTGTTGGCTAACACAACTGTCTCCAACGTCCTCTTGCTGAAAAAGGATCTTTGTTCCTTAAAAGTTTATCTACTTCATATGCTTAATCGCAAGTCATGATCCTTAGTTTGTGACTTGACCAGCGGTTCCTCAACAGACCAGTTTTTCTGTTGATCCTACATTCCTTGCAGCATGGCAATAAAAGGTGAGCACTACAGGGAATGAGCACTTGGACCTAAAAAACACCCACAGAAAATAGCCTTTGTAATTGCAATTTAAAAAAAGTTTTGTATTCACAGGCTTGTTTATTCAGGGTGCAAAGAAATAAGGTGCCAAAGTTGCCTATAAATAACATGTAAAAGACATAATCACATGTGTATATCTTGGAAATAAATTCAAAAGCACTCCCTACCCTTAGCCAGCCACCACCAAATACCCTACTATTATCTACTTCATATGCTTAGTCACAAGTCATGATCCTCAGTTTGTGACTTGACCAGCAGTTCCTCAACAGACCATTTTCTCTGTTGACTCAGTGGCTGCCAATGCTTCTCTAGCCCAGTACCATCACTGGACCAGGGTCTTTCAGCTGCCCTGTAGCATCTTTGGACCAATGTCTCCCACCACAAGTATGTCGCTGGACCGGTGTCTCTCTGGCCCAGCATCATCATAAAACTGGTGCCTCTTAACCCCAGTACCATCACTGGACCAATGTCTCCCTGGCCCAGTAGTATTTTTGGACCAGTGTCTCTCTGGCCCAGTAGCATTACTGGACCAATGTCTCCCACCCTCAGTACCATAACCAGACCAGTGTCTCTCACCCTCTGTAACATCACTGGACCAATGTCTCCCAGCCACCAGTGGCATCAATGGATCAACATTTTTCAACTCTCCCCAGTGTCTCCAAGGCCCCCAGTATCATCAGTGGAACAATGACTCCCAGCTCCCTTCCAACATCTATGGACCAGTGTCAGTAACAAGGTACAGGAAGTATTTAAAATTAAAAAGATGCACAAGAACAAGGGGACATGCTGTGAAGCTGGAGGAGGGTAGATCCAGGAGAAATGTGAGGAAGTGCTTTACCACAGAAGGGGTGGCAGATTCTTGGAACAGCCTGTTAGCCAAGGTGGTGGGGGAAAAACAGTGATGGGGTTCAAGAATGCATGGGATATGCATAAGGGCATCTTAGTGAAAAGAAATGGGGGAAGGGGAAACTGAGTCAGAGATAAAGCAGGGTCTATGGTGATACTGTAGGTAGGGGAAAATGGGCAGGCTGGGTGGGCCCAGCAGTCCTCATCTACCAACAAATGCTATGTTCTATGTTTCACAGCCCCCAGTAGCATCACTGGAACAGTGTCTCCCACCCTCAGTACCCTCACTGAACCTGTGCCTCTCACCACTACTAACATTAAAACCCAGTGCCTCCCATCCCCAGTAGGATCACTTGGCCAGTTCTTCTCACCCCTAGTGGCATCACTGGACCAGTGTCTCCCACCCCCAGTAGCATCACTGGGCCAGTGCCTCCCACTCCAGCAACATCACTGGGCCAGTGCCTCCAATCCCCTAACATCACTGGGCCAGTGCCTCCTATCTCCAGTAACATCACTGGGCCAGTGCCTCCCAATACCAATAGCATCACAGGACAAGTGTCTCCATTCCCCCAGTAGTAACACTGATCAGTGTTTCCCAGCTCAAGTAGCATTACTAGTGTAACCCCTAGGTGGAGCTATTCTAAGGGCTACTACCCCTGCCTGTATGGATATGCACAGGTTGAGGGGCCTGAGTTCGCTAATAAGGTGCCTTCACCCAGAGAAATGGTATCGGGGTTGCTTGTCTGCTCTGGTATAGCCCTCTGGGAAGCTATAACCACCCACCAACCCTCCTAGTGGCCCAGTATCTAACACAGTAGTAAAGTCACAAACAGTCTGGAACAGTAATGATATGCACACACCCTTCACACTTGCCACCAGGGTTAGATCCTCAGTAGTTTCCCTGGGGATCCCCTGTAAAATAAGGTTAGCAATGCAGCAACTCACTCTTAACACTGTAACCCCTCTAATAATATGCACACTAGCCAGGTTAAGAGTAAAACAAGACAATCAGGTTTATTTAGGGGCAGTGAACAAGGAAGGGGCATGAATCTAGGCAGATGATTAGCTATCTGATTTAGTTCAGTGATTGCATGCACTTTTTGTCCCAACCTGACAGTCACACAACACTGGGCACCCAGGATGGTAAATCTGGCTAGCCCGAGGCATTGCCTGGGGTGGCCAGTGTTGCAGCTGACGTTAGGGCCCTTGATGGAAAAAAAAGCAGTTAACATGCAAAACTGCCAGACTATTTGTAGTCCGAGCTGGTTGGCTCAGTCCTTTGTAAACCCATGAAATTGAGACAATTAGATGGTACCACAAATGATTTAAGCTTTCATTGCAGAGAGCTACCCTGATTGTACACACACTACAGTGGAATCTGCTTAAATGCACACCCGTTTTGCACACAGAAAATGTGCATTTAAGCGGATTGTGCATTTACCCGAAATTGCCATGTCGCCACAATTTTTAACCATAATGAGGACCACAGAACACGCTTAGCGTATATCAATTTATTTAAACTCATATAATGTTTGTTCATGCTAGTTCATGCTCGCTTTACCCTGCATACTGCACATTAAGTTAAAATTGCAGTAATTTAATTTTTTTTTTAATTATTGAACAGAAATACTGTATTACTGTATTATAATTCGGACTCACCACTTGCTTTGCTTTCTATTTCTGGAATCTCAGCCTCAGCAGCAGCATTACACTCCTCCTCATTGTTCGGTCACCCAATAAATTCCTGGCTGATCTCGCTGTCTAAAAACATACCGGTTGTTGGCAAGGCTTCATCTATGTCCCGGTAAGTCTGCCCTGTTCATGTCTGGCAACAGAGCGGGCCAGGCTCCTTTTCCACAGATGCTGCAGAACGGAGATTTTCTGACCGAGCGTTAGTGTAATTTTTTTCTGTACATGCTGCTGCTGTTATCAACAAGTTACTGCATGAGCAGGGAGAGGTGTTTAAATGCAGCATCAGCACATAGTTAAATTAAAAAATACTGCTTAACCTTAAGCACGTCATTATCTGCGTGCACTGTCATTAAAAAAACAATGTGCACTTAGCCGGTGTTATAACATCAGTGGAGATATAAGAATGCTATGAGATTATGTGTTTTTAACCGAAATGTGTGTTTATCCGATGTGCATTAAAGCAAAGTCATTAACATTGTATGTATAGAGAAAAAAACAGGAAAGAAAAAAGCTATGCATTAAAGCGAAATGTGTATTTATCCGAAGTGCAGTTAAGTGGAATCCACTGTACCAGGAATCTGCTGCAAAGCAGGTGATATGGAAACCTCGGGGTGATGACAGATAAGCATGGGGGAAAAGGGCTGACACGATACATGTCCTCTTCATGATCTTTCCTCCAGGTGGCCACAACCTGCATGTTGTTGTTGCACAGAGGCTGGATCCCTGAGCCAGTCTCTCGCCATGACAGTCTCTGGTGATACGGTAGCAACCTAGGCCGAAGTGGTAGGGCCCAGGCAGGATGAGCGGTCTGGCAAAGTTCGTGATCCTCTGCTGGTGAAGCCTCCAGCTGGCATAAATGGTTCCCTTTGTGGGGGAGCAGGTCTCGACCTACGAAACACATTCAGCACATTTAACTCAATAGCTACTTCCGAAAAGAGTTCAGATTTAGTCCGGTTGCACTTCAGCAGCTTTACTGAGCAAATCTTTTGATCCGATGACATCTCGCACACAAGCTGGGCCATCTGCTTCAGGAGCAAGCCTTCGGTCCACATCACAAGTTGCACTAACACTTCTTCTTCCTTCTGCTACAGTTCCAGGCTGGAATTGGACAAGTCTGACTTCTGCTAAAGGCAGTTCACAAGCAGGAGAAAACTTAGCAGGAAGGCAAGTAGGCCTCTTCCAGCCGATTTCCCCTGTGCTCCTTCTGGGAGCAGCTGCTCCAAAGCTCGAGCTGTTCACTCTTCAAACTCCAACTGTAACTGATCCACTGCCTCCTGGCACACAGGGCATTTCCCTTGTAAATCCAAAAGTTCGGTTGGCTACAGGAGCTGTCAATCACAGTAAGTGCTCCCCTCCAGGTCCATTTAGGCTGCAACATTAAAACTACAAAAACTACAGTTTTCCGTCCCACAGAAGACTGGTGTCTGGATCCATTTTAGGACCCCAGTGGTTCTATTGGTCCAGTTACTGGAAGTCCCGGACCTAACATGGTGGCTTCCATCCAGATGAATGAGCTGCAATTAAAGCAGGTTAGACAAACATCTCTATCTCAGATATGACAGCAGATAAACAGTAACTAAGCACAGTTCCTACATAAGCTCCCTCTGCGCAAGTAGCAACTTCAGAATGGAGCAAAACAGAGTGGTGTCTGGCTGGTTACAAGCCCTAAATCACTTGGACCCAGCACAGACAATTTTCTAAACACAGATTAGCTATCCTCTTAAAGGGACATGCACGGAGGCTCAGCATGCACTCTCATGCAAATACACAGAATCACACTAGGACGGGACACCAGCCTGGCAGTGGGCATTAGGGGCCCAGGAAGACATTAAGGCAAACCCCCAAATTGGAGGGGGGTTACCCTAGCCCAGTGTTTCTCAGCACCTGGTGGCATTACTGGCCCAGTGTTTATCAGCCCCTGGTGGCATCACTGCCACAGTGTCTAACAGCCCCTTCTGACATTACTGGCCCAGTGTCTATCAGCCCCAGTGGCATTACTGGCCCACTATCCAACAGCCCCTGGTGGATTTACTGACCTGCTGTCTATCAACCCCAGTGGTATTATGGGTCCTGTGTCTATCAACCCAGTGGCATTACCTGCCCAGTGTCTGTGAGCCCCTGGTGGCATTACCTGCCCAGTGTCTATCAGCCCTTGCTATTACTGGCCCAGTGTCTATCAGCCCCTAGTGGCACTACTGATTCTATGTCTATCAGTCCCTATGACATCACTTGCCCAGTGTCCATAAGCCCCAGTACAATTACAGACCCAGTGTTTGTGAGCCCAAAGGAATTACTGACCCAGTGTCTATAATCCCCCATGGCACTAGTGGCTCAGTGTTTGTCAATCCTTGGCAGAATTACTGACTCAGTGCCTTTCATTCCCAGGAGACATTACCAACTCAGTGTCTATAAACCCTTGGTGACATTACTGACCCAGTGTCTGTCAGCCCCAGTGGCATTACTGGTCCAGTGTCTGTCAGCCCCCGCTGGCATTGCTGGCAGAGTGTCTGTCAGCCACTGGTGAAATTACTGACTGAAATTCTGTAAGCCTCCACTGGCATTACTGGATATGTGCCTGTCAGCACCCAGCAGTATTATTAGCCCAGTATCTCTCAGGCTTGGTTGGCATTACTGGCCCAGTATCTGTTGTCCTCAAAGGTATTACTGGCCCAGTATCTCTCAGCCCATGGTGGCATTACTGGCCCAGACTCTCAGCCCCCAAAGGTATCACTGGCCTAGTGTCTCTGAGCCCTTGTGGCATTACTGGCCCAGTGTCTCGCAGTCCCCAATGGTATTAGTGGCCTAGTGTCTTTCAGCCCTTGGTGGCATTGCTGGGCCAGTGTATTTCAGCCCCACAGTAGTATCTGTGGACCAGTGTTCCCCCATTCCCAATAGCATACTGGTCCTGTGTCTACCACCCCCAGTACCATCCCTGGACCAGTGTCTCTCAATACCCAGTAGCATCACTGCACCACTCATCTTCACAACATTATCACTGGAGTAATGTCTCTCAACAAACAACATCATCACTAGACCAGGGTCTCTAAACCACCAGTAGTATCACCAGGCCAGTGTCTCCCAACCCCAGTAACATCACTGGGCCAGTGCCTTCCACCCCCATAACATCACTGGACCAACTGTCTCTCAACCACTAGTAGCATCATTGGACTAGGGCCTCCCACCCCCAGTAGCATTGCTGGACCAATGTCTCTCAACCCCTGGAAGCACAGTAACATAGTAATGTAAGGTCAAAAGGGGCTCTAAGTTCATCCTGGCTGACTTGGTGTCATCCACAAACTTAAAAGGGAACAGTCAGCACTAGGAGCCCCACAGGCAGGTGTGGGTCTGGTCCCAATTTGCACTTTGTGTGTGCAAAATTTTTTTTTTATTTTAATACTTACTGCTTACTGCAGTACAGTAGATTGCATCAGATTGATTCTGCTGACTTGGAAGCTGACATTTTCTGTTAATAAATCATTAAACCCCAGCATCCCCTGTCGTGGACATCAGAAGAAGGCTGCAGCAGTAGGAGAATCAATAGCCTGCAGTGCATGTTAAGAGTTTTTCTAAGCTCTGATCAGATGTTTCCTGGTTCCACTGGCTGTTTTCCCGTGGTTAAGTACAATCCTCTGTGACTGTACTTAGCCTAGGGAGGACAGCGGGACCAGCAAACAAAGGAGCTTAATTAGCATTCTATGGTTAGCCTCCCAGTTTCCTTTAGACCTTCCCCCAACACATCCAAATACTGTTATGCAATTTACAGCTCAAGAAGCATTATCCAGACTACCTTATTTCAGGCTCCAAGGATCCCCCTGCTGGCAGCCTTTTCTATTAGAAAGTTCCCTATCCTTGCTGCTTCTGTCTGTATGTGTTCCATGAATGTGCACACTGCACTGTTGTGATTGAAAAATATTAGAAAGTTCCCCATCCTTGCTTGATTAGCCCAGTTTCACTCCTGACTGGTGGGAACATTTCTTATTGTGCTCATTTATAAAGCAGTGGATCTGTTTATGTGGTGGAGAGAAGCTTCAGAAACTCGCCTCTGTTTATGGATGTCTGACTGTTCTACCCAAAGGTCATATTTCAGCTCAGTTCCAGGCAGCTGATTCCTTGGCAAACCCTGTCCTGTCAGCTCTGTTGTCGCCATGCAGTTACTGCCTCATAAACCTCTGCTCGTCACACATAATTTCCCAATTCCCAACCAATGTCCATGAGGAATAATAAGTCAAAACTATTTTCTCTTGGCACCACGCAGAGAAATGTATGTGTTTTTTTTCATTCATGTAACAGAGAAGTTAACTCGTGCTTCTGCTGCTGCCCCTCTGTCTGACTGTAGTAATTGGTATTTTAATCAAGTTCACTGGTGCTACAAGCTAGCCCTCCCATGCTCTGTTTCTCCACTCCCATGTGACTCTTTCTTAACTTTAAGGACCGGATTCTCAGTTACAGTTTGTGCCGTGGCACAAATTTGGTTGCAGACAGACTCCCAGCCACATCATCACCAAAAACTGGTACAAAATCTTACCAGGTGGAGTGGAGGTCTCTCTGATGACTAAGTTGCAATGCAAATCATATGAACAAATGCTGGTGGGTGCAGTCAGGGTTTGTACTTGATAACATTCTGGCTTCCGACAGTCACTGAGTCACTGGCACGGCATAGCACTACTCATCTGGAATTATGCCATGCCTTGAACCCTGGGTGAATGGTGATGCAACTGTTGTAGTCTTCCCACCACCTGCCTGCCCATCATCTTTAGACCCATTTCTGAGCAAGATCCCCAAGCCTTTGAGAGTCATTGGCATTCATTGGATCCCCTTCCCTAACCCCATTCCCTGTCGGTCTCCATGCCTCACCGGTTCCTTGCAACAGTGGTGCAGCACTATGATGCAACTACTACTTGCCCATAAAGGTTTTATGACAAAGCTGGTCCACTGGAGCAGCGATAGCGATATTGCTTGTTTGCCGATCTGAGTCTTTGTTGTGGATGTAGATCATCAGAGTCTGGCCAGGGGGAATCTGAGCTCCACAGCATGACTGCCACCTAGTGGAAGCTAAGCAGATCACAGTCAGGGCCACCAGAAAGGGTGGGGATGGTTCCAGATGCCTGCACACTTGCATGGTGGGATACGCATGTCATTTCACAGCCTGCGTCCCTAAGGGAACAAAAACTAAAAAATTACCCCTGGTCCACCAGGGGTGAAGCTGGCACCCCCCTTCCCACACACACACAGGTCCTCGCACGACCAATATTGCAGGCCACCCACCATCACAGTAGTCCTGAGCAAGTAATTGATAACCAGTAAGTCCAAAAGAAGGTTGATGACAGGGCAGGTGGGTGCCATCAGATGGAGGAAGGACCTGAGGCTTCAGAGAAAAAACTATATAGAAAAAAAAGTTCTAAGGTGGGAGATGTTGCAAAACTCTGTGACGCTGTTAGCCTGGCTCTGCCCACAGAAGAGATCCTGTCACTGTGGAAAAATGCCTTTGTAATGCCTCTCCACAAATCTGGGAACCAAAGGGATCCCCCAACAGCTACAGACCCATATCAGTACTATGCATTCCAAATAAAGTACATTTGAAAAGTTTGTGCATAACATAATTATTTCCTTTGTATTCGACAACAACATACTCCCCAGTGCATAGTTAACTTTCAGGCCACAAAACTCAATTTGTTTCTTGTCAGCAAAAGTAACTAGTGATGTTGCTGCAGCTCTGAACTTAGGCCTGTCCATGGGCACTGTCTTCATTGTTCTCAGAAAAACTTTCGACTTTACGAATCAAGTCAGTTGTGTCACAGTATAGTTGTGGTAGTAGTTAGTGGTAGTAGTAGAAGTAGTTTTAATTGTTGTAGTCACTGTAGTTGTGGTAGCAGTAGTAGTAGTACAGTAGTAGAGGTGGTAATTGTAGTAGAAGTTGTAGTTGTCATATTCATCATTGTAGAAGTACCATAGTAGTATATTAGCATTAGTATTAGTTGCAGTACATTAGTAGTAGTTCAGTAGTAGTAGTTGCCATTGTCATCATAGTCATTGTAGTAGTAACAGTACTGAAGTAGTAATAGTATGATAGTAACAGTAGTAAAATTAGTTGTAGTCATCATAGTGGTAGTAGTACAATAGTAATAAAAGTAATTGTAGTTGTTGCAGTTGCAGTAGTAGTAGTGGTACAATAGCAGTAGTACAATAGTAGTAGTAGTAGATGTTATAGTAGTTTTCACATCCATTTTAGTCATATTAGTAGTAAAGTAGTTATATTAGTAGTAATGTAGTGGTGGTAGTAGTAATTGCAGTTATAGTGATTATAGCCATAACAGTAGAAGTACTCTAGTATAGTGGTAGTAGAAGTGGTAGTACTAACAGAAATAGTTTTGGTTGTCATAGTGATAAAAGTAGTGCAGTAGCTGCAGTAGTATTATTAGTACAGTAGTAGTGGTGAAATTAGTAGAAGTTTTAGTTGTCAGTCATTGTAGTAGTATTACTAATAGTACAGTAGCAGCAGTAGTACAGTAGTTGTAGTGGTGGTAGTAGTAGCTGTAGTACAGTAGTTGTTGTCATAGTTATTATCATAGTAGTACAGTAGTAGTGGTAGTAGTACAGTCCTAGTAGTAGTTGTAGTAGTAGTACTTTAGAAGAAGAAGAAAAAGAAGTAGAAGTAGCTGTTGTAGTGCTAGTGGTAGTAGACAAAGTAATAGTAGAAGTAATTGTAGTAGATGCAGGTGTAGTTCGATAGTAGCAGCAGTACAGTAGTAGTGGTAATAGTAGTAGTACAGTAATAGTACAACATAGATAGTAGAACTAAATAGTAGAGTAGTAGTGTAAGTTGTAGTAGACGTAATTGTAGTTTTCATAGTTGTAGTAGTACTATAGTAATAGTACAGAGGTAGTAGTGCATTGCAGTATTAGTGGTGGTGGTAGTCGAAGCAGTTGTAGTTATCATAATCATGGTAGTATGCTAGTAGTACTGGTGGTGGAACAGTTGTAGTACAACATAAGTAGTAGACATAATAGTAGCGCAGTAGTGGTAATTACAGTAGAAGTAGTTGTAGTTTCCATAGTTGAAGCACCAGCACTGTAGAAGTAGTGGTACAGTGTAGTAGTAGTAGTAGTACAGCAGAAAAGTAGTTGTAGTGTCACAGTAGTAGTACAGTAGTAATAGTACATTCGTAGTAATAGTGGTGGTAGTAGAAGTGGTTATAGTTATCATAGCTGTTGTCATAGCAGTAGACATTTATGTATCCAGTGCCCTTCCAATGTTCAGAGCATGGGGAAATACAGTACATCATGACATGGATTGCACAGGGGACAACATTTGGAGCACATACGGTTATAAATAATATTACTAAATCACATAAATAGTAATAACCTGATCTGTGAATAGAGCAGACTTTAATCAGTGATAATAAATTAAACTGGACTGTGAAAGCCTGTGAAGAACATATGTTTCACCAGCTTAGATTTAAAGGTCTGGAGGGAGATAGCCTGACAGAGGTCAACTTGCACACTACTTAGCAGACTGAGGGCTGCAAGAGGGATGGTGCAGTCTCTTGCAGATTTGAAATGCAAGGAAGGGACCTGCAACAGCCCCTAGCTCACTGAATGGGTGGCTCTCCTTGGGACATGGGGGCCAAGAGTTTTTGGAGGTACAGTAGAGGGGGTCCAGTCTGTTCATGGACTTAGTCCCATTATGTGGATGAGAAACTTAATCACAGACAGATACCAAATCATTGTAGTGTATGAAATATTGTGCAGTGGAATTCAATCACAGCACAGTGCTGCTGTACATTGGTTAGAGCTGTCAGTCATCTGCTTTGTATGGGAGTGATCCGCTGTTCTGCATGGGTATTTTAGCCAATCAGAATCATACAGCAGACAATTGTGTATTTTATTTATTGAAGAGTTTTACCAAAAAGGTCTACTTAGCCAAAATATCTTGATCTTCTTTGAGGATATCTCCTCCATTAGGCCACACCTTTGGAACTATAAGCGATCAATGTTAGGATCACACAGAAACTTTTGTTAGCCGGGGACCACCCACAGTGATGTGCAGAGTCTACATGTATATAAACATGGGTGGCCCCATCACTTTTCAGTTCTTTTCCCGCCACCGATCATCTTTGTCAGACCTACTGAAGGAAACATTGCCAGCCTTGCCATTGCTGTTTATTTTTGTCTCTGTATGCCTCTGAAGTCGAAAGAGCTTTTAGTTCAGTATTGTAAGTATGGAGAAAAAATTTACAAAGAAGACACACATGCAATTTGTGTGTGCTGTCCGGGCCTGTCTCACGTCATGAGGACTTGTGAGATTTGCCAGAGCTTCAACCAGCTACAAGGCGGCGCTTCAAGAAAGCACTAGAAAATGTCCTGCTACTCAAGACATTGAAAGTAATGGAGAAGAAACTAAGCTCAAAATCAGTATCTCCCTCAATGGCAGCCAAAAAGCGGCTGTCAAAGTCTAACACAGAAACATAGAAACAGAATTTGATGGCAGATAAGGCCTACCTAATGTGCCTATTTCCCTACCTACTGTATAAACTCCAGATCCTACTTGATGTGCAGCCTACTTCCTTCTGCCCATCCCTAGTGTTGCCTTCTGCCTGTCCCATGCATTCCTGAATTCGCCTACCCTTGTTGCCCCCACATCCTCCTCAAGGAGGCCGTTCCATGCATCCACCACACTTTCTGTGCAAAAATACTTCCTCACATTGCCCCTGAGTCTTCCCCCTGCAGCCTCATATTGTGACCCCTTGTTCTTGCGCATCTTCTTTTCTGAAAGATGCTGCCCTCTTGAACTCTATTGATCCCCTTGAGGTATTTGAATGTCTATCATTTCCCCCTTTCCCTCCTTTCCTCCAGTGTATACATATTGAGTTCTCTCATTCTCTCCTCGTATGGTTTCTGATGTAGCCCCTGCACCATTTTCTTTGCCCTTCTGTGGACTGTCTCCACCCTGTCAATGTCCTTTCAGAGATGAGGTCTCCAGAACTGCTCATAGTACTCTAGATGAGGCCTCACCAACTGTCTGTACAGGGCATCACCACCTCCTGTTTTCTACTGGTGATACCTCTCCTTATGCACTCCAGCATCTCCCCAGCTTTCCTCAATGCCTTCTCACATTGTTTGACTACTTTTAGATCATCTGTTATGACTACCCCCAGGTCCCTTTCCAGTTTGGCTGTTTTTATTGCCTCCCCCCCCCACTGTGTATTCCTCCACTGGGTTTTTGTTTCCCAATTGCATGATTTTGTTCTTCTTGGCATTGAATCTGAGCTGCTACACTCTTGACCACTCCTCCAACTTGGTTAAGTCTCTCCTCACCTTCTCCAACCCCCCTCCCGGAGTATCAACCATACTGCAGATCTTGGTGTCACCTGTAAAGAGGCATACCATTCCTTTGAGTCTCTCCACAATGTCGCTAATAAAGAGGACTGGCCCCAGTATTGAACCCTGTGGCACCCCACTGGTTACTCCCCTTTCTTCAGATTGAACTCCGTTTACCATCACCCTCTGTGTCCTATTGAAAAGCCAATTTCTGACTCAGTTTGCCACCTTATGACCCACTCCCAGACTGCCCAACTTGTTTACTAACCTCTTGTGCGGGACTGTGTCAAATGCCTTGTTAAAATCTAGGTAGGCCATGTCCACCACCCCTCCCTGATCTACTATCCTTGTCACCCAGTCAAAAACATCTATCAAATTCATTTGACAAGACCTTCCTGTTGTGAATTCATGTTGCCTTGGGTCCAGTGCCCCGCTGGCTTCTAGGTATTCCACAATCCTTCCCTTTAACAGTGATTCCATCATCTTTCCCACTACTGAGGTCAAACTGACCAGTCTATAGTTTCCTGATTCTGCCTTACTATCCCTCCCTTGGCCTTTCTTCTTTCCCTTATGTACCTGAAGAAGATTTTGTCCCCCTCCTTCATTGTCTTGGCTATCCTTTCCTTTGTTTGTGACTTTGCACATCTGACTGCTTTTCCCGGCCTCCTTCTGCTTAGTCTGATACAGTTCCCTGTCTTCCTCCCTCTGCGTTTCCTTGTATTTCCTGAATGCCATTTCTTTTCTCTCTAACCATCCCTTCCACTTCTTTTGAAAACCACAATGGTTTTCTTTGTCTTCTTGCTTTGCTAACTTGCTTCACACCAAAGGCGTGTTGCCTCTGTTATAGCTATCTTGAGGTTCTCTCACTGTACCTCTACTCCCTCTCCCTCACCCTTTGCCAGTGTTTTCTTGAGGCATACTCCCATTTTAGCAAAGTCTAAAGATTGAGACAAGCAACCATCATCATTGTGGGCCTCCTTGTTATCCAGCCATAAGCACAGATGCAGAGAAAAGGACAAGTCTTCTTTACCGCGAGATCCTGGTTGCCATTGAGAAAAGGTTTGTTGTCATCAATGCTCACTCCAGCATCACCACCCACGTTACCCCTGACTGTCATTGAGACACCTCTTGGCTTAGGTGCTGCCATACCTAATATGGACAGTATGACACCACTGTTGTCAGGCTAAGGCCCATTAACACAGGTAGCCCCAGCTCCTTTGCAAGGCACCGTTGACTCTCAAGCTGTGCTGGTGTTTTCAGAAATGATTTGAGGCATTCTGTCAGGATTGCCAATGTAGGCAGTTATTCTGCCAACAAGACCTTCTGAAACTTAATCCCTGTCGACAGGCTCCACTAGCATGCCACAGATTCCTGCCTCTCAGCTGCCACCGGGATTGCCAGTTCATTCTGCGGTTCTCATCATCGATCATACTGATGACGATTAAGTGGAATATAATCCTGACCTCATGGATTTAGAGGAGAAGCTAAAGGGGGAATATGAGGGAGAACTTCACTGTAGTTCTACCTTCTCATCCTGTAATGAGGACACGTGGTTTATATCCTAAGATTTCCTCTTGGGGATCCATCTTTCCAAGCCATGATGCAGCAAACGCAGTCTGCCATGGGTTTTGCTGTGGAAGAGGAAGATTCCACAAAAAAGAATCTCATGGAATTTTTAGATGTGCCCTGCTCTCCCTCCATTGTAATTCCACCTACTGGAATATATCCTGCATTAGAGGATGCTACCTTTGCTGCACGGTACAGACCAAACTCATTGCCTGCAGTTCCTAGAAAGAGTGATAAGCAGTATCCTGCACCATCTGCTAAGCCTTATTATGCTTACCAGCTAGAAACTGACTCTCTAGTCATCATGGCCACTAATGACAGGTCTAGGGCCCCTAGACACATGAGTACTTTGCCTCCTGATAAAGAATCTAGGAAGTTGGATGCAATGGGCAAACATACTTATGCTTCTGCATCATTGAGTCTTAGGAGGCAAGGCAAGGCAAATTTTATTTAAAAAAAAAAAAAAAGATACCCATCTCGGAGGCTCTGGGCTCCGAACAATTAGAATCACATACAGACAACACCAACAATATAAAAATATATAAAAATGACACCACAATGTTAAACCTGATAATAAATACACTATACTAAAACTCACTATTATAAAATGTTTTAAATAATATGCTCAGCAGTAGATATAAAAGTCTAAATATATAGCCAGGGACAGAAATAAGCATGAAAGTAAGGTATCAGATAAGATTATAAAATAAAATCCAGGAAGGTCTGATTATACAGGAAGGCCTTGAGGCGGGCTTTGAAAACCTCAACAGAAGTGGCCTCTCTCACAGCAGGAAACAGTGAATTCTACAGGACAGGGTCAGCGACACTAAATGCTCTGTCACCTGTCGTTTTTAACCTCATCCTGGGAATCACGAGGAGGCCCCTAGAGGAGGAGCGGAGGGAGCGGACCGAGAAAGCAGGTGTAAGAAGCTCATCAGGTAACCAGGACCCAGACCGTGTAGGGCCTTAAACGTGAGCAAGCCCACCTTAAAGAGGACCCTCCACCTGACCAGTGCAGGACTGCAAACTACCAGGCCCTCATGATCATATATCAGATGAGCCTGTGGAAGTCCAGCCCACTGGTGCAGTGGTAGCGCTATCACTTGCGATGCTGACTACCTGGGTTCAGAAGCAAACACGGGGTGTCAAAGGGCTAGCCAGGGGAGGAGGATCAAGGGTCTGTAGGACTGCTGTCCCCCAGGGAGGGGAGGGTGCGTAGTGCCTGATGCTTGCTTGCCTCTGGTGGAATTAGGGAGAAAGTCAGCCCAAGCTAGAAGGTCAGGAAGTGTGGCAGATGTTGGCACACATCACATGGGAGTGTGAGATGTGTGCCATAATGTCCTTGTATGCCATGCTTCCTGTGTGGACATAACACAAAAATGCTGGCCGCAGAATGTCAGTGGGTGCTTGCAGGCCCCGCATCTGACTAGCTGGGCTTGCCATCCTGAACTGGATCTGGATCTAGGTGGGGACTGGGGACCCCCGCCCAACCCACCAGTGGGGGCAAGCCTTGAAGGAAGATGGCTGGTGGTGAGTCCCAGCAGAAGTTGGGGTGACGGGGCTGGGGCACTCCCCTGAAAGAGGGCCATCTGGGGAGAAGGAGGATTAAATGAAAAAAAAAGAAGTCTGTGGAAAGCTACTATTACTGCTGCTCAGGCTTTGCCTGCTGCTCTCTCAAGAATGATCTGCTTAAAACATTATCTGCTGGTGTTGAAGTTGGCAAACATTTGCTATGCTCAGCTTATGATGTCTCCGATGTTTCTGCCAGGGCTACTGCTTCTGGCATTTGCATGAAGAGGTATTCTTGCTTCAGATTGCTGGCTTTGCCAATGATGTGCAACAGGAAGTTTTGAATGCTCCTTTTAAAGGGACAAAACTGCTTGGCCACAAGGTTGAAGAGACCCTATGTGGCATCCAAATTTCAAAACATACTCTGAGGTCTGTAACGTCCTTGTATATCACTCCTGCTAGGGCTCATGGTCAGAGCTCCTTTCATCAGCCTGCTGCCCAAGGTGGCTGTGCCCACCATCAACAAGGCCGTGGTAAAGGAGGTGGCCCACTTCCAGATCCCCTCCTCCCAGGTGCACATACAAAAGCACCCAAAGGAACCAGTTCTGGGGCCCTGCTGCCATTGGTTCTGCCAGAGTCTCTTCCATCTCTGCCACCACCTCAGCTGTTACCTCAAGGGGTGAGTGAGAAGGGGACAGGATCTCTTTGCATCTTAAACAATGGTGGGATATCACTATGAATGAGTGGGTTCTGGAACTAATTGCAAGGGGGCATGCTCTGGAGCTGTTACAAATCCCTCCAGATCATCCTCCACCTCCTTTTCTTTATCCTCCAGGCCATTTGTCTCTTCTGAAGGAAGAAGTTCAGTCCTTATTTCAAAGATGTGCCACAGAACCAGTTTCTCAGGAGAGAAACAAAGGGTTCTATTCCAGATACTTCCTAGTTCCAGAATGGACAGGGGCTCTGC
This sequence comes from Neoceratodus forsteri, assembly GCA_016271365.2. Classification (NCBI taxonomy): domain Eukaryota; kingdom Metazoa; phylum Chordata; order Ceratodontiformes; family Ceratodontidae; genus Neoceratodus; species Neoceratodus forsteri. Next base: position 364,833,232 of record CM028137.1, read on the forward strand.
GCCGTGTGCTGGATCTCGGGGATCTCAACCTCTACACTGAATATAAAAAGTTTTGAATGGTATCTCTGCAAGCTCTGATTCCCCTTCTGCGAACAGGGTACTGGCTTTGTTCTGTGGGCATGAAGGACAAGAAAGACACATACCTTCATGTAAAGATCAGGAAATCCCTCAGACAATACCTCTACTTTATGCTGGAGGGGGACATTATCAGTTCAGAGTATTGCCCTTTTGGCTTGTCTTCTGTGCCATGGATCTTTACCAAATGCTTGGCAGTAGTTGCAGCAGCCTGTCTCAGACATGTCAACTGTTTGACGACTTGGAGGTCACAGTGAATGTGTCAAAGTCTATGTTGATTCCATGCCAAAGACTGCACTACACAGGGGCAGTTTGGGACACAGAGAAGGGAATGTGTTCTCCTGCCAATGGACAGGGCAGACAATCTGATTGCCTAGGCACACTTGATATACAGAAGCCATTATGTCTCTGTGAGAACAATGTTACATCTCCTGGATCTCATGGCTGTGGCCATAGTGACTGTGCCACTGGCACTTCTTCATATGAGGTTCCCTCAGTGGACATTCAGGGTCCAGTGGGATCAGTTGATGGATGAGCTGGAACAAATGACTCTCGTCACATCTCCTCGTCACAGAGTGTTATAGTGGATAGATCATGTAAACCTATTGAAGGACGTTCCATTCCTTGTATCAGCTCCTGTGCAGATCCTCACCATGGATGCCTCAGGCTCTGGCTGGGTTGCTCATCTCAACCCTTGCCAGACACAGGGGTCATGAACCAAGGTGGAGGCCGAGCTGAATATAAATGTCCTGAAAATGAGGGCTGCTCTGTACAGCCTCTGGGCTTTTCAGAATCATCTCTGCCCTGGTCCTCTGCTAATTCAAATGAACAACATCAATGTGATGCATTACAGAAAACAAACAAGGGGCACTCACTTCTATCCCTTTATGAGAAAGCAATGAGAGTATGGTAGTGAGCGCTGTCTCATGGTATTCAATATCTCCCAGGTCTTCAAATCATCTTAGCAGACAGACTAAGCAGGTCCCAGTCACTGGTTCATGAATAGGAACTACTTTCTTCCATAGTAAGCAACCTCTTTGTAAGATGGAGTTGTTCAGAGCGGAATCTTTTTGCATCCCCACACAATGCCGAACTGCTGCATTTCTGCTCGCTCACCCCAGGACCTGGAGTTTCTTGGTGAGACACGTTGTCCCTTTCTTGGAAAGGGAAATTCCTAAATGCATTTTCCCCATTCCTATAATACGGAGTTTTGCTCATACTGCCAGTGGAGAGTGCCACTCTCATTGTCATTGCTCTGTTATGGTCTCACCAGATATGGTTTCCACTCCTTCAACATCTGGCAGTGGAGCCTCCTGTCCCTCTACCTGTGTTGGGGTCTGTTGTCACAGGACAAGTGCTCCCTGGTCCACATAGACATGAAGTCCCTCCACCTGCATGCATAGTTCCTGAAGATACAACCATTGAACATTTTGGAGTATCCCCTAAGGTTGCTTGATGTACTGATTGTGGCTAGGAAGCTGTCTACAAGACATACTTATTCCCTGAAATGGAAGCATTTCACTTTGTGAGCTGCTTTCCAGAATTTGGATCCTTCTGCATATCCTGTAAATACTGTGTTGGAATACTTGTTTTCCCTGTCAGACTCTGGCCTGCAGTATTCCTTGCTTAAGGTACATTTGGCCGCTGTATCAGTTTCTCTGCATTACTGATGGTCATACGGTTGCCCAATGAGAGGTGTCCCATATGTTTCTGAGAGGTATTCTTCATGTGACACTTCCTATCTGTAATCCAGTCCTGCCTTGGGACTTGAATTTTGTGCTTGAGAAATTGACATTGGCTCCTTTTGAGTCTGCCACGGGTTGTGGCTTACATTTCCTGTCGGGAAAACATTTTTAGTTGCAATGACTTCTGCTCACAGGATTTCCAAGCTTCAGGCTCTAATGTGTGAGCCTCCTCATTTGATTTTTTACAAAGAAAGAGTCTGTTTGCATAGGGATCCTAAGTTTCTACAGAAGGTGGTGTCTAACTGTACACTGAATCAAATGATTCACCTTTCTATATATTATTCTGAGCGTGTCAACCAGGATGAGGGACTGCTCCATACTTTGGATGTACACAGAATACTGTGATACTTTTATTATTCACATGAAGGACTACAGAAAGTCCTCTCAGCTTTTAGTTTTGTTTGCTGTGGGGAAAGAGGGCACTCCTGTGTTTAAAGAGTACTTATCCAAATGGCTGGCACGTTGTATTACATTCTGTTATAGGAAATATGGTAAGAAACTTCCTGGTGTTGTTCATGGTCACTCCACAAGGGGTGTGGCCATTTCTGTTGCCTGTTTCAAAAATGTCCCTGTGGCTGACATATGTGTTGCAGCCACATGGAGCAATATTCACACTTTCACTAAAAATTACAGTCTAGACGTTGTCTCTTGTAGATGTACTGGTTTTGGGCTTGCTGTACTGCAAGGCGTTCTGTCCTGATCATATATCGCAAGGTGCCAGCCTCCCAGTTCACTCTGCACTGCTTGTGAATCGTTCTGAAGATGTGGCCTAACTGAGGAGATTAGAAGATAGAAAAGTTATGTAAGAACTTACCGTAACAGTAGATCTTCAAGAGAATCTCCTCCATTAGTTCATACTGTCCCTCCTTCCTTCCCCCTTTTTATGTTGGCTCATGCTTGCATGCCAGTCAACATACTGCAGTAGTAGCAGATCCGGAGGTGCAGTCACTGTGGGCGAATGTAGGGCATGCATCAGTAGTTGGATCTCTCATTCCCAAATAAGGCAACTGCAGGCACTGACACCAGCAACACGTAAACTGGCCACCAGATCTAAGAAAAGGTCCGCTGCAATGAGAGCAAAGCTTGTCATGCAGCGGCGTGCCTTTCCTGATGAAGCAGTTCAATAAACATGGTGGCACTGACTGTTGCCACGCAGAGTGCCGACTTCAGGGGTGCCCAATCCCCCTGTTGGCATGCCCCGACCTACTTCATTTGCCGATGGGGGAGCCCACTCTCCGTCAGCATAATACCCCCTCCTTCCAATTTCACATGTATGCCGAGGGGGTGCCCAATCCCCCTCAGAATCAGGCACCCACCCCAACAGTCCTTCTTTGCAGACAGAGGGCCCAATCCCGTTGGCTTTAGTCCCCACCTCAGTTTAATTTACAACAGGGAGCCCACCCCATTGGCATAATGTCCCCTATTTGTTGTGTGCCGAGTGGGTACCCCAATCCCCTCGGCTCTGTCCTCCCCTTCACCTTGGTATGTGCCAATGGGTGTGCTTAATCCCCGTCAGCTACAGCTCCCTAAAACAGTCAGGTGGCACACTGGGAGCCCACCCCAGCGTACAATGTTTGTAAAAAAAAAAATTCTCGCAATTTTTTTTTTTAAACTCTGTAAATAAGAAAACGGTTCTCACGGTCTGTCCTGCTCTCTCCTCAACCCCACCCACCCTCTGTGTACCCCACCTCCCCTCACCCCATACTTACCTCCAGAGCCTGGCACGACAATCTTCGGTGGACTGGGAACACGTGTGCACTCTTCAAAGCTGACCACAAACTGAAGAAATGCCGGTAAGATGTATAATGGCGTAAATATGGTTTTTTCAACTTTGGTGCATATCTTGACCATTTTGGGGAATTCTGGCACCAAATGTTCAACATGGGGTTATTGGGACCCCTCCTCATGAATTCAGTCATTGTCATGGCATTATTCGGTCCCGAAAGGTGATTTTGCTGTCACAATGCGCGTAATCGCCTTTCGGGCCAAATTAATGAAATGACAGTGCCACTGTTCATGAGTGGGGCTCTCAAAAAGCCTACGTTGCAAATTTGGTGACAAAAAAAAAAAAGTCTGTTTTACGAGTGTGCGTTGCACAGTTTCCATGCACGCTCGTAACTTCCTGAATTTGTAATATTTTCACTCCAGATTTTCAACATTGCCATTTTCCCATACCTCCTTATGAACAGTACAGCTGTCATTTTACATATCCTGGCCGAAATTGTTTTCGCATGTCCGGTGCAGAATAGCGCAGGCGCTGTGCGAAATCAGTTTTTGGGACAGTTTGACAAAATGACAGTGACGCTGTTCATGAGCAGAGGTCCTAAAATGCCTGTGTTGAAAATTTGGTGATGAAAGTCCATAAAATGACTGTGTTACAAGCATGTGTTGGCAGTTTCCACGCACCCATGTAACTTCGCAAATTTGCAATATTTTCATGCTAGACTTTCAACACTGGCATTTTTTCACACCTCCTTATGAACAGTACAGCTGTCATTTTTCACATCCTGCCCGAAATGTGTTTTTGCACCTGTGGTATACAATGGCGTGGTCGCTGTGGGAGATTAACTTTTGGGACAGATTAAGAAAATCACAGTGCCACTGTTCATGAGGGGAGATCCCAAAATGCCTATATTGAAAATGTGGTTTAAAAACAAAACATAATTAGTTACTGGCTGCATTGCACAGTTTCTATGCATGCTCATGACTTCACCCAATTTTTTCATATTTTCGCCCCAGATTTTCAACATTGCCATTTTTTTATACCTCCTCATGAACAATACAGTTGTCATTTTTCACATCCTGCCCAAAATGTGTTTACGTACCTGTGACGCCAAATGGCACAGTCGCTATGCAAAATCACCTATCGGCTAACAAACTGATACTGCTGCTCTTCATGAGGCGGGGTCACAAAAGGCCCCTGTTGACAATTTGGAGTGAAAATACCACCACATGCCTATGGCATTAGGGTTTCCAACTGTTACACCCCACCCTGTAGAGACTGACAGGTGTCAGGGGTGTGACTTGGAATCATCAGCTGTAATGCTCCCGCCATTCCACCCCCACCCCCACCCTGCAGCCACTGACAGGCACCAAGGTGTGCCTTGGAGTGTTCAGCCACAAAGTTCACCCCATTCTCCTATACTGCACCCACCTCAGCGTATTTCCTTATGGAATGGGGTATGCCAGTGAGACAACATTCGGCATTGACAAATGCTTGTTAGTTTCACTGAGGGTTATAGCAGATGCTGAGCCTAAAACCTACTCCATGCATCCTGTCTCCAGCCCTATGCCTCTCTTTGTATGCCCAGTGCTGGTGTTATCTCCCAGTTCATAGAAACACAGAAACATTGAGGTTGACGGCAGATAAGGACCACAAGGCCCATCCAGTCTGCCCATTTTTTCTACCTTATGAATGTGCCACACACCTTTACACTGTCAATGACCTATCTATCCATATTCATCTGTATTGCTCTCTTATGCCTGTCCCATGCCTGTTTGAAGCCCTGCACTGTATTCATAGCCACCACTTCCTGAGGTAGGCTGTTCCATGCATCCACCACTCTTTCTGTGAAAAGAATTTCTCACATTCCCCTTAATCGGCCTCCTCTATTCTCATGCTGTGTCCTCTTGTCCTGCTATTTTTCTTATATTTAAACATGTTAGACTCTTTCACCTTGTTAATGCCCTTAAGGTGTTTAAATGTTTCAATCATATCACCTCTCTCCCTCCTTTGCTCAAGGGTGTACATATTGAGCTCCATTAATCCGTCCTCATATGTCTTCTGATGCAGTCCCTGTACCATTTTGGTTGCCCTTCTCTGGACTGCCTCAATTTGGTTAATGTCCTTGTGAAGGTGTGGCCTCCAGTACTGCACGCAGTACTCCAAATGGGGCCTAACCACAGTTGAGGTCATCCAAGGCTAATCTCCAGCAGGGAACTGAACAGTGATGGGGCTGTCCATGCTTATTTTATTTATTTATTTATTGAAGATATCGGATAACATACCTTTGAGTCAAAGACTCCTTTACAAAGGTTCCACGTCATTTATATACTCGTAGACATCATCTTGCCGACACCTGACCTTGCAACCAGCCAATCAGAGGTCATGGATCTCAGTATGTGACCCCAATAGGATTCTAGGACAATAACTGTGCTGCTTGCTTGGCGTCCTTTCTGCTGACCAATAGGGCATTGAATGAAAATTCTGCATATTAAATTTGTGTGACTGACAGCCTTGTGCATCAGTCAGAAGCTGTCTTTGCCCAGAGAAAGGTTATGGGCACATCCAGAACAAGTCAGTCTGTAGTAAGCTCTCACAGTATGAGGAGGGTTGTGCTGCTGGCCAGAGCCAACTGAGTGAAGCCTGCCTGGGGCTTCTACAGCCATTCATCAGGAGGTGACACTGAGGTTTCAACAACCTACAAAGTACAGCGACTGAACTGTGTGTTCGCTGATTGTGTCAGAATGACACTTATGGTGTAAGAGACTGTTCCTGTGATAGGAGATACATGCATGCTGCTCCAGTAAGTGTGCCACAGCTGCCAACCTGTGTGTGCCCAGAGACTGGATGTGAGCACTACTGTGTGTAAATCTGCATTCAGACTGCAAACAGTTAGGGGAGATGGCTAGTCATTGCTACTGCTAGGCACTGGCTAACAATCCACATAGGGGCCCGCAAGCCTAGACGTGTGTGTTTGTGGCATGTGGCCCCTGCTCCCTAGGCTGGTCTGTCCTGCAGAGGAGGAAGAGAGAGGAGCCAGAGAGGTCCAGAAGACTGCCAGTGCAGAGAGCTTGACGCACATCCTGACGCACCTAAGACCTGCATCTTCAAGCTGACCCCCCTCATCTGCACAGCTGATCAGCTGTCTGAGAGGATCTGTACCTGCAGAGAAGGAGGAAGAGGTGCCCTAGTTGTCAGGGGAAGCAGATAACACCAGAATCGTGAATACTCTGAGGGTTTGCCCTGCAAATAGGATTTTGTATAAAGTTTGCCACTAGAGCTACAGCTTTGGCAATCGGGCCAGGATCTACAAATACCAGTAGGTAGCATGTTCACCTCTGGAGCAGGAAGATCAGATGGTCGTGGGTTCTAGCGCCACACCAGATACTTGGGGTAATACCCATAACTGGCATTGTAGTGCAGTACGATGGGGGTCGTGCACAACTGAGGTGCTGTTCTTTGGAGGAAATGTTAAACCGAGGTCCCTTCTACCTATCTCTGGTCAGTGTCCAGGTGGAAGTAAAAGATCGCAGGGCACTTATTTTTTTTGTTACTTTATGTTTATTTGTCTTACCATTAACATACAGTTAAGGAAGTTCCTAATACAGTACATTAGGAACTATAGCACACATGTTCCAGTGGAGGGCGCACCCCTCTTAATACAAGCATGTTAAAAGATTCGTACTGTTTCCATTAGATACATCCTTAAAGGTTTTTCAGTAAAAAACATAATAATTCAATGTTTTATTTAGACTTTGTTCATTATTTATAAGCCCATGAGCAGCATGTAATTTTAAATTATGTTTTAATCCTAAAAGGGGAACAAATACCAACTCCTTAATTAAGGAGATAAATGCTCATGCTTCTACCAACATAAGGTACCAAACTGGTAACATCAGAACTTTATATGAAAACTACAACATTGTCTCTTGTTATAAGAGTACTTTTAGGGTTCCAACAGTAAAAACATAATATAGGATATAATGATGTACCATGAGGCTCCGTGGACACAATGAAATAAATCTTAACTTATAAGAGCTCCAACTAGCTGATGCCGTGGCACTTATTGATGAAGAGTAAGGGTGTTTCCCTGGTGACATGGCCAACATTCCCCCATCAATAAAACAGTTCCATGTAACCCACTCCCCAAGACGCATCTGGAAACAAGCTAGCACAGCTTAGTGTGACTTTCCTGGTCAAAAATTACAAATAAATGATAAATAAATACAAATACCTCATTTGAGGTTTGTTATTTTAGCAATTGCATGGACTGTGGGGTTTGGGTTTAGCAAAAGTGTTCGCTTTGATTAAAGTGCACCACCACCAGCCAACCAGCTGCAACTCCATCGGACCAGCACTGTTTCACTGGCTGGGTACCCAGTAAAGCTACATTGTCTACAGTGCTGCCCCGAAGTCCACCCTGGCCAGACTGGACCCCCTCTTTCATGCCTTCTGCCATTTTGTCTTGGACTGGCAAAATGGCAGAAGGCATTTTGGCACTCGAGGAGTGTTGGACAAGGCTGAAAGATGCACTAACCATGGTCACATCACAGTGTGCCCACCATGGTGAGGGAAAAACACAAAGCCTTCAGAAAGTACAAGGAGTCAGGGAAAAAGGCTGACAAAACAGAATATAAAGAAAAGCTAAAAGAGACAGGGAAAGTGATAAGAAATGCCAAGGCACAGACAGAGGTGAGGATAGCTCAGGGAGTGAAGAAGGGTGACAAAACATTTTACAGGTACATACGAGAAAAAAGAAAGACTAAGGGAGGCATTATTAGAATCATGAAAAAGGACGGGCAGTCCATGGAACATGACAGAGAGAAGGCAGAGGAACTCAATGAATACTTCTGCTCAGTCTTCACACAGGAAACAGACGGTAGCGGTCCAACAGTAGGCAAAAAGAATATTCCACTTGGAGGCACAGACACAAGTCCCTTTACAGAGGAAAGGGTACTAGAGGAAATCAACAAGTTGTTTTTTTTGTATGTTTTATTTTAGCACCTGAGCTTCCGGAGCATCTCTCAGGCATACCCACACAACTTACAGTACCTGACTCCCCACCTGAAACTTTCTGGCCAGGTTCACCACCCAACTCACTGACCACAGCTGGCCCCCTGGATCTATGCCCCTGGGGTGAGGCCACCCATCCAATTATCGGGTGTTCTCATCTGAAATCTAGATAGCCGGGTCAGGAGCCGGGCGGGCCAGAGGGGAACCAGCCAGGAAAGTCCAATGTTGGGGATGTGGGCCAAGTCACTCGGGCCGCCGTCGCCTCCTCTGAGAGCTAGGGGATTTTCAGTTTTTTCTTCCCTTCTCCTCTTAGGCTTGGACGTGCAATGTGTCCAGCGTGGGCATACACACTCCCGTGCGTGCCCGCAGGATTGCCGCTGCAGCCAATCCCTATGGTTGCTGGATCATGAACTACCATGCCTCCAGCCACTGCTAGGAACCACCAGAGCATGGGATCAGATCCACCCTCCCTCCCAGGACAGGAGAGCAGTCCTCCGGACACTCAATCCTATCCTCCCCTGCCAACCCCTAGCGACCCAAGCTGGCTCCTGAACCCAGGTCACTGGTGTAGCATAAGTTGTAGCGTCCAGTGCCTCAACCCTCAGCGCCACTGGGCCAACCGAAATCAACACGTTAAAAGTGGATAAAGCTATGGGGCCAGATGGGATACACCCAAGAATACTGAAAGTACTAGGGAGGGAACTGGCAGCCCCCTTAGCAGTGCTCTTCAACAAATCGTTGGAGAGCGGGGAGGTTCCAGAGAACAGGAAGAGAGCAACAGTAGTGCCACTGCACAAGAGCAGAAGCAAGCAAGAGTCAGGAAACTACCATCCAGTTAGTCTAACTTCAGTAGTGGGAAAACTGATGGAGTCCCTGTTGAAGGAAAGAATCATTGCTTTCTTGGAAGAAAGTGGTCAGCTTGACACAGAGCAACATGATTTCACAGTTGGGAGGTCCTGCCAGGCAAACCTAGAAGAGTTCTTTGACTGGGTCACCAGAATAGTAGATCAGGGTGGGGCAGTGGATGTGGTTTACCTCAACTTTAGTAAGGCGTTTGACTTGGTTCCACACAGGAGACTAGTCAATAAACTGGAGAACATGGGAGTTGGGCTTAAGGTAACTGGCTGCATCAGGAAATGGTTAAATGGGAGAACACAGAGGGTATCAGTAAATGGCACTCTGTCAGAGGAGGGTAGGGTGACTAGTGGGGTTCCGCAGGGCTTGGTTCTGGGGCCGATCCTCTTCAACATATTCATGAGCGACATTGCTAATGGACTGAAGGGAAAAATTTGCCTGTTTGCTGATGATACCAAAATCATCAAAAGGGTTGACATACCAGAAGGGCAACAAAGAGTGGAATCTGATCTCCAAAAGCTGGAGGAATGGTCAAGGATTTAGCAATTGAAATTCAATCAAAAAAATGTGAAGTCATGAACCCGGGAAAATGTAACCCAAGGAAACTGTACTTGATGGGAGGGAAGCAGCTGGTGGATACATGGCTAGAGCGAGACCTGGAGGTGGTCATATCAGATGATCTCAAGGTCAGCAAACAATGTGAGAAGGCAGCACTAAAAGCTAGTGGTATCCTGGGATGTATAGGAAGGGGGCATCCCAAGCAGGAGGCATGAAGTGATCACACCTCTGTATCGATCCCTGGTAAGACCCCACCTGGAATACTGTATCCAGTTCTGGAGGCCACATCTCAGGAGGGACATAGACAGGCTGGAGACGGTGTGGAGAAGAGCAACAAAGATGATGCAGGGCTTGCACGAGAAACTGCATGAAATCAGACTCAGTGAACTCAATCTATACTTCCTAGAGCAGCACAGGAATCGGGGGGACATGATAGCGGCATTTAAATACCTTAAAGGCAACAACAAGGTACAGGTGCAGAACCTCTTTCAGGTAAAAGACTACAGCAGGACAAGAGGGCATGACCTTTTACTCAACGGAGGTAGATTCAGGAGCAATATGAGGACATTCTTCACGGAGTGCGTTGTTGAACCATGGAATAGCCTGCTGGAGGGGGTGATGGGTGCAAAGATAGTGTGGGAATTCAAGCGGACATGGGACAGGCATTGCGGGATACTCAAGCAGGCAGCTAAGTGGGGAGGTAGGAAAACAAGCTCAGACTTGATGGATCATGAGGTCCCCATCTGCCAACAACTTCTATGTTTCTATGTGGCTACTCACCGCGCACTCACCACCGTTCTTTGTACTCTGCCCTCTCCCTCCCCTCCCTCCTGGAAGCTTGCGCCTAGCCCACTGTGCTTCTTTTTATTTATAAATTTGGCTGTCATCACTCTCCCACCTCAGCTCCCTCCTCTCCCCTTTGACCCCCTTCTCATATGCGCTCCGTAACTCAGGCTATTGCTCCCTTGTGCTTCTCTCTCATAAATCCCTTGCTGGTCAGGCTGCCTTCTCGTTCCACTTTCCTAAACTTTGGAACTCTCTCCCCCTGTCCATTCCTTCCACATCTTCCAAACACTCTCTCTCCTCTCTATTCCATATCTACACTGCTCCCCCCCCGTAATTGTCCTTAGTCAAAGCCCTTTCCTGCTCCGCCTTTTCCTGCCTTCCCATTTTTCCCTACTCCTTGCCCTTCCCCACTCCTCCCTACCCTTTCACTTCTCCCTCCCTACCCTCTTTCCTCTCCTATTCCTTCCCACACTAGCTCTCAACTTCCCTTATTACTCCCCTTCTGTGCTCCTCCCCACTGCACCCTATCCCCTACTGCCTCACCTATATTGTTCTTTTCCCTGATCCTATGGGACGTATCTCCCCCGAGCCTTGTGATATTGATATTTATTATGCTTTGTGGGTGCTAGTACACTCACATTCCTTACTGAACAAAGCTTTGCACTGTTTTAAGTTATATCGCTATGATGTTTTGTCGCCTGGTTTTGTCGTATTGTATAATATTTTGTTCTGTTCTGTACTTATATCCCTTTTCCCCATCCCCCAGGATGCATCTGGAAACTAGCTATTTTTAGCTCAGTATGTCTTTCCTGGTGAAACTTTTCAAATAAATAAATAAAGCACAGGGCACTCCCAATTGGTTTAAAAAAGGGTTTAAACTGGTACCAGTGGGAAGTGGGTAGTGCCCCCTGCACAGGTGGGCTGGTAATTCAAAAGATTACAGCTACTGCATTGCATTGTATGGTGGGGGTGGGCACTACTACTTAAGCTTACTGCTGTTGCTAAAGTTTTTAACAAGTTGAGCTTAGTCAGGCACCTAACTTCGGCCCTGCACTCAGAGTTCATAAGTTTGTTCCAAAAAGAGTTCTGCCTTGTGTAATGCCCGCCCCCCATTTGGGGGGCTTATCTTGTGTGCCTCTGGGTGCCTCCCCCTGTCTTCTGGCGTCCCGCTCCATCGTGGCTCCTTCTGCCACTCTGCTGAGCCCCCAGTGTCCCCCTGTTCAATTGAGCCCTGCAGGGCTTGCAAAGCAATATGCGAGTGGGCGGCAAGTTCACAAAACCGCCGCTCACACGATTGTGTAGGTGCCTTGCGCACTAAGACCGCCGTTGCAGTTGGAAAGCTCTCTCTCTCAGTTGCTGGTGCCCAGCTAAGTCAAACAGGCATTGGGGACACTCAAAGGCAGCAGGAAAAGACTTTCAATTGAATAAATGGCAGCCACCTAAACGCTGCCTCCAGGGCACCAGAATCAAGGGGCAAAGGGCATAACAGGAAGCCCTTCATGAATATTTATAAGCTACTGTGTGTTTCTGGGGGCAGTGTGCTGTGGGAGCAGCGACTCCCTAAGGGTACTGGATATTTACTTGAGAGCAGACTCGCTTATGAGAGAACTGTCAGGGCTACAAATTAGTGGTGACATTATTAAATAAAAGTTAAACTGCTGGCTGCACCAGAACTCTATGTGTAGGGACACTGTAAACAGAGTGCCTAGACTTAAACTGCAGCCACCATTTTTGTGCCATTCCACCAATTGGGAGCCAGCATTGACCAAAAGGGCTTCTGGGGATTTGCCAGAAACTTGTGGGGAATTTACTGGGACAATTTCTAGGTGCCAAAACAACAGCCAATTAAGCTCTGGGGACTGTTCAAGACAGGTCTAGCAGCCAATAAGATCTTTGGAACTCTGTTCCATATAAAAGGGGGGGTTCTGGCTGAAAACGTTTAGATTTGGAGAGCTAGCCCAAGAGCTAGAGCGTGTGCCTCTGTGGAGCCTGCCATCTCTCAGAGGTCAGGCCTCAGGGCCTAAACTGTGTTTTGGCCGTTAGTTCTCGGGTCCCTATCTAGCCAGCCTGGGTAGCTGCAGCCGGCAGCTGTAGGTCATCTGAGTCCATAATTCTGAAAAAGAAGATCAGCCTGCATCCCACTTGGAAGGACCGCAAAAGACCAAGTTTGTTGCTACATATAAATACGTGTGAGTTGTTGTAAGTGCTGTGTGGCCGATTTGTTCGAAAACGTCTTGTTTTGCATGTTGTCTCGGCCTACTCATGTCGTGCAGCCAGCCTGAAGACCAGCATCGTCGATGAGGACCACAAGGGACTTCACCTCCATCTGCAGCCATCTGAGTCTACAGGTCTTACTTCATCTGAGAACCGCCTGGTTGGGGGTAGAGTGAGTAATCAATCAGGGTAACCTCCTGCAACCAAGTTTCAAATGTAAAGTTTGTCAGCTGATTAAAGTGTGGGTTGCTAATTGTTTTTTGACTGAGCCATCCGGCTCCAGATTACAAATTGTGGGTCACAGTGCATGCATGTTTCTTTCCATCACAGGGCCCTAACCAGCTGCTATGCCGGCCTACCCCAGGCAACGCTTCAGGCTAGCCTGCACCAACAACTGGGTACCCAGAGTGTGTGTGACTGTGTTAACGGGACTTTTAAGTGCATGCATCTTAACCTGACTAAATCAGCTTCTAAATCAATCACCAGATTATGGCCCCTTCCTTGTTCATGCCCCCAAATAAATCAGATCTGAATCTTTTTGCACTTAAACAGGTTGTGGTGTACCTCTGTATAGACAGCATTGTAATACTGTTTGTTGTTGTGCCGAACCTTATTTTACAGGGGGTCTCAAGGGCCAAGCCAGCTGATCCAGCCCTGGTGCTAAGCGTAACAAGTGTGGGGTTGTTATTGCATTCCAGTGTTAACTGCTATTGTGTATCTACTGAACTGTTTAGGCCACTAGAGGGGAAAGGGGTGGGTCACAGTGTCCCAGAGGGCCACACCCAAGGCAGCTATGCTACCACTAACCCTGTCTTCCGGGTGGAGGAACCTGTTTCTAGTACCCAGGCCCCTTAACCTGCACTTAGTCATGCAGGCAGGGGTAGTATCCCTTGGGGTAGCACCACCTAGGGGTTACACTTGCATTCCCCTATCCATTGTGAATATCCCCCAATAAATATGTTATTGGTATTTTTACATTTTGTCTTATGACAATATTTTTAGTAAGAAGTCATTAATTCTACTTTTGTTGATTTTTGTGTGCATGTGTGTGTGGAAGGGGGGTACTGTGGGAAGGTGAATAGCAATTGCATACCAGAGTGTTGTACTGCTCTGACAGGCCTGTTTAAACTTAATCTCTGAGTGGAGGCAACTGCAAACTAAAAATATTTAAATATGCCCCCCCTCCACCCAATCAGGAAAATCAGAACCCAAGCCTCTCAACCTTGTTTGAGCCCACAAGGCAGGAGTAGTAACGGCAACAGCCACGGTGACCCGGTTAAACTTATTAAATGACAAAAACAACACTCCAGGTAACAGGAGTAGGAGGGGAACAGCAAGAAATGTACGTGTGCAGAATTACAAGTTACAGCCTACATACATTTACATTAGTGCAGCTCCAAACAAGGTGAATTGGAGATTTAGGCAGGTGTAAACAGGTACACACGGGTGAAAACAACAATTTTACATGCATAATTTACAAAATTCAGTGTAGGTCCATGGACAAAACAGGGATAAGGGAGGTGCAGGTGGAAGTCAACAGAACATCAGCATTCCATAGCATCCCACAAATTCTAAATGTTTACATTAAAAGGGGACGTGAAATGATGGCAAATTGGCAGCTGTTTATAATGTTCCTACTTACAAAATTGAAATTCATACCCTAAAATGATCCATATTCAACTGTACGTCAATAAATGTTTAAGTGAAAACGGCGTTTTGTATAATTTTGTTTTTATTGACAGCATTTGGTGCAGTTCTCTTCATGGAACCACCAATCTGGAGTTTTAATTACATCAACTTTTATTTATTTTATTTATTTATTTATTGAAATTTCGGAATTACAATCCTTTGAGTCGAAGACTCCTTTGCAAAGGCTCCACGTCAGTACACAGCAGAACATTACATCAATACATATTGTACATAGTTTTCAAAACAGAACATTACATTTTGACAAATTGTACATAAAATCACAGGAAATGGTATTTACTTTGACTGGTTACCGTCTCAAGGGTTGTTAGAGGACCCTGGGTCATCAAGCTGTGTTGGGACAGATTAACGATTCAAAGGGACTTTACCATGCCCTGCGTTGAGGTATAAATCCCACATGGTTGTAGGCCTTGTTGTGTAGTTATGGAATAATCAAGTTTTTTATCACATTCAGCCTAGGGAGGACTGTTGGTAACAGCCATAGGTCTCCGAGTCTAGAAGAAGTCTCTTGATTCCAGTTTTGAATTGACCAAGACTAGGGGCCAGTGAAATGGAGGATGGTAGGTTGTTAAGCCAGAGGGGAGCATGATAACGGAAGGATCTTTGCCCTAGTGAGGTCCTAGAGTGGGGGACTATGATGGAGGTCCTTGCCTGGCACCTAGGGGTACTCCTATGGGGGGCTGGTTGGATGAGGGGGTGTAGACCATTAGGTGTAAGCTTCATAAGTATCTTTTTGGCTTGGAGGCAAGTATGGTATTTTAGTCTCCCTTCGAAGGTCAGCCAGTCTGCTAGCTTATAGAGCACGCATGTATGGGTTAGTCTTTCACTGCTTGTGACTAGTCGGCAGGCTTTGTTGAGGGCTAGATTGATGCAGTTAAGGGCTGTTTTGTGTATGAAATGTTAAGAATGAGCTGTTGACCTATCAGAACAGTGCTTAGAGTTCTTATACAAGCCATGATGTAGTCATGGAAGGAACATTTGGGGGAGATATGAATCTCATTTCTGAAAATAGGAGCATTACAAACAGCTACACATTAGAAATAGAGGAGAAAGTATAGCATGGTGGTTAAGAGCACTGAGCTGCAAACCTGGAGAACTGAGTTTGATACAGCTACCACTTGCATAGTGTGAGGCCATAAGCAAGTTACAAACTTCCCCATGCTACCAGGATGCACCTGAAAACAAGCCTTGGCAAGTGTGTCTTTCCTAGCCAAAAACTGTATAAAAACAATTTCTGCAGTTGCGCCTGATATATTGATTCCAGCTTCTGTGGGACCAGTAAATGCTTTCTTTTAAAGATCTAGTTCAGGGTTTTGTTATCCCTAGGACCCACTTTTACAGGTACTTGCAAGCTCAGAATTTTTTGCTTCCCTTTCACAAACATAGCACTAGATCCGGAGACATCCTTATTTAATTCCACTCATTATAGAGACCCTGATGGGTGTGGAAAATATGGATCATCTCTTTTCTAGGCTCTATCAGGCTTTGCAGGGGGCAACTGTTCAACACATCCGTAAGGCCTGGGAATGAGATCTCCATATTAACATTTCTGACCAGCAATGGGACGCGCGTCTTTTAAACCTCCATATGATTAACTTCTCCCACATGTGGGCCGTGATTCGCGAATGCCTACGCCCCGTGCAAGGGCAGTACGTAGGCATTCCCATGACCGAATGCTGCATGGTGGTGCCCTGCACACCCTGGCACCATCCACCAATGAGTGCTTTAGTGCCGTTCGCACTGGATCCACAGCTAGCCATGAGGCACCATGCCAGGGGCAGGTCGGGGGCATGCCAAGGAAGCACCCCATGGAAGCACCCTGGCACTGCATGTCATATTGGGCGGCATCCTCTCCGTGGGGAGGACAGAGGTATAGCCATTGTGCCTGCCTCCTGGTGCTGCTGCTGACTGTGACACAGCAATGCTGGCCCCTTCTCCATGCCACCCCAGCCCCATGGACCTTAGAGGGGGCTGGGTTGGGTGCCCAGGCACTCACCCGGAGTCCCTTCCCAGGTACTGTGTGTCTGCTACTAGTACCCTCGCACCGCGTTGGGCTGGGGATCCAGTGGCGGACTGGGTGCAGGTATCCCATTGGCTGCCTACCCGTGTCTGGCACCCCATGCACTACCACACTGGGGGGGGATTGTCCATGGATGGAAGCATGTGGTGGCCAGTGATCATCAATGCCAGCCACTGCTCACCCCTCCATGGGCGCAGAGCCGCGCGGGCAGGTTACACGTGTTTCAAGCCTGTAACCCGTCCCTTAGTGAATTGTGACCATGGAAAGAATACTCTTGGAAACATGCTGTGAGATTTTGTATTACCCCTGATAAACAGATTAAATATCTACCTTGCGGGGGGCCCAGTGTTGGTGTTAACTGCAGTACACAAGTGGCCACGTTGGGTCATATTATTTGGTCCTGTCCCATGCTCGCTTTTCTCCATGCATTGCAGGAGGACTTTATTTATTTATTTATTTGGCTTTTGTTTATTTAGCTTTTGTTTACCGGGTAAGTACACTAGACAAGTATTATGCCTATTTTCAGGAACGACCCGGGAGAATACAACATGAGGAACAACAGTCAAGGAGACATGGCATTATTGCCCTATGGGGGTGGAATATTTACATTATGGAATCTTTGTTTCTATTTTGTGACCCACTGGAAGAACATTGCACCTTGAATGACAGGAAATTGTTAAGTATAGCTATGACAGCTGCCAAGAAAGCAACTACTAAGTGTTGGTAAACTCCAAATATCCCCACTATACAACAGTGGAAAGACATAATGTGTACTATTTACCACATGGAGAAACTTACCACTAACCTAAACAACTGTTATCCAAAATCTGAGTTGCAGTGGAAATACTGGGTCATGTTTGTGATGACCAAGGATTCCAGATTTGTGCCATGAGAGGGGCTCTGGTTGGAGGGTGAGGAGTATATGACCTATCCCTCAGAAGACAGACCCTGCTTAGAATTTTTGGAGAGTAACCCTTTAAAACATGCCTAACGAACACTGTTATGCATTTCTACCTCAGCCTTAATTTCCCACCTCAGACTAACTCAGGGACTTTGCTACTGGAGATTACTGAATATGATATGTCATGACGCTGTTCTGTCACATACTGGAGATAAGCATTGTTTCTGATTAACAGCAAAGCATGTTTTGTTTTTGTCATTGTTCATGATGTCTTGTCCTTATCATGAAACTCAATAAAGAAATTAAAAAAAATTCCTGTTTTCTTTAAACATTATGTTTCAGCCTTTCTGTTTACTGACAGTAGTTTTAAGGTCTTAAAGTGTGATCGCTTGAAAAATGTTATGTTTTTCCCTCAGTTTGGTCTAGAAAAAAATATGGTAACTGCATCAAAAGGTTTAACATTTATTTAGCAGTGCCACCTGGGTGTTCCTATATGGTGGTACAGGTTGGCGCATCAGTAGGGTGGGGAGATGCTGGCCGATGCCGCACAGTAGCACACTTAGCGTGCACATGCTCATAGCATCACCATGACCAGTATCTCAGTGGGAGGGGACCAGAAAAATTAGAGAATGGCCCGGACGCCAGTAGATGACACACCTCGATATAACCGGATCCTGCTGAACTGTCACGTGACAAAATAGATGCTCTCAAGGATCTAGCCCCCATTCCCCAATCCCACCTGGGGGACATTCTAAGGCAGGATGGAGGGAGGTTGAGTGCAGGGTAAAGAGGTGTGGGAGCCGATGTGTGCCATGGGGTCCCTGAGGGAGGCAGGTGCTGGGGATGAGTAGGAGGACAGGGGTAAAAAATTATTGCCTTTTTTTCTTATAAATGTAGGTTAAAAAAAAGTTCAGCCATACACTGTAAAAAATGAGTGGATGGGGAAAAAGGCACAACAGGACTGTGATTCCGTCTCAGGATTCTGATGACATTATTTATCACAAGCTTCACTCTCACAGTTTGCAATGTCTTCAGAATCGCAAGATGGAATCATACTCCTGTTGAGTAAGTTTCCCCACCATTATTTAATAGGTATGCAGTGGAGCTGTCTCTAATCCTGACTGGCTAAAGCAAAGAGTGCCACACAGATCAGCCCTGAGCTTCTGCTCTTAAGGCTACTTGAGCAGTGATCTCCATGCCTGCTCTCACAACTCCTTCGTGCACCTGTATACAAATTACTCCATCATCTGCACCAATGCAGTTCCTCTAAACCAGCTAAATGGCAAACTTAACAGTCTGAAATGTTAAAAAAAACAAGTTCCAGGCTGGCTTAGTGGTGCGGAGGGTTGAGGTGCTGAACGCCACAGCTCTAACTACATTGGCGACCCGAGTTTGGAAGCAATCTCAGGTCACTGGAGATCAGCTGAGGGAAGAGGATTGAGCACCCAAAGGATTGTTCTCCTCTCCTGGGATGGGGGACCATGCTGCCCCACTCCACTGCTGCCCTGTGGAGGTATGGTGGCAGAGCAGTGAGAGCGGCTTCGATGGGGGTGGCTGGTGTTAGAAGTATGGAGCACGCATTCCACTACATGCATGCACACCTATGTCAGTGCACGTTTCTGGCCAGTAGGGAGTAAACCAGGAAAGAGAAGCCAGCTTGTGATGCCTGGCTCACTCTTTAGCTCACATCGCTACCTACCCATCTGGATGTGGTCTCTGAGTAGCGGAGGACACAACTCCCCTTCCTGTCCTTGCTGCAGGAGAGAATCCATGGGTGAACTGTCCTGCTGGTAAGTCCTGGGGAGGCTTGTGTTTGCTGGGGTGGGCTGGGGCTGAGTGGTGTGTTGGCACCCAGAAAGAAACAGCTTGATTAAAAAAAAGAAAGAAAGAAAAGGAAAAAAGCACAGCTCTTCTGTAAGAACTCTTCGTGCACAGTGATTTTCTTCTCACCTTGTAACTGCCCTAGAAGTGGCTCTTGAAAATGAGCTCCAGCTCGGTGAACAGCTTAAAACATACAGCTTCTGGGGGCCTAGTGGTCCCAGACATGCAGCTTCTTATAAAGTGTAATCTAGTGCACCATCAGTTTTTTGAACCACCCTATCACTGCCTCCTGGTGGCCCACCACATACATCCCTTTTATGGGCGATGCGTACAAAGAAATGCCTCAACATTCCCAAGATCAGTCTCTGGTGCTGGAGATCCCTCCTTAGCAGCCTATCAGGGTCCAGGGTGAACAGTCTCCAATGCCCTTGAACCATTGAGGTGTCTGGGACCTTGGAAACCCATGGAACCCTGATGGTACCTCACACCATCCTCTTGTTTTAACCCACTCCTAACTCTCATTTAAATCTCAGGGTTCACCCCCTTTTCTGCCCTCTGGCACAATAAGGGTACCCTATTATCTCCTGTACCAAAACACCTACCCTAGCCTATCTCCTCAAGGGTGATGCCAGAGCGTCAGTCCACAACTGGCACATCTTGGTGGGTATGGGCAAACTCTGGACTGCCAGACCTGGACCGAACCAAAACAGTGAAAATCGGACAGGATTAAGTGGTCAGAAAAGCTGGACCAGGCACAAATTGTGCAGTCCGGCTGTTCTGACCAGATCAGTCGGTCCAGCTTTTACCATTTTAGTTCATCCGCTCCAGCTAATCTGGGTTTCATCTAGGATGGTGTATGGATGAGATCAAGACTGCTGGACTCAGACGGAACCAAAATGGTAAAAGGTCTGGTCCGGATTTCACCCATACTCTCTTCTAGATGAAATCCAGACTAGATGGACCTGATGGACCAAAATGGTAAAAGGTCTGGTCTGGATTTCACCCATACTCTCTTCTAGATGAAATCCAGACTAGATGGACCTGATGGACCAAAATGGTAAAAACCAAACAGACTGGTCCAGCCAGAACAGCTAGACCATGCAAGATGTGCCTGGTCTGGCTAGTCCACCCAGACCAGCTGGTCTGGTTTTTGCCAGTTTGGTACAGGTCTAGGAGTCTGGATTTTAAGAAGTCCTTGTCTCAGTGAACAACCACTTCCCCCTACTGTAGGTGGACGGTTGATAAATAAACATTTACAACATGCACTGCAGCTTCTAATTTACATGTGTGTAACTCCTCTGTAAATAACTATATTCTGTCCCTCCAGGGACAGTGATGTCCTTCATTTTCCCCTTCAAAATTGTTCTGTCCCATCCCACCTTAGTCCCATGTGGACAATGTGCTTATCACACAAGAGTAGGTGCTGTAAACTCGTATTTTTATAACGCAATTCACAGTATTTTAATTTGCTAAATCATTATATCTTGCTGAAATAAAAGCTATGGTTTCCACAGTATTCTGAGCTAGTGTTTTCATGTTTGGTGATGTGTCCCTCGTCTTGTGTGCCATTGTCTGACACCTTTCAGTGACACACTTGAGAGTCGTGTCTCTAGTCTGACGCTGTGCAATGCGTCTCATGGTTGCTGCACCTGTTCAGGCTTTTTAGAGGGCTCTGGGGTACCGGATACACTAAGTACCAAACGCACTGTGTAAATAAATTAGCCGTTTGTTCTTACGGTACCTATGGTTTACGCCGGTACCTTTCCCGTTCATTGGTATGACCCCGCCCACCGCAGTTCAGACTGACCCACTTCATCTCTGCCTACCTCATTATTATTAAAAAAAACAGACCGCGCCTCCTATCCCTCCCACCCTCCCGGGGCTCGGGAGGAGGCGGGGTTACTCGTTTGAATGAGCTCTCTGGCCGAAACAACAGAGCTGCCAGTGTTAAAGCTGGAGAACTTGGGAAAGAAGGGAAGAAACAAGTTCTTGAATCCTCAGCTGACTTCAAAAGATTTTTTTTTCAGTGGGGAGGTTGCATTTCTTTCTTGTGCACAGAGAATTCTTGGCAGAGGACGGAGTGCAGAATCTCATCTGGATTCTGGACATTACTGCTACTCAAAAACTAAAACCCTTTCTTCGGTCTCCCACAGCTTTTTGTATGCAATTTTTTTAAAACATATTTTGTTGCTCCATTGCATAGTCTTTAAAGTTTATAGCAGTGCGATCAGTGACTGTGTGGCGGCACTGGGAAGATGATGATGTTGGTACTGTTGCGGATTCTGCGCTGGTGCTGGTGGTGGGGTTCGAACATGACCCCACGATGCACCCTACTGCTGGTGCTGGGTTCCGCCGGCTGGGCGCAGGGCTTGGTGCCCCTGTCCGAGTTCTACCCCTTCGGAGCTGAGCAAGGGGACTCGACCACCCTCAAGCAGGACGATGGTGGCTCAGGGTTGATGGAGCTATCCGTAAACTTTCCCTTCTTTGGAGACAGGCACTCCGCACTTTATGTGAGTAATTTCTGGTTTTTCGTGATATTTTTATTTATTTTAGGAGTCTGATATATTGGGAACCGGCTGTCTCTTTGACTTTTCTCTCTTTTGTCTGACACCAGATCTGTGCTTTTTATGTACACCATCACAAGGGTCGCTTTGAAACATCTGCACTTAAAGCATAGCATGCGTATGGCATATGGGGGTGTAATCAACCTATTATGTGATATGGGCCTTCCAAGGCCTTTGGGGGTGCATCATAGACCGGCTGTCACTATGAGGAAAAGAAAGGAGTGAGGCAGGCTTCTATGGTACCCAAACTCCTGTTTTTAAGGGGGGGGCGCTAAGACTTTATATTATGCACCCTTCCTTTCTTGAGCATACATTCTTCAGACCCTCTACAGTAGAAACAAAGAAGTAAGTTTCACTCAGCGTACAGTGGTTTCGTGCATTTAAGAGTTAAACCCCAAATCAGCCCTAATGGTACTGCACAAGAGCGGTGTTGTGCACCACACACATTACTCTGTGTGTGTGTGTGTGTGTTTATTTCAGAGTGATTTAGTGAGACAGGCAGAGCATTTATAGAAGTACTGGTGTAGTTGTACTGGAATGTTTGGAGAGACATGCATATGCACTGAGTTGGTATACAAATCCTGGAGGATGACATAAAGCAAATATTATATGTGTAGGGGTTGTACTGTCCGCTGTCACATTCCGAGGCTATCCTTCCTCCTGATATAAGAGCTGCCAAACATTTTCAGCTCTTAGCCCGAGGTTACTATTGCCTTACTCCTAACTACTGTAAACCCACCAGTATAAAAACCAAGGCCACATATCTAGCTCTTAATTGTGGCACTATGCATGTCTACTGTTGGCTTGTATGCAGGCAAAATATATAATTCATTTGGTAACTGGGTAAGGCCCGCTAGTCACAATGCCTGTTTCACAAGGGTGAGCCGGTAACACTGGGGCGGGCAAGTGACTTGCTCAGGGTCGCTCAGCATGCAAGTTGTGGTTGTGGGACTCAAACCCAGGTCTACTGGATGTAGAATAAATGATAGGAAAGTGTGGTGCACAAGAATATAATTTCCCTAAGGTGGTTTAATGAGATAATAAGGTGTGTGGCTTAGTTCCTGGATGCCCCTGGAAACGAGTTAGCACTGTTTAGTGTGTCTTTTCTGATGAAAAATGTTCAAATAAATACATTATTAGCATATAGGACACCCATGGAATTATTTTTCGAGTATACAGCACTTTTCTGTCATTTGTTTTATTTAACACTTTGGGGAAGTCACTATCTGCTTTATGTTTACCTTTACTAGGGATTTTAAAAACTGTCTTGCAGTACAGGAGTTAATGCCTGTGCTGAGTGGAAGGGGATTCATTAACGAGATGGACCAGGTGAAAACTGGACCACTGGAACCAGACTACACTAGCTCAATAAAAGCCAGACTGCCTGGTAAACTGGACTAGCCAGATTGGGTGCAAAGTTTGCAAATGTTTGCCCATCCAGTCTTTTACCGATCTGGTCCAGTTTGGTTCTAGTGGTCCAGTTTTCACCTATGCCTGAGACTGGGCCTCTGACACTAAACCAGACCAGATTGGTGAAAGCCAAACCACCAAAATTTGTGCAGCTTTTGCCAGGTCCAGCTTTTACTGATCTGGTCTGGTTCTGTTCCAGAGGTCCAGTTGTCACCCATACCATTAGTGAACTGATGGCAGAATCAATTGGAAATCTTTTTTTAAATGTGATCTCGTTTAGGCTGTGAAAGCCTTTTGTATGAAAGTTTGACTTTGGGGTCGAGGTTGGCCATTAAATAAAGTGATCTAATGATGATGAAATAGTATGTGTATATATATATATATATATATATATATATATATATATATATTTGATAACTGCGTGAGTTCACTGAGAAAAGCATGAACTATAGGTCAAGAACACACAATTAATTCATAGAAGAGAATGGGGTCGATTTGATTTGGCAAATGATTTAGTAATTAATTAGTTTATTGATAATGTCATAATGTGGTACTTAGTCTGGTATATGGGTTTGATTAGCTGGGTATTGAGTGATGATGTCACATTTGATTAATTCATGCGGTATATGTGCTAATAAACCTGTTCTTTTCATATAGGGTAAATAGTCTACCCATGTAATATATAATATTGTATAACTGCTTATTTTTGTTGTAATTTTATTTTCATTATATTTGCAGTACATTGTCCAACCTACCCCCCCACAACAAAAATAAAGTTACAGTGAAAATTTACTGACATTGCTACACTCTGAAAACAAACATTGAGAAAAAATTACAGTAAACTCTCACCAGCACAATATGTGCCTAACAGTACTTGGACTCGATGAGCTGCTGGGATTTATCCTTTTTCCAGTGCTCCTGAGATGCCAATACCAAACTGCTGAACACACGTGGTGCAGATTTCATACACCGATCAGCCTTCCCAATCAACCTTCATGAACTTCACCATCCCTAACCTACCCTCACCAGTACAAGTCTTCCTATACTTCCTGGACACTGAACTGCTGTGTACACAAAATTTTGTCTTATTCTGACTGCTGCATCCCCCGAATGCTAAACCATCGATCCCTAATCCACCATAACTCAGTCTCACTCTCCTGATTCTCTCACACTCTCAAAATCACTCAGACTGTCCATAACTTATCACTCTCCTTCATTTCTGGCTGCTAATTAATTTTGGGCATAATTCAGAGCTGTATTTAAAAATGGCTGCTTTTCAAAGTATGCATTACTGATGAGAGAGGAGACGAGAGGAGCAGAGCATGAGCATGAAAATAAATTTGCTCAAGTAAGTCATTACTCGTTGTGCAAAACAAAAGGTTAGAAAAATCCTGCAGTCTGATCTCTCAATAGCACAATCCATACTTTGGCACTTTTTTTCAGCAGCTAACCACATTACATCATTAAATCCCTACACCTGACACTTGGACCAACTAACATTTTCAGTTTCAACTTTAACCTTCATCATTATTATTTTTAATTTCTAGTACCTATTTTAGAAGTGCAGTAACATATTCTGTGGTATTTGGTTATGCTGTAATAACTCATGCATCATATGATTAAAGGAACTCACAATGCTCCCTTGGTTGTAAGCTATTACAGTGCACCCCAGAGTATGGGTGAAAACTGAAATCGATCCGGAACTATAATGCCCCTGGAACTGATCCTATCCATTACCGAAATGCTCACAGAAAAGGATGTTCAGAGCTGGAATAGTTCTAGAACAGGAACACGGTTATACAGCAAGTTGGAGCTGGACCTGGAATGCATATGGAACCCCTTTTCCATGTGAATTCCTGGTCTGAAACTGGCTTGTTGCATTCCATCGTTCCAGTTCTTGAACTTATCTAGTTCTGGATGTCCATTTTGGTGCATTCCAGTGCAAGAATTGATCCATTCCTGTTCTGGGTGCGTTCTGGTTCTGGATCATTTCTGGATTTGACCCAGTCCTAGCAACTCATGCAGTCTTATGTGTTATTGTTTGCATTTAAAGTTAAATGTGCTTGACCTTTCATAGCCGTTCTTAGTGTAATAATCCACCTCAGGTGTGTGGTGATGTCGTAATAGCCGACTCTTCCCAAGTGATCGATAGACCTTGACTGTTCCTCCTCCCCGACTCACACCCCAAGGCATGCAGTTATTATGGTGTTGCCTCACACCCCTGTTGAGGGTTGTTCCATATGTAAATGTTTATCATGTGATGGTGATGATGATGCACTTGGGATGACAGTGGATGTTTGTTTCTGTGGTTCCTCTTCAGTTACGCCCAAGGAGAGGCAGGAGCTGTACTCAAGGAACAAGAGCTGGAATTTATTGGTGCAGTAGCTCACAGTGGTCATGCAGGCCGACTACAGAGTGCACAATATAACGTTTTACTTGAACTGTAAGGTACCTCAAGGGCATTAGACTGTAAGACTTTGAATGCACCAATAGCTTACTCTGTTTATTTACTTATTTTCAAATGATTCCAACTGGATACCCTAAGAGATGCAGCACCTCATTTTCATAGGGGTCCCAATGAGGACAGCAGTCAGCAGGTTAGTTTAATCCAGCAGGAATAGTTACATACAGGCTAAAATATACACAGGGAAAAAATACAAAGGTAAGTACCTGCAAGTAGTGAGCAAAGTAAGCTAACACAGTGAGGTTGGTGCAAACAAAGAGCCTGAGCGTTGTTTTGCAACATGATCACAGTCATGGAGAGGGGAATTCTGGACCAGAACAAATACAGGGAGTTCTAAGGGGGCTGGAAAGACTGGACTTAAAACATCTGCAAGCTAGAAGCATTCCTCAGCTGGAGAGGGAGTTTGTTCCGGGTATCTGGTGCTGCAAATGCAAAGACATTTCTACCAAAGTCATGTTTCATCCTGAGAACTGAGAACGTAAACGCAACGTATGCTCTACATAATGTATGGGGGATGAGGGGCACCTGTGCCCACACACCCAGTGGTGGCAGTGTTGGGCAGTCTATTGGTGGTTGTACCGGGACCCTTATGGAACAAGTTTGCCCTTTACACCATGGGGGCCAACCTGGATTCTTTAACAGTTCTTAGAGGGTAAAGGGGGAAAGATATTTACGAATTAGCACAGAGCCTCCACCTGGGGGAACACTAAGAGAGACTCTCTCAGGACACTTGAGCACTGGACCCACCACTAACTTCAGCAGGCAGGATGTGACACTTGAAACTGAAGTTGCTGAAGCAAAAGAATGTGTTTTACAAGCAGTTTGCGTAATCACTGGTTCAGTGACATTATTTAACAGATGGCATCACAGGTTTATTTTACTTCTCACTCAGGTTCAAGACACAGTGCTTGATAACAATGACAATTTTGACATATACTTTTTTTATTCTATTTTAGATTGCCCCTTATCATGTTGACTCTGGTTTACTACTTTTTATGTGCACTGTGTGCGTGTGTGCAGTGAACCATATTGTTATGAGAGTGGGTTTTGAGTGGTGTGGCACTGTCAGTTGTGCATCAGTGCCACACCAATCATCAGCCAGGCTAATCATGACACTGTTGTGGCTTGCTGGGTGGAAACTTTGTGTACTTTGAAAGAAAGAGCCAGCCCAATCATGGATCGTCTCTTTCCTTTGATCTACACTACTCAGCAAGCATAGCTGATCTGTGATGATCAGCCTGCTGAGGAATGTCAGACATCCAGGAAGAGCCCCTGCGCTCTTGCAGAAGCCAGCTGTAACAAAGAAAACCATCCATTGACATCTGTTACTGGCACCCGTATAACTGCCCCCCCACCTGACCCTCCCTCTTAGTACCCACTACTCCAGGCCCCTCCCCCATGAACATAACACTGACACTGGGGGTGCCCAATCCCAATTACATAGAAACAGAATTTGATGGCAGATAAGGACTGTTTGGCCCACCCAGTCTGCCTATTTGTTCCCTGCATACACTGTCATCACAGACCCTACTTGACATCCAGTTCCCCCTCCCCCCTTTCCACTAAAATTCCCTTATGCCTATCCCATGTATTTTTGAATTCCACCACGTTTTCGCCCCCATCACTTCCACTGGAAGACTGTTCCAGGCATTCACCGCTCTTTCACTGAATGAGTACTTCCCCGCATCTCTCTTGAATTTACCTCCTTCCAGCTTCATTGTATGTCTCCTTGTTCTCTTGTATTTTTTCCTCTGAAAAATACTCTTCTCCTATACCTTATTTACCCATGTGAGGTATTTCTAGGTCTCTATCATGTCTCTCACCCTCCTCTCTTCTAGGGTGTACGTATTGAGGTCCTTCAGTCCTTGCTGGGCTTCTGATGCTGACCCTGTACCATTTTAGTTGCCCTCCTCTGGACACCCTTCACTCTCTGTCTTTCGTAAGATGTGTCTTCAGAACTGGACACAGCACTCCAGGTGGGGTCTCACGAGCAATCTATACAGTGGCAACACCACTTTCCGCATTCTGCTGGTGATACCTCACCCTGTAATTAAGTAAGTAAATCTTTATTTCTCCAATGCCCAATCCCGGAGGCTCTGGGTGCTTTACAAAGAGGTGCAAGAGACATACAGAAATTACATACAAGAAATACAGGGTCAAGAGAATAAACAGAACCAGTTAAAATCAATAATAAATGAATAATAATAAGATCAATGCTGTAGCTAACTAAAAAAAAGGCTTCTTTAAAAAGGTGTGCCTTCAGAACTTTCTTAGAAGCCTCCACCGACGGGGCTTCCCTCAGAGATCTAGGAAGTGAGTTCCAGAGGGCCAGGCCAACCACCTCAATTGCACAGTCTCTCGAGGGTTTCAGTCTGGCCCTTGGAACTGCCAGAAGGCCCTCAGTAGAGGAGCAGAGTGAGTGCACTGGGAGGGCAGGGATCAGGAGGTCACTTGGATAGCCAGGGCCCATGCTGTATAGGACCTTATAGGTGAGCAAGCCCACCTTGAAGATGATCCTCTAGCTAACAGACAGCCAGTGCAGGTCCTGCAGGACCAGGGTCAGGTGACAGGACCTGGGAAGGCCCGTCAGTAACCTGGTCACTGAGTTCTGCACCAGCTGCAGCCTGCGGAGGTTCCCTCCACTGACCCCAAAATAAAGAGCATTACAGTAGTCTAGTCTTAATGTGACAAAGGCATGTACCAGTGTGGGCAGGTCACCAGGCAGAATTAGGGGTTTAATCGCCACACCCAGGTCATCTCCCCTTAGGTCGTCTCTGAGGCATTCACCCATTTTTTTAGAAATCTGCCCTTCAGAAGTCCAGGACCCTCGTCCCTGTGTGGGGTTGCTTCCACTGCTGTCCTTATGCTGAACCACACTGCACGGTGATCACTGATCCCCAGGTGCTTCTCACCTTGATGTCTGCAATACTGTTCCTTTCGTACCCGGTTAATATAGCGCTTCGAGAATAGTGCTGTTAAAAATAGCAATTCAACAACAGAGAAAGTGATAACAGGTACAGGGATAGCGTAGTGAAAGTCAGTTACTGCTCCCCGTGCAGCTGTCGTCACATCTGGAGCGAGGACACAGTAGTAAGCTGAATGCTGTCTTGCTGAGCTGAGAAGGGGGCTGAGAGCAGGAGTAGCTATGGCGGTGGAATGTCCAGGAGATCAGGGTTCTGTTCCCGGTCTCCCGACTGTTTTATTTTCATCTTCACCCCACACTTTTTTTTTTGCTTGTTTTCCCCCCACTCTGTGCTGTAGCAGTCCCCCTGAAGTTCCTCCTTGTCTCCAAGTTTCACCCCCCCCCCACAGAGTTGATTATAATTAGGTTGAGGGTGCGGGGTGCAAAGCCCCCCACGTGGGTGAGTGCAGGGGGCAGAACACCCCGCTAATATACATTTTAGGTGGTCTGTTGTTTTCAAAAAGGTTGCGCTTGTTGTTTTTACCACACGCCACCCTTGCTTTCACTGTCTTGCTGTGCACAGTTTTTGACTGCGCTATTTTTGATTCGGCTTTATGATCAAGTGTCGTTCCTGTTAGTAAGCACCAGGTCCACTATTGCCCCATCATGAGTGGGTTCCCTGACTAGTTGCCTGAGAAACACCCCCTGCAGGGAGTCCAGGACATCCCTGTTTCTAGCTGAAACAGCAGATGTGATGCTTCAGTCTATATCCAGCAGATGGAAGTCCCCCACCAGCAGCACCTCCCCTTTTTCTGCCATTGTGCCAGTGGCTTCCACCAGTGTCTCATCTAGTTTCTCCTTCTGTTTTGGAGGTCTGTAGATCATGTCAGTGCTAAAAGTGGCTCCGTTTCCCATCTCGAGGGTGACCAACAGTGCCTCCAGCCTCCTCCATACCCCCTGGATTCCCACTGCTTTGATACCCTTCTTTACATGCAGCACCACCCCTCCTCTGTTTCTTCCCACCCTATCTTTTCTGAACTGAGTATAGCCTGGTATGGCCATGTCCCAGTCATGTCTTCCTGTGCACCATGGCTCCATAATGGCCACAATCTCCAGGTCTGCTTCCGCCATGATAGTCTCTAGGGCTGGAATTTACCCTCAAAACCATGGCAACACCATCGTAATATATCCACATTATGAATGTAGCATGTACATTCAACAGGTAACCTCAACAGAAGAGATTTTAAAAATTGCGAGCAACAGCTTTCTTTAGTGACATGAGCCATTAATTATAAAAGTTGCTATAAAAGTTGGTTTAACAGTATCTGAGAAAACTAAACATAAATTGAGCATGAAACTGAGCACAAATGATTTGATATGTATTTGTATATGTTTTCTTGCTCTTGACACAACACAAATTGTTGTGTTATCTATGTAACCTTTTGTACTGTACCTAATTGACGTGGAACCTTTGTAAAAGAGCCTCTGGCTCAAAGGTAGTAATTCCTAGAACAATAAACAAAACAAACTAAGAATGCCAGAAATACGTTTTTGCAAAAAACACTGTATGACAAAATTTGTTTGCCGACTAACAAATACTGGTGCTTTAACACCAAGCATTAGAACATTTATTTTTTTTTTCTGTCTTTTCTGACTGAAAACTGTTAACTCTTTACACACTGGAGCAGGGATGTGGAATACTAGTACCCCTGTTTTAACAGGGTTGTTACATAGATACTTATACTCTAAGAATTCAAATGTGCTGTGGCCAGGTCATTCTATAACTTACTTTAAACTCCCCAAAATTATTTTATGCCCGTTAAAAAATTAATTTAACTTTATATTAAATTAGCTTAGGTTCTATAAGGATACTAGGAATAAATGATAAATGAACTTTACAAGGAACTAATGGGCATTCTCTCTTCAAAGGAAAACTACACCCTCATATCTTCTAACTGTTATTTGCTTCCATGTCAATAGACAACTCTTTTTGTGTAGCTGTTAAGGATGTATGCAAATGCTTTAGTCTTGTTTTCACAGTTCATACGAGGCCCTGTGACTGTCCTGGGAGGCTACACTTCATGGTTGTTGAAATCTCACTGTCCATGAGAACTGCATTAGCATATGAGAACATGATGTCAGATCATCCATTTGGGCTGGTATCTATATACTGAAAGAACCAATACCCTGCAAAAACTCTCTGGAAACTCATAAACTAAATGAAGTTTAAAGGGGAAAAAACCTGCATTATAACTCTGATAGTTTGCAAAGCTCACTGAAGGTAAATGTGGTATTTCACACCTTCTTGCAGCTTGTTTCTTTTAAGACTAATTAAGCAGAAAGGCATGCTGGGGCATTTAAAGGGTGATTACGCGCCATGTTCTCATATGCTAATGTGGCTCTCAGGGACAATGAGATTTCAATAACCACAAAATGGAACCTCCCAGAGCAGTCACAGAGCCTAGTATGAATTGTAAAAACAGACTAAAGCATTTGCATACATCCTTAACAGCTACATGAAAAGAGTTGTCTACTGACATGGAAACCTTTACAAGATATGAGGGTGTAGTTTTCCTTCAAGTGTTTTTCAAACTGTGCTTGAGAGTTTGTGGGTCTTGACAAGTAGGAACTTTGACGAGTTAAGCAAAAGTGGGGGGGTCACCAGACCAGACGTGTGTGGAGCACTAATAACTGGTGAACTGGTCTCTACCTGGATTGTCGGGGTAAAAGATACAAGCAGCAACAGAAGAAAGCACAACAGGATTCTTCAAGTGTCAGCTGATTAGACCCCAAGTCGACCAAGCAGGAGCAGTGGATGTGGCCTATCTCGACTTTATCAAGGCCTTTGACTCCGTCTCACATGGGAGGCTCTTAAACAAAATCAGAATTGCCAGAGTAGGGATCAAAGTTGTTAGATGGGTGGGAAATTGGTTACACAGAAGGACCCAGAGAGTAGTGGTAAACAGAAGTCTCTCTCTGGCGAGGGCAAAGTGCTGCAAAGATTTTAACTGGGTCCAGCCCTGTTCAATTTGTTCATAGGTGACATTGCAGAGGGCTTAAATGGCAAGGTGTGCCTGTTCGCAGATGACACTAAAATCTGCATCAGGGTTGATACCCCCGATGGGGTAATTAAAATGGCAACAGATCTGAAGTTGCTTGAAAAATGGTCAGAGACCTGGCAACTGAGGTTCAACGCAAAAAAATGTAAAATCATGCACCTAGGAAAAAGTAACCATAAGAAGCAGTACTTCACGAATGGAGAAAAATTAATCACCTTCAACCAGGAATGTGATGTGGGAGTCATCATAACTGATGCCCTAAAGGCAACCAAACAATGCAAAAAGGCAATACTGAAAGCAAGCAGCATGCGTGGATGCATTGGAAGGGGCATAACCAGTAGGAAGAGGGAGGTGTTTATGCCACTTTATAGGTCCTTGGTGAGGACCCACCTCAGGAATGACACAGACAGAATGGAGGTGATCCAGAGAAGAGAAACTGAGATGATGAGCAGAATGCACAGAAAGCCTTACACGGAGAGATTGAGAGAGTTGGATATGTACACACTGGAGCAGAAAAGGGATGGGGAAGGGGACATCATCGAGACCTTCAAATGTCTCAAAGGCATAAATAGGGTGGAAACGACCGACCTCTTTCAGACACACAGTCAGACTAGAACACGGGGCCACAAAATAAGACCAAGGGGTGGCAAACTCTGAGGAAACATAGGTTTTTCTTCACCAAGAGAGTTGTAGACCCATGGAACTGGCTCCCAAAAGAGGTGGTGGAGTAGAAAACAATAAATGAGTTCAAGACAGCTTGGGACAGACACAAGGAAATCCTGGTACATGGTAGTATAAAATAAATTGGGGGAGAGAAGGTAGCTTAAAATATAAACAATGTGCAGACTAGATGGACCGGAAGGCCCCCTTCTGCTGACACATTCTATGTTTCTGTGTTGAGTGGGCGCAGGGACAAATGATGCTGAAATGGCTTCACCCTTCTTTCGTTTTAGCCAGAGTAGAGTAAAATAGTTAGTGTGGCCCAACAGGATACCTGGACATTTCAAGGTGGGCCACCTTTGTTGGGTACCTTGCCACCTTTTAAACTCTAAAATCTTTGCATTTGTTATCAATTTTCTAATTAACTGGGGTATTTTGAGCATTGCAAGTAAATGTGAACTGCAAATAGAGCTAGTGTGTCAAATTTAAGTGGAATCCTGATATAAGTGTGTCACCCTGGGCCTCCCCTGTTGATTTTCCAGATGGGCCCCCACATCTACTTTTCTGGTGGGCCCCCTGTAGCCCAGTTCGACTTTGATAATGCATAGTGCAGGCTGAGCTGAACTAAGGTAAGGGGAAGAGGGAGGGCTGTTAATGGTCTTTTAATTTTCTGCAGAAACAGCCTAGTTTTCAAATCTTTGTGGGACTGTCATTAAGGGAGGTCAAAGGGAAGGGGAGAATACTGGGCAGGGGAGGGGCAGGTTCAGCTACAGGCAAATCAGTCATAGTAGCAGTCAGTTTAAAAGGGATTCACTTTCCTTCATTTTAGTCAGAGTAGAGAGAATAGCACATGGGACAAGCTAAGCTGAATTGAGGTAAGGGGGAGGGACAGCAGCTCATGGGCTTTTAATATGCTGTGGAAACTGCCTAATTATCAAATCTTTTGTGTGGAGCATTAAGGGAGGTCAAAAGGATGGAGGGAATTGTGGCCAGGAGAGGGGCGGTTTTTGCTAGAGCCAACTCAGTCCTAGTAGTCCACAGCTTAACTCCCAGAGGTCCAAGTGACCCCTCACTCCAGTGACCCTGAGAATGAGAACCACAAGAAGGAGGACAGTGTCTGCCGGAAAGTCTGCAATTCTGCAAGGGATTCTGCTTCTGGAATCTTTGGGCTGAAGGTAATGTGCTGGGGAATTACCTGTAATCCTGGGTAACTGAGGGGTATTAGCAGGTACGAGAAGGTGTGTAGTGTCTTTCAGTTTTTAGTATTAAGTAGGTCGATTACTCGCAGATGAATAATGTGTAGTGGACAGGTAAATGGAGGGAGCCAAGAGTCAAGTAGAGAGTTGCTGACAGGAGGCCAGTAAGGTGTTACTATAGGAGGCGGTCATTGTCACAAACCCACTCAGCAGATCAGCCCTCTACTCCCAAAGTGCCAGCCTCCGAGTGCAGTCTTGTGAACAGTTAACAGAAACAGGGTAACCCTCCTGTCTGTTTTGGGGGTTTGAATCAACCTTTGGTCTCAAGTCTTGGAGGGATTCAAACTGTGAACCTCTTACCCAATGCACAGGCTCAGATATTTCTGTCTTTGGGGGGCCAGATATCTTTGCCTATGGGCACCTAACCAGGTGTACAGAAATGAACCCTTAAAAACTGTAATAAAAGACCTCAGATTAAAATGTTTATCTTTTTCCAGTTTGGTATCACCATTCAAGCTTATGCACAGTGTCTGCTGTAACCATATATACTTCACTTGTAAAGGAAAGAAATCAAAGACAGATCAAATAGGCTCTAAAAATAGAGTTTTACTAAAATAGATAAAAAAATATGTAAAACATAAAATACAAAACCAACATCACAAGAACCATACAATCTTTTAAAAAAACAAGGTTTTAACAGTGCAATTCCTACTACAGTACTTAGACTTGTCTCTCTCTCTAAATGCTTGTTTAAAGTGCTCAAAGAAGTTTCTTTGTCAGAGTGTAGATAAGAGTATGTCTGAAGGAAAAAAATAATATTGTTTAAAAGCTGGCTTTGCCCACCTCTTTGCATGAGGTCACCTAGCTCCTCCCTGTCAGAATATATAAAAAAATATATTTATACAAAAACAGATTGTCTTTTCCAGAAGGTAAATTAATATCCTGTGATCTCAGCACAACTCATTTTCTTTTTCAAATGACATTTCTTTGATCTTTAAGCAGTATCCTCTCTTACACAGACTTCAAAGCATTTATGTTTTTCTGCCAGATCTCACGGAGGTGCAACATGCTTTGTATCGCCATGTAAAAATGTAACTGTGTTTCATCTGGACGTCATAAATGTTTATGATTTTCCTTCTAGCAACTACAGCTATAATTAACTTTAGATAAATAGGAGATCCTTGATCAAGGCCTGTTCTACACTGTAATTAGCTTCTGACCTTCCAGGTAACACCTTGTATCTAAAACCTGTGTGTTTGTGTGTGTCATACTCACATGCTGTTTCAGCATTTCTCAAGAGAGACAGTTCATAACCCATTTTTATATTACACAAAATGATACAGTGATCAGAACCAGCTGTCCAAGTGTCACAATTCCTCCCCACCTAGACTGAATTTGGGGGCTCTATCCCCTGCATGGGATGAGCTTCTCAAATCAGTTCACTCCTCATAGACCCTAGACAGCCCATCTGAGCTCTGATTTTTGGCTCCAGCCCTATGTAATACTGTCATATCACACCCTTGCAAAGCAAGACTCCACCTTAGCAATCTACCATTGTTCTTTCCCATCTGAGTCAGCTAAACCAGGGGGTTGTGATCAGTCTGCACCACAAAATGCTGCCCATATAAGTATGGCTCCAACTTCTTTAGGGCCCACACTATGGCAAGACACTCTTTTTCCACCATGGAGTATGCCTGCTCCCTGGGAAGTAATTTCCTACTCAGGTACACTACTGCGTAATCTATCCCTTGGCTGGATATCTGACTCAGTACTACCCCAATACCCACGTCTGAGCCATCAGTCTGAACTATAAAGGTTTTGCTATAGTCAGGACTTGTCAAAACAGGAACACTGCACAGTGCCTCCTTTAGTTTGGAAAAGGATTCCTCACAGGCCGGGCCCCAGGTAATTTTCTTGGGCATCCTTTTCTTTGTCAGGTCAGATAGGGGAGCAGTCAGGGCACTGTAATTGGGTACACATTTCCTGTAGTACCCTGCTGTCCCTAGAAAACTCCTGACCTGCTGCTGTGTTTCTGGTTTGGGCCATGCCTGGATTACCTCTATTTTTATTTGGAGAGGATGAAGCTGTCCGCGACCTACCACATACCCGAGGTATGCCACCTCTTCCATGGCCACCTGGCACTTCTCGGCTTTGACAGTGAGCCCGGTCCTCTGTATCCTGCCCAGCACTTCCCCAAGGTGGGATAGGTATTCCTCCCAGCTGGTACTAAAGATGGCAGTGTCATCCAGGTACGCCACGGCGTACTCCTCAGCTCCATTTAACACCTGGTTCACCAACCTTTGGATAGTGGCCGGGGCGTTCTTCATTCTGAAGGGCATTACTTTAAACTCAAATAAGCCTATCGGAGTGATGAAGGCCGACCTCTCCCTAGCTCTGTCTGTCAACTCTACCTGCCAATACCCCTTTGTCAGATCAGTCGTCATAAGGTAGGTCCCCCCCCACCTTGTCCAGGAGTTCATCCGTCCAGGGCATCAGGTGGGCATCTAACTTCATGACTGCATTCAGTCCATGATAGTCCACACAGAAATGAGTAGAGCCATCTGGCTTAGGCACAAGGACTACGGGTGAGGCCCAGGGGCTGTGGGATCTCTGGATTACCCCTAAATCCAGCATCTCCTCCACTTCCCTCCTAGTGTCCTTTTGGACAGCCTCTGACACCCAATATGCTGTCCACCATATGGGCGTCTGTGTCCCTGTCTCCACATCGTGTGTTGCTAAGGGTGTTAGTCCAGGCTTGGCGCTAAACAATGGGGCAAAGTCTGCTAAAACCTCCCTTACTTTCTGGATCTGGTCCGAGGCCAGCTGGGGAGACAATTTTACTGCCTCCACAGAGGACACCCACTTACTTTCTTCCAGCAAATCAAAAAGGGGGTCTCCTTCGTCCATCCCCCCCCCATGACTGCACACTGCAAACACCATGTCAGCCCTATTTGCATATGGCTTCATCATGTTGACATGGTACATCCTTTCTGTCTGTCTTTGGTCAGGTAACTCCACAATGTAGTTCATGTCATTTACCTTCCTAACCACTTTGTATGGTCCTGCCCACTGAGCCTGCAGCTTGTCTTTCTGGACCGGTATAAGGACCATGACTTCCTGACCCACCATGTACGAGCGAGCTGTGGCTCTGCTATCATACCACACTTTTTGTTTTTGTTGGGCAGCTGCTAGGTTGCTCTGGGCTGTCCCCATAAGCTCCTTCAGCCTTTCCCTAAACCTAAGGACGTAATCCACAATGGGAGTTCCCTGGGTGGCATGCTTGCCTTCCCAGTCCTCCCGGATCAAGTCTAGAGGCCCACATACCCGGCGTCCATATAAGAGTTTGAAGGGGGAAAATCTTGTCGACTCTTGGGGCACCTCCCTGTATGCAAACAACAGGTGGGGAAGGTATTTCTCCCAGTCCCTCCCATGCTGTTCAACAAACACCCAGAGCATTGACTTTAGGGTACCATTGAATCTTTTCACAAGACCATTGGTTTGTGGATGATACAGTGTCGTGCATCTCTGCACCACCCCACACTTCTCCCATAAACATTTCATCAGGTCCAACATGAAGGAACCCCCTCGATCGGTGATAACCTCCTGTGGAAACCCAACCCAGGAGAAAATTCCAAGTAAGGCATCTGCCACTTTGTCTGTCCTCAGTGAGGATAGGGTGACTGCCTCTGGGTACCGGGTGGCATAATCCACCACAGTCAGGATGAATCTCTTCTGTGAGGAGCTGGGGGTATTTAAAGGCCCCACAATATCCATTCCCACCCTCTGGAATGGCTCCTCCACTATGGGCAATGGAATCAGGGCGGCTTGGGTTTTCTTGCCCACCTTCCCTATTTCTTGGCACCAGTGACAAGACCTGCAATACTCCTTCACCTGCTGGGTGAAGTTAGGCCAGTAGAAATTCTGGGCCAAACGCTGCGTCACGCGGCCAATTCCCAGATGACCAGACAAGGGAATATCATGTGCAATCTTGAGCAACTGCCCATGATACCCCTGGGGAACGACAAGCTGCCTGCCTAGCATCCCTCTGTCTGTACTGCCTGAGTATACATAAGTTCATTTTCCCAATAAACCTTATGTCTACCATCACCTCCCTGTGCGCCGTCCGAGTCTGCCCAAGCCCTCAGCTTCTCTAAACTAGGGTCACTTCTCTGAGCAGCTGCAAACCCCTCACACATTCCCAAGGCATGGTACAGGTCCCCTTCAGTTGCTAGACTAGGGTCCTTAGCACTAGCGTCAGGGCACTCAGGATCACTGTCAATCCCAACCCTCTGACAATGGGTCACCCCTCTCTCTTCGGAGTAACCCTCTGTAGCTGTGTAGTTACTACTGGGGAAATTTCTACCCCCATTTCATTAGTCTCCCCATCTGGAGACACAGGCTGGGGAACCAGCCTCTCAGTGGTTTCCACAATGGCTTCTGTGGGGTTCAGGGAACTACAATTTTCCCTTGCCGCTTGGCTACGGGTAACTGCACACACCATCCCTTGTTTGAGATTGTTGCCCAGGACCACATCCACTGCTAAGGTTTTGGCTACAGCCACCTGTTGCACAGTCCCCCCCTGTTTCACCCCAGTCTAAAAGAACACTAGCGAGAGGCAATGTTTTATCCCCACCCACAAAGTCCTGTACAGTGACGTATTTATTGGGTATAAGCTGACCAGGCTGTACCAGATCCCGCTTTACCATGGTCAGGGATGCCCCTGTGTCCCTGAACCCTTGCGTCTGTATACCATTCGCCATGACTGGGTGCATGTGTTCCTTCATGTTCGCTGGCTTGCTTCCAGAGACACACAAACAACCCACTTCCTTTCTAGCACCCTGTTGTGTGTTGCTTGCCTTTTTGGGATACTGTCTGGCAACATGCCCAGTTTCTTTACACAACCAACATTCACTTCTTCTCTCAGAGAAATATTTTCTCTGAAACCTGGGGCTAACTGGTTTTGGTGGAGGCAGTGAGGGGTTTTAGCTGTCCTGAAGGCACACTTTTCCCTTTCTCCACTGCCATGCCCACCCCATTCGCTCTCAGAGCAGGTCTGCTCTTGGCATAGCGATCCGAGAGTTCAGCAGCCTCTTGTACTGTTTTGGGATCTCAGTCCTCTAGCCAGGTTTTTAGCTCTGCTGGGCATGCCCAATAAAACTGTTCTAATAAAATCACATTTTCAATTTTATCAACAGAGTTTGCCTCAATTCCTTCCCACCAACGTTTTAAAAACTGACGTTGTTTCGTAAGGCTCCTCATAGCTCATATCAGGGCTTCTCCTGAGTTTACGAATTAGCTCTGTATGACTCAGCAGTTAATTCAAACTTTTTAACAGTGCAGCTTTTAGTTTGCTGTAATCATTACTGTCCTCATTGTCCATTTGACCCAGTGCATCCCGAGCTTTCCCGGTAAGTAGCGGGGATAGCTGGAAGTTCTAGGACTCTCTAGGAATTTTAGCCTGAATACAAACTTTTTCAAAAGAATTTAAAAAGGCATCCATGTCTTCCCCCTCTTTAAATTTGGCTATTAATTTGGAATTCAATTTGTAACCCAGTCCTGTAGTCCCAGTTAAACCCAAGCCACTTACCTGCTCTGGTGCCACTGGTCACAGTCATAGCTTCTCCAGTTCGTGTTGCCTCTGGCCCTCCTGCTCCTCATGGTCTGTGTCTCAGCGTTCTCACTCTGCCTCTCACGGTTCACGTTTCTCTTCTCTCTGGAACTCCAGCTCCATTCTGCGCAACTCAATTTGCAGCCTGAGTACTTCTGGATTCAGGATACTGGTAACCTTCCCCTGCTGCTGTGGCCCTTCACTGACAGTGGCCCTGCTGTCATCCTCATCGGATCTGGACACTGCACTGGCTGCTAGCCCTGCCACACTGAAGGTCTGGTCCTTTTCAGTCACGGTCCATGACTCGCTGCTCTGGGTATCTGCTACAATCAG
This sequence comes from Neoceratodus forsteri, assembly GCA_016271365.2. Taxonomy (NCBI): domain Eukaryota; kingdom Metazoa; phylum Chordata; order Ceratodontiformes; family Ceratodontidae; genus Neoceratodus; species Neoceratodus forsteri. The sequence goes on from CM028137.1 coordinate 364,872,846, forward strand.
GTTATCTATGAGGTTCTGCTTGCTGGCTTTAGCCTCAAACGGGACTCCTCTTTTCCCGTACATCTGCCTTAAGTAGTCTACAGTGTGCCTGCTGTAGTTGGAAGCCATCTTCCTTCACTACTGCTACTCTGACTTGCACTTCAGGAAAAAAAAATAAAACGGGTAGGAACTCGACTGTATGCCAAGTGATATAGTTCTGTCTCCTTTTAAAATAAAACTCTGCCTTTTTCTTTCTTTGCAAGTGCGCTAACAGTCTCAAGCTGACACACTGAACAATAACAGCTTGTGATACCAAAATTTTGCCACCGCTGCCAACCAACCTGTCACAAACCCACTCAGCAGGTCAGCCCTCTACTCCCAAAGTGCCAACCTCCAAGCGCAGTCTTGTGAACAGTTAACAGAAACAGGGTAACCCTCCTGTCTGTTTTGGGGATTCGAATCGTCCTTTGTTCTCAAGTCTTGGAGGGATTCAAACTGTGAATCTCTTGCTAGCATACCCAATGCACAGGCTCAGATATTTCTGTCTTGGGGGGGCCAGATATCTTTGCCTACGGGCACCTAACCAGGTGTACAGAAATGAACCCTTAAAAACTGTAATAAAAGACCTCAGATTAAAACGCTTACCATTTTCCAGTTTGGTATCACCATTCAAGCTTATGCACAGTGTCTGCTGTAACCATATATACTTCACTTGTAAAGGAAAGAAATCAAATACAGACCAAGTAGGCTCTAAAAATAGAGTTTTACTAAAATAGGTAAAAAAAATACGTAAAACATAAAATACAGAACCAATATCACAAGAACCATACGATCTTTTAAAAGAACAGGTTTTAACAGTGCAGTTCCTACTACAGTACTTAGATTTGTCTCTCTCTCTAAATACCTGCTTAAAGTGCTCAAAGATGTTTCTTTGTCAGAGTGTAGATAAGAGTGTGTCTCTGAAGGAAAACAGAATATTGTTTAAAAGCTGATTTTGCCCACCTCTTTGCATGAGGTCACCTAGCTCCTCCCTGTCAGAATATATAAAAATATATATCTATACAAAAAAAGGTTGTCTTTTCCAGAAGGTAAATTAATATTCTGTTGTCTCAGTACAACTCATTTTCTTTTTCAAATGACATTTCTTTGATCTTTAAGCAGTATCCTCTTTCAATCAGACATCAAAGCATTAATGTCTTTCTGCCAGATCTCGCGGAGGTGCAACATGCTTTGTATCACTATGTGAAAAATGTAACTGTGTTTCCTCTGGACGTCATAAACGTTAATGATTTTCCTTCTAGCAACTACAGTTATAATTAACTTTAGATAAATAGGAGATCCTTGAACAAGTCCTGTTCTACTCTGTAATTAGCTTCTGGCCCTCCAGGTAACACCTTGTATCTAAAACCTGTGTGTGTGTGTGTGTGTGTGTTTGTGTGTCATACTCACATGCTGTTTCAGCATTTCTCAAGAGAGACAGTCCATAACCCATTTTTATATTACACAAAATGATACAGTGATCAGAACCAGCTGTCCAAGTGTCACAGTCATTATTTCATTCATACCTTGGACTGAAGATGAGCACAAGCAGCTGGTTGCTCCACCATGGGACGATCACCCTCCCAGACATGGAATTATACTTATATCCTTTAAAACTTGAGGGCAATTGGGGGAGGAAAATGGAGGCTAGAGTTGTGTTGGGTGGGGGGTTGTTTTTGTGAACTTAGGGGTTTATTCAGTGTAGGGGAGATGGGAGGCTTGTCATTTGGCATGGTTGGGGGGATTTGTTTTTATTGTAAGGGCAGAACAAGTGGCAGATTGTTTTTATTATAGGATAATCTTATAATATGCTCATAGGGGGCCTTGGAGGAGGAAGCCGGTGAGGGATAGAGAGTGTATTGGGTAGAGGTTGTTTATCGAACTTAGAAGCACAGAATTTGTTGGTAGAAAAGGTTTGCTCATCCCACCCAGTGTGCCCAGATAGTCCCTGCCTAGTATGTCTCCTCAGACAATAACAGGTCTGCAGTAACCCTCCCTCCTCCCTGCCTATTTACTAATATTCCCCATGGCTATCCTATACATTCTTAAAGCACCTACTCTCTTTACCTCTACTACTCCTGCTGGCAGTCTGTTCCAGGTGTCCACCACTGTTTCAGTGAAGCAGTACTTCATCACATCCTTCTTAAACGTCCCCCTTCCAGCTTCATCGCACGCCCACCAGTCCTGGTGCTCTTTCTCATTTGAAAGAGACTCCCCTCCTGTACCTTGTTCACCCCCATGAGGTACTTGTCTCTATTATGTCCCCTCTCCTCTAGGTGTCTATGTTGAGATCCCTCAGTCTCACCTCCTAGGGCGCCAGATGAAACCCCTGCACCATTTTTGTTGCCCTCCTCTAGCATGCCTCCACCCTGTCTATGTCCCTTCTGAGGTGTGACCTCCAGAACTGGACACAGTACTCCTGGTGGGATCTCACCAGCGAGCAATACAGTGGTAACACCACCTCCCTCCCTCCTCCTGCTGGTGATACCTGTACATCCCAGCATCCCACTGGCCCCACCAACCCCTTTGTCACACTGCCCTTCCACTTTGAAGTCATCAGATATGATAACCCCAAGATCCTTTTCCAGCATAGTGACTGCCAGCCCCCCCAAGCTGTATTCAACTCCTGGGTTCCTATGCCTTAGATGCATGATTTCCCACTTGTTGGCATTGAACCCTGTCCCAGGATGTGGGTGTAAAAGATAGGCACTGATTCAGTTCGTATAAGGTACAAACATGCTTGCTGCGTGATTTTATTTCAACAAGGTTCCAAAAATGAAAAACACAAGGAAATAAAAATAAAAGAAAAATCATTACACAACATTTGTCAGGATGCAACAGTAAGGATCACATAAGTAAGCATTAAGCCACGGCGGTGGCCTCTAATGCTGGATTGATGCATGGGGGTGCCGAGGCGAGCCGGCCTGTCTCCCATGCATCAATCAATATAGAGACCACCGACGGTGTGCTTAATGCGCTGCAACAGGTGCGATGGCTCCTGGAGGGATGTTGAGAGGGCCACTGTCAGAGCAATACAGCAGGACGCGGAGGCGTGGAAATTTTAACATATTTTATTACAGTATGAGAAAGACGTGCACAACAGGTTACATACATACTGATGTGCTCAACTGAGCTTGGTCGTCTACTGTCACGGAAAGGGACAGATAACAGTTCTGTCATGTCCTGCCGAGTTCCGTACGGCTATTCCTGTGCTATTTGTGCTGGGAGGTCTGCATTGGGGATTTCAACGGCTGTCAGGACCGCTGCCATCGCACGGGGGATCTCGGTCGCCATTACTTCCGGATGCGGCTTGGATTCTCATCCAGGTGGGTTGTGCTGCAGCTGCTGTGTGTGCTATGCTGGCCGCCGTGGTCTCCAGTTTGGTGCTCTGAACCAGTTGACGGTGGGATTGGCGGCGGCACGCTTCCATAGAAGAAATTTACCGTCCCATGTATGGTGAACGTCTGGCACCTGATCCCAGGAGAGTTGTGCCACTGGTCCGGAATGGTGAGTGTCTGCGGGTCTGAATGGGTGCAGGGGTGCCGGTCCCCAGCTACGTGGTGGTCGCTGGCGCTGGGAATGGGGTGACGCTCTCTCGGGACGCTGGTGCATATCTGTGGAGCTTGCGGTGCTGAGGTGCTGCTACCCGGAGGCACAGATGGCTGTGGGGGCTGCCTCTCGGTGCTCCGCTGCAGGGTCTGACAGTTGGTGCTGTGGTGCGTGGTGTCCCACTGACCAGGCGCGGGTCTGTTCGGCTCCTCGGCGTCGGCGCTCTGGATCACTGTGGACGTGGCGGGCGGCGTGCCAGATAGGATCTGTGACCATCTCTGCCGGTCGCACACAGTTGGGGACCAGTAGTGACAGAGGCTGGACTCGCATTTGTGCCCTGTGATGGACATTATTTCGTGGGATGCGAGGCCAGCCTCCGTGAGCATCTGCACCGCAGTGCTTCTAACACTGTGGTTAGTGTACTGGCGTGACAGCTCGGCATCATCCGAGATTTGTGACATCATGTCCCCTAAGTAGTTCCTCCCCATCGGCTGGCGTGAGTACCACAGTTTCTGCTTGTCTAGATATTCTTGTGGTAGACGGAGGGGGTGCAGGTAAAAGGCAGGGGCTTCCTGTGGACATCTTCTGATGTACTTTTTATACAGGGCTACTGGGCAGAACATGCTGCCAGGTTGAGCATACAGGACACCGCGAAGTGTCTGCTTGTTTGACTCACTGGCGTTCCCATGGTTCTTTGTTGCCTCGTTGAAGGCTAGTGACAGAAACTCATGCCCTGCTGGATCTCTCTCTCTCTCTATCACAAATGATGCCTGCTTGAGCTGCCAAAGACCCTCTCGCCCTCTCCGCGCAAGCCCCAGTTGCAGCTCAAACCACATGCGCCTTACAAGGCCATATGCTGTTCGGGGGTCAAGCGTGTGGCAGTGCCTGATCCGGTGGAGGTCTTCCTGGCTGATCGTTGGGAAATGGGCTGCCACATCTTTGCCGGCGCGGCGATACTTCTTCAGAACTGCTAGGAAGACGTCATTCGCAGTTCTGAAAGCCGGCTCTGTCATGATGTTGATGTGGCGCCTCACCTCCATTCCATTGATATAGCGGTTCAGGCCCGCCCTTATACCAACAAGAGAGCTCACGCTATACTCTTCCCCTACCTCTGCCCGTACTGTGGCATAGAACTGTCTCAATGTGTCGGCCAGGTGTGGGACTAGCACAGGCTCATTGCATTCTCCTCTAACCAATCGGAGAACACGTTGCATGCCCATGCTGTTGTCCTCTGTGTATTCTGTTCTACTTTGCTGCGCTTTAGGGCATCGAGCCCTGTGGCTGACAGCTGGTCATGCCTCCGTGTCTGGCTCTCTGCATCAGTGCCACGTCGAGGCCTCTTGGCTGCCCCCCTGCCCCAGGCACTACTGTCGCAGCTCGCTGTGGTCTTCACAGCGCTGCTGAGTGCCTGCGCTGCTGGCTGGCTACAGAATGCATGGACCCGTGCTACCTGAGATGCTGGCCTGCAAAACAGTTCATCTGCTGATTCTCCTGGCTCCTCGGTGCTCGGGCGTGCAGCTCCTGCGTTCTCACCGTGATTGGCTCTGCTGTGCTCCAGCGGGGAACTTGGTTGCGCCGCTGGTGTCTCGGACCGCGTGCAGCCCACTGCTCCTTCCGCCCACCACTGGTCATCTACCCAATCCTCCATTCTCCCCATGCCTACTACTGAGAAATATACCGCGTTCCCTTGCATGCCCTTTTCCCATGCACACTCCACTGTTCAGCACACTGTGCACCGCGGGATGCTTCCCCCCCCCGGATGTCCTATGTCTCCCCTGCAGGACTGGAGCATCACAGGCGCCGCTCGTCCCGCGGTTCGTCTCCCTTCCACATCGCGCCCAGTGCTGCTAGGCAGGCGGTCTGGCTGTAAGCGATACTGCCGAGGCGGGCACGGCATATACGCTGGGTTAATGCCTGCTTCGGCTGCCGTCTCGTGACCCTCCTACGCCTATCACAGCGCGAGATCACAGGCACACTATTGATGCCATGTTACAACATTGCTTGTATCCTTTTCTCATCTGTGCTTCAGATTGCTTTGAGGACATGAAGACTGCATATCCTTCCCTCTCTCATGCTTCAGGCAGACTGAAAATCCCAGGCTCCGCACAGCTAATTTCAGGGGGGTTTATATACCGTCTGTCAGGCTCCAACTGTCTGAAACTCCAAGGCTGTTTGAAATTGGTTCTGGGCAGTCTGCAAAACCAAGGCTTTTTGCAACTGTTTTTAAGGCTGTTTGCAACTGGCTCCAAGCTGACTGGAAAAACAAGGCATGTTTACCTCAGATACTATTATGAAATTAAAATAAAACAAATATACTCTCCAGCCTTTTCCCTATCAAGGGAAACTTTTCATTTATACTAACTCTGGCTTTCTCAGACACCAGATAACTATGTGATATCTAACATTTTCAATGTACTTTAGGCAATCAAACATATTTTTTTTTGTTTTTATTCTCTTTATCCTGCTCACAGCCTGCCTCCTCCGACCCTTCAGTGATGACCCCCGGACATCCCACTGCCCGGAACCCTGCCCACACAGACCACAGATCCCCATGGAGCGCGGATTACCCCGGGTGGGCCAGTGGGGTTCTGACCTCACCCACATTTCGTCGGTCTCGTGGTCTGTTGGGCGAGCACGGGCACATCATGGAAACGCGTCAAGGTCCTCCCATCTTTCCGGTTGAGGGCAGGCTCTTTCCTCATTTTCTTCCTCCCGAGCAGCCCGGCGACCTCCCCTAGCGTCATGGCCTTTACGTCGGCGTCCGTGCTGCTCTACGGCCAGCCATCCGCTAGTGGGGCTTGCAGTTCCCTGAACCTCCGCTCGGGGTCATGCAAGTGCCGGGCATCGGCCGAATCCCTCCCCGGAGCAGGCGAGCTGTCGTTGGGCGCTCAAGCCTGTCTCCCAGCCGACCACCGACTACTCCGAGTCCGCCTCGAACCCGGTCGCCGGCGTGGAGCGAGGTGTGGCGCCCAGCGCCTCAACCCTCAGTGCCACCGGGCCGGCAATCAAACATATTTTATGCTATATGTGCTGCCTAACCATAGTGGCGCAAAAAATTGCTCATATTTTAAATGTGCACAAATTTAACAACAAATGTCTGTCTTCATATTTTTTTTAAACTTTATTTATAATTAGTTTTCCAGTTTCAGCTTTTCTATCAAATAAAATGTAACCCCTAGATGGCGCTATCCCAGGGGCTACTACCCCTGCCTGATTTGCCACTAACAGGTTGAGGGGCCTGGATCCAATGGCGGGTGCCTCCACCCAGAGGTCAGGGTTTGCAATAGTTAAACTTACTTGGTCACAGCCCTCTGGGACACTGCAACCCCCCTTTCTTCCCACTAGTGGCCCACACAATATATCAGAATTACCTTCACAGTATACACTTACCCCAGGACTAGTTCCGGCACTGGGACCTCCTGTGAAATAAGATACAGTGCAACAATCACAGTACAGTACTTTAACATAGACAAATACTTCAGGAAGTATAACTTTGCTGAAACAAGCAGCTCTGATTTATTTAGGGGATATAACAGGACAGGGAAATCAGGTTAATTAGCTTATCACTTTACTATCTACCTATGGCTCTGTGCACAGGCCTATCCCTACCAGTTACTGTCCCTGGGCACCCAAGCCATAGTGGCTAGTCCAAACCGTGGCAGCTGGTAGGGGCCCTTTCACACAGTGAAAAGAAAAATTAGTGTAAACAGTCAGCAGTACAGTGATTCCATTTGGATTTAATGTGGCAATTCAACAGGGAGCGACCCTGAATTAGTACTCACGACCTCCAAACAAGATAGGGTCCTTCAACGTCAGCAGGGCTACTCTTGAGCTCCACGAGACTCTTCACACATTTATATGGTAAAAAGAAAGTACTATACCAGGCAGGCTGCTTCTCTATCCCGATCGCAATTACTGCACAATACCGGGAGAACACACAGCAGATTCAGTTCTGACAGACCTAGTGCAATTCAACAATTTCTCCAGTCTTCTACAGGGTGAGCCTGGTTTCTACTCTTCAGAGATCCTTTGATTCTTTTCACAGGACGGATTCAGTCCTAACAAGCAGTTACACAAGCTGCAGACCGGAACTCTGGGCCTTACACATTTTGACTGAAACTGCACTGAAGGAGCACAGGGTTTCTTTCCCTTCACTGCCAGATCTAAACTGAAACTCCAACAGACAAAACCGGCATTTCCTTTGAGTTCCTCCCAGTTCTTGACTGGATTGGCTGTCACTCACAATAGACTGCTGCTGTTGGTCCAAAAGGCGCAAGTCTAAACTACATCTCCCAGAGTCACTGCCCATACAATCCTCTTGTGGCTGGCTCAGATTATGAGTCCAAGTTCTGATTCGTCCAAGGCACCATTTTAGAGCTAGCTTACCCCACACTGATTGGTCCAGTTCAGCAGTTCAGAACCAGAATGGGGAACTAGGCAGACACAGTTCTGACTGCAAAGAAAGCAGGTTAGACAAACTGTAATTTCATTATTACTGTAAATGATTTCTGGCACACAGTTACATCTTTCAGATAGGTTCCCTTTGCACTCCTAGTGACTTCAAAAATGGAGTGAATTGGCAGCAGCTCGAGTGGTACTCAAACAGAGAAGCACACAGTCCCCCATACAAACTAATTATGTCTGCAAGCAGACAGCTCTTAAAGAGACAGTACCAGAGGCTCTAAAACACTCACTGATAAATGGCTTAAAGCCAAACACCATTCAGGCTTGGAGCATTCAAGCAAGCTCCTGGAAGTCTTTGGGAACCCCATTTGCAGGGGTTACACCCTTCCTGGCCTGGGAAAGCTTGACGTCCGCGTCAAGCAAGTACCATAAGTTTCAACTGCAACCATATACATTTGCATTAGGCTCACACATGTAATCATCAGTCAATACATCATTTTACCAAGAACACATTTCTGAAACATTGCAATCGTCCTCTTTACACAGTATTACACACACATTGTACCATAACTCAAGTTATTACCTCCTGTACATGAAACCTGAAGAGAGGGCCCTTCCTATCAGTTACCTTGGGGCTGGATGGGGCAAGGGCACCATATAGAAGGCAACACAAGTAACTTGGGTTAGCACTGATGCTCAGTTTGGGCAATGAGCTCGGGACACATACACTCCTTTATGGACAACATTGAGAGGCAAGTCCACAGGCCTCCCAAGTGAATCATAACTGAGGTGCACCACAGGCTTTACAGCTCGACCAGTCTTTCTAGGGGAACTGTTACAGTCTCTGCACTCTGAGCCTCATTTTCAGCATTGTCCTCACTTGTCAGGGGAGTCTCCCTGGGGGTAGAGAGGCTAGAACTTGGGGCACTTTCAGCTCCAGGAGTTACAGTTTCTGAGTCCACAACATTTGGATTGCATGGAGAGCTTTCGGACACTGGCAGTGGACTGTCAGGGCACTCAAAATACTCTTCTTGTTCGGGTGTATCACCAGTCTGCCCCAATCTATCATTTTCCTCCCCTGAAAGCTCAAACAGTTCAACCATGCACAATGATTCCATTTCATCTGATCTGCTGCTTTGCACTTCACTTTCTGGGAGCATTGGCTCCAGGGATGAAGCTGGGGCTTAGACAGTCCAGAAGGCCCAGCTTTGTCTCCAGTATTAACTAGGGATTGCCCAAACAATTGACTCAGTTCGTAGAAGGATAGTATTCAAAGTCACTCTCACTTTCTTCTGATATGGACTGACAGTCATGCTCAACTGGGACTTGTGCAGGGGAACACTTTAACTCTGCTTCTGTAGGTGCAGACTTCCTTGATCTTTCTTAGCAGCAGCTCTAGTCACTGGTCCAGAGGGGCATCTTCTGGGGCTCAGACTCAATCAGATTTGTCCAATGGGCAGTAAATGATTTCTATGCATTGTTTTACATCTTTTGAATTGTTCTCAGGCCTTACTTTGTACACTGGCAGATCATCTAGTTTGCCCACTACAATGTGAGGGAGATGGTGCCATCTGTCAGCAATCTTGTGTTTGCCATGCAGTCCCAGATTTCTTAGCAAACCCGATCTCCTCCTGGAGTTCCTGTGCTTTCACCTTTTTATCATACCGTTCTTGTTGGCCAGATTTCTTTTGGCAGCCATGGTTTGAGCCAGTTGTACGCATGAGTTAGCTGGGCCTTTAACTTTTGCACATACTGTAAATAGTTGTCAGCTTGAACCCCATCAGGAGAGACCCAAAACACACATCTACTGGTAGTCGAGCTTCTCTTCCAAACATCAGGCGGTAGGGGAGAACCCAGTGGCATCACTTTTGGTGCAGTTATAAGCATGTACCAGGGTGCTAATTTGTTGGCTCCATCTAGGCTTGTCCTTTGGGTGCAGGGTGCCTAGCATATCTAGCAAAGTCGCGTTGAAATGTTCAGGCTGTGGGTCCCCTGGGGGTGGTAAGGAGTGGTTCTGGACTTTCGCACTCCCACAGAGAAAGCATCTCTTTGATCAGGCGACTCTCAGTCTCTCCCTTGATCAGAATGGATTCTTTGTGGAGCCCCATAGTGAACAAAAAGTTTTCTAAAGTACTTTGGCCACAGTGGATGCTTTCTCGGTCTTTGGTGGGAAAGCTTGGGCATATCTCGTGAAATGGTCAGTGACCACCAGCACATTACTGATATTTCTTTGATCTGACTCCAAACTCAGAAAATCAATACAGACCAGCTCCATGGGTGCACTGGTGGTGATGTTAACAAGGGGCAGCCTCTGGGGCAAAGCTTTCCTTTGTAAGCAGCACTACAAGTTCGAATGTGTTGCTCCACATCAGCCCCCATCTTAGGCCAATAGAATCTGGATCTCACCAAGTCAAGTGTTCTGTCTATACCAAGGTGCCCATGTGGTTGTGCAAGGACCTCAGTACTGAGTCTCGAAGGCAGGGCAGCACTAGTTGTTGTTTGTCTACTTGTCCCCTCTGTCTGCTGTTTCTCTGTATAACAGTTTATTGATCAGTTTCAACTTAGGACCTTCTTTGTATAACAGTGCAGTTCTCAAATCAGTGGGGCGTAATTTGGACACATCTTTTCCTGCATAGAGGGCTTCTAAGCTGCTTTGATCATGGGATCGCGGATTGAGCCACGATACTGTCATTGTCCAGCTGAGGCAGTGCACCAATGTCTATTGCAGAAAAGTGGCAATAAGCAGCAGGTATGCAATTCTCAGAGGGTCCCAAGCAATCCACCATGCAGTCCACTGCGTCCGTGGACATTTGTTTCTCCCTGTCAAACTTCGGCAGAGTGCCGAATGTCAGGTTCTGCCAATCGGACCCAATCATTCTGGGGAACAGGCCTCCGGAGAGAGCATCAGCATCTATGTGGTTCAGACCTGCTGGTATTCGAGCATAGTCATATGTAGATAATGCAGAAAGCCACCTATGGCCAGTGGCATCCAACTTAGCTGAGGTCTTCACATAGGTCAAAGGATTATTGTCAGTTTTACTAGTATTTTAGCCCCATACAAGTACTCATGGAATTGGTCAACAATAGCCCACTTCAAAGCTAGAACTCTAACTTATGTACAGGATAGTTCTTTCGGATGGGGTCAGGCTTCTACTGGCAAAGGCCACTGGTCTCAGGCCATTCTCGTGCTCTTGGTACAACATAGCCCCCAACCCTTGCAAGCTAGCATCAGTGTGCAGGACGAAGGTTTTCTTGGATCGGCATAGGCCAGCACTGGAGCATGGGTAAGTTGATATATGATCTCATGAAAAGCAGTCTCACAATCAGGAGTCCAGCGGGCCCCAATACTTCACTGGATGAAAATACACTCTTTCAGTCTTGAGGGACGCTGACTTTTGGTATTTTTGTGGGTTGGGGATACCCTTGAGTAAGGTTGAGTAAAGGGCGGATCACTCTTGAATAGTCCTTGATGAAGCATACGATAATAACCACAGAATCCAGGAATCTTTGCAGTTCTTTTAGATTTTGGGCTGTGGCCAGGTGGTCAAGGCCTCAACTTTACTTGGTCGGTCTCTATTCCTCGGTGGATACTATGTGTCCCACATACTTTACTGATGTTTGAAAGAATTGACACTTATCAATGGACAGTTTAAGGCCAAAGTCCTCCAGTCGGTCCAATACCTTAAATAATCTGCTCTCATGTTCCTCCAGTGAGCTGCCAAACACAATAACATCATCTAGATATACCAGGCACTCTAGTAAGTTCATGTCCCCACTGCACGCTCCATCAATCGTTGAAAAGTGGCTGGGGCACCTGAAATCTCTTGAGGCATCCTCATGAATTCAAAGAAGCATGCGGACAGATAAAGGCTGTCTTCTCACGGTCCTCTGGGGCCATCAGGATCTGGTACCCACTGCTGAGATCCAGCACAGAGAACCACTTGCTCCGTTTAGGCAGTCCAAAGCATCCTGAATGGGGCATTGTGTACTGATCGAGGATAGTCCGCCAGTTTAAGGTGCGATAATCACACACATCCTTACTGTTCCATTCTTTTCCTCACTACCACAATGGGGAAGCATAAGGCTTCTGGATTCTTGTATTACACCAACAGCTAACATCTCTTGCAGATGCCGTCTCACATCATCTATGTCAGCAGGTGCCAGGCGTCGAGACCTCTCACGAAATGGTCTTCGTCATGCAGCCGGATATTGTGCTCAGCTCCTTGCACGCATCCTACATCCCATTCCTTTAAAAGAAAACACCTGGTCTCTCTGGGCAAGCTTCTCACTGATCCTCACTTTCCATTCAGCTGGCAGCGGGAGTCGCCAAAATCAAACAAGTCAGGCGTTACTCTGTCATTCTTCCTTGAACTCTTGCTGCTGGTAGCACTGCAGTGTCTGCACAATGCACATTAGCCAGGATGCAACCTCTATTTACCGAATGTCTCTTTCAGACACATTATGAACTTGGACCATTATCCTTCTGGCATAAGCATGGGCTCTAGCGGGCAAAATACTAAGCTTGACCAGCAGTCCCTCTGGCAATTTTCCATCGCCTGGTGCATCCAACATTAATATTTTATTCTTAACATCCTTTCTGATACGGACTCTCCTGTAAGGTACACTGGGCATTTGGCGCCAGGATCAGAGACTCAGGATCCTTCTTCCATACAATTCCGACCGGTTCCTCTGGTTCTATTTTTTCAGCATCTCTCTGTGCCTCATAGGCCTTCTTAATTAAAGCCAGAACTCTTAAAGCTCTACTAGTCTTTGACCCCTGTTTTTCATAACACAACTGTGCCAGCCTTCCGAACATATGAGCATTTGTTCCAGTCAACAAAGGGACACCATCATACAGTCCAGTGGGGGGACACACTAAGGCTAGAGTCTCTACTTGTTCGGCCACTCCAACCACGGAGGTGGGGAAAGACAGCCAAATTCGGATATACCCGGAATAGGGGTAGGCCTTCTCACTTAACCCCCATACATGCAGTCCTTCTAATGGTTGTAAGGGTACGTCTGACAAATGCTTCTGATACCAATCCTGGAACATAATTGTCACTTGGGAGCCACTGTCTAATACAGCTCTTGTAGACACTCCATTGACCTTTACAGTGGTCTCCATGGAGGGACCCACTATTCTGGACCAGTCTGGAGAGGCGATAGTGGGGGCCTGGGCAACTGACCTTGCCACAAAAGGACGTGAGTTAGCATTTTTGGTGCCCTCACTGGGATCATTTCGTGCACCTCTTAACCACTGATTTGTTCTCCGAAGCTCTCCTTGTAGCCTATATGCAACTTTGTCAGTGTCTTTTGGGGACCGGCATTCCCTTTTCATGTGCCCATCCTTCCCACAATTATAGCAAAACATACTTTCTGGAGTTTGAGCTGGCTGAGGCGCCACACTGGGAGCCAGGGACGGGGTATTACTAACTGGAAACCTTGGTGCCATCTCTGTCTCTGGCGTGATAAGCATTTGGAGACATCTCGTCAGTTTCTCCACTTCCATGGTCAAGGAATTGAGTTTGGAGCTGTTATCAGCAGGAGATACATGGGTGGGTACCCCCACCCCATAGCAGATGCAGTCGGATATAGGTCAGGGCCCGTACTTGCAGGCACTGGCCTTCTTAAAGGGACTGTTTTGAATTCCGGATCTCTCAACAGTTCGCCCATTGTGGCATATCTTTTTCCTTGTCAGAGCACTCATTGACTGCCAACCTCTGCCCCTGAACTTCACTTGATGGGCCACCCTCAGTCACTCGGGTCGTAGCCGCAGCTATTGGTGCAGGTCCCTCCCGAGGTCGCCTTTTCTCAACTCCTCGAATTTCTCTCATTAACTCATCATAGGAGGGTAGGGATTCCAGTCGATTTGCCAGGCGTAACTGAAGCAACAGCAGTTCTGAGAAGGGGGCAGACTTAAGGATCCTGTCCAGCCTGGTTCGGTCCAGTTCAATCGCTGGCAAACTACCCTTTCTGAGGCATTCTTGCAACAATTTTTCCAGCCGAGATACATACACAGACAACAACTCCCTTGGTACTGTTGTGCATTTCTTACTCTCCACCATAGATCCTCATCAGAATCTGGGCTCCCATACACATTCTCCAAGGCCTCAAGATAGGCCTGTGCAGTCACTTCAGGGTTACTGGCCCGTTTAGCACGGATGGTAGCCAGGCAGGACCTCAGAGCTCTCACTAACCCTCTTTCGCTTCGGCTTCGAGCATTGCCATTCTAGCACTTGGGGCAACATAGTCTATCCAGGTCTCCCAGTCATCCTCCCTTGGGGGTGGGAGGGTGCCAGAGAAGATCCTCAACCTTCGGTAAGAGTCGTGACTAATGGCAGGTGCAGAAATAGGAGTCTGCATTGGTTCAGCCACCATTACGGTACTGGAGGCGGGAGGGTGTTGGGGAAGAACACCCCAGGTGGCAAGAATAGTTTCTTCAAGTCCTCCACAGTTTTCCCTTCCCCCAGCAACCATTTAGTAAATTTCTCCTCAAGCGTTTCAGACAGTGGTGGGGCTCATTCCACCGGTCTTTACTGTACTTAGTTATCACCCTCCAGGCAGTGAGGGCTCCCTCTGGGTAATGGTTTGTGGCACTTTGGAGCTATCTATGGGATCCTTAAACTCTACTAGGGCCGGAAAGTGTGGGTGAGCAGATTAGCATGCCGACCCACCACCACAGGGTTTGTAAACCTTCCACCTTGGAAAGTACTCCTGTACAGTGTCCGTATTGATAGCAGGGGATGTCCAGGATAAGCATAGCATTTTGGGGGTCAATCTCCTCCCAGTACACCACACTCCACCAGCGGTGCACAGCCACTTCTGTCGGGTACCCATTTTTTTCTTTACAGTGGTTCGTAAATATGGCCACTAGAGGACACACAATCCCAGCGGTGAGCCTCAAGATGTAACCCCTAGATGGCACTATCCCAGGGCTACTACCCCTGCCTGATTTGCCACTAACAGGTTGAGGGCCTGGATCCAATGGGGGTGCCTCCACCCAGAGGTCAGGGTTGCAATAGTTAAACTTACTTGGTCACAGCCCTCTGGGACACTGCAACCCCTTTCTTCCCACTAGTGGCCCACACAATATGTCAGAATTACCTTCACAGTATACACTTACCCCCAGGACTAGTTCCGGCACTGGGACCCTCCGTGAAATAAGATACAGTGCAACAATCACAGTACAGTACTTTAACATAGACAAATACCTCAGGAAGTACAACTTTGCTGAAACAAGCAGCTCTGATTTATTTAGGGGGCTATAACAAGGACAGGGGGAAATCAGGTTAATTAGCTTATCACTTTACTATCTACCTATGGCTCTGTGCACAGGCCTATCCCTACCAGTTACTGTCCCTGGGTACCCAAGCCATAGTGGCTAGTCCAAACCGTGGCAGCTGGTAGGGGCCCTTTCACACAGTGAAAAGAAAAATTAGTTTAAACAGTCAGCAGTACAGTGATTCCATTTGGATTTAATGTGGCAATTCAACAGGGAGCGACCCTGAATTAGTACTCACGACCTCCAAACAAGATAGGGTCCTTCAACGTCAACAGGGCTACTCTTGAGCTCCACGAGACTCTTCACACATTTATATGGTAAAAAAAGAAAGTACTATACCAGGCAGGCTGCTTCTCTATCCCGATCGCAATTACTGCACAATACCCGGGAGAACACACAGCAGATTCAGTTCCTGACAGACCGAGTGCAATTCAACAATTTCTCCAGTCTTCACAGGGTGAGCCTGGTTTCTACTCTTCAGAGATCCTTTGATTCTTTTCACAGGACGGATTCAGTCCTAACAAGCAATTACACAAGCTGCAGACCGAACTCTGGGCCTTACACACGTTTTTGACTGAAACTGCACTGAAGGAGCACAGGGTTTCTTTCCTTCACTGCCAGATCTAAACTGAAACTCCAACAGACAAAACCAGGCACTTCCTTTGAGTTCCTCCCAGTTCTTGACTGGATTGGCTGTCACTCACAATAGACTGCTGCTGTTGGTCCAAAAAGGCGCAAGTCTAAACTACATCTCCCAGAGTCACTGCCCATACAATCCTCTTGTGGCTGGCTCAGATTATGAGTCAAGTTCTGATTCGTCCAAGGCACCATTTTAGAGCTAGCTTACCCCACACTGATTGGTCCAGTTCAGCAGTTCAAAACCAGAATGGGGAACTAGGCAGACACAGTTCTGACTGCAAAGAAAGCAGGTTAGACAAACTGTAATTTCATTATTACTGTAAATGATTTCTGGCAAACAGTTACATCTTTCAGATAGGTTCCCTTTGCACTCCTAGTGACTGCAAAAATGGAGTGAATTGGCAGCAGCTCGAGTGGTACTCAAACAGAGAAGCACACAGTCCCCCCATACAAACTAATTATGTCTGCAAGCAGACAGCTCTTAAAGAGACAGTACCAGAGGCTCTAAAAACACTCACTGATAAATGGCTTAAACGCCAAACACCATTCAGGCCTGGAGCATTCAAGCAAGCTCCTGGAAGTCTTTTGGGAACCCCCATTTGCAGGGGGGTTACAAAAATATCTCAGCATGTCCATTTTGCCAAGTATTGAATGGAGACAAAATACAGAAGTTTTTACATAACTAAATAGAGAAATATTTCAATTATAGTCCCAGCGTTCCTTAATTACTTAAAGGATCCTGCCTCTGGGGCCTCTAGCATTTATAACTATAAGTACACCTATATGGCAAATATTCTACATGATCATTTTCTGATCTAGATGTTAAAGACTATTAATTTCAAAATGTCATTGGGGTACTGTATATGATATACGGATGTCTTGAAGAATAAAACAGTCAACAGATTACAGTAAAGTGATTGGGATGCCAACATACCATTGGACTAAAAATAAGTGTATATTAACAAATGAAACTGTGCTAGCTAGCTTTTACATTATTTGGTCACTTTAAGCCATGCTGGATGCATTTTAGAGGGACTTGAAAAAGAAACATAGAGTAAAGAAGAAAAAAAGTGTGTGTGGGGGGGGGCTTGTCTGTAGGTGGCCATCCTGACAGAACATGAAGAGGACAGTACAGTACAGAATAGTTAGAATGCTGTTGCAACAGGCTTTAGAAAGAGAAATTAGAATACTTCTGAGGTAAGATGACCAGCCTTACCACAAACCCCAGCTGCCATGCCCTTGACCGCTCCTTGAGTTTTCCAAGGTCCCTATACATTCTCTGCGCCCCCTCCTATTTGCCCTATCACAGATTTTGGTGTCATCTGCACGTACCTTCCCTTCCACTTCTTCTGCAGTGTCACTTACAAAAACATTGAAGAGGACCAGTCCTAGTACTGAGCTCTGTGGCACACCACTTGTCACGGTCCAATCTGTAAGGATGAGTGCTGTTAACCACCACCCTCTGTCACCTGTCATATTAACCAGTTTCTTACCCAGTTTGCCACTTTGGAGTCCACTGCCCGTCTGCCAATCTCTTTATCACTTGGGGGTTTGTGACAGTGTGGGGGTGGAGGTGGGAGGCGTGTGATTTGGTGCTGGTGGCAGAATGGGTTTCTTATTATAAGCAAGTCACATTTTATTGCAAGAAAAAGGATAATGTGGAAGGGGCATGGCTATCAGCCAAAGAGGAAAGTTGGGCTTTTGTGGGCTACTACTTGTTGGGTACTAAATTGCTTAAAAAGTGTATTTAGCAGCAAAACATCTAGTTGAAATGTTTTGTCTTGCTAATATAAGTGCATATGCTTCTGCCTGTGGATTTTAAGTGATGGTAGACATGGAGAAACTGAGGCAAGCATCTTCAAATGACATCCCCGGGAAAGTGAAAGTGCTGGCAGAGGCCTCTGGCAGTGGGAAAGGGGGGAAGCATTTAATCTGGAAAGTGAGGCTGAGCCCATGAACAAGGCCATACTAGATGCCATGAAAGAATCAAATCAGCAGATGGAGGCCTACACCAATAAAGTCACACTGCTAGAGACAAAGATTGATGTGGTGGCAGCAGAAGCAAAGCCAACCACCGAAAATGTCAACAGATCAGACTGTGGTGTCAGAGCTGATAAAATAAACTTTTATGGACTAGGTTGGAACAGCTGGAAAACACCACTAGAGCTGTGAACCTATGCCTTTTAGGGGTTCCAGAAGGTGCCGAGGGGTTCGATATTATAAACTTTCTTGGCACATTATTTTCTGTTTCATTTGATGTCTCCAAACCAGGACTGTTAAGACACCCTACTGGATAACACATCAGTAGAGGTCTGACTATCTGGAGGTACTACATGTGATTCTGAGTGTTTTAGATGGACTACATTCCTGAGACAAAATATTGAGAGCTGCAAAACACAAGGGTCAGCTTTTTCTGTAAGTAGGGCACTGCATTTCTTTCTTTCTTGTTTCTTAATGGCCCCTTGATGAAGGTCCACCTTGAGCCAAGTGCTGGGGCACCTAGACCGTGGATGTTGAGGGAGCTGGGCTGTCTTTACTTGTATATTTTGTTTTGCAAATAAATCCTCCGCTCCATCCAAGGCTTATTTGCATTTATGCTCCATACAGTCACTCACTGTCCTGGGTGTGGAATGCTGCAATATTCTGGTTTCTCAGCTTTCTGCTTTGTTTGGGACTGCTTACTCCAGTTGCAACACTTGGATCATGTGCCACTGAGCAAGTGCAAAGCCAGTCTTTTCCAGAAAACACCACTAGATGTGTGAACCTATACCTTTTCAGGGTTCCAGAAGCCACCTAGGGGTCCGATATTATAACTTTTCTGGTCACATTGTTTTCTACATTATTTGGTGTCTCCAAACCAGGACTGATATGGATAACACCTCAGAAAAGGTCTGACCTTCCAGAGGTACCACATACAATGCTGATTGTTTTAGATGGACTACACTCCTGAGTCAAAATATTGAGAGCTGAGAAACACAAGGGTCCGCTTCTTTAATGCAAGAAGGGCACCACATTTCTTTCTTTCTTGATCTAAATTTCACTACCTGCCAACAGCATTGGCTTTCTGACAGCATTTGAGCAGGACTGTGTGAGCTTGGTACAGCTCATAATATGCAGCTACCAACAAAATTGAAAATTGTTTATGCTTGACAAGTGTGTGTCTACGGAGATCCAGTGGAGGCTGGTAGTATGTTGGGACATATTAAAGCAGAATTTCATAATGCCAAAAACCACCCAGGCTTGGAGGATGAGGATGTCCGACTCTCCTAGACAGTCTGGTAAAGAAAGGCGCTGTGTCAGATATTCAGTGTTTGGACATATTTGCTTTAGCTGAAAAAGGTAAATGTTTTGACATAGCTATTAGCAGTGTTCCTCGCATTATTTCACAAATCAGAGCTTCTATGACTTGTTGAGGTATAGGGGGCCCTAAAACTGAGCTGAGACTGCATGTTGTTATATATTTCTGCTGTGCAGTCACCTTAGCATTCTAGGAATAACAGCATCTGCAAGGCCATGTGAGTGAAGGACAGTCTGTACAGGTGTCTGTGATCGGGTCTTTTGGAGTTGCACCAGAGGATGGCTTGCTATCCACTTTATATAACTCTAGGTACTCCTAAATATATTCGCTACTGACAAATGTTTACTTTTAAGTCTGAAACTCCTTTCCAAATGATGATTTAGGAAAGGTGACAGTTTTATTCTACTGCACTGTGGGGCACTGCAATTGTGCTGTTAGTATCCCACTCTGAGCCTGTACAGTGTATGACCGTTTTTACCTCGAGATCCAATAGGTAGCAAGGTGTTAGGCAAGCTGTTCAATAACTTGTTCAGTTTATTTGTTTGTTTATAAATAATTATTTTTTAAGTGTTCTTTTCCAAAAATATAGTTATACTGTTGGGATAGAGTAATCCAGAGTAACACAACTTGTGTCCTATTTGATGTTTGAATGATTACTTCTCATGATATGAAAATGCCACTGGTCAGCATGAAATGCAACACACTACATCTATGGGACTATTAATGCAAGTCACCTGTAGTCATGCTGCAGAATCCGCACTGACATTTTCTGCTGCGGAATAGTTTATTGCACAAACTTTTTCGGTATCCCTCCAACTGAGTAACAACTGAAGACAAGTAAGAATCCTAAGGCAATATTGCCATTCTGCCTCATTATATACTTGGATTCCTATATTATACATGTTTGGACTTGTGCAAAATGAATAAACATATATTTTAAAGAAAGAATGATTATGTGCTCAACGGGAAGAGAGAGGTTGGCTTGGGTTGATGTAATTATTAACATCGTGGTTTGGGGCCTTACTACTGGAGGTTGGGGGAGTTTTTTTTTTAACTGGTAAAATGTTAGATTCCAAATCAGATTGGGTTTTGGTATCTGAATCTGATCTGAAATCTTAATATTTGGGATTTTCAGCAGCTTTATCTGAAAATCCTAAATTTTGGCTGAAATACTAGATATCTATTTATCAAACCAAAAATCTGAGCATCCCATGTCCTGTCCAAGGCTGGTTCTGAGAAAGGTGGGACCAGAGGGAAGCTGATCCTGACAAAAGCTAATTCTGAAGAAGGCTGTTGCAGAAGGAACTTGGCCCTGAATGGGAAAAACACCAGCCTCACAGTACATTGGAAGCTGACTGATAACCCCGGGCAGCTTCTGTATTGCCAAACTCACTTTTGGGTTCATGAGTGCTGGAGCAAAAACCGTAGGCTGCATCCTATCCTATCATATACTGTCCTGTTCAGTCCAACTATCTCTATACTCCATAGGTGCCAGAACAGGGGGGGCCACTAGGGCCATGGCCCTACCACTTTCATAAGTGGCCCTATCCCTTTTTGCTATCATGGTAAATGGCTAAATAACTGACCCCTTTAATGATACAATCCTGCCTCTGCCACTCATAAGTTATGGTCCTTCCCCCTCACACTTGACAATAATTTGCATATCTTGAACAATACCCATAGCTCTTAGATATCACTGGTTATCCTTTAAATTTATACACAGACACACACACACACAGTAAAAGTGACAAGATAAAAGTGGCAGCTTGCCTGATCTAATGACAGCAATCTTGCTGTCACTGTTATGACAATGGATATCTTAATGCATAGGCAGAGGAGCCCGAGGGTCGGGGGGTCGGCATACCCCACCACTTTCTTCACTGGAGGGTCAGACAATGTACATTGACCCACATATTCAGATCAGTGAAGCAGGATTAATATAAAAGAAATACAAATAGTTGAAATTAGTAAGGGCAGCAGGCAGGCTGTTTTTATATTTTTTTTTTAACTTTATATGAAAAGAGAATCCAGACAATAGAAAGTATATTTTTGATAAAAAAATGTTATGTTCAGTTTTGTATTTCAGTTAAATGGGTTAAACTGTATAGTTATCTGGCTTCACTGTGTCGTTCAAAACTCTCTAAAAGTTGCTCAACTTGACCTCGTTCTGTTTTGATTTTTCATAAATAAATTTATGAGAATAAACATACTTTTTTTTCAATACTTGTGAACTACTTGGGATTATAAAAAGCCAGATAGTTTGACTAAAATATATTCAAGAAGGCAACTGTTTCCCAGTGGCTTGGACTGAAGTGTTTCGTAGCTTGTGCCTCTTGGCCTTGGCAGTTCTCACCCCCCCCCCCCACACACACACACTTTTTAGTACACGCCATTGCCACTGCATTAAAGGTTACTATCATAACAATGGAATACTAAATCAGTCTGAGAGCATCTTTCACTACTGCCTTGCTTATATGCACACTGGAATTAGATTCAAACTCCAACTTCAGCAGAATCAATGCTGCATTCCTCAATTAGAAGCACTTGTAAACTCGGTCCGAGTTGTGTTTCTGTTTCAATCTGAACCAGATTTAAGTGCAGTGATTCAAAAGCATTGATTATTTTGAACCTGGTTATCATATGCATGTAAACCCAATGGGGAATTAATTCTGCTGTTACCTGTTGAAACTCCTGCAAAAGGAAAGCAACCACTGACTACCATTTTTAACAAATCATTGGAGGATGGGGTGGTACCTGAGGACTGGAGGAGGGCAGATTTGATTCCTCTTCACAAAAGTTGGAGCAAGGCAGAGGCAGGAAACTACAGATCTGTTAGTTTGACCTCAATGGTAGAGAAAATGATGGAATCAATTCTGAAAGAAAGAATTGTTGAGTATCTAGAGGCCAGCATTGCACAGAACCCAAGGCAGCATGGATTCACAGCAGGAAGGTCATGTCAGACAAATCTAATCAATTTCTTTGACTGGGTGACCAAAGTAGTAGACCAGGGAGGGGCTGTGGATATGGCCTACCTAGACTTTAGCAAGGCATTTGACACAGACCCACACAAAAGATTAATAAACAAGTTAGCCAGCCTGGGAGTGGGTACCAGAATGGTATCCTGGGTAACAAATTGGCTGCACAACAGAACGCAGAGGGTAATAGTAAATGGAACTCACTCCGAAGAAAGGGGGGGGTTACTAGTAGGGTACTGGATGGTTCAGTACTGGGACCAGTCCTCTTTAATATCTTTACAGGAAACATTGCAGAGGGTCTGGAAGGAAGAGTATTTCTCTTTGCAGATGACGCAAAGATCTGCAACAGAGTTGATACACTAGGGGTGTGGAAAGGATGAGAAGGGACTTGGCAAGGTTGGAGGAATGGTCAGACATATGGCAGCTTAGATTCGATGCAAAGATGTGCAAAGTAATGCACCTGGGAAACAAAAACCCAGATGAAGAGTACACAATGGGGGGAGTTACTAACAACAACAAAAATGGAAAGGGGCATGGGAGTAGTCATATCAGATGACCTTAAGGTAGGCAAGCAATGTGAGAAGGCAATAAGGAGAGCTAGGGGGATACTGGGATGCATAGGGAGAGGCATCACCAGTAGAAAACAGGAAGCTGTCATCCCTCTGTACAGACAGTTGGTGAGACCCCATCTGGAGTACTGCGTGCAGTTTTGGAGACCCCATCTCCACAAGGACATAGGATGGAGGCGATCCAGAGGAGGGCAACTAAAATGGTGCAGGGTCTGCACCGGAAGCCATATGAAAAGAGACTAAGAGAGCTTAATATGTATACCCTTGAGGAAAGGAGGGAGATGGGGACATGATAGAAACTTTCAAGTACCTCAAGGGAATCAACAAAGTCCAAGAAGGCAGCATCATTCAGAAAAAGAGATGTGCAAGAACAAGGGGCACAATTTGAAGATGGGGGACAGCTCGAGGCAACATGAAATATTTTTTCATGGACAGAGAGAGAGAGAGTGGGTGGATGCATAGAACCGCCTTCCTGAGGAGGGTGTGGGGTCAAAAACAGTGGGGGAATTCAAGAATGCATGGGACAGCCATAAGGCAGTTATAGCTGGGGGGGGGGTAGGAGGAAGTAGGCTGTTGGTAAACTAGAATCTGCAGCTTATCCAATAGTTAGGGAAAGGGCAGATTGGGTGGGCCAAGCAGTCCTTATCTGCCGTCAAAGTCTATGTTTCTAACCACATTCAAAACATTGGTTGCTGTGTGTGTTTACATGCAGTGGGAATCTATCTCCTTGTAGTCAGTTCAGTTCATTCTCATTAATGCAACAGCATGTAAATCAAATAGGATTACAATCTGAATGATGTGAAATGATTACAAAGTAACTGATTCTGACTACTGTACATGTAAACATAGCAAATACTGATGACATTCCAATTGCCTATTGCAACACTTAAGCCAGCAGTTGTAGTTGTTATTTTCCAAGAGCGCAGTTTGCAGGAAATCAAGATTTTATGACGGTTTACACTGCATTAGCCTTCACTTGCCGATAACACAGCAGCACTATTAATACAGGCAAAAATTGATTATATCAGATGACCTAAAGGTGGGCCAGCAATGTGAGAAGACAGTAAGGAAGTCTGGGGGGATAATGGGATGCATAGGGAGAAGCATCAATAGTAGAAAACAGGAAGTTGTTATTCCTCTGTACAGACAGTTGGTGAGACGCCATCTGGAATACTGTGTGCAGTTCTGGAGACCCCATCTCCGCAAAGACATAGACAGAGTGGAGGCTGTCCAGAGGATGGCAACCAAAATGGTGCAGGGTCTGCACCAGAAGACATACGAAGAAAGACTAATGGAGCTTAATATGTATACCCTTGAGGGAAGAAGGGAGAGAAGGGACATGATAGAAACTTTCAAGTACCTCAAGGGAATCAACAAAGTCCAAGAGGGTGGCATCTTTCAGAAAAAGAGATGTGCAAGAACAAGGGGGCACAATTTGAAGATAGAGGGGGATGGCTCAGAGATAATGTGAGGAAGTATTTTTTCACAGAGAGGGTTGTGGATGCATGGAACAGTCTCTCTGAGGAGATCGTGGGAGTCAAGTACAGTGGAGGAATTCAAGAATGCATGGGACAGACATAAGGTAGTCCTAGTGGGGGGTAGGAGGAAGTAAGCTGTTGGTTAACTAGGATCTGCAGCTTATCTGTTAGGTAGGAAAATGGGCAGACTAGGTGGGCCAAGTGGTCCTTATCTGCCATCAAATTCTATGTTTCTTAAAAATAACATGACTTAGTAGTATCCAGTCATCTCCCGCTCCCACTGATCTTTGTGGTAGCCCATAAGAGCCCCAAGTACGCTAGTCACTTTCTCTTTTCTTAAGTGAACCAAGGGTTGTAGACTTGAAATCAGGCCCTCAGTTTAGTAGTGGTCATCAGTCATATCTGGAGTGTGCAACCATCAGGATCTCCACCCTTGCCCAGCTGTGTCTCTATGTACTAATAAAACATGAGGAACTGATAACAATGAGAAACACATCAGGCTGGATAAGGTGAGTGTGTACTACTGTATCTCAGCGTGCTTCATAAAATCATTACTTTCCTGTAAGCTATGCTCTTGGAAAATCACAATTTTATTTCACCGAACAGAAGTATGAATTACACTGCTAGTTCAAAGCCTTGGAGAAAATGGTAGTTCCAGGAGAATCAGCAATTGATCTAAGTTTGAAATGTTTGAACACTGAATCCTTCTTCCAGTCCCCTGCTTTCAAAATGTCTTCTGTTCTAGCATCTGCAGTTGCTGCTTTGCTAGCCATAGCACCGCTGACAGAATCAGCTCCAAACAAGGTACAGTGGTATCTATCCAGGCTTGGTCTATAGTTCATCTTAATCAAAAAGCAATGGTCATTAATGATACAGGGGCATGAGGTTTATCCTTCTCCTCCTGCTCTGTGCCAACCTTTTAGAAAACATCCACTGTCGTTCCCCTACACAAAAAAGGGAAAACTACCTCCCTCGAGCCGGCCCACCAGCACAGCGACAAGGCGCCTGCTTGAGGCACCAACACCTCGGGTTCAGGGACGACTTGGGAGTTGGGCCAGGGGAAGAAGGATTGAGCGCCCTGGGAACTGCTCTCCTTCTCAGAGGGGAGGGGAGGGTTGAGTGTCCGGTGCATTGCAGACCACTGGCGGAGGCCGGGATACTGCCATGGCTGCCGCCAAAACATCAGGGTGGATGCTGGTCATTGTTGCATGTCCCCACCCCTGGGGGGGATATACAGCAATAAAAATGCCAGCCCCTTCACATGACACCAGCCCCACCACCATCCCCGCTACCTACTTATGTCCGCTGAGGGGTCCCGCTCCTATGACCCCAACCCAGGGGGCAAGCTAGGTCTTGTCTACCGTAATGTTGATGGGAGGGGTGGTGCCCATCTGGCATCCCTGCCCAGAGAGTTAAGACTGGGCATGCGGGAGTGGTGAGTGGGGCTGGGCTGAGCCTTAAGGGGCTCGGCACAAAAAAAAATAATAAAAAAAACTGCCTCCCTTGAAAACTACCTCCCAATTTCGATTCTTTCAACCCTAGCTAAACTTCAAGAGAAAACTGTCCACCACCAGCTCACTGAATATCTGCAGCGACATGATCTCATTTGTCCAGAACAACATGGTTTTTCGAAAAGGACACAGTACAGATACTGCCCTTAAAACCTTCACCGTTGCCATTTACCAGGCCATGGACACAGGCCGCATCACCAGTGCTGTGGTCATTGAGCTGACAAAACCTTTTGACCTTGTCAGCCATAAACTCCTTATCTCAAAACTTTGGTCACTGGGCCTCCACCACATCATGGTCCAACGACTACATGCATCATCAGCAAGCTGTCAAAACTGGAAACACCTTATCTGGAGTGAATCTTATCCCAGTGGAGTCCCCCAAGAATCCATTCTAGGGCCCCTCTTATTCTCTATGTTTATTAATGATCTCCCTACCATCTGCAGAACAATAAAAACACTTCTCTATGCCGATGATGTGGTCGTTTACACTCACAGTGATAATATTCCTTCTGTCAGGAGTTCCTTCACTAACTCATTTGCCAGGCTGCAAGCCTGGCTCTCAAGAAAAAATGGTTCTAAACCTATCCAAAACACAGACCATTCTGTTTGGTTCCACGCAAAAACTCTCCAACCTCTCCCCGTTTAATATTGACACGGGAAATGGCTCCCCCTTGAAAAAACCCTATCCATTAAGTACCTTGGTGTACACCTCGCCTACTCCCTTTCTTTCAAAACCCACCTCCAGTACACCATATCATCGGTTCACAAAAATAGGATCGGTTTATAGAGTCCGGCTACTTTGACCCAAGATACTAAGGTTAAAATCGCTTAGGCTGTTCTTCTCTCCATGCTTGAATATTTTATTTATTTAGAGTTTGATAACCGGGTAAGCTTACTGAGACCAGAGGTCCCTTTTTCAGTTGTGACCCGGATTAGTAACAGACAATAATTACATATATTGGCAGGAGTACATAGTAGTACATACATTGGTAGGAGTACACACTAGCTGGAGCATACATTGGATAGGATATAGAGTACATTACAGAGCATGTCAGTTACATACACATAATAACATAGCAAATAAATCAGACATATGACATCTTAACCAACGATGCTTTAGGGGAGAGATGGTAATAGCAATATGCAGAATATATTGCCAGCCAGTAGGCTGACTGCTGTGGGACAAGCAAGTTTCAGCCACCAAGACTAAGTTCCAGGCTAGCGGCTGCAGCCACAGAGACTAAGCTCTAGCAGGTATACTTTCAGGCCGGACTTAAAACCCTGAATAGTACAACAATTAGCCAAGTCAACAGGGAGAAGGTTCCATAAATGTGGGACAGCGTACCTAAAGGAGTGCTTGCTATAGTTAGTTTGGACACGAGGGATGTCTAGGGGGACGGCCAGTGGAGGGCCTCAGACTTTGGGATTTAGCAGCCCACACAGGTGAGGAGGAAGGTCAACAGTGAAGGTCAGGCTCAAGGAGGAGTAGGCTAGTTTTTGTCACATAGAAGGCCAGTGGAGATCAGCGAGGACCTTGCAGTGATGCCTTCTTGGGGAGGGGGGGTTGGTGGCGAAACGAGCCACCCTGTGGTAGAGTGTAGTAAGCTTTCTTTGTTCACCCTCCCCTTAGGGAATGCAGCAGGGGAGCCCCATAGAGGAGGGAGGGGAGCAGTTAGATATGGCTCAATGAGCCTCGAGAGAAAGACAGTCACCCAGCCTATAAAGAAGTCCTAACTTCTGGTGGGTGGACTTAACAACAGAGTCAATACGATGCTAGAAGGTCATCGCCTGATTAAGCAGGACTCCGAGATACTTGGTCTTGTCTGTGACCTCTATTCTCTTCCCTTCCCTTGGACAGTATGAAGCTGCAAGATGCCACGATGGTCTGAGCAAAGGCATCTGGACCCAAACAGGACTGCCTTCATTTTTTATTCATTCATTACAAGTGAGTTTGAGGAGAACCAGGCTTCCAGTGCAGCAAGATCGGCCTGGAGGTTGGCAGTGGCACTGATTATGCTAGGAAGCGGATCACTGCAGTAGATGACAGTGTCATCTGCATAGAGGATAAGGTTGTTCTTCCCGCAACCCCCTCTATGTCATTGACAAAAAGAGTAAATAACGGGACCAAGGATCAGGCCCTGGGGTACTCCAGAGAGTACCAGTTAAGCACTAGACTGAGTTCCTCTCCATTGGACTTTTTGGGTTCAGTTGAGCAGATAGCTCTCGAACCATGTAACAGATAGCCCGTCCAGTCCAAGTAGGTGAAGTTTAGTGAGGAGAAGTTCATGACTTACCAAGTCAAATGCCTTGGATAAATCAATGAATAGAGCCCCCGTTGGGGAACCTTGGTCCATTGCGTCAAGGATGTCAAATGTGAGCTGGATAAGGGCTGTATCAGTGCCATGGCCTTTCCTAAAACCGTGTTGAATGTCAGTTAGGAATAGGTGCCTTTCGAGGTAGTCCTGTATTTGATTGTAGACTAATCTCTCCTGCACTTTTGCTAGTGGGCAGAGAATGGAGATTGGCCTGTAGTTCCCCACATTGTCCCGGGGCCCTTTTTTGTGAATGGGAACAATGGCGGCCACCTTCCATTTATCCGGGACCTTTCCTTCGAGGAGGGACCTATTGATAAGCAGGGCAACTGGGTGGGAGATAGCCGGAGCTGCAGCCCACAGGAGTCTAGGTTCAAGCAGGTCATGTTCTGGAGAGGAGTCCGGGTTTATACGTTGCAGAAGGGGAAGTATCTCGGCGGACTTGACCAGCTTCAAGTGAAACTGGGGTTGGGAGTGTTCCCAGGTGGTGCCTCTGTTGCTGGGGGCACCTGAGGGCAGGTTGGGTTTGGTTCCTCCAGGATTGGAGAAAGTGGCACTAAATGCCTTTGCAGTTAAGGTAGGATCATTGGTTAGGGTATCACCGACCTGGAACGCACCCTCTTGGTCACTGGGGGCACCCTTTATCAGCAGGTTAATTTGGCCCCAGAATCTCTTGGGATCCCGTATTTGCCTAGACTGGAGATCTCGTAGGTATTTAGATTTAGCCGATTTGGAGGCCTTCTTGCACTGATTCCTCAGTTCTCTATACCTCTCTCAGTCAGTTTTCCGGCCTGTGGATTTGTATTGACCCCAGACTTGATCCTGAAGCAACATGCTCCGTTTGAGGCTAGGGTTAAGCCATTTTTGGCATTTACCCTCTACCCTTAGTTTTCTTGGGGGGGCGTAGTGTTGGCCATCGGCGTAAAAGTGTTGCAAAGAAGTAGCGCCTCATCTAGGGTAGGGAGAGAGATAAGCGGATCCCAGTTTACGGCACATAGGTCAGAGCAGAGAGCCTCCAAAGAGAAACTGCTGTAGTTTCTGGCTTTGATTACTGTGGCAGGCAGTTTGGGAGGCCTGTTGGACCAGATGCAGAAAACTAGGGAGTGGTCACTGAACGAGTTTGCCATGACCCCAGCAGCCTGTATGTGGTCCGGAGTGGATACTAGGGCCCAGTCAAGCAATGAGTGGTTACCAGTTCTAGCATTGTGCCTTGTGGGCTGGTAGATAACTTGGGTTACACTGGTGTCATGTATAGGGTTCTTGCTGGCAGAGGTCTCTAGTGAGAGCCAGTTTTGGTTAAAGTCACCCAGGAGAATCAACACCCCCAGGGAGTGTTTAGCCAAGGCATGAATTAGCGATTCAAGGGAAGATGTAGCCGTTTGGGGTGGGAGGTAGGCACACCCTATGTACAGGGGGTTTTTGTCTCCAAGGAGCACCTTCACAAATATAATCTCATTCACAGAGTTGCAGAGGGGAGAAAGGTGTATCTGCATTGCATTGAGACCACTCCGGATGTAAATGAGAACCCACCCACCTTTCTTCTCAACACAGTTCTTCCTGAAAGCATTAAAGCAAACTAGGTCCGTTTCGTGAGGAAGGATGCAGGGTTTGAGCCAGGTCTCAGTCACTGCAAGTGTATCGGGTTTGTAGAGCGTTGTCCAGGCTTCGAGCGCATGGATTTTGTGCCTTAGGCTACCTATATTCACGTGCACCACCTTGAGTCCCCTGGCACTAGTCCAGAGAGGGCAGGTGGGGTAGCTGAGTATGGTATTTGAGGGGAAGGGACCAGGGTTCGATTCCACATCCCCCCCAAGGCAAGCTTTAGCCAGGCCAGTTAATTGATAATTCTGGTGGGAGTAGGGAGGAGTCTCTTTATGTCACTTAGAGAGAGATGGTAAAATAGGTTATAGCAGTTGTCATGTCTGGTTAAGCCGTGCATGGATGGCAGTAGAGCATTGTTCTCTTCCTTCAGGATGTCTGGGAATACTAAGGAGTGGCGACTGGGACTGGCTTCCGGATCAATGGGACTATAGCCCCAGGAGTAGAGCAGGTCAGTCCCCACTATTAGCACCACATAGGTAGCAGCAGACATAAGGCCCACACTCCGCATGATAGAGTTTAGGCAGTAGGTGGGTGGAAAGAGAAAAGGAAAAACTTCCCCTCATAGTAGTAAAGGAATACCCTAGACTAGGTGTAGCTGGAGGGGCTGGTTCAGAACAAAAGATTAGATCCAGCAGCTCCAGGTTAAGGGATACACCAGGTCAAGTGTATGGGGAGCAGGAGGAAAAGTAGCAGTATGGATGGCAAAGTGCATCTCAGACATTTTGACCCCAAGCCCCCAAAAACCAGGAGTTAACATATAGTGGATACTTCAGACAAGGATTCAAACAGAGCTGTAAGACCACAGCCAGGGAAACAGAGAGCAGGCTTTAAGGAGAAAGTGTTTTATAGTGAAGATGACTTTAAGAGGAGGGCAGGATCAAGATCAACAAAGGGGGTGGGGAGACAGAAAGCTTTAAGCTCAGAGCACTAGTACTGGGAGCCAATGGGGTAGGATGGGGTGGGGAGGGAGGAGCTTAAGTGTATTTAAGGGTGGCCTGGGGAGGGTGGGCAAAAGTTTGTCAGCCAGAGCAGCAGCTTCGCTGTCTATAGGCCGTACCTGATGCTTGATTCCAGGGGGCTGATGGCAGCAGGCTCCTTGGCACTGAGAGGCATGTAGAGTGGTGTCCGGGCATGCAGGAAGTGAACCAAGGGTGCGGTAGGTAGTCAAGTGGGCTACAAGGACGCCTGTTGGAGAAGGGACAGAACAGGCATTTATAGCCCAGCAAAGGGGTGGGAATAAAACTAAGATTAGCACAGAGACAAAAGATCTGCAGTTTAATAAAAGAGGGACAAATAATGTGTCAAGAAGCAGACAGATAGGCACCAGCTCTGTAACTGAGATTTGTAAAACAGTGTGGAGGGGGGGGGCGCACCTAAGAGACAAATTAAAATACAACAATTATGCTATGTAGACTTTCAGCTAAGAAATCTTAAACTCTGAAATCTGACTCTAAATTCTGTAAATTCTCTAAAACCCTGTAAGTGCAGGGTTCCAGCTGCAAAAGACAGTGGAAAACAAATGTATTTCTTTACTAGTTCCAGAGTGTTTGAACAGAGGCAGCACAAATTAATTCAGTGGCTTAATATCTATAGAGCTGAGTCCAGTATTGGGAGAGCAAAAAGCCAGTCCATAGGGCAGACCGTCAGAAATGCTTCTGCTCAGGAGCAGCCAATGAGAGCTTTCCAGAGAAAGGTGCTGGTTTTCGAAAAATTTGTCAGCCAGAGCAGCAGTCTCACTGTCTATAGGCCATACCTGATGGCTGATTCTAGGGGGCTGGTGGCAGCAGGCTCCTTGGCGCTGAGAGGCGTGCAGAGTGGTGTCTGGGCCTGCAGGAGGCGAACTGCGGGTACAGTAGGTAGCTGAGTGGGCTACAAGGATGCCTGATGCTTGATTCCAGGGGGCTGGTGGCAGCATGCTCCTTGGCACTGAGAGGCATGCAGAGTGGTGTTCAGGCATGCAGGAGGTGAACCACGGGTGCGGAAGGTAGCCGAGTGGGCTACAAGGATGAAGGGTCAGGTGTCATCAATGCTGCCGGTAAATCCTTTCTACAAAAAAAGCATATTCTCTATTATAATATAGCCAAATTTGCCTCAGGCTGTCGCTGTAATACCCACCATTGCACAGTGCTCAACATCCTAAACTGGCTACCTCCGGAACTCGAAGCAAGTCTTATCCTCACCTCACTTAATTCTTCATAATGGCAACCTGCCTTATCTAGCCAGGCAGATTCCTCTCATCAATCTTCCAACTTCCAGATCTTTTTCCCACAATAATATTGTCATCATGCTTTTTTGTACCAGTATGGGTCAGTGGTCCTTTTCCTACCATGCTGCCTCCATATGGAACTCAATACCTCCCCCCATAAAAAAAGCTTCATATCCCCATGCCTTTACAGACCTTCTGAAATCATACTACTTCTCTTCTGTTGCATGTCAATGTTCTCAGTAACCCCTCCCATTTTCCCCCCACACCGTCACCTGTTACCTTGTACCTCTTGCACTCTTCCTCTGTTCCCTCCTAATAAGTAATCTGTATTCAAATACATCTGCCCACACTTTCACACTTACTGTAAGCAAAGTCTTGTGAATATTGTATTGTTATTCCCTTTGCATGCTCCACACAATATCTTTTCATTGTACCAGGTTAACACTGTTCTGTATATACTGTTTGTTGCAAATTGCCCTGTACATACTGTTATCACTTGTTGTTTATGTATGAATATCACAGTATTTTTTTTTTAATTTGTTTTGGTCCAGTGCCCCCTATCCTTGGACCCACTCCACCCATCGTCTCCATGCCCAGGCTTGTCCCTCTGGACGGGGCCACTGGGGGGCTTCCCCTCCCAATGGACACTGTTGGCAAGCCCCGGTTTACCCCTGGATCAGGGCCACAGGAGCGGGTCCTCCCTGGCAGATATTGGAGGCAGTGGGTGGCGGGGTAGAGCAGGTCGTCATGCCAGGGAGCTGGTTTTTTTCCATGCTTGCTCCCTGGGGTCGGGGACGTGCAATGACGTCAAGCATCTGCCCCCCCCCAATGTGATGGCGCCAGTCGCAAAAGTACCCCCAGCCTCTGCCAGAGGTCCATAAAGCACCGGACACTCCTCCCCTCCACCCAGAGAAGGAGAGTAGTTCCCAGGATGCTCAATCCTTCTCCCCCAGCCGGCTCTCTGACTCCTGGGTCCATTCCCAAACTCGGGTCATCAGTGTCACAAGTGGCAATCCACCCGCTGCGCTGGTGGGCCGGCTGGGTATCAATATAACTGTATACCTTATCCTGTGCATTTGTACACAGGTCATGCCTGAAAAAGACCTCTTCAGCCATTGTACTTACCCGGTCATCAAAGTTAAATAAATCAATTTTGGGAGAGCTGTGGGTCCCCTGAAATCTTCCAAACTGCTAATTTTGGAGAGTTGTCTATTACTTAAAGTGCATGTTATGATGAGAAAAGTCTGCCAATTAGTCTTCCATGAATGTTACTAGAAGAGGAAGATGGATTAACATCTGCAGGAGATAAGGGTACCAAGGTTGAGTTGGCTGCAGTGGTGCCATTACCACCAGTGCTGGTTTTTGTCTCCTGATTTTGGTCAGAGTTCAAGCTATCATGGTAAATGGAGGTTTTATTTAGGATCCATATGGAAGCCAACTGTCCAAATGGCACTTCAACCAACATGTCTTCATCAGGGAGCCCCTGATGAAGACATGTTGGTCGAAGCGCCGCGTGGACAGTTGACATCCATACAGATACTGAGTAAAGTTTATATATTATTGGTTATTATGTGTGGTTCATAGCTCAGTGCTTATGTAACATATTGTAGCTGGATGATGTATATGGTTGTTGGATACAGAAGCCAGCAAGTAAGAGGACAATATTTACTAGCAGTATAGAATGATTTGTGCTTAGGTACTTCAGCATGAGCATAAATAAAGTCAATGAAATAGTACATATGAATTGGATATTCTGAGCAATGTGCTTGGATGCTGGAATTGAGTCATTTGTTATTATTTGATGGTTTTGGCCTTTCTCTGTATCCCACCTGTAGGGAGGAAGCTTGGTTTAGTATGAGACCCCCCAAAAAGAATATGATATCAATGATTGTTCTGTAACTGACTGAAGAGCAGGAATACACCCCTAATAATGATATGAATAGACAATCACCTCCTCCTCCTCCGGAGAGTGTGACCAGTAGCACTCAGGAGAGGAAAAACCCCCTTGGGGGGAACCTCTGAGGACCCATGGCTACTTACCTGCCCATCCTTCTGGGCATACTAAAGGAGAGAGATCCTAATTAACTAATAAATTAATCAGCTAATCTGAATTCTAAATTGTAGAATTTAATCCAGAGAAATGGAGCTTAAGAAAGTACTGAATTGTAACATGTCCAGTGAAGCAATCTCCTCTTAGTAAATGCCGAGTTTGAGAATCCATGTACCCTCGGAATGATGGAGAGTGGATATACTGAAAGGACCATCTTCCGGATTTCAGTTGATAGAAGGCATAAGAATCCAGGGAATTGTATGATGGTGGAGATGAAGTTGGTGACTGACAAACTCAATACAGGTGACCAGACGAAGACAGTTGCATCCAAGCTTTGACGTAAACGAGGCAGGATGAACAGAAGTAGTACAACTTCCAGGTTTCTACTAATAGAGGGCTTGTATAGCACATGGAATGGGGAAGGCTTGGAGCCAGGCTACCGACAGACGAATCCAGATCTGGTACAGTAAGTACGATAGAAGTAGAGTATAGTCTTAGGAATTGATACAAAGGCAACGGCTGTAGAGCTGAGCTGGAATAATGGCAGGCTGTAGAGGATTAATCGGAGGCACTGGTGTGAGGTTAGGAAGCATCCAAGTAGTAGAATATGGCGAGCCCAAAAAGTAAGCAAGGCAGGTGGACTGCGAATCTGAAGAGAGAGGTAATAGGTAGCAAGGAATGCACCAACGTAGGCAGGTGAGAAGGAATGGGATGTGGCAACTAGCCCCTGGTGAAAGCACAGCGTAACCGACAGCTGGTGAGGTAGGAGAGAGAGGCAGCTGATTCCAGGTATGGGAAAACACAGCCAGACCTATGGAGGTCTGCTGGCAGAATTAGAGCATGGCAGTTAGTCCTTTGATGAGATGCACAGCAAATCCATCAGCTGGTGAGGTAAGTAGAGAGGCGACTAGCTCCAAGTAATAGGAAATGCAGCCAGACCGACGGAGGTCAGCCTGTAGGAATAAGCATGGTAGAAGCCTCCAAGAGGTGAATCTTGAGTCAGGTTAGAGCACAGTAATACTGCACTGGTATGGCAGACTTAGAGAATAGAATGGTGCAGATGACTGATGTATCCAGTAGATCAAAGATGGCAGGGATCGCAGTGAAGAAAACGTGGCAGAGATATGGCAACCAGACGAGAAGAACAACATCCAAAACTGTCGGTATTCAATGTTTGAGGCAGCAATAACCTGACGAGACCGAATAATCGAGCATAAGAGTCCTAGAAGGAGACAACTGAAGACGCTGAGTGTAATGAAGTAGCGTTGTCACAGGACCAGGAAGCGGTAGAGCATAAGCAGGATAAGGAAGGTCCTCAGGAGATGCTCAATGAAATGTCCTGGTAAGGGTGAAGCAGCATAATTCCATATGGCGGAAGCGGCAGGGCAAACCATCCAAGAATAGATGACTATGGAAGAAACGGCCAGATGCGAATACATAGAAAGGAGCTTCTGGCTGGCTGATGCGGCAGATGAAGGTGTATAGTAGAAGGTATAAATCTCCAGGCCCGAGCTGGACGAGGCAGAAGTAGAGCAAAGTAGGTAAAGCTCCCAGCCCGATAAGCGAAGTAGGTCGTAGAAGCAGACGAGTAGTAGGAATTCTCCTAGCCCGGTGGGCGAATGCAAGTCATAGAAGCAGGTGATCAGTAGGTAAACCTCCCAGCCCATGGGCAAAGGCAGAATGCAAAAGCAGGCAAGTAGAGGCAAATCTCGCAGCTCGATGGCGAAGGCAAGTCATAGAAGCAGGCAATCAGTAGGAAAATCTCTCAACCCGATGGGCAAAGGCAGGTCGGAGAAGCAGACGATTAGTAGGAAAAACTCACAGTCCGATGGGCAAAGGCAGGTGGTAGAAGCAGCGATTAGTAGGTAAACCCCCCAGCCCGACGGGCAAAGGCAGGTCGTAGAAGCAGGTGATTCTGGTGCAAATTAGTTACAATGTCATCTGGTCCATAGGGCACAAGTCTGACTAGAAGCGATGACTAACCTCCAGCCCCGCGGGCGAGGCAGGTGTACAGCAGTGGTAGAGAAGCAATGGAATGTTGAATGGCATGCAGTGCAGAAGGTCACATCCTGGTATGTCGAGATTGCAGTAAATATGTAAATACAGATTAGATGGTGCCAGTACATGAGGAGAACAGTAGATTATGATGGCAAGTTAGTCGTAAGGCAGCATCATAATGTGCTCGATAGAGCAGTCCCAAGCAACCGGATGTGCCAAGAATCGATAGGAGTATATGCAATGCCATCATGTACTCTAAATGAGGTTGCATTAACTGTACAATGAGGGAGCAAATGTCTGTAGTCTGCGGTATAGGTAGCTAGTGTAAGTACCAGGCCATCCCGAGGCCAACAGCAGGAGTCAGAGCAGGAGCAATAATGGAGAAAGAAGCAGTGAGGACTGCGTCAAGC
Source organism: Neoceratodus forsteri (assembly GCA_016271365.2). Lineage (NCBI taxonomy): Eukaryota > Metazoa > Chordata > Ceratodontiformes > Ceratodontidae > Neoceratodus > Neoceratodus forsteri. The sequence goes on from CM028137.1 coordinate 364,909,147, forward strand.
TTCAGCTAGAGGTAGAAAGCAAGCCATATGGTTTCCAAAATGAGGAACGATATGCAGTACTAGAACTCAGCCTAGATGGGAGTAGTCCAGAGTTTGGCATGCCAGCCTTAAGCAACAGGTAGTCCAGGCAGAAACCGAAGGGCAGTGAACAGTAGGAAGAGGTGGGCTGGCTTGTAAATCAGTAGACTGGTGAGTAAACCTCTCAACCCCACAGGATTAAATTCAGAGCACTGGCCTTCAAATCATAGCAAAGGCTAGAATGTTAAGCATAACTGTATAGTAAACGAATCATGTCTACAGACAGTGGGCCCCATATTGATGTGATAAGAAATGTGACTATCAGCTTAGCTCAACGAGTTTATAGTATACACGCCCAAAATAGCCATAGGAATGAGAAACATATGGACACCTGCGAGCAAGGTGAACTTAAGAGTGAAAGCATGGCGCTATACAGAAATCGCAACAGCTGAGATATACTGGGAGTAAAGGTGCATGACAGCTGGAGCAGCAAAACTTCAAGGCAAAATGTTGGGTGAATAGTTGAATATGAGAAGGAGCCCTGCATACCTGATGGCGAGATGGCGTACAGGAATCCGGAATTTAGCAGGGTGGCTGAATCGAAAATAAGCTGTCCGATGAAGGAGTCCAACGGCAAGCAGAAGAAAGTCCTGGGAAAGGAGGTGACATGAACGACCAAGTCCAAGCCAGGCAGGCAGCAGAAGCCGAGCAGCACCACGGCTGTAATTGAATGGTGATGAGCTTCACAGGGTGTGGGAAACAATCCTCGCAAACGGAGCATCCAGGAGAAGCAGGCAAATATCACTGAAGCAGTGGCCAGTCTGTAGGCGGATGATCCAGAAGTAGACCAAAGAGTTCGAGCGACTGAGTGGGCAAGGGAAAGGACGGTGTCCACAATGAGCAGGAAGTAGAACGTGGCATCAGCAGCAGTGGAGAGCGAGGCAAGAAGTGGAGACTCCGAGACCCCAGGCAATGGCAGCAATCCGACTCAGCGTTGGCACGGCAGTGGCTACTCCAGAAGCAGAGAAGGAGCAGAAGACTAGCGGAGACACACTGAAAGCTGAAAGAAAGGGCAGTAGGCGAAGAGAATTCCCAAAGCAGGAAGGGATGAAGAAACAAATGATGATGGCGGTGGGGGGTGAGGTGGACAAACAAAGGATAGGCAAACAAGAGCATGGGATACAAAGGCGGAGGAAACAGGAACGAAGGAGAGCAGCCGCACACCGGTAACATCACTAGTGAGTGTGACTCACTGTAAGTAGAGCGGAAGTCTGTTGCTTGAACTAAATAGGATGTGGGGGAGGAGCTCTTCCCCCACATAACTACGGGCTGCGCCCTTCAATTCTGGTTCCTTGAGTGCCACGTTTGTTAAATTCATGTGATATAGTGTGGCGGCTTAGTGGGCACCAGGTTCGGTATTCCTAAGCATGCTGTTTTTTATTTTCACATGGCAAATGGAGGAAAGACGTAACCCTTTAGACTACTCCAGTCCTGGTAAAAGGCATCTACAGCAACCTTTTTCCAGGGATTGGTCTCCAGCTAAAGAATAACCTCAGCTGGTGATTCAGGTGGAGAGCAAGAATGTCTGTTTCCAGAGGACCCAGGATCTCCTGAATTATGAGAAATACTTCTGGGAGTAGGGTTCAGTCACTGAAGTTGTTAGATACCAAGAGGGCCAATCCACTACCAAACAGGCCATTCCATGAATGTGTTGGGCTTTTTTTTTTTTGTAAGGTTTATTTATGCACCCTTACCTTCGGGGCATCTTAGAGGGTCTCTTCCACCAGCTGCCGAACACAACTGCCCACCTGAACTGACTACTCCAGGCTACATCGGGTAAGCGGGGTCTGGGCACTCCCCTGACCCTTAGGAGAGATGGCTGGTAATGGGCGTGAGGTTGGATGGACTGCTTTCCAATCACCGTCGCCTCACCCGAAGGAAGGGGGTATTTCCGTGGTTTTCTGCCCAGAGCACAGTCATGCAATGACATCGTGCCCAGCAAGCATGCCCTCCCGCACGCCCCTGGAAGATGTCCACCGTGCTCCAATCCCCAAGTGTCTACTACTGTGCACTGCAGTGCTCCAGCCTCCACAAGGGGGTGTCAGTGCATCAGGAGATCCCCTGAACCCTCCCCAGGACCAGGAGAGCTGTCCACAGACGCTCGATCCTTTTCCTCCCGTCGATCCCCGGCTCCCCAAGTTCATTCCCAAACTTGGGTCGCCAGCATGGCGCAAGTTGTGGTGTCCAGCGCCTCAACCCTCAGCGCCACTGGGCCAGGTGAATGTGTTGGGCTTGAATCATGATTTTGTTCTGTTAGTAATAATGCCAAATGTCCCTGGCCAGAGTTGCCAAAGATGATGGTCTCATTCCCCCTAATTTGTTGCTGTACGTCACCGCTGAAATAATGTCCATTCTAAATCTTCCCTCCTTGCCAAACTCTTTATTGTAAAGGAACCTGCTAGGAGTTCACAGGTGGGATTTCTCCTGGGACCATTCTCCTCTCTCCCTGTTATGTCTCTGCATCAAACTGGCATCTGATATAGAACTCCAGGTACTGAAATGGAATTATTTTCTTTTTAATCGACGACAAATCCTAGTCTCTGGAGGAAAAGACATTTAGGTGGGGGCTGCAACAATGACCCATTGGGATCTAGTGGCCGAAGTTTGGAAGCAAGCTTGAGCATTGCACAGGAGTGGAAAATTTAAAAAACTTCAAAATACATATCTTGGTTCAGGAATGAAAGAAAACAAAAAACTGGTATCTTGATATTTCTGCCAGAAAAACATTATTGCTGAAAAAAACTATGTGGCGGCTAACAACAACTGTGTTTTAAGGTCAGAAGGGACCCTAGGTCCATCAAGTCTGTCTCTCCTACTTCATGAGCAATGACCAACAAGTATGCTTTTCCAGCACAAACTGATTTATAGGGATTCCCCACCCACACTACTACTCAGGGTACCCATGGATTCCCCACTCACACTACTATTCAGGGTACCCAGGAATTCCCCACCCACACTACTCAGAGTACCCAGGAATCCCCTCCTCCACACTACTACTCAGGGTACCCAGGGATTCCCCACCCACACTACTACTCAGGGTACCCAGGGATCCCCCCCCCCACACTACTACTCTGGGTACCCTGGGATTCCCACCCACACTGTTACTCAGGGTACCCAGGAATTCCCACCCACACTACTACTCAGGGTACCCAGGGATTCCCCACCCACACTATTACTCAGGGTACCCAGGAATTCCCCACCCACACTACTACTCAGGGTACCCAGGAATTCCCCACCCACACTACTACTCAGGGTACCCAGTGATTCCCCACCCACACTACTAGTCAGGGTATCCAAGGATTCCCCACCCACACTACTACTCAGGGTACCCAGGAATTCCCCATCCACAGTACTACTCAGTGTACTCAGGGATTCCCCACCCACACACTACCAACAGTACCCAGGGCTTCCCCACCAACACACTACCCAGGGTACCCTGTGATTCCCTTGGTAAGCAGAAATTTGTCCAGGCTTGCTTTGAAGGCTGTACTGTCTTCATGTCCACTGTCTCCGCTGGTAGGCTGTTCCATCGGTACACCACTCTTTGGTAGAAGTGCATCATGATGTTACCCCCAAATTTACTATTGTTGAGCTTCAGGGCGGGTCCCTGAGTCCTGCAGGAGCACATCAGATCAAACTTTTTCATCTGTTTAACCTTGTCTATACCCTTCAGTTTGCTGAAGACTTACATTATGCCCCCCAGCCTTCTTTTCTTTAAGTTGAACTTATTAAGGGCCTTTGTTCTCTCCTCATAGCTTTTATACTCCATACCCTGATCATTTTGTTGGTCCTGCATTTCACTCTCTCTGCTGCATCAATGTCCTTTTTGTAATGAAGGGCCCAGAACTGCAAGCAGTACTCCAGGTGGAGCCTGACCAGGGCCTTGTATAGTGGTATAGGGATACTTCCCTTGCTCGGTTGGCTACCCCACTCTGTGTGTAGGTCTTACCTCTGACTTTCCTGCCCAACAGTAGCACCTTGCTTTTGGCTGCATTGAATCTTAGACAACAGGAGTCTGACCAGTTACCCAGTTTGTTCAAGTCATCCTGAAGTTTATTCCTATCCTCTATCCTCAAGGTAGCCCACCTTCCTGGCCAGCTTGGAGGCATCAGCAAATTTAAGGAGTCTGCTGAAGACTTTAGCTTCTAGATCGTCGATGAAAACATTGAACAGCAGTTGCAAGCTAGCGCCAATCCCTTAAGAGTGCCACAGATTACCTCTCTCCACTCAGAGTGGTTCCTATTCACCACACCATAGCCCTCAACTTTCTTCCCTCAAGCCAGTTACCAATCCACCACCGTATCTCATGTATACTGACCTGGTGTGCTTTGATCAGACTGTCATGCGCAACAGTGCCAAAGACCTTGCTGAGAGTGGCATCAGAGTGGCCACTAAGGGTGTCACAGAGATGAGTTGGTACAAAGCACCATTAGGACAAAAAAGCCCTATTTACAAGGTGATCCCGTTTAAGCATATGTTAGCAGTCGCACATAAGTAATTAAATAGTTGACATACATTACAAACAACATATTCAGGCAAATACAAGAGTTTGAGAGATTACAATTCCAACTATAAAGACTCATTGTACAGGTACAACATGTACTCCATTCCTGTTTCATAGCAGTGTTAACTGCCTTTGATTTAGAAACTAGTTGTTTAGTTTTTGGGTCAGTACCATTCCAGAGCTGTGCTACTGCTTGTGAGAATACCATATCCCTGTATCTATTTCTTGAAATAGATTTTTTAAATTCTCTGTATTTGTTGAACCTCAGGTTATATTTATGTTCAACCTTTTGTAAGCTATCTATTAAATTTACTGGTTTATTTTGATTTAATATGTTGTTTACTAATCCTGTCCAAATCAATTTGAGTCTATTTTCAGTTGTAAGCCAACCCAACTTCTCATATATCGCACAGTGGTGAGTCTTATATTCACAGTGCAGTACAAATCTGTTCAAATTGTTTTAAGTGACATCTACTTTCCTTAAACTAGTTGCAAAAGCATAGCCATAAATGTTACATGCATAGTCTAAAACTGGTAGTAGCAATTGTGTTACAGTTATATGTCTCAAGCTTCTATTTGTGCAAAATGGTGTACGTCTAAGTGCTCCAAGTTCGCAGTTTACCTTTTTTGATACAGTACTAATATGTTGATCAGTATTTAAGCTTTTGTCCGAGCAGATGCCTAGGTATTTGTATTCTTCAGATACCTGTTTTAAATCTATACCGTTTTTTGTTACTATTTTGAATTTTAGGATCATTTCCCCTAATGCTAGTGGTGCCAGTAAGGAAGACCATAATTTAGGATTTTCTACTGTTTAATACCAATCCAGAATATTCAAATCAAAAATGCAAATCCAGAAAATCCTTCTGTAATTTTTCTTCTGTATATTTATGATTTACACCAGATGCAACCAACACTGTATCATCTGCATAAAGACGAATATTCATATTTTTTGTCATTTGGTAACCCATTCATGTATCTAAGAAATAATAAAGGGCCCAAAATAGAGCCCTGTGGTACTCCCTCAGACATGCTGTTTAAATTTTAAAACTTGCCCCAAATATTGACTCTTTGAGTTCTGTTTGTAATGTACAATGTGAACCAAATTTGAACTTCCTCAGAGACATTTACTCCACTCAACTTTTCTATTAAAATTAAATGATCTACTAAATCAAAGGCCTTTGACAAGTCCACAAACACTGCACCCACTGCTTCCCCCTTACTTAAAATCAATAGAAACCAAGTCTAAAAGGTCGATGTATGCGGTGCTCATGGAGAGCCCCTTTCTAAATCTTGATTGGTGTCTGGTAATGAGATTATATTTTTCCAGAAAATTATACAGTTGTGTGTGAACCAGTAGTTCAAAATCCTCTGACACCACTGACAGGAGGCAATTGCTCAGTAATTTGATGCTATTGTATGCTCACCATTCATTTTTTTTTTTGTAATTTGCATTTATGCACCCTCATCTCTGGTGCTGTACCTAACTTCCTGCCACCGCGTCGCCGAGGACCCAGTACAGAGCCTTTGTTTACTCCCCCAGGCGGTGATGATTAGAGGGCCCCCTTACCTCTCGTACTTTCATTTGTCCCGTTGGGGTCCTCTCCGAGGGTAACTGCGGCGGTGGGTGAGGGCCAATCTCAAGCCCTCATGTCGGTGTCAGACTGGGGATGAGCTTTTTCTGGTACCCCCCTGGAGGCGTGACTGTGCTAGGACACCAAGGCACATGCTGATATCGGTCGTGCCTCCACCCTGCTAGAGACTATGGGCTTGCTGAACCTCTGGCCACTGCCAGAGGTCAGGCATGCACAGAGTCAGCGCCCCCCCCCACTCCAGAGGAGACAAGCAGTCCATCGGACGCTCAAGCCTCCTCCACCTGGCTGGCCCTCTGATGACCCAAGCTCATTCCCGAACCTGGGTTACCGGCATCAAGAGCAGTAGTGCTACTGCTGCACTGGTGGGCTGGCTGTATGGTCACCATTCTTAAAAATGGGTATTAAGTTGGGTATCTTCCAGCTCTCTGGGTATGATCCCTCAGACTCCAGTTACACAGCCTAGCAAGGATAGGTGCAACAACATCAGCTGCATCTTTTAAAACTTACAGAGTTAGTTGGTGTGACTGCACTCGGGAAGCAAGTAGTGCCTGGTAAAAAGAGAATAGTACTAAATGCAGAGGAGACCGGCACCTGCTTAAAAGGAAACACTATGTGCTGGCTCCACTGTTTGTAGAAACAACCAGACTGGGTTCTTCTATAGTGCCAAAAAACTTTTATTAATGTGCACAGCAAGCAAATAATTAAGAAACTCACAGTTCATTCCATTCCAATGCAAAGTGCAATGTGCAAAGTCCATAGGCAGTCCATAGGTATTCCACAAAAGTTCAATAATCCAATTGAATAAAAACAACAAGCCATGGGGCCGGCCCATTGGCGCAGTGTTTGGATTTCTGCCTGCGACGCCAGCAACCTGGGTTCGGGAACGGACCCGGGTCACTGGAGGGCTGACCAGGGGGAGAAGGATAGAACATCCTATGGACTGCTCTCCTTCTCCGGGGGGAGGGTGGGGAAGTGCCTGTCATGAGACTGACCCCTGGCGGAGGCCTGGAGTCACACAGCTACTGGTGCTAGCACATACTGGAGGCGGGGTGGACTCTGAACATCATTGCACGTCCCTGCCTCCTGGATGAAAAACTGGAAAAAGGGTGGGTGGGTCCTCCGTCTACATGAAGCCCTTCCTAGGCTTCAATTAGTCACCGTTGCCACACTCCCAACCAGATACTGGTTCTGCGGCAGTGGAATTAGGGGAACCAGTGCCATGGCCCCGCCCTCTGGGGGGCAAGCTGGGGGTGACCGGGAGAATGCAGGCAGCTGACAGTTGGTGGGAGTCTGGGGGCTGTGACCAGGGCAGAACTTGATGGAGGATCTGCCAGAAAAAAAAGAATAAAAAACAAAACAAACAAAAAAAAAAACAACAAGTCACGGAAAACCGCTGGTTGAAGAGCTTCTGCAGCAAGTGCTGAGGGCCACTGTCTTGTCTCATCACCTGATGCGATTCGCGCTTAGCTTTCTCAAAGACTTTGCACATTGCACTTTGCCGGTCTCCTCTGCATTTGGATTTTTTAAAACTCTCATCTCTATACCCTCTATACTGCTAGATTTTTTGGAGTTGCAGTTTTCTTAGTATATTTAATACATTACTACCAGAAACAACCTTAAACCTAAATTTTGGAATATTAGAATTTGCTGTTTGATATTTTATTTATTTAAGAGATTTACCAGATAAGCATACTGAGTGGGATCCACTCGTTTCCAGATGCGATATAAACTCTCTTCCCTCTCTTTGAAGTCTACATCCTCTGTTTCCAAATCTATTTTTGGAAGTTTAACATCTGGTAAGTATGTAAAATAATCCTTTAGTATATTTATGGAAAAAAAAGTGAATTTTGAAGCACCCTATTTTGTTCCATTTGAATAAAGAAAAAGTTTTTGACTGGCCTTTCAAAAGATTTAACAAGATCCCAATACTGTCTTGATTCTGTGGATGTTGTAATCTTTGCATTGTAGTATTTTAACTTGTTTGAGCTTTTGAGTTAATTTATTTGGGGCTAGTTTAAAAGTTCTTCTTGTCTTGAATGCTTAAAGTTCTATTTGCCTATTTCCACAATCTGTGTTTGATTCTTACATCTTTCTTAATTTTTTCGATTAACCATGGAACATGTTTTTTTCTCAGTTGATTTTTTTTTAAAAGGTGCTACCTTGTTGTATACTTCTATGAAAAGTTTGGTAAATTCGATTACAGTCATGTCTAAAGTTGGAATAAAAAACAACCTTGACCAGTTCATACTACTAATTAGTTTATTTAATAACAACTCTTTGGTGTGTATTTTAAAACACCTTCTTTGAATTTCTGCTGGTTCATTAAATGTATTTTTTGTTTCATCAACATTAGTAAATTACAACTAACGGTGCTATGCTCACATAAGAAAGGAGCATTTGGGCCAGCCTGGTGTTGCTGAGGGTTGAGGCGCTGGATGCCACACCTCATGCCATGTTAGTGACCTGGGTTCGGGAATGGATTCGGGTCGTCGGGGGACTGCTGTCCTCTCCTGGGGAGGGTTGGGGTATGTGCCCGCCACTCTAGTGGCCCCAGTGGAGACTGGGGGAGCAGCAGTTGGGGAACCCTCACAAGCAGGGATTGGGCAGCAGTCGGCATCCTGTGGGTGAGCGCGGTAGCGCTCTTACAGTGCACGGAAGCCGTTGCACATCCATGCCCTAGGGGTCTTTATGTAGAAAACCCCTCACGACGTGCAGGATGACGCCTATGATGGGTGACCTACCCCCAACCAAACAAAGCCCAGCAGAAGTCAGGGTGCGGGGGCCAAGGGTGATGCGGTCTGTCCCCCTGGCTCATCCCCTACCAGAGGGGGCCCCTCTGTGAAGGTAAGCCACAGTCCTTCCCGATTCTGCATCCATAGTGGAGGCTGGCTGGTGGGGCAGTTGATCGCCTGCGCACAAGGCTGACCGGGGGGTACAATAAGCCCCCTTCATCCTAAGGAGCAAAAGTAGAGTATATAAAAAAAGGAAGGAGCATTTACCTCAATGTGGTTCACATCAGTTTTAGAGGAAATAAACACAAGATCGAGTATGTTTCCTGGACTGTTCAGTCTCCCTTTTCTAGTTGGAGCAGTTGTAAGTGCAAGGTAATTCACCTAGGCAGCAAGAACCCTAGAACAAGAGTACTGGATGGGTGGGGTGAGACTTAGTACTACGGCTGGGGAACAGGACATTGGAGTTATCATTGGTGACTACCTTAAACTGTTAAGTCAGTGCAACAAGGCATATGGCAAAGTGAGTAGGATGCTGGGATGTATTGGTAGGGATATTGCTAGCAGAAGGGAAACTTCCCCTATATATGTATCTATATATATATATATATATCCGTAGTGAAGCTACACCTGGAGTACTGCACCCAGTTCTGGAATCCTCGCCTCAGAAAGGATAGACTAGAGACTGTGCATACAGGGTAACAGAAATGATTCAGGGCCAACAACCAGGTCCCATGAGGAGCATCTCAAGACACTGAGCATGAACTCGCTGGAGACCAGAAGGGAGAGGGGAGATATGATAGTGACCTTCAAATTCCTAAAAGGAATTAAAAAGGTGAACTGCGGGGAAATATTTAGATTGAATACTAGTGTACAGTTGCATGGACATGAGTGGAAACCTGACAGGGGGAGGTGCAGGAGGGACATGAGGAAGTATTATTTTACAGAAAGGGAGGTGGAGCCATGGAACAGTCTGCCAGCCGCAGTGGTGGGTGCTAAAAGCGTTGGTGGTTTCAAGCACATTTGGGACAGAATGAAGGGTATAATGGTTGTGCCAGCTGGCAGAATCTGTGAGGAGAATGGGGGGAAGGATGGGGAGGGCTAGGACCCTCAAGGAACAGTAGGTCCCTGGGCAAAATAGGGAACTTGGGCAGACTGGATGGACCATTGGTCTTTTCCTGTCATTATTGTCTATGTTTCTAAGAAGTCCAGATAGGTTATGGCCCTGCTCCGTCCATCTCCCTGGTTGTCCCCTTGAATAATGTGAACAGTTAGGTTTGGATGATCTTCCCCAATGAAGTCTTACTCAGTATCTATGTACAGGAGTGTTTCAGTAGAAAAAGGGTCATATTCTGCAAGGGGCAGTAGTGAGAAATCAAGACAGAAAGGTAGTACAGAACAGCAGACTGAATGTATTTTGTTGTGTTCATAGTACATCTGTGTCTCATCCCAGTAGACCAGCTGAGTTACTGTGTCCTAATATGGAGTTCCTTAGCCTCCTACTTCCTTTGTGCTGAGCCTCACCACCTCTGGAAGTCCCCTGCACACACCTCCATGCCGCCACCCCCATTCTCCTTTCCCCTCATGCACCTGACTCTGATTGCCTGTACTGCAGACTTGTATATCAGCTGCATTTGTGTCCTCCACTCCCCGGGCTAGCATTATATCTCCACATAGCCACTATGTGTTCTTCAGAGAATGCTTGTTATGCGCCAGTTCATTGGTGTGGGCTTACACCATGATCCTGGTTCATCAGAGACTAGTGAGAAGAACAGTACTGAGCGCCCCAGAGGTTCATCTACTCTTCTGGGGAGGGTGGATGCCTGACTCCACCATCAAGCTGCCACATGAGTGACCACTGGTGGCAGTACAAGGTCTAGTGGCTGGGACGGAAGGAAGTCGGCAGGCTTTGTATGGCTGCATGCAGCCACGTTCATGCCTGAGCATTGTGTCACTGACATCCTGGACAGGTGAGAAAACCAGGACAAAGAAGACACTGCTGGTAGGGTGACACTCAGCCCTGTACAGCCTTCTGTACCCCTCTACTGATATATACTTTGGGGGGGCCCTGCCCAGCTTGAGCTCAACCTTGAGGGACAAGCTGGGGAGTTGGAAGAATGGTCCACAGGTAGGGGTGACAGGGCTGGGGGGGGGTTGAAGAATGGGTTGCAAATGGGGTGCAGGGCTGGGGAGTTGGAAGAATGGTCCACAGGTAGGGGTGACAGGGCTAGGAGTTAGAAGAGTGGGCAGCAGGTAGGGGTAACAGAGCTGGAGAGTTAGAATAATGGGCAGCAGGTAGGAGTGACAGGACAGTGGCTGAAAGAATGGACTGCAGGTAATGGTGGTGGGGCTCAGGAGTTCAAAGAATGGGCCACAGATAATGGTGAGGGGCTGGGGGTCAGAAGAATGGGCTGCAGGTAGGGGTGGTAAGACTGGGGAGTTGGAAAAATGGGCTTCAGGTAATCGTGACCGTACTAGATTAGAAGAGTGAAATTAGAATAGCGTTGACAAAAGCTTGCTATAAAAATAATGAATGCTAATACAGCTACTAGAATAGAATAGCATAGGTCAGGATAGCACTACCCCTGTAGCTGTATTGCTGTGGGGGAGAGGAGGGGAAAAGGAGGGTTCTGCCAAGCAGCTGCCGTGGCAGAGAGGACAAAGCCACCAGCAGGGAGAATGGCAGCAGCTCAGTAGCCCAGGGTTTGATTCCTGGGACATCTGCTTTTTTTCTCTCACCCGGTCAACAGTTCTCCCCACTTCATGGTTTGTCCATGTCCCTGAGTTGCTTCCCCCCCCGGAGGTAGTTACTATTAGTAGGGTGGGTTCGTGGGACAAAGCTCCCCATAACAGGGGATGCAGGGGGCAGAACCTCCAGCAAAAACAGAAATGTCTGTGTTTTTTCATTTACCATGGTAGCACTTGGTGTCTTTGGGGACCGTTACCATTGCCACTGTTTTTGCGGTCCCTGTTTTGGGTGGGTGCTGTTATTGACAGCGCCATTTTGATTTAGCGATTGTTGGCCATGCTGTTTAGGATTTTGCAATCTTGACCTAGTGCCAGGATGACAGGGCTGGGGGTTGGAAGAATGGGCTGCAGATAGGGGTGATAGGACCAGATTTTTTTAAATTCTGTTTTGCAGCCCTCGCCTCTGGCTAGGATTGCTTTTCACCACTACATGTGCCTCCTCCTTTTACCTGGGCTCCTGGGGACTCATTGGGCCACCTGGGATTCAGTGCTGTGTTGCAACCTTGTATTAGGTTCCCTTTGATATTAACATTTAGCTCCTCAGCAGCTCTGCCCCCATATTAATCTACCCATGGCTGTGGTGAAGAACCAGAGCATACCTAGGAGCCAGAAGAGGGATACCCGATGATGGATACTGGAGGCGAGGCTTCATCTGCCAGAGCAGTGGCCAGTGTTCCCATTTTCTCTCTCTCCTGTGGGATGAGGCCATGGAGCGGCACTCAAGGCATGCACCCACACATGTGCAGATCATGCTGACCAGGTCAAAGGCAGCCCCGCATTGGCTGGCCCAGCTGCTCTGCCACCGAGTCTTCACCGTGTGCCCTCCATAATTACCTATCTTCAAACTGTACCAGCTTTACTAACACTTAATTGCACCTATCTCCCATACTGTTGCTGTAATCCTCAGATAAAACTAATGACCTCTCTATCCCTAATATGTTTCTGACACTGTACTCCCTCCCCTGCCCTTCACTCCTCTTTCTTCTTTTCCCCCTTCCTCCATTTCTCCACACCCTCTCTTAAAAATCTATCTCTCTGCCTCACTCCCCCATACCTCCTTCCAGCACTTACATCACCCACCTCATCTGGGTATGAAATGTACATATAATTTGTTGTTCTGCTCTTCAGATTGTATAAAAAAATGTTGATGTCTGCTTACTGTTCACTGTATTTTTGCTTGCATGCCTTACCCCATGTATTCCCCCCCCCCCCAGTCACACCGGGAAACGAGCGACTTCTTGTTCAGTGTGCCTTCCCTGTGAAACATTTCAATAAATAAATAAAATAAATAAATGTGGCAGTCAAGCAGTGGGTCAAGCAAGCCCCCCCCCCCTTAGGAGGAGAGCACTCTGCCATACATTCCATCTTCCTTCCCCCAGCTGTCACCCGATGACTCAAGCTTGCTGCTGAACTCTGGCCACTGGAGTCACGTGTGGTAGTGCTACCACTGTGCTGCAGGGCTGGGTGGCTGTATTAGACAGCTAGCGATATGGCAAAATGAGGGATTTGGGGAAAAGTACAGGTAAAAATATACCTGTTGTGTTTTTTTTTTTTGCTATTGTTTTTCTGTCCTGGCCCCCTAGTCAGCTGTACATCCTGACCATCCTCCTAGCCCATACCCCAACATCAGGCCAACTTCCCCCTTTAACTCCCATGGGTTTCCCTCCATGGCAGGGTGGTGAGGAGCCCCCAACTTGACTCACCTGAAATGGATCCAGACTTTGGGGGAAGTGCCTTTCAGGGTCGGTGCCATGGAAGATGGAAGCTCATGCTGCCCGACCAGGAGCCCCATTTCCTGTGTTCTTGTGCTTGGTCCCCAGAGGCGGAGCATGCAGGGATGCCAGCGACTGTGCCACACACGCTCTTGTGCATGCACCCCATCAGGCATCTACCCTGCCTCTTGCCCGATTGTTGCAGCGTCAGTGTGCCAGCCCCCAGCCACCACTAGGGGCCAGGCATGCACCGACATCTGGTAACTCCCCCTCTCCGGAGAAGGAGAGCTGTTCCTGAAACACTCGATCTTTCTTCTCCCCTGCTCACCACTGGTGGCCTGTACTCGCTTCTGAATATGGGTTGCTGGCATGGTGCGAGGTGTCTAGAGCCTCCACCCTCAGCACCACCAGGCCAGCCCTGTTGTATTTTTCTTAAATTGTACTTTTACCCCCCTCCCCAGCTCGCACTGGAAATGAGCCATGGCTCAGTGTGTCTTTCCTGGATGACATTTTTATGTCAAATAAGTAAGTAGTAATAGTCCATTTCAGTGGCTGCAGTATACAAAGCCTACCAAATTAGTAAGCTGTGGCTAGTGGTATCAGAAGTTGTCTAACTTCGCTTTGCAGATTAATTTGTAAATTCGCCCGGCAATTTGCAAAGTTAATCCACCCTGCAAAGTTCCATTTTGCAGTATAGGGCTAACTTCATGAATGGCGGAGTTGGTAACTTCGTCATTGAAGCTGGGTCCACAGGCAGAGGTTGCAATGTATCATGGGATTGGAGGTCACATAGTACTGAAATGAGCTGTATGCCATCTGTTCAGTGCAGTTTTATGAAGTGAGAGTCGGAGAGAAGTTGGTTGCTACTTGTCTGACGTGCAGAAAAACCTTAAAACCACTCTAAAAGCAGAGAGAGTATATTTTGAACCAAATCACTCACAAAAAACATCTACAGTACCACGTGCAGCTGGATTACCGAAGTTCGTGGTTTTACAGATTTACTTAGTTGAAAGTAGTGGCTTTGCTTTGTCTAGTGAAGCAGTGCTGTCTAGGGGAAGGGGAGGTGTTTCAGCGAGCAAGCAAGGCAGTCCTGTGAACATTGGTCTGTGTTTTCCTTGGTCTGTGGTCTGTATATTTGTTATTGTATTTCTGTAGTACAGTTTTGTGTGGTTTAAATGACTTATTAGTATATCTGTTGCTATACAAAATGTGTTTATTTTGTTTGATTCTTAAATAATGGCATTACTTACAGTAACTTGTTTTGAATTATCCCCGGTGTTTGTGTCTTTTAATCCCCCCTTCCCATGTTAAAAAAAAATATATATATATTTTCTGGTAATTCTACTGTAGCTGCTGTTAGTTCAGTAAACTGTTCTGTTCATATTACACTGCTGATCCCTCTATTGAAGTGCTGTGTGCTGCTGCTGCTGGTATTTAGTTTTACTGCAGTGTTTATTTTTTGTCCTTGCAATATTAAGAATCTAAATATATAAAATGACTGGAAAGAGATGCTCAAGTAAAGAGATGGGGGCCGGCGAGGCGGCCAAGAAGTGCATAGGTTCAGGGCAGATGGCAAAATGTTGTTGCACTTGAAAAAAAAATACCTCTGCAGCAGCTTCATCTATGGGCTCTGGGGATGATTGTAATAGCAAATGAATAGTTGGTGGAAGTGGCGAATGCTGGGGGGTGTCTTAGGCTAGAAAGACTATCACACAGTTTGTAAAATGCCCTGCCTGCCTATCTGAAGAAGTTTGGCCCTCTTGAAGCCCTTATTTCTATCCCAGAAGGGTAACTCACCTGAGAATTGTTTTACCCCACCTTGTATATCAATTAAACAGTCCCCATCAACTTGGAGCATTCTGTTTCATCATCCATATATCAGAGTGTAGCTCAGAACTTAGCTCTACTCCCAGAAGACCAGGCATTCGTAGTGCGACATACTGCAGGACAGATGTTGTCATTCCAATACTCAAACCAAGGCCCGATGGCCAACTAGGGTATGTAACTAAATCTTAAAATTACAGCTACCCATATATACTCACAGGTACGTCGACCTTTCGTATAAGTCTACCTCCTTTTTCTTGTGGATTTTAGTAGATTATAAGATATGTCTCACATATAGGTTGACCTTCCCCCTTTACTTAATTTATAGCTACTGTTACACCTCAACACCACTTAATTTTAACCCCTGCAATTTAAAATGTAGAGGGAGTACAGAGCCACTTCTGGACTTGTAATCTGTTTTGAAAATGTCCCCTTTAGCTGCCACACTGCAAAGACACATGGCAGGTATAAAAGCGCACAATATCAGCATATTAAGACCATCATAAGAAAAGTATATAAAGCCTCTCCAACAATCATGGTTATTTTGTTTTTTTAAGACGAACTGAGACAGAAACTCGATCAATTGTCTCTACTATAGCTGTGTATATAATTGAAACAAAAAATGTAAAAAAACATATCTTCCCTCTCCTTTTCACTGCATACATTTGAGACGATACTTACCAGGTTATTTTATCTTTTTGGAGTTGCTGTCAATAACCAAAATTTAGCTTAGAACTAGCACACACCCTTATCCTCAGCCCCCAGAATTTTTGTTACATTGTTAATGCCTTCAGTTTAGTATTTCTCGGATAGTGCTGTTGTGGATCTGATTGCCATCCATCGGATACTGCCACTGTCCGACCTAAGATCTGACCAGAAATCTGACCAAAGTCGGATGTGGGATCCAAGGTTGGATCTAGGGTCAGATCCATCGGATCATTAATCAGATAGATGGATCCATTGTTCCGATCTGTAGATCCATTAAACGGATCCATGGGAGTCAATGCATTTGTCAGATCCATGCACTGGATCCGAGACGGTCGGATCCACAGTTGGATAGTGCTACTATTCCACCACAACAACTATCTGGCTGAACGTCTGGTATCTGTTGGTATTCTAATTTCTAGGATACTATCTGAGCAACACTACTTCAGTTGAAAAAGTGCCTCTGAGCTACATGCAGGGCCGCACCATTATCTGTTCAGTATGGCAACAAGAGTCTGACAGTCTGACAGTGAAACAGCACAGACGATCCTCCACCAGGCTCACACTGTTTACAATTTTCATGAGAAATGGAAAAAGACAACAAAAGCTACAGAAAACAAATGTGCAGATGCATACTTAGCTGTCATTACACCCAACACTCTGCATATAAGTCAGTCCATTCCGACTCTAGCATTTTGTTCCCTATTGCAGTGTCCCACTCCTGGAGTCTGTTTACAAAACAGACAGCCTCATGAAAGCTTTGCTGGGCTGTTGCTGTCACCCACCTGTCAGGACTGTTTGGTGCTGCTGCCACTCCTGGGACTCAGTCTTCTTCTCTGTGCATACCATCGATCAACCATACAGCCAGGAAGCAGTCCAGTAGCCTCTATGATTTGGTGCATTGGGGATTTTTATTGTGCTGAAACTTAAGCTCAATGTTCCTCCCTGCTGAGCGCAGTACTGTGAGTCTCCCTCACAGCAGTATGTAGGTTAGTTTTTCAGTTTGGGTCTCATACTCTTCATGATCTAGATTAATAACATTGACTCCCAAATACACAAGGCACATGTGCATCTATTTGTGGGTGACAAGGTAATATACACAGTGTGCTCTTCTCCCAAGCTTGCGTTCAAGGAGCTGCAACATGAATTTGACATCTTGCAAAAAAAAATTCTGCAGCTGAAGCTCCTCCTTAATGCAAGCAAAACAAAAGCTATGGTCATCTCCCCTAAATCCCACACTCCAAAGACAACCGTACACCATCATAGGATACTCACCTTACTTGATGAACCAATTGAAATTGTTGACAACTTTAAATACCTAGGTTTTTGGCGAGACAGCAAGCTTAATTTTATGGTACATTTGCAGGAACTAGCCAAAAAAAAACTGAGAGCGCCTGGGCATCTTCTGTTGTATTAGACATCTTCTCACATGCGAGACAAAAAAGACACTGGTCCAAACAACCTTCCTACCTCTACTAGATTATGCGGACATCCTCAGTAGCTACTGCCCTGTATCAGTTCTAAGTAAATTAGACACCTTATACCACCGTGCCCTGAGATTCATATCTAGCGCTCCTTTAAACATCCACTACTGTCAGCTCTACGAGATGCTCGGCTGGTCCTCTCTTACTATCAAGAGGGAGAGGAATGCAGCCCTTTGGTTTCACAGGGCAATTATAAATAAACGTCCTTCTTATATCTCCAATCTATTTACTCAAAACTCAGGGACCTACTGTTTGAGACGCTACACATTTGTTATGTTCGATGTCCCCAGGATCCAAACACGATCTGGCACTGCCGCTATTAGCTTTGCTCTTCCCTCGCTTTGGAACTCCCTGCAGAAGGCACTTAAGATTGTTACGGTACCAGGGATATCCATCTTCAAGTCTCTTTTCACAGCTGCCTTAAAAGAAACTTGCTCATGTTATAGATAATTGCTCAAGACCTTGCTTTCCCAATCCCACTTTTGTTTGTCAGGTCATTCTACCACTTCTACTCTTCTTCCCTTACCACCACCCATTCTCCAAAACTGCCCCATTCCTCCTCCTTCTCATGTCTCCACTCCCTGTTTCCTCTTTAGCACAATCTTTTTTTTTTTAGTAAATTTATTTATCTTCCTTTTCCCTGATGGTGGTACTTCCTGTCAGATCCCCCCAGCCCCATCCCCCGCTCGCGGCTCATCCTCCAGCTCCCCATGGCTTGCCCCCCATGGTGAGGCAGCAGGGATCCCCAACCTGCCTCACACAAGGATCCAGTGCTGGAGGTATACGTCACTTAATTATGGAAGCGGCGCCCGCCGGGGATCGACCGCCATGAAGCATGCCAGGGCCACTTTTTTCATCTGTTTTTTCTGTTCCCCCAGTCAAGGATGTGCAATGATGCCACAGGGAGTGAAAGCACATGCTCCTGTATGCATTCCTCTGAGTGTCTGCCTCACTTTCCCCCATTGTAGCCTCAGCGCACCAGCCCCCATCCTCCACTAGGGGCCAGTAGTGCACCGAGTGCTGGTGTCCCCCCTCCCCAGAGAAGGAGAGCAGTCCAATGGATGCTTGGTCCTTCTCCTCCTCTGCTGACCCCCAGCGGCCCATGCTCGTTCCCGAACACGGGTCGATGGTGTGGCGCGAGGTAAGGCATCCACGCCTCAGCCCTCAGCACCACTGGGCCGGCCTCTTTAGCACATACTTAATATCTTCTGTTGTGTTGTATTGTTACAGGTTACTATAGTTTTGTAGCAGTATTCCCATGTTATCCTTTGTACCTGTAATCTGTATATACTGTAAAATGCACAAAATGTATTATCGCCTGTATTCAAATGTTGTATATGTTTTATATGTCTATATCAGTGGCACTCAATAAAGCATGCCGACTTCTTACTGGAGCAACTCGCCTTTCCCATAAATGTGAACTGTATGTGCAAACAGGTTGGCTTCAGCTAAATGGGAGGATTCACTATCAAACCTGCTTGCTAACTAAAAAGGCACTTCTTGGGCTCCTGTCTTCTGGTGTTAGAAACTTACTCATCCCCTCTTGCAGCTCCCAGCACATGCGTAGCTCAGTCAACCAACTCTTCTCTGTCCCAAGATGCCGGACTACACAAGGGCAATGATCGTTTGCATATAGAGCACCACTATGGTTTAATGCGCTGCCCAGTGATATCTCTTCCTTACCAAAATTGGGACCATTTAAAGGCACTCTTCATCAGCACCTTACAGCTAACAGTTCCTGCGACTGTTTCAACTGACATGGCACTACCTCAGCAGTATTGACACGTCCTTGTGTACCTACTTCTTCCCCTTTCTCTGAGAATGACCACTTTCACCATAACTGCTCTGCCCTATTTCCTGCCTCCTTCGCCGATGCTTCTTTCACCTCATCCCTCTCACCCTCCACCTTCTTTCCACGGTTTATTTTCACTTACCTGAAATTTGTTCACTCAAATCTACCTATACCTATTTGACAAAGCACCTTGGGTGGCCTCCTTTTATTAGGTTATTTTTTGATTTCCTACCGATTCATAGTTTTAATTTTAGTTGCAATGTTAATGTCATATTGTCATTTTAAATACTTTCTTGTCAAAATTTTATGTAATACCATCCATTGTATATCTTTCACCCTTCCCACCAGTGTGGAACCTTTGTAAAAGAGCTGTTTTGTGCTCAAAGGTATTGTAATCTGAGAATGAATAAGTAAATAAATTGTATTGTTGTTCATTGTAATTGTTGTCCAAGACCACCTTGCAAACGAGCTCACTCAAAGGTGAAAAGCCTGATTAAAAAAGTTTGATTGATTGATTGGTTTGGCAGAAGTTGCATGTCGTGGGAGGGAAAGACTTAAGAAATCCCTACATTTTGTTTTAAAGTTGGCGTGTCAGCACATACTAAAGGAAGAGTAAACCTGAATGGCTGTGGGTGTGCTCACATGATGTCAGTCGCTGATTGGCATCTTCAACAAGGAAGTTGAGTCTACAGTCACCAAAGAGAACGCTGAGCACACTGGCAGCATTCAAATTCATGAATCTGCAGAGGTCAGTCGGGACTTTGGGACATGGGGGCTGAATTTAGGATTTTCCAAAAAACTCATAGCAGTTGAGAGGTATGATGGGCTCTCAAACAGTAGCAAAAGCTCTGCAGATAAGTCGACCTCACATTTAAGTCGAGTCCCTTTCTTCAGTACCTATTTTTTGGCACAAAAACTAGACTTATATGCGAGTATATACGGTAGGTGAATATTTGTTATGTTGGCATTTTTTGTGTGTATATTACACATTCCTCCTCTCCAGACCCCCAGGTAAGGTTATATGCTCCCCATCCAAACCAATATTACAACCTTATGCCCGGCTGACAGTGTTGGGTAAGTTACTTTTTCTATTACGTTTGGAAACTTGTTCCAGGAAGCTCTGTGCGGTCACTAGCAAGGATGGAGAAGTACTAGGAAAAGTAATACACCTTACAATTATAGTTACTTATTTCTTTTTATACAAAAACAATACAAAAATAATAAATAACTATAACAGATTACATTTTTTGAAAGTAATAGGTTAGTTACTAGTTACTTCCAAATAAATGTAATCAGTTACAGTTACATATTTCTTTTGTATAAAAAGACATAAGTAATTGTAACTGTAAGGGGTATTACTTTTTCCAGTAGTTTTCCATCCTTGCTAGTAATTGCACAGAGCTTTTTGAACAAGTTTCCAAAAGTAATATAAAGTAATCGAAAAACACTGCCGGCTGACTAGTTAGGCCCCAAGACACAACATGTCCATACCGATGGCTGTGGGGTGTACAGCCACTTGTTCCCCCTTAGATAGCGATCAAATCTGGGCTCAGTATATAAAAGGATGAAAAGTTATATCAGGTCTCTTGTACCAATGGAATTATTTTGCCTGCTGTATGTGTGGGAAGGGGTGCTCTAAAAGTTAATAGATGACTGCTTTATACTAATGTATGGAATGCACTTATACGTCTGTAGGTTTTGCACAAAAATTAATAAACTTTAAGTGATAACAAAAGAAAACATCCCATATCACTGCTTTCTTTCGAGCAACATCCGTGAATCCCCCTGAGTCAAATGCTACCCCACCAGCAGTGCCACCACACTGAGTCCTGCTGTTTTGTAGCCCAACACCCAGAAAGGTCCAGCCTACACTGCATAGCATGTTTGAATGCCATGCCAAGTATCCAACCAAGCATGCTATTGCACGGGAAACTGGATGCAGCAACCAGTGAAATGCTGGCAGTTGATCTGCTGCCATTTTTTGTGGAGAAAGTGGGACTTAGAAGGCTGATGTCCCAAATGGCAGATTCCTTCACAAACAAACTTTTCCATCTGTGCCACTCCTGATCTTTATGGGACTGTGTTGTACATGGTAACCCATGCCCTCCTGCGTTCAGCATTCCCGTGCATACATCTTAGCATGGATATGTGGACCAGTAGCCAAACAGCTGGTAGCTCCTATCTGTGCTTTAGAGTAAGTTGGGAGTTGGGCACACAGGTACCTGGGGTAGTATTTGACTCTGGCTGGGGTGAAAAACTGTACTAAGCCCAGTTGCAGTGGTAGCAACACACTGGGTATTTGCAAGCATACCATGCTGCCAATGAAAAGTGTAACTGGATCACCCACAAATCAAAGAATTTTATAATTGCTCCAGACTGAGATTGATGAGTGGGTGCAGCTTGTGGTGGGGTGCCATATGGGGTGGCAGAGGGTCTTCAGGTTGCTGCGGATTGGGGGGAACAGGGGCTGCTGACCTTGAGACACTTGCTTATCAGTAGCCTTATTTTGACCCAGTTTTGTCTTAGTGTACCCAATGGGCAAAGTAACAGGCAAAGCTGCCAAAGGCGAAGTTCTCATTAAACAGAAAAAATTTGTGAATTTATTTGCAAAGGCGAATTTGGCAAATTTACCTTAACTTAACCGCTTTGCTCCACCAAGGGCATGTTTTTGGTCATCCCATGATCTCATCTAAAGCTATCTGGGGAGAAAAACTTTGTAGTTGTGGTCCCTTGTCTAAGGAAGTCCCTTCCATACCAACGGAGTTACATGAGCATATAATGTTGATATTTAATTATTGTTGATGTTTAGAAAGGACATGTCTGTTGTTTTAAGAAATGCTATTACTTTGCATTAATTTATTTACTGTTTTATGTACTTTTTGGGTGATTAATGTTATGTTGTGAAGTGCTTCAAGCCATTTGCATGGGGGGCTATGTAAAAATAAATACCTTACGTTACCAGCAAAAGAGCAGAGGCTAGCTTCAGAAAGTGATATCTACAGAAATGTTCTACCTCATCTAGCTGGAAGGGAACATTTTTCAACTGACCTTTTTTTAAACTTTTAATATGTGTTCAGGGCAGAACAGAGATCATGTGTGCACCGTCTGGTTTTTGCCATGTGTGCCTCCCCCCCCCCCCACAATGTTTTGTTTTGTGCATGCACTCACCAATGCATTGCCCTGCTCAGGCAACTGTCCCTTTTCTTTTGGACTGCTGCTTTGTTTCAGAGGTCTAGTTGCATTATGCCAGTTAAGGCCTTGCAGACATCTTCCTCCATGTGGGAGCTGCTTGTTGTTGAAGCTTCCTTCAGGCACTGGATCATGTCAGGTTGCCTCTTCCCTGCCCTTGCAAGACAGAAGTCCCTGAGTCAGGTGGATGATGGAGCTGCAGCAGCGGTACTCCGTTTATGTGGCTCCCTTCTCTCTGGGACATAGGGTCAGACTGGGGTACAGGGAGACTACCTGAAAAGTTGATGGAGGGGCACACCGGGAAAATCAATAAGGAAGGGCCCAGGGTGACACATTCCTACCAGTATTACATATATATTTGATTCATTAGCTCTATGTTTGCCTCTTCAATTGACCTGCAGTGACCAACCAACCCCAATTAATTAGAAAATAGATAACAAATGCAAAGATTTTCAGAGTTCAGAAGGTGGCCAGGCACCCAACAGAGGGGGCCCACCTGGAAATTTCCAGGTATCTGGGTGGGCCAGTCCAGCTCTGCTGGGACACTAGGGACAGTTACGTGGACTGGCAGCCACTACCCTCTCCAGAGACTGACTGCATCCACAAGGGCTGTTCCAGACTACTGGCATGCAACCTGGGTTCCCCAACATGGGGAACAGTGGCAGTTACAATTACACCATTGAGCACCACAACTCAGGAGTGCCGCATTTCTCTCTCTCTCTCTCTCTCTCTCTTTTTTTTTTTTACTTATACTTTTTGTATCTACATTCTCTCAACTTGTATCAGGCCCCTCTTTGGGTGTCACAGAGCCTCAACCCTGTCAGCCTGCCTTTTCCCAGTGCTTATTTGCTTTCCTGCTGTGTGCCTATGGAATCCCCTCCCCCCAATGGTGGATATCTTCAGGCTGGCCCAGGTCCCTCAGAAAGGTTACAGTTGTGTACAAGGAGCCAGCCTGGTTTGGCTGGTGCAGGGTCTGTGAGCTACATGAGGGTTGTCATTCTGTGACGGCTAGGGGCATTTTTCCACTTTTCTAGCCCCACCCCTGGGACACAGATGCTTGAGGAGATGTGAACACATGGCATCAGCATCAGCCCACCAATGGTGTCCCTTCCTGCTCTGGCATACACTCTGGCCTGCACTGCCACCTGTGGTTACCCAGGTAGCAGTTGCACAGCAGTATGAGTCCTCCCCTTCCCTTTCAGGGGAAGAGAACGACTTGTGGTATGCTTAATCCTCACCTTCCTGGCCAGCCTACCAATGACCAGGGCTTGATCCCAAATGTGGGTCACCAGCGGTAGTGCTACTGCTGTGCCGATGCTCCATGTCTCTTAACAGGAGTTACCATTTTAAAACAGTCATAACAGGACAAAAAAACTGTGAGGCATGTAACAGGGTCCATCAAACTGATGAAGAGGCTACTTACTGTTTGAAGGACGCATGGGTGTATTGTGCTGACACCGCTGTACCTCCCAAGACTGGCATGTGGTCTGCATGGAAGGATGATCAGCTAGAACAAATGGGCACGTCAATCCAAAGTTCTGTTAAATGTTCTGCAGAAGCAGGGCGATTTCTCCCCCCTGTACAGTTTTTTTTATATACTTATACTTTATTGAGTTTCCAGTTAATGCATTTTAGATACAATCAAATGATACAATTCAGTTTAAAGAACTAGTTCAAGGACTGTTTGTATTACTCTACACTTTTCTAAGTTACGGTCCCCATCAGGGGGAATCAAGAGATAATAAATAGGAGGAGGCAGTATAGCGCAGTGGTTTAGGGCTCTGAGCTGCCGACCTGGGTTTGAATCCCACATCCCCCACTTGTATACTGTGTGACCCTGAGCAAGCCACTTAACTTCATTGTGCTCCCAGGTTGCACCCGGAAACAAGCTTCAGCTTAGTGTGCCTTTCCTGGTTAAACAATTTCCCCTTCCCTAAAATATATTAATGTATAAAGAACACACCTAGATTTTTTTTATAAAGTCTCAACAGCATTAGTAAACAAAATATACAGAAAAGTAGAGAAAAATTAGAGAGGAAGAAAACTAAATATTTATCTTTCAACTATATACTGTGTAAATTATAAGTTGAAACCTGTTCTAGTGTGGATATCCATCCTATTTATCTGTTAGTTGAAAAATCCGATGATCCAGAGATGATCTGAAAGTGCAAGACACGCACAGACAAAAAACTATTCAGTGAAGCACATTACCAATTCATTTTCAGACTTTGTTCAACATTTTGTTCACAGTCCATAAATGTTTTGAAACAAGAGTTATTGTTTTCAACAGCAAGAACTGTTATATTGTTTCATTTTGCTTGTTATACGTTGCCTTTTTATTCAATGTCTCCTGACTGTTTACATGATTTAGGACCTCCTTGTGAATGAGCTTGCTCAATGGAGTTTTCCTGCAATAAACTTGAACTTGAAAAAATCTTGTTAAAGGCATACAGTCAGGTTAATACTGTAATTGTCTTTAGTTAAAAGGCATTATTAAAAAATCCTGGCAGTGTATAGTTTCATTAACTAGATTTTTGTTGTTGTTGTTACGAGAGCAACAGCCAGTTCATTCCGTTTATCTGTTGCTTCAGCATCTGTTTATCAAACAATGCTTGGCAAACTCAAACAGAACTGTTGAGTGAAAACATATTATTAATACATTTTTAAGCATTGTTCACACTTTGTTCACATGCTGTAACTCGTTTTGAGTGCAGCATTTAGCAATCAGTCTCTGTGAGGAAGCCGAGCAATACAGATTCTAACTTCCATTCCACCCAAGTGCCTTGAATTTTGTGACAGCAGTGGAATGTGTTCTTTGAACCAGACAGTTCAGGGACCAAAAAAGTCTGCT
This sequence comes from Neoceratodus forsteri, assembly GCA_016271365.2. NCBI lineage: Eukaryota > Metazoa > Chordata > Ceratodontiformes > Ceratodontidae > Neoceratodus > Neoceratodus forsteri. The sequence continues at coordinate 364,934,358 of CM028137.1, forward strand.
GTTTGTCCTCTCCCTCACTCTCTCACACCTACCTGTGACATTGCTGCCTTTATTTCTCTCGTTCAGAAACACAGTTTAACCTCCTGTTCATGCGCCCATACCTCTCAACCTTTTGTCCCCCAAATGTGGAACATTGCCTCTCAAAATGTGGAACAAATGAGCAAAATGTGGAACACTTAAGCAAATCTTTACCTAAGAAGCTCAGAACACTTTTAAAACGTTTGCATTTATGTTCAGAAATGTCTGTTATTAATTGAATAATATGTATTTTTTGAATCATTTACTATAGATTGTTGCTTTAAAATATTAATACTGAATGTGGGACAAGTCCTCACAATGTGGAACAGGGAGCTTTTGTGAAGTAAAATGAGGAACGTTCCTCCTAATGTGGTACAATTGAGAGGTATGCATGCGCCCCAGACTGAAGTGGGGAATCTCTCTGTTTGGCAAACACAAAAGCTTATGTTAAGCTAACTAGTGTATGTCCAGTTCAGAGGAGGGCTACTAAAATGGTGTGGGGGTTGCACTAGAAACCATACAAGGAGAGACTGCAGGAGCTCAGCATGTACTCCTTGAAGAAGAAGAGAGCAAGAGGGGACGTGATTGTACCTCACAGGGATGAACAAGGTGCAGGAGAGGAATTTCTTTCAGAGGAGGAGGAGGCACCAGAACATGGGGCATGCTATGAAGCTGGGGGAGTTAAGAGGATATGAAATGCTTCTTCACAGAAAGGTGGTGCAGGCCTCAAACGGTGGGGTGAAGACAGTGGGAGCTTCAAACATCGCGGATAGGCATATGAGTAAAGTACAGGTAAGGGAGGAAGGAGGGACACCTGTGACTAAACAGAGTCCAGGGTATAGTGGTAGGAATGGAAAATAGGGCAGACTGGATGAGCCTACCATTCCTTTTCTGTTTTTTTAACTTACTTTTTTACACTCCCTTCCTCTCCACATCCGGACCCTCTCTCTGGGTCTCCCAATGCACCTTACAGGCTGTGCCACTGGGACCAGGGGGGCTCACTTCCAATGAGTGCCCTGCTCCCATACTTGCCAGTTATCCACCGGATGACCCCCCCAGGTGGGGCAGAGGAGTCCCCCTCTTCTCCCCTGACTCCTCAGGGGAACATGCACCTGAAGCTGCCCCTCGGATGCCATGGTCTTCACCTGGCCCAGACGTGGGGCATTTCGTGGTTTTCTGGCACACCTCCTGTGGACGTTGGCACTTGGGGAGGGCCAGTGAGTTGGAGGCACACTGAGACGTGCCTTCATTAAGGTCCTCGGCTGGCACCCACCCCCCCTCATACTCTGTTCCCTCTGCTGCACCTCCACCTGTGATCACTCAGGTGGCGGTATTGCAGCAAGGACTGCAGCCCACCTGTCCCTCCCAGAGAAGGAGAGTGGCCCACCAGGCACTAATTCCTTCTCCTCCCAGTCGGCCCTCTAGCACCCAAGCTCATTACTGAACCTGGGTCACCAGCGTCGTGAGCAGTAGCGCTACCGTTGCACCAGTGGGCTGGCGACTGCTTTTGCTTTTTTGATGACACATTCTATTTTCTGTGTTTCATTTGGTTGCATACTTTCCTGTTATGCAAGAATATGAAACTGCAGCATATAATCTAAAATATGCAGGTAGATGGGTTGGGGGGGGAGGCAAGGGGACAGAAGTAAACCAGTCAACAGGTAGGAGAGCAAAGAATGGAACGGCAAGGACTGATTCTTATAAGTAACCATATTTTTAAGCACTTTTCCACTAAACAGAGTCATATCACAGTAAAAAAATGAAACAATAAGGCATGACAAGGGGTGCATTATTGTGGAATAATGGCCTGCATCAGGCGGGTTGAAGGACAAGGTGAAGCAGAGTCCTTCCACCACTCGAGAAAGGCCATTAGCTCATCATAATGCAGCCCCTGGAGTGCATTATTGTGTTAATGAAATGGATCTTTTTTAGTAAATTGGATATATATTTAGACATATTTTTGTTGAGTTACTTTCAGGCGGGCTGTTGTGCTGGGATAATGGCCTGACTAAAACTACCTCTTGGCCAATCAGGACCCAGCATTCTTTTTACCCATTTCATAAAAACACATAAAATGAACAAAAGGTACAAATTACACAGCAAAACAGATAAATAACTTTTGATGCAACTATCCATTGACCATGTTTCTACTTTTTTTTCTATTAATACTTTGTGGTCCACCCTTCCTTCTACCATTCTCATCTAGCCCAGGTTCAAGACTGTCCTCGTGCCTCCTCCCACCACTTGTCCACACAGCATCATCCTCTTTGCTGCAGGTCACTCCCCCCCCCCCCGCCAGTTACCATGACTGCATGAAACATGTACAACAGAGTGAAGTATGGATGTTGGGGACAGACTTGGACGATCGTACACAGCTCAGAGGGCTTTTTCCTCCTCTATGCTTCTGGGGTATCCGAATGCAGTCTGAGCATCTTCCTGACTTCTTCCCCCACCGTTCACTGCTGTGCAGCTGCTGCCATGCTCCCCAGGTCTTATGGGGTAAGGTGCGTGGCCATACGCTGCTCCAAGCCTCTCGCCCATGCTGGAGGAAGAGGAGAGGATCCTCTCAGAGGCTGTTTGCTCCCTCTGCTGGTTTGCTGTGAAGCTCCTGGATCTGGCTTATGAAGCTGGTCTTCTTTCATGGTAGCACAGTCTTCAGCACTATATGTTTAACTCCAGTCAGAGTTTCCCTCTCGGAACAAGAGAAAAGCTCAGACACATGTCCATTTTCTTTGTAATCACTAGCCTGGTAAGATGGAAGTTATACTGAATTAAACATCAGGTCAGTACAAACTGTAGTTTTTCACACAAACATTTATGCATTTGCAGTTAAATATTAATCATTTAAGAGTATGAAAAACACGTCTGAAATAAGGACATTATAATTAGCTGCCAATTAAAAATCATTGTTGTTTAGTTCAGTTTAGTTTATTAGTCTAGGAATTAATACCTTTGAGCCAGGGCTCTTTTACAAAGGTTCCACATCACAAAGAACATTTAACAACGCACGATACACATTACAGGTAAAACCAGACAGGAAAGTTACATCATAAATTTGCTATTAACAGTTTAAGGCAGTAACGTTTTTAAGTTTCATAGAAAAACAAGCTATAACAGGTTCAAGCGAGTAGACAATTTGAGAGAGTTAAGGAAACTCAGGGAGAGGGTGATCATTAGGCGCCAAAAGGAGGCTAGAGAGGAGGGAAAGGTGGTGAGCAGGAGAGTAAGTGAGAGGGGACAGGAAAAAAGGGGTGGAGTGAGTTTGGGTGGGAGACAGGAAAGACAGTTGTGGGGGGATAGTGCTGAGCTTGAACAAAATGGCTGCTTGGCTGTGGTACTCCTGCCCTCAACATGTATAAAATTAATATAACTTGGCATTCACTGCTCACTAACATGGTACTGGCTGGTGGATTGTAGTGCAGGTGGATCCGCAGTGTTAGCGGGTGCGGCTGGCAACTTCTTCTCAGCTGAAGTCCATGGCTAAAAAAGTGAAAGGGTCTCTCCAGTCATCACTGGGTTCTCCCACCGCATGCATAATGGTGACGACTTTGCACGGTACTATGCTTGCAGAGATGCAAGGGATCTCCAGATCAGTGGCCAGTCTATTTAAGGAGGTTAGCCAGAAATCATGCCACCCTACCTGGAATGCAAACTCAGTTCTGAGATATAAACAATCATATTTCAGAAAGCAAGGAGGGAGACAATTGCACCTGACTGGCAGGATGATGCCAGTCTCCCACAGTCCCTGCCCGGGCCAGCCAGGCACCATTCATGCAGAACTGGATCCTGTATGACAGTGGGGTTTGAGGGACCCTGCTGACCTCACTGGGGGAGCAAGCCCTGGGGAAGACACTGGATGAGGTAAGTCCTGATGCCGCCAGGGAAACAGGGCTGGGGAGACTGTAAGATGGGTGCCAGTTAGGGCAGGAGAGAAACAGAATAGCAAGCAAACAAAAAAGAAATGCCACATTTTGGAAGCCGAACAGTAGGTGGGGAAGTGGAGGACAAGATGGCGCACGTCAAGAGCTGTGCCGCGGATAACAAGTCAAGTCAAGTTTATTTATAAAGCGCCATTCAAAACCAAGGTGCTGTACAAAAATAGATAAAATAATAAAATCCAAACATTTAAAGCAACCATAACTAAGAAGGATAAGCCAGAGTAAAAAGATATGTCTTTAAAGCAGTTTTAAAATTATCAATGGTTGGGCATTCTCTCATCCAGCGAGGTAGAGAATTCCACAGGGTTGGTGCCGAAAAGGCAAAGGCACGAGATCCCGATAACTTCAATCTAACCCTGGGAATCTCAGCAATCCTCGCTGGTGGAACAGAGAGACGGAGGGGCGATAGGGAATCAGAAGATCTTTCAGGTAACCGGGTCCCTGGTCGTGTAGGGCTTTAAAGGTTAGTAAACCAACCTTAAAGGTGATCCGCCACCGAACAGGCAGCCAGTGCAGTTCGTGCAGCACAGGCGTAATATGACTGGTTCTAAGAGTCCCAGTCAAAAGCCTGGCTGCAGCGTTCTGCACCAGCTGAAGGTGGCGGATATCAACCCCTGGTAGCCCTAGGTAGAGGGAGTTGCAGTAGTCCAGATGGGTAGTGACAAAGGCGTGGACCAAAATTGGAAGGTCCTCCTGGGGAATCAGATGTTTCACCCGGGCGATATTCCTCAGATGGTAAAAAGAGGATTTGACAACAGCTGATACCTGAGATTTCAGGGTCAGACCATCATCAAAAATAATGCCCAGATTTCGCGCCTATCCAGAGGTAGAGAGCGGTGCACCACCAAGTAATAAACCTGATGGCTGTCCAGCTCCCAGGCCCACCCCCGGCCGACCTGGATCCACAACCAATACCTCAGTCTTATCCGGATTGAGTCTCAACCAGCTCGAGCTCATCCAAAGTCTGATCTCATCTAGGCAGTTATTAAGTACATAGAGTGCATCACCCTGGTCGGGGAGAAAGGACAAATACAGCTGAATATCATGTGCATAGCAGTGAAAACTCAGACTGTATCGCCTGATGATTTCTCCCAATGGCAGCATATACACTGCAAACAACATGGGAGCTAAAATGGAGCCCAAACAGGATGGACATTGAAATGTTAAAGAAAAGAAGTACTGGATTTGGACTACAGGGGTTGTAAAAAAATGTTCGGATAGCTGGGCTGCCAGACAGATGCAACAGGATTGAGTTCTTGCAGCAAGCCCTCCTAAGGCTGTTACATCATTGCTGGGATGAGCCATTGGAATTTGAGCATGCTTATTGGGCCTTATAACTTATGTCCGCAGTTCCTAATGCCTGGCCATGCATGGCGGTGGTGAGGCTCCTTTGCTTCCAGGTAAAGGAAAGAATTATGGCATTGGTACGGCAGAAACAAGACCTCAGCTGAGATGGCCACAAAATGCTGATTTTCCCAGATCTTCCTCAAGAAATCCTAGATTGCTCGTCCAGGAGTCCAAACAGGCTCTGCCGGACCAATCTAGTAAATTTGGCATGCTTTTCCGGACCATGTTGAAAAAAATGGGCAAGCCCCCCCCAAGAGAGTATGATAACCCTGAGATTGCTGACAATGTAAGAATCAAACTGGGACTTTAGCCTGACTTGTCTAGCGAAAAAGGTAATAGAGGAACATGACTTTACTACAGGGGGCTAATCCCCTACATTTCTCTTCTCCTGTTTCTGTATTTCAAGCACCTTTATGTGTTGTGCCTGCTGTGGAGTCCTCCTGTCTTGGTAACTGTGGGCTGATTGCTCCATGGTTGGATTTTGGCACTGGTAGGGCCAGGCTGATCCTGCAGAGAAACTCTCAGGTCACACGGGGTTCAGGCTGCTGTGTTGATTTACTACCTATGGCCGGATGAACAAAGCTGGGAGGGAACATGTGTTGATTTCATCACCACCCTGATTGTGGACTTTTCATTTATCCAGTGTCTCTAGTATCTCTAATTATGTATTTATTGTTTTTTTAACCTATTTATTGAATTTGCTATGTATATAAAGTGCAATTAATACAGATTATTGCTTACTTATAAAATAGGCAAAAAAAAAAAATTCCAGTGATCCGATTGGACACTAGCTGTCCAGACCTATGTGGTAATTAATCAATAACCACATGGGTCTGGAAAGTGCCTTGTAAGTCTTGAAGCTACACTGCTTCAGAATTCTCAGTAACTGTGATAGTTGGGGGGAAAAATGGTTCAGCTAACAGCATGAGTAACTTACCTGCCAGACAGTTTGACATTTTGATGGGGTAACGTAGCTGTTTTGTGTGAGAACCCATTCAGCAATGCTTTATTTATTCTTGATTTAAATATTTATTTAGTCTTGTGTTCTTTTTATTGTCTTGGTGGCATTTTATGAACATAATAACCTACCTTGTGGTTATTGGGCAGTTACCACCCCCTGTGGTTGAAGGGCACTTGGCTAACACCTTGTGCCTCTAACCCACAGAATTGTGGGGGCACGTGATAATTATTAAATAACCACATACCCTGGCATGTGTTATTGCTTATTGTAATGTATGGAGAAAATTGTGCTACTCTGATTGGCTAAACGCAGGTCACAGTCATATAGTTATTGACCCACAATTACATGCCAGAGCTACTTTTAGCCAAGAGAACCTGAGCACAGAAGAATGAAAGATATTACTACACACCACACTGTAGGATGTGGGTGATAAAGAATGGAACAGCTTGGCTGAAGTGGGGTTGGCAACATCAGAGACGGCAAAGAAACTTTCTTCAGGTATCCCGCTCTGTAGCGTCCCTGGCTATCAGATGTGCCGACAACTAATGCTGTCCTGCATGTGAGAAATTATATTTTTCAAACCATTTAATGTGAACTAAAAATGTTTTTTTTTTTTTAGTTGTTTAACCAGGAGTAGCACACTAAGCTGAAAGCTTTTTTACAGGAGCAACCTGGGAGCACAGGGAAGTTAAGTGACTTGCTTAGGGTCACACAGTATGCAAGTGGAAGCTGTAGGGATTCAAACCCAGGGCTGGTTTGCTGGATATCACCAGATTTGCTGCTCAGAGCCTTAAACCACTGCGCTATACTGCCTCCCTGTTGTATTCTATATTACACCCTTATGTCAGTAAAGTAGTCCATTTGGAAAAAAACAAAACAAAAACAAAACAAGGGCTACTGTAGTAAAAACAGGTGTTGATATGAAGCTGTGACTCCGAGGATGTGCATTGTGTCAGCTAATGCACATGGTCAGAGTCACAGCTTTACTTTTTTTTCCCATATATAGTTTTTGTATTTTCTTTTACTCCCCTTCTCCCCCAGGGCCACAGACTACACATGCGTGTACGTGCATGAAGGTGCACACACACGCCAGGATCCAGTGGCCTCCTCTGCCCCTCCCTGGACTTTCATTGCCACTCCTAACAGCCTACGCTACCCACTGGGCCTCCACACAGTGGGAGCGGGACTACGGTGGAGCAGGCGTCCTCCCTATGGAAGGGAGAGCCAAGTCTCAATTCCATTCCACCACCCTCCCCAAGCCGGCACCCTGGGGCCCAAGGTCGTTCCTGAACCCCGGTCACCGGCGTGGTGCAAGGTAAGGCACCAGCACCTCAACCCTCTGCGCCACTGGGCTGGCATGGCTTTACTTTTAAAAAGCCACTTGTACCTAAAATAGCCCTCATTTTTTAAAATACTACTGAGATCTGGGTGCAATACAGAACCAGTTTTTATCTTCACATGATGTAGTTTAAAGAAGATCATTTCTATAGCTGAGAACAGATACCAGTTTTAAAAGCTGTGTACATAAAAGAACACTTTAAAAAATAAAATAAAGTACTTTACCAAGATTAGGGTGCAACATAGAAACAATGTTTAGGTTCACATGATGTGGCTTAAAAAAATTAAGTTTCAGCAAGGGACTGCTTTATGTCTCATATGTGAAAATGAATTAATTCCGTATTTCAAAGCAAGCAAAAATGCTTTCTTGCCTGATTTTGTGAAAAAAAAATTCTCAATGTGTTACAAAGTGCAATAAGACACTTCAGGGATGTGTGATTATGGTCAGTAATCACATACCTCTCTCAGGTGTTTAAAGGCACTCGGCACAAGCACCTCATGCCTAACAACGCCCTTGAGAGGTGTACGATTATTGACCCATAATCACACACCCGGTCTTGTCTTATTGCATTCCTGCATTACTGTAACTAGTAAGCACAGACAGCTAGCAACGCATTAAGACAGGAGACAGGCACTCAATGGAATTTGATACCTTACTTTGAGAAGTAACTAATATAACTTAGGTGCCCATACCTTTTGGATGTGCTATAAACTATCAAGGAAGCATGCCATTATAAAGAATTACACCAACAAAAAGAAATTTCCAAATACCTAAACCAATGGTTTAAGTCATGTATAGTTTACCAAACAGGTGAAACAGGATAATAAGGGGATACGTGATGGCCCAGCATGTGATACCGTTTGTATCACGAGTGGACAGTGACCTTGGCTCACGAGTGATGGAGCGTAGCAGAGCCACAAGTGAGTTTTCGGAGGTCAATGTCCACGAGTTGTGATACATAGGTATCACACAACGGGACATTGTGTGTCCGTTTTATACAATAGGGCTCCGTTTTTGTTACATTTCTTTTTTTGGTTTAGGGCGGGGAGTAACTTGTACTAATGTGTTGATAATCGGTGATGACGTACACTGTGGCTCGATATCTTCACAGTGTACATGTCACAATCTGGTTATCACACTGTGACTGAGATACAGATTTTTATCTGATACCATATCACTTCACCCCATTGTATAATATGATTTTGATGGTCGCCACTACAGGTTATCTATTATCAGTGCCAGAGCTTGCAGTATAGAAAGAGCATTTCAGAGTCTGTTAACTGATGCGGGCATTATAACAAGAAAATGTCAAGATTAGGTTGACCAAAAGCTACAAGAGAACCATGTTCCTGTAGCCCAGCAAAAAGACATCATAACCAAGACCACTGGTTTTCTGTATTCACCAGAAGACCCAGTAAAATTCCAGAATCTGGACTGCCTGCACACCGTTAAAAACAAAGAATTTCACAGAATTTTATGTGTTATACCAGATCAGTAAATCTACTGAAATTGTATTTTTCTTATAATTGCCTCCTGTACTATTTTCAGTTTGTTTCGTTTAATGCTTTCTTTTATTCTGATTATTTATACATGCTAACGTTAACAAACATTAAATGGCAAATGTTAACAAATGTGAAGAAATACAAATATCTTGGGGTTATGATAGACACAGCACCAAAATTTAACACACACATAAATAACACCATCATAAAAACAAACAAACATCTGGGAGCACTAAGAAGAAAGGCTTACTCCATTCCCAAAGACACAAGGAAAACAACAGCAATGCAACTCTTATTACCTGTACTTGAATATGGCAGTAGCAACATTTCACCAGAATCGTATGGGCTGCAAAAGCCTGTTTCAGTAGAATCTTAGGTCTGCGAAGCTCTTCCACCTACCAAACATTATGTAAGTAAATGCTAGGAAACCCTTAATTTAGGGTTTGCAAGGGACATCATAGGGGTTGCAAAGAAATCTTGACTGCAACCCCTGGCTACCCCTAAATGACACTCCCAATACGGTAACATAGCATATCAGCACGCTACCAGTTCCACACTGAAAAAGCTTGACAGAGCATACAATAGGCTACCAAGATTTGTACTAGGATGTAAATACGACACACATCACTGCTCAATGTATACAGACCGACAGCGGAACTCACTAGAACTCAGATGGGAAAAGCATGAGCACTAACCGTTTATCCACTTTACAAGGATTCCACTGTACCATCTGAAAACAAAAAGGATGTTACCAGTGCAGGTGCACACAATCTAAGGGAGGTAAAAACAGAATAGTTCTCTTACCTAAAATATCAAATTCCTATGGGGGAATGACTTCATACTGGTGGACTGCAAACAAATGGAACAAGCTACCCCTCGAGATCAGGAATGCATCTACTGTGACAGCATTTAAAACCTTGTTAAACAAACACTTGATATCTGCACCTGTTACTGATTGTACAGTAGCGTCACGTACATCACTTGCACTGTTACACATGAGGAGGTTAAATTATCCCCCCTTTGTATACAAGGAACTCTGTATCTCAATGTACCCCTCCTTTGTATATAACAAACTTTGTATCTCAATGTATCCCTCCTTTGTATATAACAAACTTTGTATCTCAATGTATCCCTCCTTTGTATATAACAAACTGTGAATCTCAAAGTATCTCTCCTTTTTATATAACAAACTTTGTAATTCAATGTATCCCTCCTTTGTATATAACAAACTTTGTATCTCAATGCATCCCTCCTTTGTATATTACAAACTTTGTATCTCAATGTCTCCCTCCTTTGTATATTTATTTATTTATTGAAATGTTTCACGAGGAGAGGCACACTGAGCAACAGGATGCTCATCTCACGGTGCGACCTGGGGTGGGGGGTGGGGTACAGGTGAGAAGAGTGTACATGATACAGAGTAGTTGAGTTGTACATTGGCGTTATGAAGTAGGAGTGTCATTGCATACATTGTTACATGGATAAGGGTGGCATTACTTACTTTGTTTACATGAAGAGAGAAATATTTACATACTTGTTCCACAATGAGGGTGACATTACATTTTTTTTTGTTTACATATCTACAACCATACATACATACATACATACGTGCCTACTTCCTAGCATTAGTTTGAATTATGTTACATAGTGTTGACAGATAGAACTAGAAGCCTGGAAGCTTTAGGACAGGGAGCGGGGACTAGGTCTGAGTAGGTTACACAATTCATAGATGACTGTACTGATTAAGGGAGGACGTTTGACAGGGAGATAAGCAGCAGTGCAGAAAGGGACAAGTGCGTGGGTTGGTAAGGCAAGTATAAGCCAGTCTTTGTGGTCGATAGCCAAGCCGCTGGTCAGGCCGTGTAAGGAGAATTGGAAAGCGATTGGGGGTAGAAGCAGGAAGGGGGGATGGGGGAGGAAGTCAAGAGCATGTACAGTTTGGGGCGTAGAAGTTAGTGAGGGCAGGGTATAGAGAATGCTTGGAGGAGGAATGGTGGATTTGGGCCGGCAGGTTGTTCCAGAGCTGAGGTAAATGGTAAGAGAAGGCCGATTGGCCTGCTGAGGTCTTTTGGTGAGGGATTACCAATAGTCGGGAGCCAGTAGACCTGGGGGCATGAGAAGGGGTTGGTGGAGAAGATAAGGAGGTGACGAGGTAGGGCGGAAGGGAACCAAGACATAAGTTAGAAGCAAATTTAGCACTGTGAAGTAATCGCCAGTTGCTCAGGGATGGTAGGGCCAATGAATGGAAAAGCTCACAGTGGTGGGTAAGAGGGGGGGCGTCGAGGTGAAACGCAGAAAGCATTTGAAGAGGGGTCCAGTCTGATAGGGCGGACTTGGGGGCAGAGCTGTAGACTATATCGCAGTAGTCGAAGGAGGGCAGTATCATTTTCAGAACGATTTCATGTCTCACAGGTAGTGGGAGACAGGTGAGATTTCTATAGAGAGCACCAAGCTTAGGTCGCAGTTTTTTCAGGATAGCATCCATGTGGGTGGAGAAGGAAAGGTGATGGTCAAGCCAGGCCCCCAGGTACCTAAAGGAGGACACATCTTTTAGGTCTGTATCATCAAGTGTGTGGAAGATCAGTGGAGATGTAAGTCTGGATAGTCTCTGTCTAGTGCCAAAAGTCATGGAGACTGTCTTCTTGGCATTGAGTGAGAGTTGGTGGGAGTTAAACCAGTGCTGTACCTTGTTGAAATTATTCTGGAGATTGGAAGTGACTTCTTCTTGGGTCCAGCCAGAGGTAAAGAGGACCGTGTCATGTGCATACATATGTAATGAGGTAGTAGAGCAAGTTTTGGGCAGATCATTTAGTTGGATGGAAAAGAGAATAGGGCCGAGCACTGAGTCCTGGGGAATGCCAGTGGTGATAGTAGTGGGAGTGAGGTGGAGTCAGCTATTTTTACAGACTGGGTTCTGTCTAGTAGGTAGGCTCTGAACCAGTTTGTGGATATTGTGGATAACCCAGCACCAGATAGGCAAGATAATAACAGGGGGTGGGATACTGTGTCAAAAGCTTTGGCTAAGTTGATGAAGATTGCTGATGTAAATTGGCCTTTGCCCATCCCCGAGAGGATGGAATCAGTGAGCCTTAGTAGGGGGGTGATGGTGGTGGAGTGTTTTTTTCTAAAACCTGACTGGAAAGTTGTGAAGAAGTTGGTTTCAGAGAGAAAGTGGGAGAGTTGTGAGAGCGCGAGGTGTTCCTGGAGTTTAGCGAGGGTGGGGAGGAGGGAGATGGGACGGTAGTTTGCAGTGGTAGTGGGGTCTCCTCCTTTAGCTAGTGGTAGGACTGTGGCATGCTTCCATTCCTTGGGAATTGATTCAGATGAGAATGAGAGATTTAGTAGGGCTGCGAGGGGTGCAGCTATGGCAGGGGCAGATAGGAAGAGGAATTTGTTGTCCTAGACCATCAGGCGATTTTCCCTCGGTGGGGTTCAGGGAGAGAAGGGCATTTAAGGTTTCCATGGGAGAGATGTGCCTGAAGAAGAAGGAGTTTAGGCCGGGCAGTGAAGGGGTTTCCTGCCCTGAAATTGGGCGGAGTTACTGCTGGAAGGGAGGCCAGAAGGTGCGTTGCACATATAGTGAGTAAGTTGAACTCAGAGGCAACCAACTGGAGGTCGGAGAGGAAGTCCCTTGAGAGAGTGGGGGAAGGGAGCTGATGACTTTCCAGAATTTAGATGGCCTACCAAGATTGGCATTTAGGGTGTTGTTAAAATATTCGGCCTTGGCTAAACGGGTGGCCTTGGTGCATTTGTTTCAGAGCATGTGGTAGGTGATGTTGTTGCCTGGGAGGAGCATAGCTTTGTAATTTCGCCATGCCCTGTCACAGACTTTTTGGCATGCTATTAGCTCAGGGGAAATCCAGGGAAGGTGAGTCCCTCGGACCCTAGTGCGGCATAGGGGGGCATGTTTATCCCAGGCGCTAAGGAAGGTGTTCCGGAAGCGTGTAAGGGCAACATCCATGTTAGTACTTCTAAGGATGAGGTCCCAGTTAGAGTAAGCTAGTTCTTCCAGGAGAGGGGAGAGGTTTAGAGAGTTATATAAGGAACTTGGGACCCAATTCCACAGGCTATGTCGTAAATTGCAACCAAAGGCAACTTGTGACATATGCCGCTACAGCATGCACCCTGCACCTGATTCCAGTATGGGCAGGGTTCCCGCAACTATGTCCTGTGAGTTGTGTCACCCCCAGTGGTGCACCACAGGAAGGGCGCACGTGAACAGGGTGCTGCAAGCCGCAGACTGGCCCACTGACATGGTACAGCCACCATCACCCAGCCCCATGCCCAGAAATGAGCCTGCAATCCCTGGCAGGCCATACAGGGTGCTGGCAGCAGTTCACCAGCCTGGGGGGGGGGTGGCACCACACCACATTAATGGGAAATGGGCCAGGGTGACCCCAATATTGCTGGGGATTGGGGTCCAGTGGGAGGGTCCTTTTATGCATTGGGAGGGGTCTGCAGCAGTGTGTGGGGGACGGGGCTGGGTGGGGGTATCAGGTTCCTGTGCCACGGCAGCCATGCTGCTGATCGTACGCCGCGCCAGCATTGCTGGTCTAACTGTACATTGCGGAGGTCCTCCCTAGGGTTCTGGAATTGCAATTGTGCGGGTTTAGGCAGCCGCCCTTTTGGAATAAGTGCATGTGCTGCCGTAACCCTACATGCTTGCAGCTGGGTGATCGGATGGGCGTGGTTCTACCTGGGCGCAGGGCAGCCTTCAACTTGCCATAGGCAGCGTCTTGGAATCCTGAATGTTGAACCCATGGTGAAGTGCTACTTGTGCCATTTGTTATGGTGCAGTCACTCTATGGCATGTGATGTCCTTTCAGAATCGGGCCCTTTGTATCTAGTATGTATATTACAATGTCAGTCTGAAACTTCTTGTAGTCCACCTTTGTATATAAGAAACTTTGTATCCAAGCAGGACAACTTTGTAAACAGGGCTGCAAAGTTCTAGCAGTTCTAGCCTGCTGAAAAATGATTTATCATCATCATCATCATCACATATACTAAAATTATGACCATAGGATCCTGGAAAAATCCACAAATTAGACTAACAGTCACCGGTGCAATTCCCGGAATTTCAAATCTTGAAAATGGAATTTCATTACTTTGAAGAGCCATTAACGCATCAATAAGAACTTTGTAAAACATGATATTTGGACATAAAGCAGCTTGAAATCTCTCATTAACTTTGTATTTCTTATCCCCATTATTTATTGCTGAGGTTATATGCATGACAACAGGATTGTTGTTCCTAGAGGGTTCATCAGCTCCTATGACTTCTTCCCAACCTGATGTCATAATACCCTGCTTGTGACAACACAGTTGTTTCCATGGTAACAGACTGTGTTGTCACAACAGAACATTATGCTTCAAATAGGGAATAAGCTATAGAAGCAAGTGAACTCTAAGGGATACAAATCTTGTTTTTGTGGGAATGTCTTCACTAATAAATAATGAAGAAGAGAAATCTATAGAAAATATTTGAAGTAACAGCTGAACTGTGTCTGAACATTATCTTTTTTGAGGTTTTTCCAAAGGCGTCAGCTGCTCTTTAATCACCATAAATCAGTGGCCTTGATCATAACATAGAGAATAATGCATAGGCGACTGTGTGTCATGAAGTTTGTTTTACACATCTGAGGTGTGTGATGACCCATAACCCTTGAGTGCAAAACTCGAGAGCTTTACATGGTCATCAAACACCGAAGGTGTGTTAAAAAAAACAACTTCATTAGCAACAATCACTTAATGTTTTCTTTTCTGTAATAACTAGTGCAGGGACATGAGCACAGCAATCAAGTTTCCCAACAGGGAAAGTGAAGCGCAGGCTCTCCAAATGCCCTAATTACTGGGTATGACATCATACCTGGTTGTTATGGCACTTGATCACACTGATAATCAGCGGGATAAAGGCGGGTCACCACTTACTATATCTTCATTCAAAATGGTTTACAGGAACTTGTAACTATAAAAGTTCTTTTCAATAAGTGCTGCAGCCCCACCACCATCTTCTTCTTCCCTGAGATAAAAATGCTTCTTCCTCCACTGCCATTTTAAAAGTACTAAATGAAGTGGAATTTAAGGTAGCAGGACAATAGATGTGGTGAACCTTTGTCTATCGGAAAACAAATGCATCAAGGCTGCCCAATGAACCTGCAGGTAGTGTGTTGTGTTCCCATGCTGGGGACCCGAGTTCTGGAGTAGACCTGGGAGCCAGCTGGGGCAGACCGGGGAAGGGGGGCTGGAGAAGGATTTTGCTACACAGCAGTTCTTCCAGCTGGGTGGGGAAGATGCAAAGTTCCTCTGCACTAGTGACCCCTGCAGAGGGCCCGGGAGTGGCATGCCTCCACTGCTGAGGCACGCTATGTGCTGGCATGGTCTGTTGGGATGTTACCTGGTGCCGTAAGGGAGGTAAATGGGGTCAGAGGAGAAATTGTAAAAACACTTAGCACATAGGCTGCCATGTATGATGGCAACTGTACCCACTAGGATGACAGCGAGGGAGTGACAGATAGGGACGAGAAGGCTGGGGAACACCTGTCAGACACTGGCAGCAGCAAGGGGGGGGCACAGAGCTGAATAAAAATGAAACAAAAAAAAAACATTGTCCCCAAGGCACCATGGAGGTACACGGGGGGTGTCCAAAGTCCACATCAATAAACCTAGCCTCTGCAGACTATCTTATTTCTCCAAGTCCACATCTGACTGTTCAGGTCACTTGTGAGTTCCTGCTCAGTCTCAAGCTTTGAGATCAGCTAATTTGCATCCTCAGCCATCAGCAGCCAAGCAGGAAATAGGGACACAAAAGTGATTTTAAAATCACGCAGGTGACCCTCACAATTCTGAAAGTCCTTTCGGTGCATCTTTGTGGCACAGGAGTGATTTGGTAATGAATGGATAATTGCTTCACCAGCAAAAAGTTCCTTGATGTGCTATGTTGATGCCAGAGCTCTGTCCCTGAGGCTAGATAGATCTGGCCAGTATTATTAGCAGGGTGTGTGGGATATTTGTATTTGCAGGAGCACACCTAGGTTTAACTCGATATACCCGATTCAGTGACTTGGTGTGGGGTGGATACTGACCATTTGGAGAAGATGTGGAAGCCAGGTTTCCACAAACCCCACTGGGGCCTCTCCTTCACACCCTTCAGGCAGTCTCACCAACCTGAGGTTCCTTTCATGGAGCGCATTCATCTGCCTATAACTGCTGTTAAAGCAGTGTGGTTTTATATCACCAGGAAGGGGGCCGCCTTTGCCATCACTTTTTGACTTTCAGCAGTTCCCACCTTCTCAGTCACCTGAGAGACCACCTGCTCCACAATCTGCATACGACTGGTAAACTCTGCGATATTCATTTCTATATAGCCTACACTAATCTGCACATTGTTTGGAGGGTGTTTTTAATGTCCATGACCTCAGACAGCATATGCTGCTCCCTGACTGGTAGATCCTGCCTGTTTGCAGTACCTTGCTTTGGCTTGAAAAAATAATTTGCGGTTGACTTCTGGTTTTGAGACTCTCTCTTCCAGTAAATATGATAAGGCACTGTGTTTCCGCACAATTCTGTGCGCAGTCTCGTTCATTTAAGTAGCTTTTTGATCTACACTAGCTGCCTGGAATGGAAGCTGTCTGAAATGCATGTAGCCTAGCAGATGGTTAGCTCTGCCCCCTCATTTGCTTATTGGTTAACACTGCATATTCTGTGTTGAATTTTTGTCTGCAATCTTCGTCAGGACTAAAGCTGAAGCTGGTAAGCAGGAATGAAATGCACATATTTCACGGCCGTTTTGTATCAAGGTTAAGCAGCAGAAAGCTCAGACTTCATAAAGCGCTCCAGGTAGTAAAGAATTAAGTGGTTAAATTATGGGGTCTAAACACATTAGAGTTATTGTTGTAATGAGTGAGGTTAAGGGAGCTGTTGTGATCCCCTTCACTGACTTTCCCCCTTTTACTGGACCCCCAGCCTCTTCACCTGGACTTACCCTGCCTCTGTCCTCCATGTCTTACCCCCACCAAAGAGGGGGCTGTTGGGGTTCACTAAGCCCCTTCACAGAAACTGATCTGGTACAGAGGGACAGGGTGCCTGTATCACAGGTGGGCTTCATCCTACTGTTCTTACATTGTGATACTGCACTGATACAAGAAACCTACTTGAGGGAAGCAAGGGTCAAAATTAAGTTTGCAGCCAGTAGCCAGCAGCACTAGTGACTGAGAAAATCCACAAGCCCTACCAACTTTTCCACTGGCCCAGCTAGTATGCTTCTTGAAATGTTACCATCTCTAGTACAAGCCTGCATGGCTAACTAAAGGAAACTCTTAGCTGCTCTTTTTTCACCCACTCCCAACAGGGTCTCAGCGGCAGCCTTGCCAACCATCCAGGGCTCTGTTCCCCCCTTCCCCATCGTGGGGAGTCATGCCACATGGCAGTGGGGGCTGTTTTTTTTCTTTTGTGGAGGTTTTCCCCACCCCAGAGCATGGAGGTGCAGCATGCAATGATGCCAGTCCTTCCACGCACAGCATGCCGGGCATCTCCGTGATCCTCCCCACCCTCCATGTGTGGTCTGGCACCAACCCCCAGCTGCCGCTAGGGATCAGGCATGCAGTGGATGCTGCAAACCCCCGGAGGAGAGCAGACCGTGGGTCGCTCAATCCTCTTCCCCCCGGCCAGCCCTCCAGTGACCCAGGCTTGCTCATGAACCTGGGTTGCCAACATCATAAGTGGTAATGCTACTGCTGTGCCAGTTTGCTGGCTGCTAAAGGAAACTCTTACTAGCCTAATACAAAATCTACTGGCATTTGGCTAATTGGCTGGCACCAGTTTTGACCCGTGTAATGTTGCGCAGAATGTGGGTGATACATGTGTTTGAAAGTTTATTATACAATGGCAAGAAAGAATCCTGGACTCTGATTGGTCAGTCTTGGGCTGGACCCATGATGTTATCCCAGTACAACATCACGGGTTTAGTCTCAGCACTGTGAACCTCTTGACTGATTCTTTGCATTAGCTTGATTGTTTGCATCTTCTCTTAAGAAACAAAACTACTTTTCCACACTAAATCATCTTTAAAATGTTTTTTTATGTTGGCGCGCTTGCGCAGTCAACACCATGGGACAGTGCAGCTTTGGAGGTGGAGTCGCTGTCGAGCTGAATGCAGGGCACACACCAGTAGGTGCGTCCCACATTCCCCAATCAGCCTGCATGCGGGCGCCACACCATGCATACATAATGTGGCAAGCACATCTAAGAAAAGGTCCGCTGCAATCCAAGCAAAGCTCGTCATACACAGCGGTCCTTTTCTTGCCGTGTTCTCCGCCATTATGTGCATGGTCAGCGAGTGGGCGGCCACTTAACTACTGCTGACTTCAGGGGTGCCCAATCCCCCTGTCGGTTAACCCCCCCTGCTTTCTTTGTGTGCCGATGGGGGAGTCCACCTCGTCGGCATAAACCTCTCATTGTTGAATGTGCCGAGGGGTGCCTAACTCTTGGCTCGGCCCCACCTGCTTTCTTTGTGTGCCGATGGGGTGCCCAGTCCCATCAGCATTACTCCCCCCACCGTAGTGTGCAGATGAGGGTGCCCAGTCCCCCGTCGGCTACAGACACCCCTCACGAACAGTTAGGTGTCATGCTGGGAGCCACCCCAGCATGCCAAATCCTGCAAAAAAAAAAAACTGTCCCATAATGGGGTTTTTGATTTTTTCCTGTAAAATAACGGTCCCTCGTAGTCTCGATGCCCCCACCGCACCCACCACTGCGCACCTGCCTCCCCTCACCCACCGTACCCCATACTTACCTACAGAGTCTGGCGCAACGATCTTCTGTGGACCGAGAACACGTCTGCACTCTTCAAAGCCGACCGCGAACTGAAGAAATGCCGGTAAGCTGTATAATGGAATGAATAGGGGTTTTTCAACTTTAATGCATATCTCAGGCATTTTTGCAAATTTTGGCCCCAAATTTTCAACATGGGGTTTTTGGGACCCCTTCTCATGAATTCTTGCACTGTCTTGGCATTATTCGATCCCGAAAGGTGATTTTATAGTCACTGCACGGAATCACCTTTCGGGACTGAGTAACGACATGACAGTGCCACTGTTCATGAGAGGGGCTCTCAAAAAGCCTATTTTGCACGTTTGGTGGGAAAAATCTAAAATTACTGTTTCACGGCGTGCATTAGCAACTGCGCGCAGCGCACGTCAGAGATAGCGACGGTAATATTTTCACCACATTCTCAACGTTGCCATTTTACCACACCTTCTTGTGAACCGTATAGCTGTAAATTTTTCATATCCTTGCCGAAATGTGTTTTCGCAGTTCCGGCTCAGAATAGCGCGGTCGCTGTGCGAAATCAGTGTTCGGGACACATTACGAAAATGACAGTGACACTGTTCATGAACAGAGGTCCTAAAATGCCTGTGTTGAAAATTTGGTGACAATACTCCATAAAATGACTGTGTTACAAATGTGTGTTGCGCAGTTTGCACGCACGCTCATAAGTTCTCAAACTTATATTTTCACTCCACATTTTCAACAGTGCCATTGTTCTACACCTCCTAATGAACAGTACAGCTGTCATTTTTCACATCCTGACCAAAATCTGTTTTCGCAGTTCCAGCGCACAATAACGCAGTCGCTGTGGAAAGCCCATGTTCGAGACACATTATGAAAATGGCAGTGACACTGTTCATTAGCAGATGTCCTAAAATGCCTATGTTGAAAATTTAGGGACGAAAGTCAATAAAATTAGTGTTTTACTAGCGCACGTTGCGCAGTTTGCATGCACACTCGTGAATCTGTAATACTTTCACTCCAGCTGTTCATCATTGCCGGTTTTCCATACCTCCTTATGAACAGTACAGCTGGCTGAAATGTGTTTTCGCACGTCTGGTGCAGAATTGCACGGTCACTGTGCAAAATCACTCTTCGGGACACTTTCAGGAAGTGACGGTGACACTATTCATTGGTAGAGGTCCTAAAATGCCTATGTTGAAAATTTGGTGGCGAAAGTCCTGACAATGACTGTGTTGCAAGCGTGCACTGCGCAGTTTCCACGCACTCTTGTAACTTTGTAAATCTGCAATATTTTCATGCCACATTTTCACCACTGGCATTTGTGCACACCTCATTATCAGCGGTCCAGCTGCCATTTTCCACAGCCTGCTCAAAGCGTGTTTCCGCTAGCCTCTGCCGCAGAAAGTGAGCTGTCACAGCAAAATCACCTTTTGGGACACATTAACAAACTCACAGCGCTATGCCTCTCCACCTCCGCCACTGCCAATGCCAGCATGACAACATTCGGCATTGACAAATGCTTATTTAATTCTGTATAACAACAAGCCATTGTATAGTAGCAATAATGCCCTCTAGGGTGTGTGTTGTGCTGGGATAACGTCATGCCTCAGGTATTGGACGCACTCGGCCTGTGGCCTCGTGCCCAACCACCTGAGGCATCACGTTATCTCAGCATGACACACACCCTGTTGGGCATTATTGCTTAATTAAACTCCAAGCAATGATAGGGGGAAGATGGGGTGGTAGTAATGGCATGCAGATAGTTATCAGCAGTGTAATTGGCCCCAATATAAGTGATCCTGCCTTCTTTCATCTGGCTCAAGCCTAGACATCCAGTATTGTTATGGTTGGAGATTATAATCAAGTATTTGACTCCGTCATAGGTAAGATCCTCTGTAAAGTTTTTTTCTAGGTGTGTGGGAATGGTGCACTGTCCACACTCTGACAGTCTTTCTTTCCCTTTAATTCCAGCCAGAACATCTTCAAGCTAAGCTCCTCCCACCCACCCAGGTGGTATACTCCTCAGCACCACCCATGATGTCAGATCTTCCTTTCCACTGGAAGAGTCAGATCTCCTCCTTCACAGCTCCATGTGCAGTGTAGGTCTCTGTATCTTAAGTGTGCCATTGTCATTTCACTTCGTCATCGTGTTTGTTGTTTCTCAGTTCCGCTTTGTGCCATGGATCGAGAAGAAACCTGGTCCAGTCCCAGTTTCAAATGCTGCCTTCACTGCAACCAAAAACTGTCCAGGATGGACCTGCATTTGTCATGCATCTACTGTCATGGGGCACAGCATGATGTTCAGGCTTGCGGCCTGTGCAAAACTCTTTTGCCCTCGTCCATTGAGGATCGCTATGCATGCCTCCTCCTCAGTCGGCTGGATGAACCTGACCCCCCCAGTCCACTTGAAAGATGCCCATAAGGTGGTGTCTGTGGCAGCAGGCTCGCTGGCACAGCTTGCAGCCTTAGACGAGACGTCAGCCCAAGCTGCAGTGGGTGTTTCGTTGGTGTCAGCGCTGCTCCCAGATGGGGCCAGCATTGGAGCTTCCTTTATGGAAACTTTGAGAGAGATGTGCAAATCCCTCCAGACCCTTGGGGAGGGCCCTTCCTGGGGCGAGAAGAAAATGCTAAAAAATCCCACCATTGGTCATGGGACCAGGAACGAGGATGCTCTTCCTGCTCCCATCATTGCCTCGATCGCTTAACAACCATCGAGTGCTCGGCTTCGGCCAAGCCTCTGTTGGTCAAGGGCCAGGACAGTAACTCCACAATACCCCCATCAAGCTTGTTGACCATGACACAGGTTGACCAGGCAGTCAAAATCTTTCTCAACCTGGTTGACCCATTGTCTAAAGGGATCGAAGATGACTCAGTCTCCAGGACTCTGTTTCTTTCGACCCTCTCCTAGGAGGGTCAGGAGCAATTGATGGACCTGTCTGTCTCGTCCCAGGATTTGCCTCCTTCTGGGGTCCCACGGCAGGAGCTGGTGCATGTTCGTTACATGGCCCCTCCGCCCAGTTCTCCTCTCTGGTGACGATTAAGTCATCAGTCGAGATTGTGGTTGAGAGAATTCTCATGCTCCCACTCTCAACCCATGGCCCGGAAGTGCCACAGGCACTCCTCTTCCTCCTTGTCTTTGAATGAGGAGAGACTCCATTGCAGGCCGCGTTGGTGCTATGGGGAGCTGAAGTGGCAACAGTGGGTTCTTGGGCAGGGTAGGTTCCTTCCCCAATTCCCACACTTCCTTGGTGGCTATTGTCCTGACCTTCCCCTCGTCCTGCCAGCCCCAACTCTTTGGGGCCACCAAGGAGACATCTTCCTGCCTCCCGCTCTACCCATGCCCACCTACATATCCCCCATGGAGCCTCGGATTACCCCTCCGGGTGGGGATGAGGTGCTGCCCCCTACACCCCAAGCTACTCACAGTTTTTCGTCGGTCCGGTGGCGGCAGGGTGAGCGGGGGCACATTGGAGGCATGCTCCGAGTAACCTGTTTTCCCAGTCCTGGCAGGCGTTATCCTCCATTCCCCCCCCACCACGCTGTGTAGACCTCGACGTCAAGGTGCACGTGCCAACATCCACAGCGTGATCTTGCCCACCCTTCCCCTATGGGGCTTGTAGTACCCCGAGCCTCCGCTCAGGGTCAGACAAGTTGTGGGCATTGGTCCCCCCCTTCCCCCAGGAGGGCGAGCTATCGTGGGACACTCAAGCCACTCTCCCCCAGCCAGCCCTCCAACGACCCGAGTCTGCTCCCGAACCTGGGTCACTGGCATCGCAAGCAGAAATCCCACTGCTGCACTGGTGGGCTGGCTGAGAGCAGTTCTTTATGCCCCACAGGCTTTGAGCACAGCGCTTCACCTGGGACACCTCCTCATACAGACAGACACCATGGTGGTGGTGGTGTTTTACCTCAACAAACAGGGCGGCACCCACTTATACCCACTTTGTTGAGAAGCAATGCAGGTATGGAACTGGGCCATAGTTCACTGCCTAGATATTTTGGTGGTTCATATCCCAGGGGTTCAAAATACTCTGGCCGACACCCTCAGCAGGACTCGATCCAGAGCACATGAGTGTGCCCTTCTACAGTCTGTCATAGACAATCTCTTCAACAGATGGGGTAGGCTAGAGCTGGACCTCTTTGCATCCTCTATCAATGCAAAGTTGCCCAGATTTTGCTCGCTAGATCCAGGGTCTGGAGTTTTCTGGCAAGATGTGTTGTCCCTCCGCTGGAGAGGGAGGTTCCTTTGTGCATTCCCTCCCTCCCCCTTCCTACAGAAGGTACTTCTCAAGCTGCAAATGGAGGGGGCAGTGATGATCCTTGTGGCCCCATTGTGGCCACGACAGATTTGTTTTCCCCTGCTGCAACAGCTGGCAGCCGAACCTCCGCTTCCCCTGCCACTGAGCTCTCACTTGCTCTCCTAGGACAATGGGACCTTGATACACCTGAACCTGCAGTCATTGCATCTCCATGCATAGTTCCTGAGGACCTAGCTAAGTCATGCTTTGGGGTCTCGGACAGGGTTGCCAATGTTCTGGTGGCTGCTAGAAAACCTTCCACCGGAGCCACTTATGCCATGAAATGGAAGCGCTTTTGCCTCTGGGCTACTGCCCGCCATCTTGATCCCTTGACCTGTCCAGTGAGCTTGATCCTCGAGTACCTGTTGTCACTGTCGGACTCGGGGTTGGGCTACTCATCAATCAAAGTTCATTTGTCTATAATCTCTGCTTACCATGCCCCTGTTCGAGGCAGAACTGTGGCACAGTTGGACTTGGCCCGCACCTTTCTGCGGGGTTTTCTCCATATGAAGCCACCCATCAGGGACCCCATCCCTCCTTGGGACCTTCTGTTCATGCTGGAAAAGCTTACCTTACCCCCATCTGAGCCAGCTGAGGATTGCGAGCTTCGCTTCCTTTCCTGGAAAGCATTATTTTTGGTTGCTGTTACTTCGGCCTGGAGAATTTTCAGAGTTACAGGCCTTGATGTGCAAGGAGGCTTATTTGATGTTCCACAGGAATGGGTGGCCTTGAGGATCAGTCCTAAGTTCTTACCAAAGGTGGTGCCCGAGCTGACCCTGAATCAGGACATACACCTCCCAGTGTATTATCCAGAACACTCAAACCGGGGTGAGGCTATTCTCCACACGCTGGATGTCCACCGTATTCTGTGTTATTATCTCTCCAGAATGCGAGAGTTTAGGTGTTCTGATCAGCTTTTTGTTTCCTTTGCCCTCAGGAACCAGGGGGCTACTGTAGCCAAACAGACCCTCTCCAAATGGCTGGTAACCTGTATTTGCTTTTGTTACCAGAAATATGATAAACCTCTGCCAGGCTCAGTGAAGGGTCACTCCACAAGGGCAGTAGCAGCATCCTTTGCCACTTTTAGGAATGTGTCTGCAGCTGACATTTGTGTGGCCACCACGTGGAATTCGGTCCATACCTTCATCAGACATTACAGTCTTGACATTGCCTCTAGACACAGAGTGGGCTTCTGACTTGCAGTTCTGCAGGGACTCCTCTCCTGAGGGCATTCCCCTCTTGGCATTTCTCTGCTTCCTCCACCTGAGATCAGTCTGGGTCTCCTTTACTGCATGGGACTCAGTTCTACATGTTACCTGCTGCAAGAGCTGACTCTTGAAGTAAGATAGTACAGTTATGTAAGAATTTATCGTAACAGTAGATCTTCAAGAGAAGCTCTTGCAGCAGGTATGGCTTCCCGACCACCTTGGGACTCTCTTCTGCACTTGGTTTGCATTGGCAATGTTATGATTGCTCTATGTGGTATTCGCCTCGGTTCTCTGTTCCTGATCACCTTCCATCCTCGATGCCGGATTCTCCAGCAGGAGAATTAAGGGATGCCAGGGACCGCTCTCCCTTTATACCACATGTAACGTCGGGGTCAAGCCAACATCGGGAGGTAGTCCCCACTGTAGACTGCTAGCTTGAAGTTTTCCGTTGTGTCCTGTTGCCTGCCAGCTTCAGTCCTACATGTGTTACCTGCTGCAAGAGCTTCTTTTGAAGATATACCACTACGGTAAGTTCTTACATAACTGTACTATTTGACAGCAGATAAGGACCGCTTGGCCAACCTAGTTTGCCAATTTTCCCTACCTGTTTCATATTCCGCAGATCCTAAATGATCTGAGACTTATCCTCTCTTTCCTATCGCTAGAGTTCCTTTATGTCTGTCCATTGCGTTTTTGAATTCCCATACCGTTTTTGCCCCTAAAACCTCTGCTGGGAGGCTGTTTCATGGATCCACCACCCTTTCCATGAAAAAATACTTTCTCACATTACATCTATGTCTACTCCCTCTATCTTCATATCATGGCCCCTTGTTCTTGAACATCTTTTTTTTTTGAAAGATGCTACCCTCTTGTACCTTACTTACACCCTTGAGGTATTTGAAAGTCTATATCATCTCTCTCATCTCTCTCTCTCTCTCTCTCTCTCTCTCCTCTCCTCCAGGGAATACATATTGAGATCCTCCAGTTTCCCCTCATATGACTTTTGGTGCAACCCCTGCACCATTTTTGTCGCCCTTCTCTGAAATGCTTCTACTCTGTTTATGTCCTTCCAGAGATGCGGCCTCTAGAACTGTACACAATATTCTAGATGAGGTCTCACAAATGTTCTATACAGTGGCATCACCACCTCCTTCCATCTGCTGGAGATGCGGCTCCCTATGCACCCCAGCATTCCACTGGCTCTCCTCACAGCCTTCTCATGTAGTTTGGTAACCTTTAGATCATCAGATATGATTACTCCCAGGTCCCGTTCCTGTTTGGTGGCACACAGTGCAAGAAAGCAGCAGCAAAGGCAAACAAGATGCCGGGATACATATCTAGGGGGATCAGTAGTAGGAGAGAGGAGGTTATACTGCCCTTGTACAGGTCCCTGGTAAGGCCTTATCTAGAGTATGGGGTTCAATACTGGTGCCTACTCCTCAACAAGGACATTAACCTACTGAGGAAGAAGATCCAGAGGAAGGCTACAAAGATGATATCGGGTCAGCAGGGTAAGGCATATGAGGAGAGGTTGAGGGTACTGAACATGTACTCCCTGGAAGACAGGAGAGAGAGAGAGAGGGGACATGATTGGGACCTTCAAGTACTTGAAAGGGATAAATAAGGTGAGCCTCTTTAAAATGAGTGGCAACCATAACACGAGAGGGCACAGTCTTAAGCTGGAGGGTGGGAGGTTTAGAAGGGAGGTCAGAAAACACTTCCTTCACAGAGAGGGTGGTGGACACTTGGAGTGCACTTCCAGAAGAGGTGATCTTGTTGAAGACAGTGGACAGCTTTAAGAGAGGCTGGGATAGGCATAGGGGGAAGGTAAGGATCATGGGTAGGGAGGATGGGAGGTGTGGGGAGGGCAGGGACAGTAGCTCAGGCTTTGTACCCTGCAATATGAGCAGACTAGATAGACCAAATGGCCTTCTTTTGCTGGCTTCTTCATATATTCATGTGTCAGTACCTCCCCCCCATCATGTACTCTTCCCTGCATTTCTGTAATGCAAGTGCATGATCTTGCACTTCTTTGCATTGAATCTTAGCTGCCACACCCTTGTCCACTCCTCAAGCTTGCTTAGGTCCCTTCTTATTTTCTCTACCCCTCTGGGAGTGTCAACCCTGTTGCAGATCTTTAGGCACTTTTCAACTACCAGTTGTGTAATGGAGTAACCGTTACAGAACTAGTTTACCATTCCATCCACTGTCGTGTAAATTGCACTCCTTCCGATTCTGAGCGAACGCTCACCCAAACAGCATTCCATGGTTGGCTTGGTTCATCCTGATATCTTTCGTTGCATCCTGCAGTGTGAAAAGACCATTCTGTCAGCTGCGTGTCCCATGCAGTAGCTCTCATGCAAGATACTGCTCCAATAGGAACCGTGGGACAGGGTGTGCCGACATGTTGCTGTGCGTGTAAACTGAGGGCACAACAGAACAGACTGCAACGGCACTACGCAGGTAACGATCCTTTCAGCAGAGAAACCTGTGTGTAAAAGTGCCTTTTGTGTCATCTGCAAAGAGACATACCTTCCCTTCTAGCCCCTCTGCAATGTTGCATATAAAGATATTAAAGAGGACTGGTCCGAGCAGATCCCTGCAGGATCCCACTGGTCACCCCCCCTTCAGATTGAACTCCGTTCACCGCCACCCTCTGTGTTCTATCACTCAGCCAATTTTTGACCCAATTTACCACCCTTGGACCTACTCCTAGCTCAGCTTGTTTACTAGCCTCCTGTGTGGCATGGTATGGAAGGCCTTGCTGAAATTCAGGTAGGCCACATCCACCGCCCCCCCCCACCCTGATCCACCTTCCTAGTCACTCAAAGAAATCTATCAGATTTGTTTGACAAAATCTTCCCGCTGTGAATCCACAAAGTCTACCTGCTACCTGGAAGTCAGCACACACCTTAATTTCCCACTACCACATTGACCTTGAGTCATGCCAGGATGCTGTTTTTGGGACATTAGTTCTCCAATCCCTTGTTCACCAGATAGGGGTGTGTGCCCCTGCCCCTCCTCCCAGAGAACTGGTAGAAGTCTGCCAGAGTGTGGATGCTAGACCATATCCACACCACTAGAAATGAGGGTTACTCACCTGTAACTGTAGTTCTAGGAATGGTATATGGTGCACATCCACATGACCCACCCGACCTCCCCTGCAAGTGGCACATGGATCCTTGCTACCAGCATGCAAGATCTGACATCACAGGGTGGTACCGAGGAGTATACCACCCTGGTGGGTGGGAAGGGCTTAGCTTGAAGATATTCTGGCTGGATTTAAAAGGAAAGGAAGACTGCCAGAGTGTGGATATGCACTGTACACCACTCCTGGAACTATGGTTATGGATGAGTAACCCTCATTTTTTTAATTCTTTGGTAACCAGGTGAGGCCCACTAGGCCCTTGGCTTGTTTTCAGGGATGACCCAGGACAACTGAGGAGGTTAAGTGACTTGCTAAGTGTCAGAAAGTATGCAAGTGAAGGCTGTGGAAATTAAGCCCAGGTCTGCTGGATGTACCAAGCTAATTCACAGCTCGTTACTCTATCCTCTAGGCTATATCTGCCATCCCTTGCCACCCCCCAGCTCCCTCCAACTCCCTCCCTCCATACCCCCAGCACTTCCCTTTCCACCCACCCACCCACCCCCAAATATTCTCCTTCTCCCAATCCCTTTCTCTCTTTCTCTCTAATCTACCCTTCGTTCGCACTCTCCCCCCTTTCTTTCTCCTACTCTTTGCAATACTCTACCTTGACAGGACCCCCCTGCGGCAGCTATGCCATACGTTGCTAATTGGGAAACCTTGTTCGCACTCTTCCCCCTGTCTTTCTCCTACCCTTTGCGATACTCTACCTTGACAGGCCCCCCTTGGGCAGCTATGCTGTATGTTGCTAATTGGGAATCTCCTCCCACTGTTTAATTTCAGTTATCTAGATTACTCAAATGCATTATTTATCTGTTTTCTGTGTTACATGGCAATCTAAACTGTCAAGTTGTTGTTATGTCTCTGCTGTTTTACATCCTGACGTGGAACCTTTATAAAAGAGTGTATACTCAAAGGTTGTATCCAAATTACTGAATAAATAAACAAATAAAAATACATACTGCCAACCAGCTTGACAAAGCAGAGCCTTCTATGCAAATGGCCCTTAAAAAGTCAGTCACAGATTTAGACTGTGTAGACTCATGGCACCCTGCCACCCTAACAGGAGAGAGTACTCATATTTTTCACAGGTGCATTCTTCATACTCAAGACTAGATATGCCACTAATCTCATCTGGGCTGTGTAACTGGGTTAGTGATGCCTGTACTCCGGACATCCTTATCTCAGACCATACCCTGTGGGAGTGACGTTGAATGGGGAAGGTATGGGAGGGAGACCCCTAAATGGCGGTGTACTGTAGTATCTTTAAAGAAAATAAATTCCATACTTCGTTAACCATGGTGATACTTGCATATTCTGAGGACAATGTTACTCCAGCCATGGTCCCTAGGGTTTTATTTGATAACGGCAACTCAAAATGAGTGCCGACAACAACAGCGAACCCAACATCGCCGAAAGTGAAAACGGCACTCTGAATCACAGTGACCACCGCAAACAGCAATAGTGACTTACTTTCTCTGCGGGGGGCAATATAAATTAAATGTTTATGCGGGGTTTGTGCCGCCCAAAATTAATATAGTCAACTCGTGGGGTGGGGGCAGACACAGGAGAAAGGAGAAAACTCTGGAGTGGGGCTACTCTGGAGGGGGGAGACAATCTGTGGCAGGAGGGAACAAAGCCAGGAGGGTGGGGGAACAGCAGTTACTTAAAAAAATATATATTAACCCCCCACCCAAAAAAGAAAAATACAAATTCACCACAGCCAGACGTGAACCCAGGTCCACCAACTACAGAGGCAGTGACTAAAGCCATTACACCAAACAGCCAGCTGGGAACTATTTGGCCAAATATAGCCCCATAGCCTGCTGCAGCTGATGTAGCTCCCTGCTACACTTGCTATGTACAAATCCTCACTATAGTTAAACACTCGCTATCCCTACCGGTGGTCAAACTGAGCTGCTTAAATTGAGTCACCAATATTACTTAATACCGTCCCTAGTACTGTATGGGAAGCCTCTAAGGCTGGTATCAGAGGCAAAGATCACAGCATAGGTAGCTGAACAGAAAACATTTAGATCTGAAGAACTACATGCCAAACAGCGTTGGTAAGTTACTTTTGTATTAATTTCTATTACTTTTTGAAACTTGTTCCAGAAAGCTCTGAACAGTCACTAGCAAGGATGCAGAAGTACTGGAAAAAGTAATACACCTTACAGTTACAATTACTTATGTCTATTCATACTGTAACCCCTAGGTGGCGCTATCTGAAGGGCTACTACCCCTGCCTGCTTGGCTAGGAGCAGGTTAAGGGGCCTGAGTTCTGAAATGGGTGCCTCTACCCGGAGGTCAGGGTCAGTAGTGGTCAAGCTAACCTGGGCACAGCCCTTCGGAACACTGTAACCCCCTTCTTTCCTTACTAGTGGCTGGAACAATACACAATAATCACTTTTACAATACCCCTGATACACCACACAAGTACCCACTCTGTTTGCACTTACCACCAGGGCTTTCCTCTGGCTCGACCCTGGGGACCCCCTATAAAACAAGGTTATACACAGCAAATAACAGCAGTACAGTACTCTTGCACAAACTGGAACCACAGTCAGGTAAATGCAAAAAGAGTTAGATCTGATTTATTTAAGGGAATTGAACAAGGGAGGGGTGTAATCAGGTTAATTTGCTTAAAGGCTGTATCAATCAAACAGTTATGCATGCACATATGGGTCCATAAACAGTCACACACTCTAGGTACCCAGGTGAAGAAGAGGTGGGCTAGCCAGGATCGTTGCCCAGGGTAGGCCGGCATCGCAGCTGGTTGGGGCCAAGTGATGGAAGAAAACAACATGCACCACACACACTAATTGTAATCCGGAGCTGGAGGGCTCAGTTTGTGAAAGAAAAGAAACAACAAGACAATCAGATGACACACTTAGATTAAGCTGTTGCAGGGAGCTACCCTGATGGTTACTCATGATACCCAAGACTAGACACAGGCTGGATGAAAATTGAGACTGCAGGTGGTTGATTTGGAGTGCCAGGAGAAGCAGAGCCCACACGAATCACCGAAGCATCATTCCTGTTCAGGCGTGGGGCAGGGGGCTGATCCCCAGGCTGGTCTCTCGTCGATGGCTTTCTCTGTGCAGTGGGGTAGTCTGGCAGGGCCAGTGTGGCAAGGCCCAGACCGTATGGAGATGAACGCAGATTCAGTCTGGTCGAGCTGGATACAGCTTCCATCAAGCAGAACACAATTCACACAGTGGGGAACCAACTCACGACCCACTATAAACACAAAGCACATTTACATGTAAGTGATTCTACTATACCAGGCAAACCACTCTCTGGTCACAATCGCAAAGTCTCTGCACACACCGGGAGTTTAGGGATAGCTACAAATCCTGATAGGCCGATGCATTCAGCAAATCTTCGGTCTTCTTCAGGTTGATCCTGGTCACAACTCAGTGGCTTACTTCGTTCTCACAAACTCAGATTCAGTCTGAACTGATTCTCTTCTCCCTCTCAGGGGCAGCAGGCAGGCATGCAGGCCAAAACTTAGGCCTTGCCACAGAGACTGTTGCTTCTTCAGCTCCCAACTTAGATCTCACTCAACTGCCAGCAAGCCTGGGAATTTCCCCAAGATCCAAAAGGTTCGGTTGGCTGATTCATCTGTCAGTCACAACAGGAGCTCCCCCTTCAGGTGCAAAAAGGCACCAAAAGCCCCAAACTACAATTCCTACAGATTCTGACTCCAGACAGCTCCTGTAGTCCGGCTCCATTTTAGGTCCCACCAGTACTGATTGGTCCAGTTCGGCAGTCCTGGGCCAAGATAGTGGAGATAAACAAAACAGTCCTTGCTTCAAAGAAGGCAGGTTAGACAAACTACATTATCATTATCACTGTAATAGGTTTTCAGCAAACAGTTATATCTTCTAACAGAGCTCCCTCTGCGCAATTAGCAATGGCAGAAACGGAGCAATTATCAGGCAGCCCGGCCGGGATTCGAGCATGACAACACTCAGCCTCCTCCCAGATTAATCACCACTGCAAATCTATGCAGCCTTTAAAGAGGCAGTACACAGGCACTCTCTGGCAATAATGTTTAACTGCTAAAACGCAGGACACCAACCTGGCAGTGAGCATTTAGGCAAGCTCGAGGAAGCCTTTTCGGGAACCCCCATTTGTAGGGGGGTTACCATTCAAAGGAAATACGTAACTATAACTGATTACATTTATTTGAAAGTAACTAGTAACTAACCTATTACTTTCAAAAAATGTAATCTGTTATAGTTATTTATTATTTTTGTATTGTTTTTGTATAAAAAGAAATAAGCAGCTATAATCGCAAGGTGTATTACTTTTTCTAGTACTTCTCCATCCTTGCTAGTGACTGCACAGAGCTTCCTGGAACAAGTTTCCAAACGTAATAGAAAGTAATAGAAAAAGTAACTTACCCAACACTGATGCCAAACTAGCTCAAATGGGGGAACTGGAGTAATAATATAAAAAAATCAACCCCCCCAGGGCCCCAGACTTACATATGTTAAGGGAAATAGTGAACTGAAAATATGACATTAATGTGTTTGTAAGCTTTATTCTGAATGGAGCAGAAATACTGGAAGGTTGGAGAAAAGGCTAGTAGGTTGCTGGCATATCACCTTAGCAACAGGCACATTGACATACAGTGTCATATGTGGGGTTGGCATAATAACCACTGATCCGGCGCAGATACATTTATTTACTTCAAAAGATTTACCAGGAAAGACAAACTGAGCTGAAATAGCTCATACCCAGATTACTTTACCAAACTGTATGAAACCAAGGGGTCATAATCAGTTGCACAGTTTGAGAATTTTATATCCAGCCTCACAAATTCCACAAAGTCTGATGAACAGCAGGAGGAGCATGATTTTCCCAGTACGATTCCTGAGATGGCTACTAAACCACTTACAGTGGCCAAAACTCCAGGTAGGAATGGGCTCCTGGCAGAATTCCCTAAGGCCCCAATTGATGCTTGACCCAGCATCTGCTAGCCAAGTATAATGATTCTTAGAGAAAGCAGCCCTTCCCCTAACTCTGACGGAAACTCTACATACCCTAATAGTAAAAAAGAAAGGATTATAAACAATGTTGTTCTATCCACATGTTCTGGCAGTGTCCTTTCCCCCCTTTAAATGATACCGGAAAGTCTTCAAGCTGGCTCCTCCCACCCACCCGGGTGGTATAACCCTCGACTCCACCTCATGATGCCAGATCTTCCTTTCTGCTGGAAGAAGCTGGTTCCCTCCTTACTGCTCCCGCATTGAGTAGGCCCTAGCGCTAAAATCTTCAGATTTACTTCCAGAAACTGTTAACTCTCTCAAGGTGTGTCTTCAGTTCGATCATCGATTGTGACCACTATGGATGAAAAGTCCTTGCCTGGATTTCGCTGGTGCATATGCAGGCAGAGGATGTCACGTACCAACCCCCATACCACGTACGTTTACTGCCTGGGCCACGACCATGATACCCAGGCATGTAATATTTGTCAGTCATTTCACGCAACGGTCCTCGAGGACTGCCTCACCCATCTGAAGTTGGACTGCCCGGAAAAATGACATCCGCCAGTCAAATCCAAGGATGCCCATTGGGTATTCTCCACAGCTGCGGGGTCTGCCGAGCAGTTGGAACAGCTCAAGGCCTTCAAGGAGGAGGCGACTCAGGCTGCCGCACATTCCTCCTCGGTTTCTGCCTTTGTTCCACTCAAATTGGGCTAAACTTACTTGGGCTCTTTCAAGGAGCTGTACCAATCCCTCCCTACTAAAAAGTGGGGTCCTTCTGTGTCACACAGCTCCCGCTCTCGCAAGAAGGAGTCAAAGAAAGAAAAGGAGAAGACTCACCATCGCCATTCCTGGGATCGGGAGTGTTTTCAGTCCCAGGACTCTTAGGTTTTGACCTTGGTCGAAACCGCGGCCTTGGCCACTGGCTTCGCAGAAACCCCATCGTCCTAGTTGGTCAAGACACCAGTTGACGAAGTGGCTGAGATTATTCTTGACCCTGTCAACCGGTTGTCATTAAAAGAGGCCGACAACTCCCTGTTCAGGACTCCGGTCCTGCCTGTGACCACAGAAGGGCTGGATCAGCCCACTGAGCCAGACCCTCCGGTCACTGATCCTGACCAGGAGGAGCCACGGCACTCCCCAGCTCCCTCCAAGATCCCTCATCAGTACCCCTGGCAGTCGAGGTCAAGGTCTTCCTCTCTCCAGTGGGTTGAGCAGATCCCACCATCATTGGCAATCCCACTCAATGCCATGGGAAGTGGTACTGCCGCTATTCATCTTCATCCTCCTTGGGTGAGGAGAGGCTTCGGCGCAAGTTGTGTCGACACTACGAAGACCTCATGGGGCAACAGTTGGTGTTGGCCAGTCCAAAGTTGACCCCGGCTCCCATACCAGCCATCACTTGGCTGTCGCCCAACAGGCCATCACAGCTGCCCCCAGTGGGGCCGGTCGATGCGGTCCCTCCTCCAGTGGAGCTGGCCATGACAGTTCCGGTTCAGCCAAAGTTGGCCTCTCCACCGATCCTGGTGGAGCCACGCCAAAGCAGCCACTGACCGGCACTCTGACTAAGGAGTCTTGGCCAGCCAAGGGGCTTCCCCATCAGCTGTCAGTTACTCTCACGCCTCACCACCCCCAGCAGGATGAGGGTGATGTGGGCTATTAGCCGCTTTATGTGGACTCCTCCGAGTCCGAGGATTCCTCACTGCACTCTCCCGTCCAGTCGACATGGAGTCTGTGGGGGACTCTTGACAGAGGAGTGGCCCACTTCCTTCATGGACATCCTCCGCCTCATCTCCGAGTCCACAGGGATGAAACTGGAGCCCTTCCAGAAGCGGGCTCACTATCTCCTCACAGAAATCCTGGCCAAAGGGAACTCTCTGACAGAGGCTTTCCCAGTGGCCAAGGCCATTGTTGGTCCAGCCCTGGAGCTGTGGCAGTGCCCTGCTTTCTGCCCTGTACCCTCAGCTGGGATGGCCTGCAAGTATGCGGTCCCCACCAATACCCTCTTGGGTTTCACGGAGCACCCCTCGGCTGAGGGGTGGTGGCCGACTTCGTGTTTTGGCACTCGGGCAATACAAGGAATGTCGACAAGGTGCTGGACAAAGAATCCAAGAAATTGGATCATGCAGCCAAAAAAGTCTATGCTGCTTCCATGCTTGGACTCCATCAGGTGAGCTTGGCCATCAAGATGGCACACTTCTTCCACTCCCTTCTGGGCTGTTTGGATGAGGTGATTCCTCATCTCCCTGCAGACCTCCAGACCATGGTCAAGCAGGTTCATGACCAGGGCAGAGCTGTAGCTAAACAGCGCCTTCAAATGGCTCTGGATGTGGGGGATTCCTGTGCCGGCTCGGTGGTGGCCGCAGTTGCCATGCACCTTAGGCTTGGCTGAGGATCTTGACCTTCATGGCAGACATTCAGCACAAGCTGGTGGATGTCCCATTCCTTGGCACTGATCTATTTGGTGTGGAGGACCACCTCCAGTGTATCGAGAAGTCCAGTGCCACCTTGGATTCCGTGACGTCTGCACAGAAGGCTCCCAAGGGCTCCAGGCAGCAGAAGCACAAGCCCTTTCAATCCTCCACCCATGCGGCAAAACCAGCCCAGCATCAGTCTGGCCAGCAGGTTCAGTCCTGATGACCCAGGCCCAAGTCTATGGCCTCGGTGGCCCATAAGGCCGGAGGGAAGGGCTCAGCCTCGGCCGGTTCCTCCTCCTCCTCCAAGCCTGCCCAGTGACGGGATGAGGGGTGCCACCGTCATGCCCATCACACCTCCCCTGAGTCCTCCCATGGGGGGCCAGCTCCTCCACTTCCTTTCCACCTGGTCCATTGTCACCATGACAGGTGGGTTCTAGAGGTGATCGGTCAGGGTCTGCCTCTGGAATTCAAGCAGTACCCTCACAGCCAAGCCAAGCCTTATGGGAGGACTTGGTATCCGCAGACACTCAGATGACTCTTTGAGATGACAAAGCCCAGCTCCTCCGCAAGGAGGTCATGGTCAGAGTAGTGGATCCTCCAGAACTCCCAGGGTTTGCCTCCAGGTACTTTCTGGCACCAAAGCGGATGGGGGGCTGGTATCCCATTCTAGATCTGCACGACCTGAACCAATTCCTCAGGTCTCACACCTTCAGGATGGTAACTCTGTCCCAGATCATTCCATCCCTAGAGCAAAAGATGTGATTCTGTTCCCTGGATCTTCAGGACATGTGCTTTCACATCCCAATCCATCCGCCCCATTGAAGTTTCCTCTACTTTTGAGCTGAGGGAAACCTCTACGAGTTCCGGGCCATGCCATTTGGCCTTTCCTCGGCCCTCAGGGTCTTCACCAAACACATAGCAGTGGTGGCAGCTTACCTGAGGTGCCGAGGGGTTCAGGTGTACCCTACCTGGATGACTGGCTGATTGCAGGTTCCTTCAGGCAGGAGGTGGAGCGGTCCAGGGACCTGGACCTCCAGACCTGCATCTCCCTTAGCCTCTTAGTCAACGAGGCCAAGTCGAAACCCATGCCTTGATAGTGATCAGCTTTATCAGGGTGAAGCTAGAGTCTTGCTGAGCCAGTGCCCGGCTCCCAGTGGACAGGGCGGAGGTTCTCTCCTCCTTTGCCCAATCATTTTGGGTTGGGCACTTGCGCCCTGCCTGGGACTTCCTGCACCTTCTAGGTTACATGGCGGCCTGCACCAGTGTGGCCCGATGGGCCCATTGGCATATGCACTCCCTGCAATAGGAGCTGGCCAGCCAGTGGTCTCAGCGCAAAGGTCACTTCAACCAGCTGGTCACTGTGATCCAGAAGATGTGAGATGCCCTCTGGTGGTGGCTTGTCCCAGAGCATCTGCAGGAAGGGAACCCATTTGTCCACCCTGAACCGATGGTCATCCTGACAATCAGTGCCTCTCTCACTGGCTGGGGTGCCCATCAGGAGGAACACAAAGTCCACAGGCTCTGGAGCCCCAAGGAGTCCCAATGCCACATCAACTTGCTGGAGCTTTGGGCAGTTTGGCTGGCACTGACTGCATTCGCTTCATTTGTTTAGGGCCAAGTGGTCCAAGTCCAGAAGGACAACACCACGACCATGTACTTACCTCAACAAGCAGGATGGGATGCACTCCCTGCCGCTGTGCAAGGAAGCTCTCTGCATTTGGACCCTTGTGCGCAGCCTGGAGGTGGATCTCCTAGCCATCCATGTGGCAGGAGCCTCCAATCAGCTGGCAGATGCCCTCAGCTGAATGGGCAAGGCATCTCAAGAGTGGTCTCTCCATCCAGAGTTTGTTCACAGCCTGTTCTCCCAGTGGGGCACCCCTCAGGTGGATCTGTTCGCCTTCTGGGAGAATGCAAAGCTGAGGCTGTTCTGTACCCGCCCCCCTCAGCAGGGCTTGCTGCAGGGGGATGCCTTCTCAATGCATTGGACACCAGGCCTCTTCTGTGTCTTCCCTCTACTTCCCTTGATCCACAAGGTGCTGCTCAAGGTCAGGAGGGACAAGGCGCAGGTGATCCTGGTGGCTCCGCACTGGCCCCACCAGTTTTGGTACCCTGATCTCCTCAGCCTCAGCAACCAGCTCCCGGAGCGTCTTCCAATACACCCAGACCTGCTCTTAATCAGACTGGGAAAGGTACTCCACCTGGACCTTCAGTCACTGCACCTGACAGCCTGGTTCCTGAGTGGCTAGAATTCCAGGCTTTGGGTCTCTCCGAAGATGTCCTTACTGTGGTGGAGGCATCTTGAAAGGAATCGCCCAGAAAATACTATGCCTTCAAATGGAAGAGATTCTCCATTTGGTGTTAGGGCAAGGGGCTGCACCCTTTGTCCTGTCCGGTTGCCAGCATTTTGGATTACCTGTGGTCCCTCTCAAAAGGGGGACTTCGGTCGATGACCCTTAGGGTGCACCTTGCAGCCATCTCTGCTTACTGGGCGTGGGCTGGTCAGTCGATGGCGCAGGAGAAGGTGGTCTGGCACTTTTTCAAAGGCTTAGATCACATTTCCCCTGTGGTGTGTGAACCACCACCACCGTGGGATTTGTTGCTGGTTTTGGCAAAGCTTATGGGCAAGCCATTCGAACTGATGCACAGGTGTGAGATGTCTCACCTGTCGTGGAAGACCACCTTCCTGGTGGCTATCACATAATCCAGAAGGATCAGTGAGCTCCAGGCATTTTCAGTGGAGTCTCCTTACCTAGTCTTTCACAGGGACAGGGTTGTCCTGTGCCCCAACCTGAAGTTCCTCCCAAAGGTTGTGTCAAACTTTCACCTGAACCAGGTGATGATTCTTCCAGTGTTCTTCCTGAATCACACCTTGGAGGCCAAACACAGGCTCCATACTCTGGACCTGAGATGAGTGCTCACTTACTACAAAAAGCGCATGGCTGGAGTTCAGGGAGAGGTTCACCAGCTGTTTGTCACCTACGCTGAAGCTGCACCTGACAGACCTGCAGCTAAGTGGACGATTGGCAGGTGGATCACATCCTACATTGATCTCTGATATAGGTTGGCAGGTAGGGAGCATCCCATAGAGCTAAGGGCTTATTCCACCCGCCATACCACTGTATCAGTGGTTGCTTCTAGGGGACGTCCCTATCCAGGAAATCTGCAGGGCTGCTACCTGGGAGTTAACACACACCTTAATTTCCCACTACCACATTGACCTCGAGTCATGCAGGATGCTGGTTTTGGGGCCTCAGTTCTCCAATCTCTATTCCCTAATTAGGGGGTGTCTGCCAGAATATGTGGATAAAACAACATATCCATGTCCCTAGAGACACAGGTTACTCACCTGCAACAGTAGTTCTAGGAGTGGTACATGTTGTTCATTCACATGGACCCACCCGACCTCCCCTGGCTCAGGCACACAACACTGCTTCCAGCAGGGCAAGATCTGATGTCATGGGGAGGAGCTGAGGGTTATACCACCCAGGTGGGTTGGAGGAGCCAGCTTGAAGACTTTCCGGCATCACTTAAAGGGGAAAGGATACTGCCAGAACATGTGGATGAACAACATATACCACTCCTAGAACTACTGTTACAGGTGAGTAACCTGTATTTTGGTTATTGTTCAATCTTGCTCTAGAATGTTAAAATGCTGGCCATGAAGATGGATAGCATAATGTAATCCCACAACTGGTGCATGTAGATCAGGTGGGCTTTGTCCCAAATAGATATGGGGCAGATAATCTACACATACTCCTGAGTTTGGTGTGGACAGCCAGTGCTCTGGATACGCCAACAGAGGCACTTACACTTGATGCGGAACCTTCCTTTAACTCAATCGAGAGAGGTCTTATCAGGAGGTGATGCTGCATACATTTGCATTTGTTTTATTACTCTAGTAATGCTATGAAATGCAAATAGTAACCCCTCTCATTAGGAAATAACTCACCAGGCAATTGAAATCGGATCTTTCTCCTTAATTTTACTTTATCACAGTGCATTAATCTCTTCATGGTATCTTCCCTTTCTCTCTTGTGGGTTCTTACACCTGAAAAATAGTAAACAACTCTAGTACGGTATGGCATTTGATGCTATGAAGTATCTTAGATATGGGGTCCTGATAAGGTGCCAATAATCAGAACTATAACTTATTACTCCACAAAGAAAAGCAGTCCTTAACAGAAACTCCACCCCCCTCCCCAAAGTCTTACCCCTCGATTAGGCTTTTTGTAAGGAAAACACTTTTTTTTTCATGTTTTAACTTACTGTATTTTTATAGCTGAAAAGTCCAGGATTCGGGAAAATAGCAGATGCTGTGTGGTTTCATTTTGTGTGACTTGTGGTGCCACACCACTCACTTTAATACAAAATTGTATGGAAGCAAGCGGTGCTGCGCTGCAGTTTCGCACAAAATGAAATCACATAGTGTCTGCCATTTTCCCAAATCCTGGGCTTTCCAGCTAAAATACGAGGTTAAAACCTGGAAAAAAAAAACATCTTTCCTTACAAAAGCTAAAGGCTTGGTGGGGATGTGTTAAGGACTGCTTTCCTTACCTGTAAGACATTCATAGATTCATAGATGCTGTTGGCAGATAAGGACTGCTTGGCCCACCCAGTCTGCTCTAAATCCCCAGTAGTGTTACCTGAGTTCCTACTGGAGCTCCGGCATCCACCCCTCCTTTACCCAAGATGCCCCTGGGCTTATCCCATGCAACTCTTAAATTCTGGGATCATTTTAGCCCCACCATTTCCACTGGGAGGCTGTTCCAGTCCACCACTCTCTCCATGAAAGAACATTTCCTCATGTTACCCCTGATCCTACCCCCTTCCAACTTTATATTGTAACCCCTTGTCTTAGAGCAACTTTTTCTCTGGAAAATACTCCCCTCCTGTACCTTGTTAATTCATTTAGGGTATTTGAATGTCTCTATCATATCCCCCTGCTTCCTCCTGTCTTTCAGGGAGTACAAGTTTAATTCCTTAAGCCTCACTTGGTAGGACTTTTGATGCACTGTCTCTATGCTGTCTATGTCCTTTTGAAGATGGGGCCTCCAGAACTGCATACACTACTCAAGGTGTGGCCTCACCAATGAAGTATGCAGGGGAAGTATTACCTCCCCCCTTCTGCTGGTGATACCCATTCCGATTCATCCAAGCATTCGATTAGCCTTTCTCACTGCCTTTCCATACTGCTTTGCTACCTTCAAGTCACATGAAATGCTAATGTAAAAAAGTTTTACTAAAAATATTGGAAAAAAAAAAAAAATTTCCAGCCTCTTTAAATTACTGCGTTACTATTATTAGTTCCCCTTGGTCATGCCTGGTAGTCAGCCCTTGCTTGGCGTGCTTTTCCTAGCCCCACTGTCTACATTAAAATAAATACACGTAAGTGTCAGTCAGTGTTGTTTATGTGAAGTTGCAGATGTTCCCTACACTTAGTCTCAGAAGAGGAGCAAGCCCCGGTAATCATAACATTGGACCTGTTAAAAGCTTAAACTCTATTGCTAGCAGATGGAATCTCCTGTGGCTGCAACCCAGCCATGACATCAGCTGCTGTGGATTGTGGAAGGCCACCTTGCAGCTTTTGTTTATATTTGGGATTGGGCAAAATGGCAGGAACAACCAGATTTTTTTATGAAGAAAGTGGCAAAAATGTTTTGTTAAGCGCTGGAACTGCTAATCAGTGGGAGTCCCACACTGTGTGGGCCCAGGAGACTGTACATGTCCTTTGAAGTAAAGGTATAAATGCCCCCAGTGGACCAGCTCAGTTACTACACCCTAAATAGAAGAGAGTGCTTCTTTGTTGAAGGAACAAACACCAGTATCTTCTGAGAGTATCATACAATATTTTTGGGGCTCCGCACACAGTCGCAGTGGTGTGTTGTGGTATTTGGGGGTGCACTAGGCTGTTTAGAATGCTGGAGACAGCACTCCAAGCTGCTTATCAGATGGCCATTAGGAAAACTGAAACAGATTGTTAATATTGGTTGCCTATTAAACTGGAGATTTGTTTACACCCTTCCAAATACAACAACTTGCACATTTAAATACTTAGCATTTAAACATATTTTTGCTACTAGCTTCAGTTGGGCAAGTATTGTCTTTCAAGAAAGATTCATACCTCATAAACGTCACCCTTTCCCAGCAACAAATCTAAAAAGAGTTACACTGTTTTTTTAACCTTCGACGACACTATGTGATAAGCACTGTCTCAGATATATGCCAGGTCTTCTGTGAACTATCCAGGCTATATAGCAATCAGCAGGCATTTTTATGTTTGCTTGCGCGCACATGCACAAGAAACATATTGAGACAGTAGAGCATTGCAGAGGTGTGGCAGTGTAGTGGCCAGTGCAGCAGATGCTTCAATGGGTGTGTCCCTTGGCCACCAATTAATGCTGAAGCTGCCAATGATGGTAGTTTCAGAGTGAGTGCTGCACTTGAAAGAAATCTTTTGTCATTAGGGTTGCCCCCTTTGAATGGGGCAAAAAAATGGATCCTAAGCTCCACCCCTAACCCCACCCCTTTTCATGACTCTTCATGCATTGTTCCTCCTAGAAGGCCATTTGTTATATCAGAAAAAAGACAACATTTAAAGCAGCAGTTCAACAAAAATGTTAAGATACTGTACTGTACCTGTTAAAGTTACTTTCCTAGGTTCCTCCTAGTCATCCATTTACTTATTTATTTATTGACATTGGTTTATCACATAAACAAACAGAGATAAAAGAAATATAATTTACAGATATGATCTGGGGGGAAACAAGGGACATACTGTACATAGTATACATGGTATATATTAATACATAAGACATTTTTTTCTGTAATGTGTACTTTATATATTTTTCTGACTCCATTCCCTGTTCATCTCCACAGGACTATTTCAAAGCCAAAGAAGAGACCATACTTTTTTCTTGAGGAAAAAAAATAATTTAAAACATTTAAAAATGCCTAAATTATGTTAGAGATGCAAATGTTTACCAGCAAATGAAAGTGGAAGACAACTGGATGTATTGCTGTTACAAAAGTGAGGGCAGCTGTGCTGCTTTGCCACTTTAAGATGCAGTGGAAAAGATTAGATTAAGTAAGTGCTAATGGTGTTAATGGCCATACTTTACACCCCCCAGGCTGACTGCTTTCACAAACAAAGGGCTATATTAACAACAGAACATGTTTGTAAGCTGCACATGCAGCTGAAACAGTGAATAATATGACAACATGTGTTTCAAAAGTATGTGAGCACTTAACAGGGCTCAAAAACCTGACCAGAACAGAGCAAAACCGGATTACCTGATAGAGACCCTGAAAACCTGATCACCAGGTAAAAAACCTGACAGGTGGCAACCCTATTTGTCATTGCAGCGGCAGTTCGCCTCCCTCCCAACCAGACACAGAGCAGGACAAGAAATTGAAATGTTAGTTCCCTCCCACTGCTGCTGCTCGACCTGCACCCTTCCTCTGTGCACCTCCCCTCCCCCCCACCTATACTTACCTCCGGAGGTCAGGAGCAGTGCTCTTCTGTGTACCGAGAACATGTCTGCACTCTTCAAAGACCAACTGGGAACTGAAGAAATGACAGTAATCCCTATAATGGCAGTCAATGGGGGTTTTCAACTTAGGTTGATATTTCAGCCAATTTTTGGAGTTTTGGTCCCAAATTTTCAACATGGAGTTTTTGGGACACCACCTCATGAACACTGGCACTGTCATTTCGTTTCTTGGTCCCGAAAGGTGATTTTGTGGGCATTGCGTGGAATCACCTTTTGGGACCAGCTAATGAAACGACAGTGCCACTGTTAATGAGGTGGGATCCCAAAAAGCCCTTGTTGCAAATTTGGTGAAAAAAATCCAAAAATGACTACGTTATGAGCGTCCATTGCGCAGTTTCTATGCACGCTTAGAACTTCTCAAGTTTTTTATATTTTCACTCCAAATTTCCAACATTGTCATTTTTTCACACCCCCTTATGAACAGTACAGCTGTCATTTTTTGCATCCTTCCTGAAATGTGTTTTGTACCTGTGGCACAGAATGGCATGGTTGCTGTGCGAAATCAACTTTTGGGACAGATTAACGAAATCAGAGTGCCACTCTTCATGAGGGGAGGTCCAGAAATGGCCATGTTGAAAATCTGGTGAAAACATTTCAAAAAATGACTGTGTTTTCAGCATGCATTGCAGTTTCTACGCACACTCGTAACTTCGTCAATTTTTCATATTTTCACTCCAGATTTCAACATTGCCATTTTTTCACACCTCCTCATGAACAATACAGATGTCATTTTTCACATCCTGCCTGAAATGTGTTTTCATACCTGTGGTACCGAATGGCACACTCACTTGCAAAATCACCTTTTGAGATTGAGTAATGAAATGATACTGCCACTGTTTATGAGGTTGGGTCCCAAAAAGCCCATGTTGAAAATTTGGAGCAAAAATACCAACAAATGCCCGGGCATTAGGGTTTCCAACCATAATGCCCACCCTGTACAGACTGACAGGCATTAGGGGTGTGACTTGGGGTCATCAGCCATAATGCTCATGCCATTCTACCCCCACCCTGCAGCCATTGACAGTCATCAAGGTGTGCCTTGGGGTCTTTGGCCCTAACGTTCACCCCATTCTCCTATACTGCACCCATCTCAGCTTATTTCTTTGTGGAATGGGGTGAGCATAAGGGCCAAAGACCTCAAGGCACACTGCAACACCTGTTGGTGTCTGCAGGGTGGGATGAGGTGGAATGGCATGAGTGTTATGGCCGACAACCCAAAGGCACACCACCAATGCCTGTCAGTCTCTGCAGGGTGGGGTTGGGGGTTGGCGTTACTTCAGTACTTCACTGCCATTCCTATTATGCATCTCTAACTCCTGCACTACTAATGCTAATACCAGCAAGCAAACATTCGTCATTGGCAAATGCTTGTTTACTATGCTTTTGGGGAAAAAATATATTGAGCTACAGCAAAACACACACACACACACACACACACACACACACACACACACACACACACACTGTACACACCATCCTCATGGCCACATCATTCAAAATAAACACCGCACTCTAATGTATTATAAAATAATAAAGAAATTGTTTATGTCAGTGAACACAGTGAAGTTCAGTTTTCAGTAGATTTCCTTTAAATATTTCTTATCCTATATTTTGTATCCTGGATAGCGCAGGGGAGATACTACATCTCATTGTCATTGTGATCTTCATTTTACACAGTATTTACTCAGGGTGTTCCAGATTAGATGCAATATCTTGTTTTCAGTGAGGTCATGATTTCACCAGATTTTATGTATTTATTCAGGGTAGCCTAGTCCAGATGTAAAATGTCGTTTCAGTGTGTTCTGATTTTATGCAATGCAGCATAATATTGTGTAGATGTAGAGCCCCACTCAAA
Source organism: Neoceratodus forsteri (assembly GCA_016271365.2). Taxonomy (NCBI): domain Eukaryota; kingdom Metazoa; phylum Chordata; order Ceratodontiformes; family Ceratodontidae; genus Neoceratodus; species Neoceratodus forsteri. The sequence goes on from CM028137.1 coordinate 364,978,722, forward strand.
ATAAGCTGCCACGTCCTCTGTGAACTATGCAGGCTAAATATATAGCAATCAGCAGGCATATTCTAGGAAAACACATTGTAAAAATGTGTAAAAGGAAGACCACATTGAAACTGCCTCTCAGCAGAAATGCATTGTGCAAATTCATTAGAAATAAAGGGTAAAAGAATCCCAAAAGCGCTCCACTGCCATATCGTTTCTGACCAAATCCTGTTTATAAAGAGACCCTGTGATGTCTTGTACCTTAGTGCATTTTAACTGTGTAGTGACAGAATACATTCTCTTACATTACTCTTGCCAATATAATTTCACTTTTCCTATTCAAAACATATATTGATATTTTCGTTTTTCATCATCACTGTAGATATTGCTCTCTTTGAGTGCATCCATATAATAATTGTCAATATATTATAGTGGTTAAAATAGCAGGATTTAATAAATTTGCAAGCTCTTTTGTTTTTACATATATCAGTTAGTTAATACAACAGGTGTGGATCTGTACTGGACAAGATAAAACTACTATCTTATGACCAGCTTGGAAGCTAGTACTACTATCTTGCAAAGTTGGGTACGTCACAGTGGAATATGAAACCAATCACAAAGCAGCTTTAACAATGCTGATGACATCACAATAGCAGTGTGCAGCACAACAGCCAGCATACGTGAGATGCTTTGTAGACTTACTTGCTTTCTACTTCGCATCTCTGTTGACTGCATTGACTTGTACTGCATTGATTGCATTGATTTGAACTGTACAGATTTGCAATGTATTGATTTGCTTCTCTTGTGTTGCGTCATTGATCAGAAGGGCACTGTTTACCTTTTGTCCTTTTTCCTTTTTCTAACTGTTGATCATTTCTATCACAAAACCACCTAGACATCTATTGTACAAATCAAATATTTTTATTTATTTATTTATTGAACTGTTTCACCAGGAAAGGTACACTGAGCAACTTAATGCTCTTCTCATGGTAAATATAACATGGAAGAGAGTAAAATAGTAGAAAAATCTTCACTTGTCATATCTGACCTCTTCTGACCTCACTCGTGGCTTTGCCACTCATGAGATCATGAGGTCAAATACAGTTAGTGAGGATATTTCTACCAACTCTCACCCATGTCATATTCCATATTTATACAATGCAGGGGATATCTATCTATCTATATCTATATATATATAGATATAGATATATATACACACACAACAGGAGTGGGGGATAAAAATTAAGAGATAAAGAAGATAGCTAGTGAAATCAATAACAGCAACATATAAAAAATAGGTTATTATTACTGTTGTCACAGTGGATATTTTAAGGTACTGGCATCACATTGGAATGCTGAACCAATCAGAGAGCAACTTTCACAATGCTGATGTCATCACAATGCCTAGTGCAGCACTGAAGCAAGCTGTTAAAATCAAAGAAAAGCATCAAAATCTTCAAACTGCAGATTAAAAATCTTTATAAAATGGGCAAGAAAAATCCAGTGATATGATTGGTCAATAGCTATCCAGACCAGTACAGTAAGCGATCAATAACGACAGGGGTCTGGAAAGTATATGTCAAATCTTGGAACTACACTGCTTTAAAATTCTCAGTAACTGTGACAGTTGGGAAAAACAAAAAAAAGGTTCAGCGAACAACATGAGTGACATACCTACCAGCCAGTTTGACCTCTTTGATGGGGCAAACCGACTGTAGCTGTTTGGTATGAGAACTGATTTGCCAATAATGAAGATTTATTCTTAATTTAAAGATTTATTTAGTCTTGTGTTTTTTTTATTTTGGTGCCATTTTATAAACACAGTAACACACTCCAGGGCTTTGCAGTTGTTTAGTAATTACTATACTCCCCCCAACCCTGTGGTTGAAGGCACTAGGATAAAGCCTCATATCTCCAACCTACGGTGTGTGGGGGCATGCGGTAATTACCCAATAACCATGCACCCTGTCATTTATTATTGCTTGCATAACTTGCAAACTGCTGTTGTATATACTGAATATACAGTAGTCTGACTCAAAGCATACAATTTGTCATCACTTGTGAGTGGGCAGTACTTTCATAACCCACTTGTGGTTCTGCGGCTCATGACTTATGGTCCTACCCCCTCCCACTTGAAGATAAACAGCATATTTTGAGTCAGCCCATTCATGGTACATCCCCTGTTTATACAATGTATGTGAGACTCATACTCTAAAGATAAATGATTATTGCAATGTCTGTGAGAGAAAAACATGCAGGATAAATTATCTAGCTAGAGCCTATATTCTGTATGCAGTAAACAATTTATTCTCTCAGTGCAGATTTATCCACACACTCCACACATTACTACCCCCCTTTCCTGAAGCAGCTGTCAGATCACAGTCCGGTTCCACTGTTATGTGGACCAGTTGGAAAGCTCTGTATTCCTTATATTCAATTTACTGTTGTAAATAGCAGCACAGCTCAGGCAAATTAATAAAATAGTTCCACAGATTTTGTTTAAAATCACTGATAGTACATATACTTAAATCACTCAAACCCATTCCAAAGAAGGAAAATACATTGCATAAATCGAACATGCGCAAGAGCAGTGTTTGGATAAATTCTCCGCTCTGCCACTTGTCAGGTCATCAGAAGTCACCACAGCTTATATGGATAAAATATATAAACACTGCCTTGTTGCATGTCTCCTATTTATTTTAGTTCCTGAAGTATTCTAAATAAAGATAAATCATTTACTGTGTATAACAGAGCATTGTTCTGTATAGAAATCCATCCTTTTCAAAATGCTATTGTACCACAGTTCAAAGGTTATGGAATGTGATTGTACCCTTCTGTGGTAGAATAGCATTCTAGAACCTCTAGAGACTGCACAAATCAGTTTCATTCTGAAAGAGAAAGAAACACAATGCACACATTTCACACAATACTATACACTATAAATAAAGCAATAATGCTCAACAGGGTGTGTGTCGTGCTGGGATAATGTCATGCCTCAGGTGGTTAGAGTGCATCCAATACCTGAGACGTGGCGTTATCCCAGCACAACACACACTACTATGCAATGGCTCGTTGTTATACAGAATAAAAAAAATCATTTTAAAAGTGTTTTTGTTAGTGTGGAAAAATATTTTTTTTCTTAAGAAAAGGAGAAACAAGTGCACAAGTGCAACAAATCCAGTGGAGTCAGTCAGGAGGCTCATAGTGCTGAGACTGGACCCGTGTTGTACCGGGATAACATCACGGGTCCAGTGCCAGACTAACCAATCAGAGACCAACATTCTTTCTTGCCATTGTATAGTATAGGATGAGCAACTTTATGCATAACCAGTGTGTTCTGCCACCTTGGGGTTCCGATTCCCATGGACCTCTCAAGCGTCACTCTTGAGGTCGGAGGAAATCAGAACCCTTCTGTGGCAGAACACAAACACACTGGTTGTGCATAGTTGCCCATCCAGTATTCTCTATATCATCACTTTAGCCATTTATCTGTACTTTAGACTGTTATGAAAGGAGTTCTTAACCAATGGGAGAACAATGCCTGATGACATCACAGTGGCCTCTACTGCACTCAGATCAGAGCAATGAAATTAAACAGACACAGTACATTTTCACAAAAGAACTAATTTCAAAGCTTTACAATTTATACTGCCTTATATAAATTGAAAACAGAATGGCCCAGCTTGGAATATACCATTCATCATCACTCACTCATGAAGATAAATGGCATCCTCTGAGTCAGACTATTGCATAGCCCCTGTATACGGTGTGTAGTATATGTAATTTGTAGCATCAACTTAACTGACTCCAAGCTTTTATTACACATGTGATGGATAAGAAAACTCAGCACAGCCAAAGCAGAATAGGAATTCTGACTGGAGTGGGAATTATATAACGGAACCCTGTGAATGGACAGAAATAAAATGTGGAAAGAGAAAATATAAATTGTGTAGAATGCTCTCGGATGGCACAAGGGGAGCCTGAGCACATAAAGATTTCAGAGCAGAAACAAGGAGGAAGATTAAATGTTTTACCTTACGTCTGACAACCTTGGGTTTCAATAGAGCCTGCCTTGAAGACGTGACTTGTGATGTCAGGAAACGGCACAGTGTGCAGGGAGGTTCAGTGAGTCACTGGGTCTTGACTCTGAAACAGCTGGATAGGGGTTGCCTATATGATTATAACGTCAATAAATTCTCAAAATATTTATCCAGAAAATGGGTCCATTATTCCATTTTGGTAGCTGTTGATATTCTGAGTCATGCCATTACGTGGCCCTTAGATACAGTATGCAACATACATAGTTTGTAGCAACTTTATTAGTACATCAGCTTAGCTGACTCAAAGCTTCAATTAAAAAAAACAAAACATTTCCGTCCAGTTACTAGTGGCTCAAAAGTCAGCCAAGCCTAAAAATATATTTCTAATAGTCAAATGTTCTGACCTGTTAGGTCTAGAAACTTCGTTGTTTTTTTTAATGACAGCTTGGAGTCAGTTGAATAAGAAATAGTTGTATTGATACAGTTTCATGTGTCAATCCAGTTTTATATGTATTGATACTATTTTGAACCCACTTTTTGAATGCATTATTGACACAATTGTTTGTTGCAATACAGGCAAAAAACTGTCAAACACATTGTATTGGTACTATTTTTTGTATCAACAGATTGTATCTGTAGTATCTATTTGTATCAGTACATAAAATCAAATGATGGTCTAAAACGTATTTTAGAAGCACTGTTTTCAGACATTACTGATTTTTGATTATACTTCAGTCAATTTTTTGAGCTCTGTGTTGGTTTTAAACTCTAACCCATAAACTCGTAATGGCATCACAAACATTTCAATCTCGCCATTAGCAACCCCTACTCTTTCATGCATGTTAAAGTGTAGGGAGATAAAAATAGTGGACCGTTTCAGTGGCTGTACGGTGAGGTGTTGAATTTTAATGAATGACGCTGTGCGTGTGTGTGTGTGTTTTTCCAACTTTGTTTATCCCTCAGTTGCAGACTGATCCTCCTCCTTCCACCATCTTCCAGCTGCTCATTCCCACTCATTGAAGTTCTGCCAGTCTGCCATCCCCAGACCCACAGTCCACCCACGACCTACTGCTGCGCTGCCCCCGACTTACCGCCCCAGGACCAGGTATGCCTTTAGCTACTTCGGCATTTCTACTATGCAGTCATCGGGCTGTCCCTGGCAAAGGTGAAGACCAAGGGTGTCCCCGGGATGAAGTGGCAGTAGTCCTGACATTGAGTATGGTGAGCAGAAGGTTTATCTTTCCTGGCCTACTATTCCCCACCCCTTTTTTTAGCCCTGCTCCCCCAGGAACATGCCATATCACAGGGTGCCAGCTCGCCTGACGTACCCGGTGGACAGAGGCTCACACTCCAACATCCCCTTCTCATGCTGAGCCTCTGCACTGCCAGCTGTGGTAACCCAAGTAGCGGTAGAGCAGCGGACAGCCCAGGCCTCTCTCCCTGCAGAAGGAGAGTATCCAATGGGACGCTCAATCCTCCGCCCTCGACCAGCCCTCCAATGAACTGATCTCCTTCCCGGTGGGCCAGCTGTGTGTGTGTGTTGCAGAATTTTACTGAAGGATGCTGTGTGTGTGTGTGTGTGTGTGTGTGTGTGTGTTTGTGTGTGAGTGTGTACCCATATGTGTGTGTATGTGCGTATTTTTTAGTGTCTCTGTGTATACCATGTACATCTGTGTGTACAGTGTGCTACCCAGGCTAAAGCGCTCTCTGTTTCAGCTGTGATATATTGTGTGATTGTGTAGGAATATTATGTAATCCAATGAGTTACTCCAACTTGTCATGCAGGAAAATGTGACGTCTTTATCACGGAGTACTTCATTCTGGTGGACAGCATGGTGTGTGTGTGTGTGTGTGTGTGTGTGTGTGTATCTTCTCCGAGGGGTTTGTGTGTGTATTTGTGCCCAGGTGTACATGTGTGTGTGTGCTCACATGTGTGTGTGTATTCACGCACATGCTTGTGACCTCACGTCTGGATCTGCACCCTGCAGTGTGATATCCCCGCACCATCCCATCAGCCTTACTGATGTTCAGACAGAGAGAGAGAAAGAGCGTGATGCAAAGATGGGGCAGGAGATGGAGGCCTGAGACACTGACTGCCCCAGCACTGCAGCTTGGGTTTTTTGTACCTCCAGGCTGGAAGTATTTGACTTTTACATACTGTGTAAGGTATAAACTTCCAAAATAAATATGGGATGGATGTACGGTATTTTACTCCCAAAAAGTAACAAAACAAAATTATAAAAAAGGGAATTAGGTGACACCCATTTTGCAGAAGTAGAAGTCAAGATGTTCCAGTAATGTTTCTTGTTAGCTTTAAAAAGTTGACCACACTAACTTACAATACAGACTTCCACAATTTGGTACCTGTGAAATATTTTGAGTTCCAGAAAAGTATTTGGACACGTGGAATATTATGACTTCCAATCCCCCCACACACACACACTTCAGTTGCAATACTGCGTATTTTACTTGCATTTACTCCCCTGACTGCCTTCTGGCAGGTAACCTTCTTCACTCAGTCCCGTCTCTGTCACTCCTAAAGGCCAGCCTCTGTGCCTTTCCCTATGTCCAAAATATTACATTTTCTCTCCCTAGTTCTGGTGGTGGTGAAGGGAGCCCGACACATGGAGGGAGGAGTTTAGCTTCCCTGGAGGTAGAGAGAGACATCAGCCCTTTGCTGGCGCTGTAGAATTTTTGAGTCCTGCACAGAGGTCCATACAAGGCTTGTAGTGACACTGGGACTGGCATGGTGTGGTGGACCTGCAACAGTGATCTAAGAAAGTCTTGTAGCATTTTCAGAGCAGCAGTTGCAAAGGGAGGTGTCCAATAGGGGAAATTACGAATACTTTTCTTAAACAAAGGGGAAACAGAATGTGCAAGGGGTTATATCTGCCTTCTCTAGTTGGCTCAGTAGTGTTACCACTCACTACACCAGTGACCCAGGTTTGGGACTTTACTTACTTGAAAATTGGTAACCGGGAGGGGCACACTGAGCTGAGGGAACAGGGAATACAATAATACAAACATATATAGTATCAACGATTGATACAAAATAAAGTATAAACAAAGTACAATTTAAACATAGTACAAACAGATGCATAAAAGAAATGAAGGAGCCTGATACAGGCGGAGGTAAAATGCAGGAGGCGGCCCAACAACAGGGATGGAAGGGGGTCCAACAGGGAAGGATCAAGGATGGGGATGGTAAGAGCAGGTCGGGTGGGAAGAAGTTTTAGCTGATGTCTAAAAGAGATGGGGGGATGGCAAGAAGGAGGGGTGCAGGTTCCCGAGGGAGAGGAGGTGATAGGAGAAGGCGTACTGCCCAGTACAGGAGTGAGGGTTGAAAAGGGAGAAAGATGCTGGGATCCCTGGAGCAGAGGGAGTATGAGGCAGAGGGAATGGGAGAAAGGACTGAGGTCAGGTAAGAGGGCAGATTCCCAAACCAGAATTTGGAGATGAAGGAGGGACAGTGGGGCTAATGACGTGAGGGTAGGGAGAGGATGAATAAGGAGGAGGAGCAGAGAGAGCAGTGGTGAGTATGAGGGGGAGGTTAGTAGCAACGCAAAGGTAATGGGCTCCGGTTGCTCAGGTGGTGGGGGGCTGGCTGGTAGAGGGATGACTGAGTGTTTCCTCCCCATGTCCCACTACTTACCTGCCACCTGCCATTACATTAGGTGCACAGCAAAGGAGATAAACGGAGGCTGCTGATAACATGCACACATCCCACCTCTCCGTGGCATGTGTATCACTGTATGCCACCCTCCCTTGGGATGAAAAATTAGGAGGACTTCCCCTAGCTAGTAGGATGACACCGGCATCTTTAACAGCCCAGGACCACCCAATCTGCCGCACAACCCACCTCCACCACCAGATACTGGTTTAGGGCAAGTGATGGAGGTAAATCCTTGGTAAGGTGATTATGGGTCTGGGGCATATGCTGATCTCACAGCAAAATCTTTACAGCGAACACATCTATGCCGACAATATGGACAGATCGGTGTAAAGTCCACCCGGGACCCCGGCACTCTTGCTCCCAGTCCTGCACCACTTCCCCAAATCAACTCCGACTTGGAATTGATAATCCTTATATCTCGGAGAATTGGGGATTGAAACCAAAGCCCCCTCAAAAAACAGACAGGTATCCAGACGGATTAATGCCAACCACAATTTGCGGTTGACATAAATACGTTGATTTAACGTTGGTCAACAAAATATTTGCTGAACCAGCACCGTAGAGCCAGTCTGTGGCATGCTGGCAGAAAGAGGCAGGCTTCGCAGAGCAAGAGATAAAAGATTTAAAATCCCAGTTTTCTCTGTCCGCTTACACTTTACACTTTCTTTGCTGTATCCAAGAAGGAATTGTTTTTTCTATAATTACCATACAGTTTCCTGAACAAATGATGGAGTCGTCATGATACCCGGAACAGAAATTCTGTCATTTTCCTTCTGCTAACACCAAACCTTAAAAAAAAAAAAAAGACAGCTTCTCGGCATATGGTCTGATCAAACAAACAAGGCTTTACTGTCACACGCCTGCATTCCCTCTGGCCAGGGAGGATTTTTGACAATGAAAGAAGCAAGTAATGCGTGGTCTCTGCCAGGCTGTGTATAGGTCTCCAGTGTGATAATGATGCGACAGACTGGATTTAAAAATGTCCCATGTTTATATGTGGGCTTTTCACGCAAGCACGTTATTTAAATAAAAAAAGGCCTGTGTGAACAGATGTGCTCCACATGTTTGAAGATGCAGTCTACATGCCTTGCATATCAGCTGGGGAATCTCTTTCCTAAAGCCTCAGTTAAGGCTAGGCCGATGTTGAGAGAAGCTCCAGTAAATTCAGTGGGCAACAGATTTCCATCAGGTGGCTTTTGTTGGTATCAGTATATTTTGGGTTTCCAGTGTTCTCCAAACTCAAATTGTCTGGTTGTGCCAGGTGCCCAGTTCTCCCTTGCTTCCCCTCCAATCTTCCTGTCATCCCCACCCTGCAAACACCCCTGATCATTCTAAAGTGAGTTGCGCACAGTACCTCAGTTGGTAGGGGCACGTGTGGCTGTTTCCTCCGAGCTCCCACCAAGTCATGCTCGTACACCACCGTTCACCAACTAAGTGAGAGGGAGATGCCTGGAGGCTCTGGAACCTCGATCTCCCACAACATAGCATGAAACAGCGCTGCAACACCATGGGGCCTGTCTCTGAACAGTCTACGAAGAAATGCTGTCAATTCCACAGTGCTAATCTGTCATTAACTTTAAACAACCCCTGACAACCTAAGGAATGTCTATATTCTTTTGCATTTACTATGTTTTTTGCCCTTTCATCATCCATCCAGCCCACATCGGTCTGCCGCTTCACCCAGCCCCATAACTTGCCATTTCTGGGACCTACTTTTTGCTCCTTGGTCTCTAGTGGATGACCCCCCCACCATAGGAAGGGCTGCTGGAGGTAATCCCTTTTCCCCTGAAAGAGGTTAAGTGTCAGTGTAGGAAGCAAGAGCCCTGTCCATGGTGTGGAACCTTTGGCGGGCAGCTTACAGTATGGTCGGAGTATTTTACTTTTTATTTCCCAGCCCGCAGATGTCATAGAGGCACTGTATGACACACAGAGAGAAATGCTATGTGCATCAGAGCGACAGTGTCCACTTCCCCTAATACTGGCTCCAGTCTGCACTGCCACCTGTGGTCACCCAGGTGTTGATACTCCAGAGGAGACCAGGAGTGCCCCCCCCCCGAGGAGGTGAGCGTCCACTGAGACATTCTACCATCCTCCCCCAGCTGTCCCTCCAGTGACCCAAGCTTGTTGCAGAACATGAACTGCCAGCATCACAAGCTGTTGCACTACAGCTGCTGAAGTGGGCCAGCTCTGTTTAAGGATTATTGAAAAACTGTCTTTTCTGGGGCATTGTCAGCTAATATTTCATTTATTTTCTAAATTCAGCCCCCGCATTTGTTATACTTGATAGACTATGGATTTGGTGGGCACTGGGCAACAAGTCACTCCTCCTCTGAGCACCATTTCTTTTCCATCATATGCTTATGCCCTTCCTTCTCAACCACCCTTCAGATTCCTGCCTACCTAGCCCCATCACCCACCATCTCTGGGACTTACCTGGTCTCCAACAATCCCCCACGAATTACCCCAGCAAAGGGGACAAGGGAGGGAGGGAGGTCTGTCCTCCCCACCTCCAGTGACCAAATCGAGATGGGAAGCTAGGACCCTCTGGGTTGTATGGGGCCTGTGACAGGCAGAAGCTTCTTCCTTGCCAGCCAGGTCCTACATTTCTTCTTTTCTAGCTTTGCCACCCCCCCCCCCCATGTCGGGCCTGTTCCTTCAGACCTTGCGCACACTAGCATACCCCTGCAGGAGAGGCAAGCTCCCTGGCCCATCACAGGGGTCACTAGTGAGGGTGGAACACAACGCCATCCCTCTCTGACTGGGAACGCTGTTATGCGGCAGCAGCTCCCCAGCTCTCAGGGTCACCTAACTGGCTTCCTGGGCTCACTTCTGAACTCTGGTTGCTGACGTGGAAGCATGTAGCACTACCCACTGGGCCACTGGACGGCCCTCTCTGAGCAGTATTTAATGAGCATGCAATCCTGGTAACCCCCCTCCCAACTTCCCCCTTGGGATGGAGCCCAAGTCATTACCTCCCTAGACATGGGTTGTGCTCAGATCCAGCACAGTGATTGAGAGGTATGCAAGCAGTAACTGGCCAGCAACTTGTTCAGCCAGGAAGAGAGTGTTCAATGGGTGGGCTTGAGATCCACAGCAGTCACGGGGGCAAGGCTGGATGTCATCCAACCAATCAGAGGCCATTTTGATTTGACTACAGCCCAGCCCCTGAGATTACTGTTTGTGACATCCATGGCACTGCTTCTGGATGTCTGCCACTCTCTGCGCCAAGTAATGCACTATGGGGTCTGCTGCACCATCACCTGTGCTCACCAAGGTGCTAGTGTTGTAGTGCACAGCACAGCCCTCTCTCCCCAGAGGAGAAAAGCATCCATTGGAATAGACGGTCTCTTCCTCTGGGGAGGGTCCACTTGAATATTTTCCTCTTCCCCAGCTGGCTCTTGAACCTGGGTACCTGCAGTACTTTTCTCATGTTAATATGTACAGCTAGGGCCAGCCCATCAACACAGGGGTAGGGCTATGACTTGTGCTGATGACCTAGGTTCAGAAACGAGCCTGAGTCAATGGGGGCCAGTTGGGAGTGGAGGATCGAGCATCCCAGGGGACTCTGCCTTCCTTTTGGGAGGGAGGGTCACTATTCTCACTGCAATACTGCCTCCTGGGTGACCACAGATGGCAGTACAGTCAAGGGTACTGTTGGTTGGCCAGACATAGGCTGGGGACTGATGCAGCAACACGCTTTGTGTGCCGATGTGCCTAAGTCTCTCTTGTGAGTCTGCCTCTGATGGGATGGGAGTAACAAGAAAAATGGCCCTGCTACTGAGGGTGATGGGCCTTGGTGCTCCTGGTATGCTCATACCATCCCAGTGTCTCCTGACGAAAGCTGAGCAGTTCCTCTTGGGGTAAATCCCATCCATACATCCTGCATGGGGGGGAGAACCAAGGCAGCATGGAAGTTGGCATTGTGGAACAGGTAAGGTGCCTGGGGAACACCTTGGCATAACCAGAGGGAGTTCAGTAGACGGTAAGGCAAAATGGCAAGGCAATTTTTATTTCTAGGGATGTGGATATGTTGTTCAATCCACACTGTCTGGAAGGTACCTTGCCACTTTAAGATGGGCCAGTAGGTCTTCAAGCTGGCTCCTCCCACCAACCCAGGTGGTAAAATCCTGGGCTCTGCCCCATGATGCCAGATCTTCCTTACCGTTTGGAAGCTCAGGTTCCCTCCTTAGCACTCTCGTGTTCTGTAGGCACTGGATCTTAAATCTTGAGATTTTCTCCCAGAACTTACCCTTAGACTCAGTCGAGTTTGGTCTTCACCTTATTCCCTTGCAGCTGCAATGGAAGACAAGTCCATTTCTGGGTTCTGTTGGTGCCCTTGCGGGCAGAAGATGTCTCGCACTGACCCACACGCCATGTGCGTTTACTGTCTCGGGCATGACCACGATCCACAGGCTTGTGATCTCTGTCTGTCCTTCTCTCCATTGGTGCTTAAGGACTGCGCTGCCTGACTACAGCTGGGGTGACTGGAGAAATGGTACCTGCCGGTTAAATTGAAGGAGGCCCATTGGGTGGTGTCCACAGTGGCGGGCTCCGCAGAACAGCTGAAACAGCTTGAACAGCTCATGGCTCTCGAGGAGGAGGTGGCCCAGGCCACAGCGAGTTCCTCCTCAGCTTCGGCCTTCATCCCGCTCCAACTGGGCTCTTCCTACACAGCTTCCTTTCGGGAGCTCTGCCAGTCCCTCTCAACTAGAGGAGAGGGTCCTTCTGGGTCCCATTCCCCTCGGTCCAAGATGAAGGATCCAAAGAAAGGTTAAGACCCAGTGTCGACATTCTTGGGAGCGGGAAAGATATCATTCCCCGGATCATCGCCTCTCAGCTTCGGTTGAGGTTGCGGCCCGGGCTGCTGGTTTCACAGAGTCACCATCAGACCAGCCCACCAAGACTCCCGTCAACGAGGCCAAGATTTTTCCAAAGCCCACCAACAGGTTGTCAACCGAGGAGGCCAACAACTCTCTTTCTCGGACACTGGTGCTCCCAGTGCCCTCTGAGGACTTGCTTCAGCCTGCATTAGCTGACGTCCTCAGTCAAGGACCCTGAACTGAAGGGGCAGCGGGTTTCCTCTTCTCCTTCCTCGGCCCACCACCAATGGTCGAGGTCTCTGTCCTCATCCTCTTTGAGGAAGTCCCGCCAACGTTGGCGGTCCTAGTCCCGACACCTCGGAAAGCAGCGCCACCGCTCGTCCTCCTCATCCTCCTTGGCCAAGGAGAGGCTCTGGCGTAAATTGCATCTGTGCTACAAGGACCTCATGTGGCAGCAGCTTCTTTTGGCTGGCAGCAAGCCGACGCCAGCTTCCACGCCAGCAATTAAGTGGCTGTCACCCAAATGGCTGAAGCTGTCTCCTATCCCCAGTTCCTCGGTCGAGGATCTGGTTTCAGCGCTGACTCCTCGACCAAACCCAGCTGCTCTGCCCATCCTCCACAGCTGAAGATTGGGGCACCGACCAAGGATTCTCGGTCGGTTCAGGGTTTGCCCCATTGGTTGTCGGTCACTCTCACCCACGATCGCCCTCAGCATAAGAAGAGTGGCTCTGTTGGTCAACAGCTGTACGTGTACTCTTCAGAGTCCGAGGACTCCTCATTGCTTTCCTGTCCGGTCAACCTGGAATCCTCGGGGGGGGTCTGTCCATGGACGAAAGCCCCACCTCATTCCTGGGTATTCTTCGACTCATCTCAGAGTCCACCAGGATGCTGCTTGAACCCATGCAAAAGCAGGCCAGATATCCCCTTACAGAGATTCTGGACAAGGGGGATTCTCCCACGGAGGCCTTCCCTGTGCCCGAGGCCATTGTGGGCTCAGTTCTAGAGCTCTGGCAGTGCTGGCCTCCTGCCCTGCGCCTTCAGCCACGATGTCCCACAAGTATGCGGTCCTTACCGGCTCTCTCTGCGGCTTCTCAGAGCACCCCTCGGCCGAGGGGTTGGTGGCTGATTCTGTTTTCAGGTGCTCAGGCAACACCAGGGATGTGGACAAGCCCTCAGATAAGGAGTCCAAAAAGCTGGACTATTCTGGGAGGAAGGTGTAAGCTGCCGCCTCATTGGGCCTTCATCAGGCTAGCTCAGCCATTCTGATGGCACATTTCTCTCATGCCCTGTTGGGCTCCATGGATGAGGTGCTCCCTCATCTCCCAGCCAACCTCCAGACCATGGCCAAGCAGGTTCAGGACTAGGGAAGGGCGGTGGCTAAACAACAGCTCCAGATGACTCTGGACATCGGAGACTCCTGTGCCCGGTCAGTTGCGGCTGCAGTAGCCATGTGCCACAGGGCTTGGGTGCAGATCTCGACCTTTACGGCAGACACCCAACACAAGCTAGCAGATGTCCCCTTTCTGGGCACTGACGGGCCCAGTGTGGAGGGTCACCTCCAGTGCATTTTGAAATCCAATGCCACCTTAGACTCGGTTACATCTGCTCAGAGGGACAAAGGTCACCATCAGCAGCGTAAGCCCGTCCCTCCTCTTCTGTGGCAAGACCCACCTTGCAGCACCAGCAGCAGGGCCAGCAGGCTCATGCTTGGTGCCCGAAAGCCAAGTTCATTGCTTCCTCAGTCAGGAAGCCTGGGGGGAAGGGCTCAGGCGGCCCTTCGGCCGGTTCCTCCTCCTCATCCAAGGCTACCCAGTAACGGGTCGTGGGGTGCTGCCCCCAACCCTGACTCACCACTCCTGGGTCCCCCCCCATGGGGGGCCGGCTCAGCCACTTCCTTTCCGCTTGGTCCGCTATCACCACGGACCGCTGGGTGCTGGAGGTGGTCGGCAGGGGCCTGCCTCTGGAATTTGAGCAGGTCCTTCCTTTTCGAGCCCACACCCCGTGGCTCCGTAGCCTCTCTGTCGGCTCTCTGAGATTACATAGTCCTGCTCCTCTGCGAGGGGGTAATCAGCAAGGTGGCGGATCCTCCTCTGTGCCCAGGGTTTGCTTCCAGGTACTTCCTGGTTCCAAAGCAGATGGGGGGCTGGTGCCCCGTTCTCATTCTGCACAACCTGAAAAAGTTCCAATTTTTAAATTTCTTTTTATTAAAAGTTTTCGTTACACACATTGCAAGTAAGAAAAGGGTTACAGTTAATTTATAAATGTTTACAATGGTAGCATTATTTTTGCAGCAGAATCGTTAATCTCTGAGGGTAAAAAACTTTGTCCTATGAGATCAGTACACCAGGTGATGATATATAATAAGTAGTCCATCTCCATGTTGCACCCCAATTAATAATGTCAAGCAAAGGGGATTAATCTTATAGTTTTATAAGGTATCCAAATAATCATCAAGGTATAAAGGAGTGCATTTGTGATTTTCCCTCATAATATAGGTGAAGTATAAGAGGAAATTCAGGTCAATTTGACCCCTCTCTAACCCCCCTCCACCCCATTACCTGCTAGGTGAGAAACTCAGGTATGACAACCCACAATAAGGAGAATTTATGAGCAGAAAGTGGGGTCCACCGTTGATTGGTAAAGAACCCACCGCTGCCATTTCAACAGGTAAGATGGACCCTTATTTTGTATTTTAGCATTGAAACTTTCAGAACAGTATATATCAGACATGATAATTCTCCATTCTTGGACCATAGGAATCAGAGTTGACATCCACCTATGAGTTATAGCTTTTTTAGCTGCCAAAAGGCAGACCGGAAGGAGTGTCTTGTATCATGGGGGAGTGTGGTCCGGAAAGATCACTAGTATAATTTGTTCAGCCGTTAACTCCACCGGCTCATTGAATATCCCAGAAAGTTCCATCTGAAGACAGAGCCAAAAAGGCATCAACAAAGGGCACAGCCAAAACACATGACCCAATGAGGTCCTGGGACACCTGCACTCTCTCCAGCATCTCTCCCATATTTTTGTGGTAGAAACTTTAGGAGAATCGCTGCAGCCCTGAAAATTCAGGAACGGAACTTCCAAGCAAATTCCCTCCAATGAGGAGATGATGTTATCTTTATAGCTTGTAGTGCCAATCCCAGCCAAGCCTCAAGAGAAACCTCTAGAGACAAATCTCTATTCCATTCTTGTAAGATTTAAGCTGTGGATTCTAACTGCTCACTCCTCAACCCCCTGTAAAGTTGTCCTATAATGTGAGTCCCCAAATTTCCTCTGATAGCTTCAATAAATACTTTTAATAAATCAGGAAGAGGGGAGGGCATTTTAACCTGAAGGCCTCTGTTTCGCAGTACATGGTTACAGACTTGGAAGTATCTAGATAAATCTGAATCCCGAAGACTATATTGAGATTGTAGTTTTTCAAAGGGAAGAATCCATTGGGAAGAAAGACACTGGAAGACATGGGATAATCCCATCTGTCTCCAAGTGGAAAAGGAGTTATCCTTATGAATAGGGGCAAAAGTTTCATCCTGGGAAATTAACTTGCGGTACTCATAAATGGTATGAATTGGTTGGGACCTTCTCATACGCCGCCACAGTCTAAAAAACAGAGAGGCAACCTTCATGAGAGCTGAGGCTGACACCAGTCTCTCGTCAGAGGAAAATAATATTCTGTTAATATCAAACAGATCATTTGAGTGAAATCTGGTAGTTTTCCAAGGTGAGACATAAGATCCCGCCAGCTACAGTATCAAAATTCTTAGAAATGCTGCCCTTATGTATAGGTTAAAGTCTGGCAAATTAAAACTTCCCTGGGCCAATGATAACTTAAGGATGCATAACCTTATTCTTGGATGTCCCTTACCCCATATAAAACCTGCTATCATTCTATTCCATGATTTAAGGTAAAAAGTCGAGGGAAAGAAAGGGACATTTCGGATCAAATACAGGAGACGAGGAAGAATATTTATATGAATAATTTCAATTTGCTGATAGAAAGAAAATATACCAGAAGTCCACCTATCCAGATCCGACTGGATTTGTAATGAGATGGGTTAATAATTTATCATTTCCATGACAGCTGGGTCCTTAGGTATATGAAGGCCCAGGTATTTAATTTCAATGGAATGCCATTTAAAGGGAAAGGCCTTCTAAAGTTGCTGAGAAGGTTTAAAATTGAATGTCAAAATTTCCGTTTTAGACAGATTTAGTTTAAATCCAGCTATTTTCTCAAACCAGGTCAAAACTTTCCAGACTGAAGGACTTGAAGTGTTAGGGGACAATAATGTTAGTAATATATCATCAGCAAACATATTAATTTTGTATTCCTGTTGACCTATGGGCATGCTCTCTATCTGGGATGAAGATCTCAAGACAGAGGCCAGGGGCTCAAGGTATATTGCAAAGAGATAGGGAGACAGGGGGCAACTCTGCCGCATACCCCTACTCAAATGGAACGAAGAGGTTAGAGCCCCCATTGACTCATATATAAGCCCTTGGAGACCTATAAAGATTAATTAAACTTGTGATAAATGAGGAGGGGAAGTGAAATGCCGCTAGGGTGTCCCACAAAAAGGACCATGAAACATGGTCAAAAGCCTTCTCGGCATCGAGGCTAATAAATACAGATGGGATTTTCCTGGTACAGACATATTCTTGGAGAACTACTGTTCGTCGAATATTATCCATAGTACTCCTGTTTTTGATAAATCCAGACTGGCCAGGGTGTATAATTTGCGGAATAATAGATTCCAATCTTGAGGCCAAAATGGCTGTGTAGATTTTATAGTCCACATTTAATATGGAGGTGGGTTGATAAGATCTAGGATCCGAGAGGTCTTTCTGGGGCTTGGGTATTTGGGCAATTGTTGCGAAGTCCCAGGATGGAGGAGGGGCACCACCCTGAAAGACTTCAGTAAATAAAGCATGAATTTTGGGGGTAATTTCCTTAATAAACATATGATCCCATTCTGATGTGTAACCATCTGGTCCCGGGCAACGACCCGTATTAAGATTTTTAATTGTAACCCCTAGATGGCGCTATCCCAGGGGCTACTACCCCTGCCCGATTTGCCACTAACAGGTTGAGGGGCCTGGATCCAATGGCGGGTGCCTCCACCCAGAGGTCAGGGTTTGCAATAGTTAAACTAACTTGGTCACAGCCCTCTGGGACACCGCAACCCCCCTCTCCTCCCACCAGTGGCCCACACAATATATCAGAATTACCTTCACAGTATACACTTACCCCCAGGTCTGGTTCCGGCACTGGGACCTCCTGTGAAACGAGATACAGTGCAACAATCACAGTACAGTACTTTAACATAGACAAATACCTCAGGCAGTATAACTTTGCTGAAACAAGCAGCTCTGATTTATTTAGGGGGATATAACAAGGACAGGGGAAATCAGGTTAATTAGCTTATCACTCTAATAATTCATTTATGGCTCTGTGCACAGGCCTATCCCTATCAGTTACTGTCCTGGGTACCCAAGCCCTAGTGGCTAGTCCAAACCGTGGCAGCTGGTAGGGCCCTTTCACACAGAGAAAAGGAGAATTAAACAGTCAGCAGTACAGTAATTCCATTTGGATTTAATGTGGCAATTCAACAGGGAGCAACCCTGAATTAGTACTCACGACCTCCAAATAAGATAGGGTCCTTCAATGTCAGCAGGGCTCACTTGAGGTACACAAACCTCTTCACACATCCATATAAAAGAAAGCACTATACCAGGCAGGCTGCATCTGTATCCCGATCGCAATTACTGCACAATACCCGAGAACACACAGCAGATTCAGTTCCTGACAGACCAAGTGCAATTTTCAGCAATTCTTCCAGTCTTCTACAGGGTGAGCCTGGTTTCTACTCTTCAGAGATCCTTTGATTCTTTTCACAGGACGGATTCAGTCCTAACAAGTTGTTACACAAGCTGCAGACCGAATCTGGGCCTTACACACGTTTTTGACTAAAACTGCACACTGAAAAAGCACAGGGCTCCTTCCTTCTTCACTGCCAAAGCTCAACTGAAACACCAACCGACAAACCGGCACTTCCTTTGAGTTCCTCCCAGTTCTTGACTGGATTGGCTGTCACTCACAATAGACTGCTGCTGTTGGTCCAAAAAGGCACTGAAGTCTAAACTACATCTCCCAGAGTCACTGCCCATACAATCCTCTTGTGGCTGGCTCAGATTATGAGTCCAAGTTCTGATTCGTCCAAGGCACCATTTTAGAGCTAGCTTACCCCACACTGATTGGTCCAGTTCAGCAGTTCAAAACTAGAATGGGGAACTAGCAGACACAGTTCTGACTGCAAAGAAAGCAGGTTAGACAAACTGTAATTTCATTATTACTCTAAATAATTTCTGGCAAACAGTTACATCTTTCAGATAGGTTCCCTTTGCACTCCTAGTGACTGCAAAAATGAAGTGAATTGGCAGCAGCTTGAGTGGTACTCAATCAAAGAAACACACAGTCCCCATACAAACTAATTATGTCTGCAAGCAGACAGCTCTTAAAGAGACAGTACCAGAGGTTCTAAAAACACTCACTGATAAATGGCTTAAATGCCAAACACCATTCAGGCTTGGAGCATTCAAGCAAGCTCCTGGAAGTCTTTTGGGAACCCCCATTTGCAGGGGGGTTACATAATTGTTGTAATTATCTCAGCGTGGGAGATGGGGACTTTTAAATCATTGATTTGGGAGAGTGACAATTTTGGGAGAGTAGCTTGATTTAGAAATTGTGAGGGGTCAGGGGGGTTTAAAGGTTCCTCCACTGAATATAATTTGGCAGACCTGAAAAAGTTCGTAAGTCCGCGCACCTTCCAGATGGTAACTCTGACGCAGATCACACCATCCCTGGAGCAAGGCACGTGATTCTGCTCCCTGGACCTTCAGGACGCGTTCTTTCATGTCCCAATCTGTCCGTCTCATCAGTGGTTCTTCTGCTTTCGGACAGAGGGAATACTCTACGAGTTCTAGGCCATGCCCTTTGGCCTTTCATCAGCTCCCAGGGTCTTCACCAAATGCATGGCAGTGGTGGCAGCACTCCTGCGGTGCTGAGGGGTCCAGGTTTACCCATACCTGGATGATTGGCTGATAGCAGCCCCCTCCAAGTTGGAGGCAGAGTGGTCTAGAGATCTGGCCCTCTGGGTTTGCTCTCAACTCTGCCTCCTCATCAATGAGGCCAAGTTGGAACTCATACCTTCGCAGGTGATTCAGTTCATCGGGGCGGAGCTTGACTCCATCCGAGCCAGAGCCCAGCGGACAGGGCTGAGGTCCTTTCCTCCTTTGCCCAATCATTTCAGGTTGGGCAATTCCACCCTGCCCGGGACTTTCTGCACCTTCTGGGACTCATGGCAGCCTGCACAGGCGTGGTCCGTTGGGCCCACTGGCATATGCACCCCTGCAGTGGGGACTGGCCCACCAATGGTCTCAGTGCTCAGGTCTTCCAGACCAGCCAGTCTCCGTGACCCAGGAGATGTGGGACAGCCTGCAGTGGTGGCTTATCCCAGCTCATCTGCAGGAGGGTATCCTCTTTGTCCGCCCCAAGCCAATGGTCATTTTGACGACCGATGCCTTTCTGATGGGTTGGGGTGCCCATCTGGGGGAGCACAGAGCCAATGGACTCTGGTTCCCTCAGGAGTCCCGATGCCACATCAATCTGCTGGAGCTCTGAGTGGTACAGCTAGCCCTGTCCGCCTTTGCTCCATTCATTCGGGGTCAAGTGGTCCAGATCTAGATGGACAATACCATGACCATGTACTGTGCAAGGAGGCTCTTTGCATTTGGTCTCTCGTGCTCAGCCTGGAGGCGGATCTCTTGGCCATTCATGTGGCAGGAGCCTCGAACAGTCTGGCCAATGTCCTCAGCTGGATAGGCAGTGCATCTCATGAGTGGTCTCTCCTGCTGGAGGTAGCACAAAACCTGTTCTCCCACTGGGGTGCACCTCAGGTGGTCCTGTTCGCCTCCAGTGAGAACGCAAAACTGAGTCTGTATCATGCCTGCCCCCCTCAGCAGGGCTTGCTGCAGGGGGATGCCTTCTTGAGGCCATGGACCCCAGGCTTCTTTTATGCCTTCCTTCCATTTCTCTCGACCCACAAGGTGCTTTTCAAGGTGAGGAGGCATAAGGCGCAGGTGATCCTAGTAGCCCCGGACTGGCCTCGCCAGTTCTGGTATCCAGATCTCCTCAGCCTCAGCTCCAGGCTCCCGAGGCAGCTTCCAGCCTGCCCAGACCTGCTCTCCATCAACAAGGGGAAGATACTCCATCTGGACCTTCAATCCCTGCACATGACGGCCTGGTTCCTGAGTAGCCAGAGTTCCAAACCTTGGGTCTTTCCGACGAGGTACTCAACGTTGTTGAGGCGTCCCTTATGAGTCGACCAGAAAATGTTATGCCTTTAAATGGAAGAGATTCTCCATTTGGTGACAGGGCAAGGGGTTAGACCACTCATGCTGCCCATTGGCTAGCATTTTGGACTACCTGTGTTCCCTTTCTCAGCAAGGGATTCAGTCGACAACCCTTAAGGTGCACCTGACAGCCATCTCTGCTTACTGGGCGTGGGCTGGCAAGCAGTCGGAGGTGCAGAAGAAGGTGGTCTGGTGCTTTTTCAAGGGCCTAAGTACTGCTGGTATTGGCCAAGTTCATGGGCAAGCCATTCAAACCGATGCACAGGTGTGACATCTCCCACCTGTCGTGGAAGACCGCCTTCTTGGTGGTTATCACGTCAGCCAGAAGGATTGGGGAGCTCCAGGCGGACAAGGTTGTCCTGCGCCCCCACGCAAAATTTCCTCTGAAGGTGGTGTCGGAGTTTCACCTGAATCAGGTGCTGACTCTGCCAGTGTTCTACCCAAATCACACCTTAGAGGCCGAGTACAGGCTCCGTACTTTGGACCTGAGAAGAGGGCTCGCGTACTATAAAGAGCACACGGTGAAAGTTCGGGGAGAGGTTCGCCAGCTGTTTGTCACCTATGCTGAAGCCGCACCTGGCAGACCTGCAGCCAAGTAGACAACTGGCAGGTGGATCACTTCCTGCATTGATCTCTGCTGTAGGTTGGCAGGCAAGGAGCCTCCCTTAGGGATAAGAGCCGATTCCACCTACCATACCGCTGCATCGGTGGCTGCTTCTAGGGACATCCCTTTCCAGGACATCTGCAGGGCTGCTACCTGGAAGTCAGCACACACCTTCATTTCCCATTACCACATTGACCTCAAGTGACGCGGGGATGCTGGTTTTGGGACCTCAGTTCTCCAGTCCCCGTTTCCTAAGTAGGGTGTGTGCCTTGCCTCCCTCCTTCCAGAGAACTGCTAGGAGTCTGTCAGACAGTGTGGATTGAACAACATATCCACGTCCCTAGAAATACAGGTTACTCACCTGTAATAGGAGTCCTAGGAGTGGTATATGTTCATCCACATGGACCCACCCACCCTGCCCGGCTTCAACGCACAACCTGGCTTCCAGCAAGCTAGATCTGACATCATGGGGCGGAGCCAAGGATTTTACCACCGGGGTGGGTGAGAGGAGCCAACTTGAAGACCTACCAGCCCATCTTAAAGCGGCAAGGTACCTGCCAGACAGTGTGGATGAACAACAAATACCACTCCTAGAACTCCTGTTACAGGTGAGTAACCTGTATTTTTATGGCGCGTGATCAAAGGAGCTCTGGGCGTCTTACAGAAAATATTACACAGGCAGTGAAACAGGGAGATGAATACAGAATCAAACATACACAAAATCATTTAAAACATTGTGATAACTTTCAACAATAATAAAAGCAAGGCTATATTTGAATATATTATAATTTACAAGCAGAGCAAATCACAACCCAGATGGGTTGGTGTACAGTAATCACGTGACTGCTTCAGGGAAGACAGGCAAGAAAGGCAGATCTTCAGTCCCTTCTTAAAGGCCTCAACTGTCTGGGCTCCTCTGACACTAGCTAGAAACGAGTTACATGGGGCAGGACCGCGACACTGAATGCGCAGTCGCCGAAGACCTTAAGCCTAACCTAGGAATGTCAAGGAGCCCTCTAGTTGAGGACTGGAGGGAGTGGGTTGAGGTTGCAGGTGAGAGGAGCTCCATCAGATAGCTAGGGCCCAATCCATATGGGGCCTTATAGGTGAGCAAGTCCACCATGAAGATGACTCTCCACTGGACCGGCAGCCAGTGCAGAGCTTGTAAAATGGGGGTCATGTGACTGGACCTGGACAGGCCGGTCAGCAACCTCCCTGTCACGTTCTGCACCAGCTGCAGCCGGCAAAGGGTTCCTTCAGTGACCCTGAGGTATAGAGAGTTGCAGTAATCAATAAATGCATGTACTAGTGTTGGTAGGTCTTCGGCCGGAACTAGGTGCTTAATCCTGGCAATGTTCCTCAGGTGGTATAAAACACCTTTTACAGCAGAAGACACCTGGGCTTCCAGGGTCAATCTGCTGTCAAGGATCATGCCAAGATTTTGCACTCTCGTGGAAGCCAGCAGTGGTGCTGATCCCAGGAACAAACCTGTATCTGCTCCAGCTATGCCTCCATCACACCCTAGACCTGACTCGATCACCAGTACCTCCGTCTTCTCCAGGTTCAGCCACAACCAGCTGGAGGACAGCCAGTCCTTGATCTCAACAAGGCAGCTGTTAAGAATGTCCATGGCATTATGTGTTCCTGGGACAAAGGACGAATACAGCTGATTGTCATCCGCATAGTAGTGAAACCCTACGCGTACTGCGAATAACATCAGTGACAGAATCGAGCCCTGAGGAACCCCGCATGACAGGAGCTTTGGGGGCAAGGAGAAATTCCCCAACATCACCCATTGCATCCTGTCAGAGACGTAGGACTCAAACCAGCAGATGACAGTGCCAGCAGGTGATCGGGAAGAATGTTGTCATCCACGGTATCAAACACTGAGGAGAGACTGAGCAGGACAAGAACTGACTTGTCCCCTCTATCTCTAGCCCTAAGGAGGAAATTTTGCACCCTAACTAGTGCTGTTTCAGTACTATGCCTCACCCGGAAACCCGACTGGAATGGCTTATAGATCTCAAAGGACACAAGGTGATCCTCCAGCTGCTGTGCCACTAATTTCTCAACAACTTTGCTCAAACATGGCAAGTTGGATATTGAATGGTAATTCGCCAGGATGTCAGGGTCAAGAGATGGTTTCTTCAGGAGGGGTCTTACTAGAGCCTCCTTCAAGGCATCCAGAAAGACTCCCTCTAACATTGCACACCGGGCAATCCTAGTGAACACCGGGCTAGCGGTCTTGGTGTATCTCATTAAGAAATGTGTTGGGCCGGGTCCAGTTCACAGTAGGTATGCTTCAGCTTTAAGATCACCTCAGTGACCTCGGCCACCTCCACTGGTTTAAACTCATCCAAGATTAACGGATAGCATCTGCTTCTTGTGGGTTGGTTACTGCTAGGCAAAACTTGTCTTGCTGACGGAATCCCAGACCAGATAGAGGACACCCTGTCAGAGAAAAACAGAGCAAACACTTCACACAATATGGCTGAAGCAGCCTTCTTCGGCTGCAGCAGACAGGATGTAAAAGTCTATCCACAGTCTGAAAAAGCTGAGTTGGTCTGTTTTTCCCTGCAACAATCTCCCTAGACAGGAATTCTGCCTTTTTACAGTTGATTGCCCCTTGGTACTCACCGTAGTGAGGACGCATGGCCAGTTTTCCTCCTCCGATCAGGTCTTCCACCAGCAATGCTCTAAAAGAACATTTATTTATTTAGTTAGTTAGTTTTTGTTGACCAGGTAAGTGCACTAGACAAATCCTGCCTATTTTCAGGCACGGCCTGGGGGAGGAGGATACAGATGAATGCCAACTGACCTTGAACCAGATTAAGCTGTTGGTGGTATTTTTAGTGAATGAGGGAAATTTGGCCAGGACACTGGGGAAATTCCCCTGCTCTTTTTTCGATAAGTGCCATGGGGTCTTTAACATCCACCTGAACTACCACGAATCCAAGCAGATGGGACCTCGGTTTAACGTCTCATTCGAAAGACGGCACCTCAGAAGTATGGCACCCCTCTCATGCTGCACTACAGTGTCAGTACTGGGATATTAACCCAAGTGCCAGTAACATGAAGGGGACATAAAACAGAGAATATAAAAAAAAATACGTGCAGTTCAAAGGAAAAAATGAAAGTTTAACTTAGAAAATGTGTGAAATAAAATTTCAATTGTACTTAATTTGTGTTTACAAATGACAATTTTGGCACTTCGATGCAGCGATAGGGCTACTGCTCATGTTGCATGTGACCCAGGTTCAGGAATAAGCTGGGTGCATGGACTTCATTCAGCACAATAAAAACTTGGTTCTTCATGTTGACACCTTTTGGCTGGCTCTGAAGTGTAGTTTCTGATGGGAGCTCATTCTCTGGGCATCTGTAAGAAAGAAAATATGCAATGAATGGGCAACCGAGCTGCTTACCAATATTAGAGGCACAGAATGAACTTTATGCTACCACACCACGAAGATACTTGGCTGGAATTAGCTAACTATTGGGCTGCCTGTGCTGCACTTAACAGAAAAGTGACTGAGTTAGCTATATGTAGGGCCTGGGTTAAATATTTTGATCAAGAGGAGAAAGCTGAAAAGCTTCTTGCCCTCCATATTCGCCAACAGAAAGCCTTTTGTACTATCCAGGGACTTCAAGTCCCTGGGAATCGAAGCCTGCCTTGATCACTGACCCTCAGGATATTGCCTTTGAATTCCACCAGTTTGATCAAAACCTTTAGAGCCCGATGAGTTCATCTCCCTCAGACTCTCAGATCCACTCATACATATGGGATCTGCCTCTCCTATGGCTGTCCAAGGCCCAGCAAAACCGTCTAGCTCACGACCTCTCTTTTGCTGAGGTACTGCAAGCTGTTCAAGACCTACCATCTGATAAAGCACCTGGACTTGATGACTTTTCCCCTAACTTCTACGAATGAGTTTTCAGATGAACTCAGCCCTTTACTTCTGGAGCTGTACAAATTCCTTTACTGGGAAGGGATTCGGGAGAGGGACTTAATAACAACATTGATCACGCTTATACTGAAGCCAAGCAGGGATCACACTTGTATGGGCAACTACAGGCCCATATCCTTGCTGAATGTGGATATCAAAAATTCAGCAAAAGTATTAGCTAATAGACTCGCAGAGGTTTGGGGGTTGCTTATCACTGGCAAACAGGTGGGCTTCATGCTTAGTAGGGCATCATCAGACCACTTGCGTAAGTTGGCGCACTTAATTTCTGTGTCTGGGAAGCCCAATCCCCCAGCAGCTCTGATCTCCCTGGATGCAGAGAAAGCTTTCAACTACCTTTTTGCAGCCTTAGCGGCCTGTGGCATCCCTACTGAGTTTATCCACTGGGTTAAATGACTTGATACCTCTCCCATCACTCAAATTTATTGCAATGGGGTTTACTCAGAATCCTTTAGTTTGCAGAAGGGCACAAGACAGGGCTGTCCCCTTTCTCCCTTTTTTCTTGTTCTTGGAACCCCTTATTCTGAAGATTAAGCAAATGGCAAGCATTACAGGTATTGGTATTGAAGGCATCCAGTACAAAATTTCAGCATGTGCCTATGACATTTTACTTCACCATACCCATCCCACTACATTCCTGCCTTGTGCTCTCCGGGAGATATACAAGTTTGGGGCAATTTCTAATTATAAGTTAAATGTGGATAAATCAGAAGTTATGCCCGTTAAAGTATGGGGTGCTTAAGCATGAAACTACAGCCTTTGGCCTTAAGTGGGCTAATGACCGCCTCATCCAAGTCTCATCCAAAGGACTGCACTCCCTGACAGTACAACATCCCCTTAGTACTGCAGTCTGGTGACAGCATTTTATGGTATGAGCCTGATCCCAGTGGGGGACTTGAACCCACAACCTTCTGGCCCAGAAGAGTATGTGCTGCCAACTGAACCATGTTGACATTGAGCTGACCTTAAAGGGATTTGAACCTGCATTCCAAACATGCCATACCATATAAGTTGATCAAAATTTGGATGGGACTTGTTTTCCCATTCAACAGAGAATTAAGTTTTGTGTTTTTGATTTTTAAGCCATCTTTTTTATTAAAACATATATTCTTTAAATCCTGGATCACCAAAAGACAAGAAAGTGCGCACTGGGATAGTAGTGCTCACGATATGTGGCAACCATGAAAACAAAAAAAAAAATTGGGCACTCACCAGCCAATAATATAAAGACTCCACAGCTCAGAAGTCCTCAAAGGGTCAGGCTAGAGCCCTGTCCCCTGGCATGACATCACAGACTAATTAGTTTACAGCCGTGCCATGCGCCATGTCCTTTATTGAGAAGGAGGAGGGTGGTTATCTCTTGGGGGGGGGGATTGGAAGGTCTGGTAGGATGACGTTTGCTCTGCCTTCCCCTCACCCAGCAAAGGCTCTGGAGGACCCAGCCACACTTCAGTTGGCTATGCCTCTAGGCTAGCATCTGCCTTTCCAGTCAGTGGGATTTCCTGGGGATACTGTATCCTCCCACATGGCCTGTGCAGCTGGGGGCAGCAGCGGATGCATTGAGAGTGGTGAAGGATCTGGACAAAGCGCGGACCGACAGGGGCAGTGGGATCCGGGGGGCTCTGGCAGAAGAGGCTTGAAGGGGGTATGGAATGAGGTATTGACCCTGGCCAATGTGAAAATGGAAGGATATATTGACCTCAGATGTGTTGGGGAGGTGGAAGGAGGTACAGACATCAGTCTAGGGGTGAGGGTGGAAGGAGGTACTAACCTCAGTCCATGGTGGGGGATCGGAAGCAGGCACCAACCTAGGACCAGAGGAGAAAATGTAACAAAAAGAAAAAAAATGAAAAACTCCCAGTAGAAATGCTTACATGCAATGCCATTGTGCTCATGACTGAGTGTGCTAGCTGGCACACAAAAATGGTAGCAGAACTTTTGTTTCATTATTTTGTTAAAAATCCTAAAATTCTAGGAACGTGGCTGTATCTAGGGCTATTGCAGACTGGCTGTCAGGTTATGCCTGTCAGAGGAAGAAAGGGATCTGGGGGTGATAATTTCTGGTGACCTGAAACACTCAACTCAATGCAATAAGGCAGTAGCAAAGGCAAATAGGATGCTGGGGTGTACTGCACGGGATTTAGCAGTAGGAAGAGTGAGGTTATTCTGCCACTCTACAGGTCATTGGTGAGACCTCACTTGGAATACGAAGTAAGACAGTGGCATCCACACCTGAAGAAGGACATAAACATGCTGGAAAGGGTCCAGAGGAGAGCGACTAAAATGATAGAAGGACAGCAGGATCGATCCTGTGCAGAGAGGTTGGAGGACCTAGGGATGTACACTCTGGAGGAGAGGAGGCAGAGAGGGGATATGATTGAGACATTCAAGTACTTGAAGGGAATTAACAGAGTGGACTGCGGGAGCCTATTTGATAAAAGGGCCAACACCACCACCAGAGGGCACAGCCTAAAATGGTGGAGGGTAGATCCAGGAGGGATGCAAGGAAGCACTTTTTTACTGAAAGAGTGGTGATGGCATGGAACGAGCTGCCACAGGAGGTGGTGGAGTCGAAGTTAGTGGGAGCCTTCAAAAGAGCCTGGGACAAGCATAAAGGAATGTCAGGTGGCCCCGTAAGGGGAAAGACGGGAAAATTCAGGGGGGGTCGGGGCCACAGATGTAAACTTAAAGCCAGAATCAATCATTATTTCAAGAAGACCTGATAGACCGAGAGGTGTCCTTCTGCTGGCTGTTTTCTTATGTTCTTATGAATGCATGTGTAACCCCCCTGCAAATGGGGGTTCCGAAAGACTTCAGGAGCTTGCTTGAATGCTCCAAGCCTGAATGGTGTTTGGCGTTTAAGCCACTTATCAGTGAGTGTTTTAGAGCCTCTGGTACTGTCTCTTTAAGAGCTGTCTGCTTGCAGACATAATTAGTTTATATGGGGGACTGTGTGTTTCTTTGATTGAGTACCACTCAAGCTGCTGCCAATTCACCCCATTTTGCAGTCACTAGGAGTGCAAAGGAACCTGTCTGAAAGATGTAACTGATTGCCAGAAATCATTTACAGTAATAATAAAATTACAGTTTGTCTAACCTGCTTTCTTTGCAGTCAGAACTGTCTGCCTAGTTCCCCATTCTGGTTTTGAACTGCTGAACTGGACCAATCAGTGTGGGGTAAACTAGCTCTAAAATGATGCCTTGGATGAATCAGAACTTGGGACTCATAATCTGAGCCAGCCACAAGAGGATTGTATGGGCAGTGACTCTGGGAGATGTAGTTTAGACTTGAGTGCCTTTTGGACCAACAGCAGCAGTCTATTGTAGTGACAGCCAATCAGTCAAGAACTGGGAAGAACTCAAGGAAGTGCCGGTTTTTGTCTGTTGGGAGTTTCAGTTTGAGATCTGAAAGTGAAGGGAAAGAAACCCTGTGCTCCTTCAGTGCACAGTTTCAGTCAAAAACGTGTGCAAGGCCCAGAGTTCCGGTCTACAACTTGTGTAACTGCTTGTTAGGACTGAATCAGTCTCTGTGAAAAGAATCAAAGGATCTCTGAAGAGTAGAAACCAGGCTCACCCTGTAGAAGACTGAAGAAATTGTTGAATTACACTCGGTCTGTCAGGAACTGAATCTGCTGTGTGTTCTCCTGGTTATTGTGCAGTAATTACGATTGGGATACAGATGCAGCCTGCCTGGTATAGTGCTTTCTTTTTTACCATATAAATGTGTAGAGTCTCTTGGAGATCAAAAGTAGCCCTGCTGACATTGAAGGACCATATCTTCTTTGGAGGTCGTGAGTACTAATTGGGTCGCTCCCTGTTGAATTGCCACATTAAATCCAAATGGAATTACTGTACTGCTGACTTTTTAATTTTCCTTTCTCTGTGAAAGGGCCCTACCAGCTGCCACGGTTTGGACTAGCCACTAGGGCTTGGGTACCCAGGGACAGTAACTGATAGGGATAGGCCTGTGCACAGAGCCATAAGTAGATTATTAGAGTGATAAGCTAATTAACCTGATTTCCCCTGTCCTTGTTATATCCCTAAATAAATCAGAGCTGCTTGTTTCAGCAAAGTTATACTGCCTGAGGTATTTGTCTATGTTAAAGTACTGTACTGTGATTGTTGCACTGTATCTCATTTCACAGGAGGTCCCAGTGCCGGAACCAGTCCTGGGGTAAGTGTATACTGTGAAGGTAATTCTGATATATTGTGTGGGCCACTAGTGGGAAGAAAGGGTTGCAGTGTCCCAGAGGGCTGTGACCAAGTTAGTTTAACTATTGCAACCCTGACCTCTGGGTGGAGGCACCGCCATTGGATCCAGGCCCCTCAACCTGTTAGTGCAAATCAGGCAGGGGTAGTAGCCCCTGGGATAGCGCCATTTAGGGTTACATCTTGGAGGCTCACCGCTGGGATTGTGTGTCCTCTAGTGGCCATATTTACGAACCACTGTTAAGAAAAAATGGGTACCCGACAGAAGTGGCTGTGCACCGCTGGTGGAGTGGTGTACTGGGGAGGAGATCGACCCCAAAATGCTATGCTTATCCTGGACATCCCCTGGGTATCAATCACGGACACTGTGCAGGAGTACTTTCCAAGGTGGAAGGTTTACAAAACCCTGTGGTGGTGGGTCGGCATGCTAATCTGCTCACCCACACTTTCCTGGCCCTAGTAGAGTTTAAGGATCCCATAGATAGCTCAAAGTGCCACAGACCATTACCCCAGAGGGAGCCCTCACTGCTTGGAGAGTGATAACTAAGGACAGTAAAGACCGGGAGAGTCAGCCTCACCACTATCTGAAACTTTGAGGAGAAATTTGCTGAATGGTTGCTGGGAGAGGGGAAAACTGTGGAGGACTTGAAGAAACTATTCTTGCCACCTGGGGTGTTCCTCCCAACACCCTCTCCTGCTCCAGTGCCCGTAATGGTGGCTGGAACCAATGCAGACTCCTATGTCTGCACCTGCCATTAGTCACGACTCTTACCGAGAGGTTGAGGATCTTCTTGGCACCTCCCACCCCCAAGGAGGATGACTGGGAGACCTGGATGAACTATGTTGCCCCCAAGTGCTAGAATGGCAATGCTCGGAAGGTGACAAGAAAGAGGGTTAGTGAGAGCCTCCGAGGTCCTGCCCTGGCTACCATCCGTGCTAAGCGGGCCAGTAACCCTGAAGCGACTGCACAGGCCTATCTTGAGGCCTTGGAGAATGTGTATGGGAGGCCAGATTCTGATGAGGACCTATGGTGGAGAGTAAGAAATGCACAACAGTACCAAGGGAGTTGTTGTCTGTGTATGTCTCGGCTGGAAAAATTGTTGCAAGAATGCCTCAGAAAGGGTAGTTTGCCAGCGATTGAACTGGACCGAACCAGACTGGACAGAATCCTTAAGTCTGCCCCTTCTCAGAACTGCTGTTGCTTCAATTACGCCTGGCAATCGACTGGAATCCCCACCTCCTATGATGAGTTAATGAGAGAAATTCGAGAGTTGAGAAAAGGCGACCGGAGGTACCTGCACCAACAGCTGTGGCTACGACCCGAGTGACTGAGGGTGACCCATCAAGTGAAGTTCAGGGCAGAGGTTGACAGTCAATGAGTGCTCTGACAAGGAAAGATATGCCACAATGGGGCGAACTGTTGAGAGAGATCCGAATTCAAAAACAGTCCCTTTATGAAGGCCACGCCTGCAAGTACGGGCCCCTGACCTATATCCGACTGCATCTGCTATGGGGTGGGGTACCACCCATGTATCTCCTGCTGATAACAGCTCCAAACTCAATTCCTTGACCATGGAAGTGGAGAAACTGACGAGATGTCTCCAAATGCTTATCACGCCGCAGACAGAGATGGCACCCAGGTTTCCAGTTAGTAATACCCCGCCCTGGCTCCCAGTGTGGCGCCTCGCCAGCTCAAACTCCAGAAAGTATGTTTTGCTATAATTGTGGGAAAGATGGGCACATGAAAAGGGAATGCCAGTCCCCAAAAGACACTGACAAAGTTGCATATAGGCTACAAGGAGAGCTCGGAGAAGAAATCAGTGGTTAAGAGGTGCGACATGATCCCAGTGAGGGCACCAAAATGCTAATTCACGTCCTTTTGTGGCAAGGTCAGTTGCCCAGGCCCCCACTACCGCCTCTCCAGACTGGTCCAGAATAGTGGGTCCTCCATGGAGACCACTGTAAAGGTGAATGGAGTGTCTACAAGAGCTGTATTAGACAGTGGCTCCCAAGTGACAATTATGTTCCAGGTTGGTATCAGAAGCATTTGTCAGGCGTACCTTACAACCATTAGAAGGACTGCATGTATGGGGTTAGTGAGAAGGCCTACCCCTATTCCGGTATATCCGAATTTGGCTGTCTTTCCCCACCTCCGTGGCTGGAGTGGCGAACAAGTAGAGACCCTAGCCTTAGTGTGTCCCCCACTGGACTGTGTAGATGGTGTCCCTTTGTTGATTGGAACAAATGCTCCTTATGTTGGAAGGCTAGCACAGTTGTGTTATGAAAACAGGGGTCAAAGACTAGTAGAGCTTTAAGAGTTCGGCTTTAATTAAGAAGGCCTATGAGGCACAGAGGATGCTGAAAAACAGAACCAGAGGAACGGGTCGAATTGTATGGAAGAAGGATCCTGAGTCTCTGATCCTGGCGCCTAAATGCCCAGTGTACCTTACAGGAGAGGTCCGTATCAGAAAGGATGTTAAGAATAAAATATTAATGTTGGATGCACCAGGCGATGGAAAATTGCCAGAGGGACTGCTGGTCAAGCCTAGTATTTTGCCCGCTAGAGCCCATGCTTATGCCAGAAGGGTAATGGTCCAAGTTCATAATGTGTCTGAAAGAGACATTCGAGTAAACAGAGGTTGCATCCTGGCTAATGTGCATTGTGCAGACACTGCAGTGCTACCCAGCAGCAAGAGTTCAAGGAAGAATGACAGAGTAACCTGACTTGTTTGATTTCGCGACTCCGCTGCCAGCTGAATGGAAAGTGAGGATCAGTGAGAAGCTTGCCCAGAGAGACCAGGTGTTTTCTTTAAAGGAATGGGATGTAGGATGCGTGAAAGGAGCTGAGCACAATATCCGCTGCATGACGAAAGACCATTTCGTGAGAGGTCTCCACGCCTGGCACCTGCTGACATAGATGATGTGAGGACGGCATCTGCAAGAGATGTTAGCTGCTGGTGTAATACAAGAATCCAGAAGCCCTTATGCCTTCCCCATTGTGGTAGTGAGGAAAAAGAATGGAACAGTAAGGATGTGTGTGGATTATCGCACACTTAAACCGGCGGACTATCCTGATCAGTACACAATGCCCCGCATTCAGGATGCTTTGGACTGCCTAAGCGGGAGCAAGTGGTTCTCTGTGCTGGATCTCCGCAGTGGGTACTACCAGATCCCGATGGCCCCAAGAGGACCGTGAGAAGACTGCCTTTATCTGTCCGGGCTGGCTTCTATGAATTCATGAGGATGCCTCAAGGGATTTCAGGTGCCCCAGCCACTTTTCAACGATTGATGGAGCGTGCAGTGGGGGACATGAACTTACTAGAGTGCCTGGTATACCTAGATGATGTTATTGTGTTTGGCAGCTCACTGGAGGAACATGAAAGCAGATTATTTAAGGTATTGGACCGACTGGAGGACTTTGGCCTTAAACTGTCCATTGATAAGTGTCAATTCTTTCAAACATCAGTAAAGTATGTGGGACACATAGTATCCACCGAGGGAATAGAGACCGACCCAAGTAAAGTTGAGGCCTTGACCACCTGGCCACAGCCCCAAAATCTAAAAGAACTGCAAAGATTCCTGGATTCTGTGGTTATTATCGGCCTTCATCAAGGATTATTCAAGAGTGATCCGCCTTTACTTAACCTTACTCAAGGGTATCCCCAACCCACAAAAATACCAAAAGTCAGCGTCCTCAAGACTGAAAGAGTTATTTTCATCCAAGTGAAGTATTTGGGGCCCGCTGGACTCCTGATTGTGAGACTGCTTTTCATGAGATCATATATCAACTTACCCATGCTCCAGTGCTGGCCTATGCCGATCCAAGAAAACCTTACGTCCTGCACACTGATGCTAGCTTGCAAGGGTTGGGGCTGTGTTGTACCAAGAGCACGAATGGCCTGAGACCAGTGGCCTTTGCCAGTAGAAGCCTGACCCCATCCGAAAAGAACTATCCTGTACATAAGTTAGAGTTCCTAGCTTTGAAGTGGCTATTGTTGACCAATTCCATGAGTACTTGTATGGGCTAAAATACTAGTAAAACTACAATAATCCCTTTGACCTATGTGCAGACCTCAGCTAAGTTGGATGCCACTGCAATAGGTGGCTTTCACGATTATCTACATATGACTATGCTCTCGAATACCGAGAGCAGGTCTGAACCACATAGATGCTGATGCTCTCTCCGGAGGCCTGTTCCCCAGAATGATTGGTCCGATTGGCAGAACCGATATTCGGGGCACTCTGCGGAAGTTTGACAGGGAGGAACAAATGTCCACGGACGCAGTGGACTGCATGGTGGATTGCTTAGGAGCCTCTGAGAATTGCATACCTGCTGCTTGTACCCACTTTTCTGCAATGAGACATTGGTGCACTGCCTCAGCTGGACAATGACAGTATTCGCGGGCTCAATCCGCGATCCTAGATCAAAGCAGCTTTGAAGCCCTCTATGCAGGAAAAGATGTGTCCAAATTACGCTCCACTGATTTGAGAACTGCACTGTTATACAAAGAAGGTCCTAAGTTGAAACTGATCAATAAACTGTTATACAGAGAAACAGTAGACAGAGGGGACAAGTAGACAAACAACAACTAGTGCTGCCCACTGCCTTCGAGACTCAGTACTGAGGTCCTTGCACAACCACATGGGGCACCTTGGTATAGACAGAACACTTGACTTGGTGAGATCCAGATTCTATTGGCCTCAAGATGGGGCTGATGTGGAGCAACACATTCGAACTTGTAGTCGCTGCTTACAGAGGAAAGCTTTCCCAGAGGGCTGCCCCTTGTTAACATCACCACCAGTGCACCCATGGAGCTGGTCTGTATTGATTTTCTGAGTTTGGAGTCAGATCAAAGAAATATCAGTAATGTGCTGGTGGTCACTGACCATTTCACGAGATATGCCCAAGCTTTCCCACCAAAGACCAGAAAGCATCCACTGTGGCCAAAGTACTTGTAGAAAACTTTTGTTCACTATGGGGCTCCACAAAGAATCCATTCTGATCAAGGGAGAGACTTTGAGAGTCGTCTGATCAAAGAGATGCTTTCTCTGGGAGATGAAAGTCCAGAACACTCCTTACCACCCCAGGGGACCCACAGCCTGAACGTTTCAACCCACTTTGCTAGATATGCTGGGCACCTGCACCCAAAGGACAAGCCTAGATGGAGCCAAAAAATTAGCACCCTGGTACATGCTTATAACTGCACCAAAAGTGATGCCACTGGATTCTCCCCTACCGCCTGATGTTTGGAAGAGAAGCTCGACTACCAGTAGATGTGTGTTTTGGGGTCTCTCCTGATGGGGTTCAAGCTGACAACTATTTACAGTATGTGCAAAGTTAAAGGCCCAGCTAACTCATGCGTGCCAACTGGCTCAAACCATGGCTGCCAAAAGAAATCTGGCCAACAAAGAAAGGTATGATAAAAGGTGAAAGCACAGGAACTCCAGGAGGGAGATCGGGTATTGCTAAGAAATCTGGGACTGCATGGCAAGCACAAGATTGCTGACAGATGGCACCATCTCCTCACATTGTAGTGGGCAAACTAGATGATCTGCCAGTGTACAAAGTAAGGCCTGAGAATAATTCAAAGATGTAAAACAATGCATAGAAATCATTTACTGCCCATTGGACAAATCCTGATTGAGTCTGAGCCCCAGAAGATGCCCCTCTGGACCAGTGACTAGAGCTGCTGCTAAGAAAAGATCAAGAAAGTCTGCACCTACAGAAGCAAAGTTAAAGTGTTCCCTCCACAAGTCCCAGTTGAGCATGACTGTCAGTCCATATCAGAAGAAAGTGAGAGTGACTTTGAATACTATCCTTCTTACGAACTGAGTCAATTGTTTCGGGCAATCCCTAGTCAATACTGGAGACAAAGCTGGGCCTTCTGGACTGTCTAAGCCCCCAGCTTCATCCCTGGAGCCAATGCTCCCAGAAAGTGAAGTGCAAAGCATCAGATCAGATGAAATGGAATCATTGTGCATGGTTGAACTGTTTGAGCTTTCAGGGAGAAAATGATAGATTGGGGCAGACTGGTGATACACCCGAACAAGAAGAGTATTTTGAGTGCCCTGACAGTCCACTGCCAGTGTCCAAAGCTCTCCATGCGAGCCAAATGTTGTGGACTCAGAAACTGTAACTCCTGGAGCTGAAAGTGCCCAAGTTCTAGCCTCTCTACCCCCATGGAGACTCCTGACAAGTGAGGACAATGCTGAAAATGAGGCTCAGAGTGCAGAGACTATAACAGTTCCCCTAGAAAGACTGGTCGAGCTGTAAAGCCTGTGGTGCACCTCAGTTATGATTCACTTGGGAGGCCTGTGGACTTGCCTCTCAATGTTGTCCATAAAGGAGTGTATGTGTCCCCCAGGCTCATTGCCCAAACTGAGTATCAGTGCTAACTCCAAGTTACTTGTGTTGCCTTCTAAGTATGGTGCCCTTGCCCCGGTCTAGCCCAAAGGTAACTGATAGGAAGGCCCCTCTCTTCAGGTTTCATGTACAAGAGGTAATAACTTGAGTTATGGTACAATGTGTGTAATACTGTGTAAAGAGTCACGTACTGCAATGTTTCAGAAATGTATTCTTGGTAAAATGATATATTGACTGATGATTACATGTGTGAGCCTAATGCAAATGTATATGGTTGCAGTTAAAACTTATGGGGGGGTACTTGCTTGACGCTGACGTCAAGCTTTCCAAGGCCAGGAAGGGGTGTAACCCCCTGCAAATGGGGGTTCCTAAAGACTTCCAGGAGCTTGCTTGAATGTGCTCCAAGCCTGAATGGTGTTTGCTGCTTAAGCCACTTATCAGTGAGTGTTTTAGAGCCTCTGGTACTGTCTCTTTAAGAGCTGTCTGCTTGCAGACATAATTAGTTTATATGGGGACTGTGTGTTTCTTTGATTGAGTACCACTCAAGCTGCTGCCAATTCACCCCATTTTTGCAGTCACTAGAGTGCAAAGGAACCTGTCTGAAAGATGTAACTGATTGCCAGAAATCATTTACAGTAATAATAAAATTACAGTTTGTCTAACCTGCTTTCTTTGCAGTCAGAACTGTCTGCCTTAGTTCCCCATTCTGGTTTTGAACTGCTGAACTGGACCAATCAGTGTGGGGTAAACTAGCTCTAAAATGATGCCTTAGACGAATCAGAACTTGGGACTCATAATCTGAGCCAGCCACAAGAGGATTGTATGGGCAGTGACTCTGGGAGATGTAGTTTAGACTCGGTGCCTTTTGGACCAACAGCAGCAGTCTATTGTGAGTGACAGCCAATCCAGTCAAGAACTGGGAAGAACTCAAAAGTGCCGGTTTTTGTCTGTTGGGAGTTTCAGTTTGAGATCTGAAAGTGAAGGGAAAGAAACCCTGTGCTCCTTCAGTGCACAGTTTCAGTCAAAAAGCGTGTGCAAGGCCCAGAGTTCCGGTCTACAACTTGTGTAACTGCTTGTTGGGACTGAATCCGTCCTGTGAAAAGAATCAAAGGATCTCTGAAGAGTAGAAACCAGGCTCACCCTGTAGAAGACTGAAGAAATTGTTGAATTACACTCGGTCTGTCAGAGACTGAATCTGCTGTGTGTTCTCCTGGTTATTGTGCAGTAATTACGATTGGGATACAGATGCAGCCTGCCTGGTATAGTGCTTTCTTTTTACCATATAAATGTGTGAGAGTCTCTTGGAGATCCAAAAGTAGCCCTACTGACATTGAAGGACCATATCTTCTTTGGAGGTCGTAGTACTAATTAGGGATTGCTCC
Source organism: Neoceratodus forsteri (assembly GCA_016271365.2). Taxonomy (NCBI): domain Eukaryota; kingdom Metazoa; phylum Chordata; order Ceratodontiformes; family Ceratodontidae; genus Neoceratodus; species Neoceratodus forsteri. Next base: position 365,016,167 of record CM028137.1, read on the forward strand.
CTGTTGAATTGCACATTAAATCCAAATGGAATTACTGTACTGCTGACTGTTTAATTTTCCTTTCTCTGTGTGAAAGGGCCCCTACCAGCTGCCACGGTTTGGACTAGCCACTAGGGCTTGGGTACCCAAGGGACACAGTAACTGATAGGGATAGGCCTGTGCACAGAGCCATAAATAGATTATTAGAGTGATAAAGCTAATTAACCTGATTTCCCCTGTCCTTGTTATATCCCCTAAATAAATCAGAGCTGCTTGTTTCAGCAAAGTTATACTGCCTGAGGTATTTGTCTATGTTAGAAATACTGTACTGTGATTGTTGCACTGTATCTCATTTCACAGAGGTCCCAGTGCGGAACCAGTCCTGGGGTAAGTGTATACTGTGAAGGTAATTCTGATATATTGTGTGGGCCACTAGTGGGAAGAAAGGGGGGTTGCAGTGTCCCAGAGGGCTGTGACCAAGTTAGTTTAACTATTGCAAACCCTGACCTCTGGGTGGAGGCACCCGCCATTGGATCCAGGCCCCTCAACCTGTTAGTGGCAAATCAGGCAGGGGTAGTAGCCCCTGGGATAGCGCCATTTAGGGGTTACACATGGTTTGCTGCTGATCAGGGGCTTAAGGGAGGCAGCAAGGTCTTGTGGCTATGGGGTCACACAGGTTTGGGAGCCAGGGAACTCAGGTTCAGATCCCACCACAGCCAATTACTGACCATGTAACTTTGAGCAAGTCAGCTGACCTTTCAGTTTTTCAGTTCATCCGGCTGGAGAGTAACAGCAAAATGGCCCATGAGAGTCCTGTCACATCACTGGTCGAAACATGTCATATGACCACTGATTATTTTTTCTGACAACAGCACACCTCTTCTGAACTACATGTTTTTTTTACAGATAAAATCCCATTTTATAAGTGAAATAACACACTCCAGGATGTGCACCCATGATGGAATAATGCACTTCTCAGGTGGTTGCGGCTCTTGGCTATAACTTGTACCTAACAACCACCCAAGGCATGTATTATTTCCTTACACCCGCACACCCTGTCATGTCCTTTCCCCTAGCAAGAAACTGCAAAATAAAATAAAAAAAATAAAGGTGCTAATGCTGCCAGACAGTAGCTGTGGGGAGGCCTGCAGCAGCGTTCACCCAACCTTCAAAGTCAGAATAAAAAGGATGTCTCTCACTCCCTCCATTCCCCCTCAAGAAACAAATCAACAGGATCCAGACTCTTAAGAAGGCCTCTGAATGTACTGCCACAGTTTTTTCCTGAGGTTCCTCACCCTCAGTGTCATTTCCAAAATCTCAGTCTTTCCTTATGCCAGTGCATACTCCTTCTCCCCTAGTATCCTAATGATTGGGTCGCCATGGCAACACTCCATCTCTGACTGGAAAGGCGGGCAAGAAGCTGTCTTCACAGCTGTTGCCAGCGCAGTCTGTGACTGGCTGGTGGTGGGGGGGGGGGTGAATAATGGCTAGCCTGTGCTCCCCTCCTTTGGAATAAGGGTCTCACAATAACTGTGTTTCACACAAACCATGATAATTTTCACTGACGATATTGTTAACGTGTTAGTTTTCCCATATCACAATAACTGTCGTTCACGATATACCACCATGGTATATACATGATAAGAGTGTGACAAATTCAGTTTTTCAGTCCACTACCCCATTTCACCCCAAAATTTAGTGTGCAGATTCCCCCAAAAAAAAACACACAAACCAGATGCCATAATATTGTGATAGTATGATAACCATGATAATGTTTTCAAGGTTATGATACCATGAATATTTTTATATGTTGACACCCCTACTTAGGAACCGAGTGCCTCAGCTCTACAGTGTGCCCCCCCAATTATGTGGGGTTCTGTGGCTTTAATGGTCCCCAAGGTTGTAGTTTAAAGTGTGCCTACCATGCCAAAGAGATGGCCTGTCCAATATCTTTTAAAGATCTTGACCAGCAAATATAAGAAAGATCCCCAGTGTTGCAGAGTGCACTGACTGCATGAGAAGATAAGGCCTCTTTGTGTAGCCATCTGAGAGGGTGTGTGTGTGTGTCTGTCTGAGAATGAGAGCATGGGTGGGGTGGGTACGTGCGTGTCTGTGGCTGTCTGAGAAAGAAAGAGAGCGTGTGTATGTTTCCATCTTTCTGTGTGATCTGATGTGTTAATCATCACCACTCAAATTCAGAACAACAACGTGCGAGACATTTGCATCAGAGTTCCTTTATTAGTTTATGCACGTTATATAAGGTAATAGAGATTGCTTTAGTCAGGCAGTGGGATGAAATAATTTTTTTCAGTTCAGTGTTGTCCACTGCATTTTTCTACATACGCACACGTGTATATATAAACATATAAATACTCTGTACCAGCTGGACCTAGAAGTGACCAGGCACTAAAATGACCCCTTACAGGGATCCTGGCAACTCGGGGTAAAAAACCAAAACCGTACATATTTATACACAATCACACTTATAACAAATCGTGTTTCTATCTTCTTTTTTTTGTTTATGACTCAGAACATTTGCCTGAAAACAAGATCCTGTGTGGGCTTCCTGTACTCATGTGGCTTGTCTACATGTGCGGTCCTAATCCTCTGCTTGATATATCTTAACCATTTCCACACGGGCAGACTGGTATGCTAAAGTTTGCTGCTTATTAAACAAGTTCTGGCCAGAGCCGATAGGGCTGTGACGAGCTGCCAAGTGAGCAAAGTTACACATGTGCATAGAAATTATTGAACGACCGGGTGTAACTTGGCCATTTATTTGAGGTGTTGCACCAAATTTTCAACATGGCCTTTTTGGGACCCCTCCTCATGAAGAGTGCCAGTGTCATTTTGTTCACTTGTCCCGAAAGGTGATTTTGCAGAGCAACCTTGCCATTCTGTGCCACAGGTGCGAAAACACGTTTCGGGCAGGATGTGAAAAATGACAGCTGTACTATTAAAAAGGAGGTGTGCAAAAATGGCAATGTTGAAAAGCTGGAGTGAAAATATTAAACATTTGCAAAGTTAGGAGCATGCATAGAAACTGTGCAACTCACGGTCGTAATGCAGTCATTTTTTGGAATTTTTTCACCAAATTTGCAACATGGACTTTTTGGGACCCCACCTCATGAACAGTGCCTCTGTCATTTCATGAATCGGTCCTGAAAGGTGATTCCACACAGTGACTGCGAAATCACCTTTCGGGACCAAGTAATAAAATGACAGTGAAAGATTTCATGAGGTGGGGTCCCAAGAACCCCATGTTGAAAATTTGGGTCCAAAATTCAAACAAATGGCTGATTTATCAACATAACTTGAACAATATTGAATACCCCATTGAATGCCATTATTGCACGCTTACCTTTGATTCTTCAGTTTGCGATTCGGCTTTGAAGAGTGCAGACGTGTCCCAGTCCAGAGAAGATGACAGTGCCGACCTGCGGAGGTAAGTATGGGGTAAGGAGAGTGCGGGGAGGTGGAGTGCTCAGTGGGAGGGTGGGGATGGGGAGGGACTGGGGCGACAACAGGGGAATTGTTTCCTTTTACAGAGAAAAAACACATCAGAGGACAGTTTCTTTATTTATGGTGGGAAAACCCATACATTTGGGCACACTGGGGTGGGCTTCCAGTGTGTCACATGAGTGGGGTAGGTGGGTACATGATGCTGACATGGGATTGGGTGCCCCGATGTCAGCAGGGGGCAGGGGAAAAAATATATATATTTGGGCACACTGGGGTGAGCTCCCAGTGTGCCACATGAGTGGGGGGGCTACATAATGCCAACACGGGGATTGGGGACCCCAATGTCGGCGTGGAGTTGGCAGGGGTTGGGGAAAAAATACATTTTGGCACACTAGGAAGGGCTCCCAGGGTGCCACATGAGTGGGGGGGCTACATAATGCTGACACGGGGATTGGGGACCCCAATGGCATGGAGATGGGAACAGAAGGAGCAGGAAGGACAGCAGCAGTGGGAAGGTGTGAGACAGTTTTCTTTGTTGCCAGTGCTGGTGGTGGCGATGCAACTGCACATGCGCAGCACTCGCTCATGTGTAGTTGCAGTGAATGGCATTTTGCCATTCACAACATGACAGCGCCTGCAGAACTGCGCATTCACATGAATCACGCATGCGCAGTTCATGCCCTGGAATGTGGAAGTAACAGCCCAAATAGTGTGGCTGTTATTCCGTATCGGCCGATCGTGGCAGTGGGTTTCAAGCTCCATTGGACTTTCAGAAGGATACTTCTAAAAGTCGAACAGAAGGTTCCACAATCGGCTGTTTTTAGAGCTATGATCCTAAAATGGCCTAAAAACTGGAGAGAGAAATCTAGTCTTCCCATTGGTTGGGAGCTGTGTGAATACTACACAATATTCACATGGGCTGCACACATCCTGGGGTTGTGCAAAGCAGAGGTGTACACACAGAAACTGTCAGTAAGTTGTTTTTTTTTATTAAGCTTTGCCTCACCCCCCCCCGTGTCACCCAACTGCACCTGCCCCAGCCCTGTCACTGACCTTCTGATGAACTTTGTGGTTATCCACCACTTACCCAAGGTGACAATAGTGGTGGGTGGCCTGCCATTTGTCACTCATACCTGGGCCTGCGGGGGTGCCAGTGCAATATCTCCCTGTGAGTGCCAGTGATTCAGGGTGCCTGGCAGGTGGCGGCTATACTCTCCCCTTCTCTTTGCTCCTATGGTACTGACACCTGACCTGCACTAAATGGCAGTCAAGCAACAGGATGCAGTGTCCCTCCCCCTCCCTGAGGGAGGAGTGCTGTCCTTGGGACACTCGATCCTTCCTCCCCAGGCCAGCTCTCATGAGACCCAAGTCCATTCCTGAACCTGGGTCACTGATGCATCAGGTAGCAGCGTTACCCTGCGCTACCAAGCCAGGTACGTTTTGTTTTTAATAATGAAAATAAAAATGATGTGGAACTCCTTACGGCAATGTATAATAGCAACAAGGCAACTCTGAGGGGTAGGTTACTGATGGGAAGTCACCTCACCGTAACCCATTTCTCATCATGGTCTTAAAGCTTAGAACTTGGGGGCAGGATAAGGGGAACACTATAAAAGCATTACTTTACACAGATGGTGGTTAACATGTGTAGTACACTGCTAAGTTAAGTTGTGGATCTAGCATTGTTAACATAGAAACATAAGAATGTGATTGCAGATAAGGGCCGCTGGGCCCAGCCAGTCTGCCTCCTTTTTTTTTTAACCTTCATTTTTTTGAAGCAGACCCTACTTGACCTATGGTGCAATCTCCGCCCCTTCCCCCCACACACACACTTCCTTACCCCTGCAATACCTTTGTGCCTGTCCCAGACATTTTTGAACCCCACACCTGTTTTTGCTCCCGCTACTTCCCCTGGAAGGCTGTTCCAGGTGTCCACCACCCTTTTTGTGAAGAAGTACTTCCTCACATCCCTCCTGAATTTACCTCCACCAGCTTCATAGCTTGCCCTCTTGTTCTAGAGCACATCTTCCTCTGAAAAATATCCCCTCCTGTACCTTATTAACCCCCATGAGGTATTTAAAGGTCACTATCAGCTGGCTTCATGGTGCCGAGCGAAGGGGTTCACTCGGCACACTGGTGACCCGGGTTTGCGCCCTGAGCCTAGGTGCCAGGAGCAGAGACTGGCAGGGAGGAGAGCCAGAGTGTTCATTGGACGCTTCCCTCCTGGGGAGGTGGGTAGGGCCTCGGCACCTGAAGGGGAATTGGAGACATGCTAGGGGATGTGGAGCCTCGACACACCCCCACCTCAGGTTGCTGTCCCCACACAGGCCCAATCAGGGTAGAGTGGGTGGGCCAAGAAAATAGAAAAAGCTCCCAGGCCAACTGGATGATGGCCACCAGTCCTCGGCACCACAGTAACCCGGGATAGCCCCGTGCTGACCCCCCCCAAGCCCCTGGGCTAAATAGTTGTGTCTGCAGGCACTTCTTCCCCAGAAATGGGGTCACATCCGACGAAGGGTTATGTCAGGTCACCCAGAGGAACAACTGGCAGTAGTGGGGGCAGCGAATAGCAACTGGAGGAGGAGGGTGGCTGAGGGTCCTGGGTGGCCTAAAGGAGTGGTCAGTCAGGGAGGGCAAGGATGAGCAAAAAAAAAAAAAGGTCTCTATCATAGACCCCCTCTCCTCCAGAGTGTACATATTTATCTCCTTTAACCTCCTCTTGTAGGGTTACTGATGCAGACCCTGTACCACTTTGGTAGTCCTCCTCTGGACCTCCTCCACTCTGTCTGTGTCCTTCCTGAGATTTGGTCTCCAGAACTGGACACAGTACTCAAGATGGGATCTTGCCAGCGATCTCTATAGGGGCAGAACCACCTTCCTCTTCCTGCTGGCATTGTCAGTGGCTCAGTAGGTAGCACACTCGCCTCTGAGGCTGGGAGATCAGAGGGCCGTGGGTTCAGTTCCCACATCTGGCACTTGGGTTAATATCCCAGTACTGACACTGTAGTGCAGCATGAGAGGGGTGCTGCACTTCTGAGGTGCCGTCTTTCGGATGAGACGTTAAACCGAGGTCCCATCTGCCTGGATTGGTGGTAGTTCAGGTGGATGTTAAAGATCCCATGGCACTTATCGAAAAGAGTAGGGGAATTTTTTATTAGAATAACAAAATCAAAACAATACAAAACAGTGTTGCCTCACACAAAAGAAAAGTACAAATCATAACAAAAGCAAATAAGTATTATAGTCATACATATCCAAACAGGCTGTCTAATACAGAAGTAGAATACAAATCTACGCCCAAGACAGAAAGGACCCCAAAAAAAAGAGTAGGGGAAGTCTTTATTATGATTGGAAATCAAATCATACAAACAGAAAGAAATACAAAAAGCACCAACACATAGCTAAGAAGAAAACATAACAAAATAGATACAGTACACAAAAAATAAACAAGAAACAAAAGTAAAGAAATACATCAACCCCCAAATACCTCCGTTCCCTCTTAAAGAAAAACATAACACTCCAGTAAAGAAACACAAACCCACATTAATCTGTATCGATCAAAAAGGCAATAAACATATAGGAAATGACCAAATCCAATACTGACAGGGTACATCAACCGTAGAACATTCGTATGCACATAAAGGTAGTAATAATGCATACCAGTGTACGCAAAGGAGATCTTGACCTCCCTATAAGGGAGACCCTTTATACCCCAATTTAGGACCAAGGCATACACAAAGACCCTACCCTGTATCAAGCCAGGTCATTTTCCTCCACCACAATCTGAACAGTTCAGGATGCGCCTTTCCTTGCTCCTGCAATCTCCAACTAAAGACATGTTTGCGAATGTTGTGAACGATCTGAGATTCAGAGAGCAATTTTTGCCTAAGTGTGAGATTGCATCTAGCTTGCCATAACTGAAAACCAACATGACCCATCAAGAGACGCAGCGTGATCGCATCATAAACAATCCAGGAGCTCGGTAGAACCCCCTCCACCCAAACTGCTGTCGTAAGAACCCTAAAGGGATTTAAAGGCCATGCAGCATGAAAATGTGACCAAAATGATACGATAAAAGGACACTCCACAAAAAAATGTTCCATCGTTTCAACTACTCCAATACAGGTCTCTTCCCTAGGGCAAAATCGTTCTGATATTTCCTTATGCCTCATATTACCTTTTACCCCTAATTTTTTATGAAGGCAAAGCCATAAAAAGTCCCACATATGTTTAGGCACCCTCTTACTCATCAATAATTGTAACTTAGCATGCTGTTCAGAATGAGGCCTATCATGGAACCAGGGATCGACAAAAAAGGAATCTTGCAATATGGCATAATAGAATTGTTGACGCGTCTGTGAAAGAACAGATTTCTTAACAACACGCCATGCTTTCAATTTCTGAAACATTGTGCAAAGATGACTAGCTAAGACATCCATCTGAACCTGACGAGCCAGAAAGGAGTCCAGGCCCCACTGCGTTAGAAGGGGATCAACATCAGTAAATACCTAGTATCTTCCTATATTCAAATACTATAGGCATATCCCAAATTAAGGACACATCAGCCACATCATACCCCAAAGGCAGTATCCCACTCTTGAGCCAATTAATAGAGGACCCAGTCATAACAGAAAATACATGCAATAACGCCCTTGCCTCAATAGCAGAATCCTTATCTGACAAAACTAAAATTAAATCATCCGCATATGCCAAAGTCACTATCTGAGGGTCCATACACCCAACTGATAAACCAACAATGTCATCCGAACCATTTAAGGCATGTAAAAGGGATCCAAGGAAAGCACATAGAGCAGGGGACTTAATGGACACCCTTGCCGCACTCCCCTATGTACCCCAATCTCCCTACCCATCCAACCATTCACACTGGGAATCAGAGTAATGCCCCTATAACATGTTTGCAGCCATCCTATGAATTGTGAAGGAAATCCGTACCTTTTCAGACACTCCCAAAGATAAACATATTCAACCGAATCAAATGCCTTGGACTGGTCTAGGCAAACTAGATGCCCAAACAGTTCCCCAGCCTTTCCCTTAGAGACCAATTCCCTAAGTAGAATCAGTGCATCCTGAACCCTTCTATGAGATACACTACTAAACTGTGTTGGATGTAACAGGGAGCCCATAACCCCCCTTAACCGCAGACATAATATCTTCATCAGGATTTTGTAATCTGTGTTTAAAAGCGACAAAGGTCTCCAATTACTTAAATCCCCACGATCTCCTTTGTCTTTATACAAGAGAAGCAGCACACCCTGCAACATACTGTGAGGAAGAACCCCAGACTGCAACCCATCATTCAAAACCTGGCATAGATCAGCACCTAAAATCTCCCATAGGACCTTATTAATCTCATGAGGCAGCCCATCAGATCCAGGAGTAATGCCTGATCTTAAAGACCAGACCGCAGACTTCAGTTCCTCCACTGTAATGGGTCATACCAAAGCAATCCGGTCAGCCAAAGACAAGGCTGGGACTGACCTACCAGCAAACCAATCACAAATAGCATCAGCAGAGAGCGCTCTGCTCTGAAATGAGGTAGAAACATGTTCATGAATAGTGTCTAAAATAGCAACATTGGTAGTAACCCGCCCTCCCCCTGGAGTGTTTAAATACATCATACCCCTTGAATGTTTAATAAATTTCAAATACTCAAAGGGTAAAGTGTCTTTCTTCCTGCCACAAATTTTAAATTTATGCTTCACCTCAATATCATGCAGAACCCGAGACTGTGCCTTAGCCAATTCCAGTTTCAACCCTGCAATTTGTTCTAAACAGTCTGATCCAAGAAACTGTCTATGAGTGGACAAAAAATGAAGCCTGTCCCTAAGATGCCACAACCCAGCATGCGATAACTGCCCATTTAAACGACCCACAACTTTAAAATAAACCCGAACTTCACTTTTAGTGTCCTCCCACCAAAGATTTACATCATCATATAAAAATGAGACTGACTTCCTTGCCAAAAAAAGAGAGCGTAACCCACCCACCACACAGGGGATATCTAATAAGGCAGAGTTCAATTTCCAAATACCTGGCCCTCTCCGAGCTTTAGGAACATCGCTTAAGGTCAGTCTCAGTAATCTGTGATCTGAGGAAGCTACTTCCTGCAGGGATTTAGATTGCACAACAGCCTCAGGTGTGAGAAAAAAATAATCGATTCTGGAAGCCCTGGGTCCACAGAAATAAGTGTCCCCAAACCCTCCAGTGGAGGGCCCAAAAGCATCTACTAAACCAGTGTCTGTAAGAAGTTTTAATAAACTAGCCCCATCACTATTCACCTTTTTCCCTTTCCCAGAAGTCACTTTGAAAGGCAAGGAACAATTTAAGTCCCCTCCAAGAATTATGTAATAAGTGGTGCATAAAAAGGGATATAATGAGTTAAAGAGGGACACCCGTTCAAACTTAGATTGAGGGGCATACACATTAATCAATCTCAAGAATAATGAACCCCATTTAATGTCCAAAACCAAGGCCCTGCCAGCTAGAATTTCTATCTGGTGTATCACAGTAATGTGAAAATGAAAAAAACAAATCCCAACCCCACTGCACAAGTCATTACCTAAGGACCAAAAACAATCCCCCCATATCCAACCAATAGTGGCAGCCTCTATCTCCTCAATAGAATGCAATCGTATATCCTGCAGAAAAAGCATAATCAGATTTTCATATAAAAAATGTGAATAAGTATTCCGACGTTTTGCAGGAGTTTTAATACTATTTGCATTTAAGGTTGCCACCCGAAAGTAAAAGGGAACCATGAAGCATAGTGGAGCTAAATTCACTTCACCTTACTAGACGCCCTCGTAATCCTACCACATTTACCATCTGGTGGCCTAGGGCCTACCAGGTCAGCAGCAGGTGCAGTAGACTCCAACCCTGACAAGGGTGCAGGAGGCCCAGCCCCGTCTGGGCCTTCCGCTGGACTCTCCACTAAAACTGAGAATATGTTCGGGTCACCAATGGAAACGACAGGAGCAGGTGCGACTGATTTCTTCCCCAATTTCCCCTTCCCTTTAGCAGATTTCCCTTTTTTTTCCATTAACCACCACAAACCCATCATCCGGAGGTTCCAAATCAGGTAATAAGGGAGCAAGGCCCTCGTCCTCCCCCTGACCTATCCCAGAGACCACTTCAACTCCTACTCCAGGTGTAGCCATGCTACCCAACAGCAAATCAGAGTCCTCCAACAAACCCGGTTTAGCCAAGGGGGGAGCATCCCCAACAGCATCGGGTCCCCTCCCTCCCCTAGTAGGAAGACCAAGTCTAACCGCCTCACGGATATAATGATCCTGTACCCTGTAATCAGTTTCAGCAGTATTTTTAGCAGCTAAGGGACAATTTTCAAACGTCTGACCCACCACATCACAGAGATTACATTTTGAGGTCTGAAAACAATGGGCACTCGGATGGCCAGTCTCCCCACAGTAAGAGCATTTAAGCACAGTACATGAGGTGCTTATGTGGGTTCGAGACCCACATTTAAAGCAAACTCTAGGCTGCCCAGGGTAAAAAAGAAACCCCTTATCCCTCCCAGAAAGAAGCAATTGGGCAGATGTAACAACTCAGGATCCGTGGAATGGGTTTGACCCTAAATTTCAACCCCATTCAAAACCCTTCTGCATCCAGGATAGGGACTGGATTCCCCTGAATGTCACATGATTTAGGTAACCATTTTACAATATCAACAATATTAACTCCTTCATTCCTAAACAATATCGTGATGACTCTATAGGCCTGCTTCGACAAAGGCAACACGATGAAGTCAGACCATAAGGGATTTGTTTTTAAGTTTAAATAACGACTCCAAAATAGCTCCATCAGAGCAGGAGTACGAAAGCTGATATCAAACGTAAACTCCCCCAGAACATGTATTAATGCGTAAATTTCAGAAGGGTAAAAAACCCATACTTTGTTTTAACAACGTCTTCCCAACAAAAAACCTGTCAGGGAGATTATCCCTAGGACCCACATAACGCAATCGAACAGCATTTCGCCGTTTGGCCAACTCAAGAGGCTGCCTAAAATGACTAGCATAGGAAGGTTTGTCCACAGTCTCCAGAGCAGGCTCCTGAATGACAGGGGGAGTAGCCACATCCCCTGCCCCCACCTCTACTTGAGTCCCCAAAGACAAATCAAAGTTAGTAATAGACTGGGGTGTAGGGAAAAATAGCAGATTCAGCCCCCAAGCCAACACCCAAAGAGTTTGCCTTGTCCACAGTACTTATCTGAATAGCCTCATTGGGAGCCTGTACTTCACTCTCTGGTTTCCACACATCGCCTGAAATCGGAATCCAGCCTGCCCCACACAGTGCTTGCTCCGGCGACCATGACTCTTCAACCAAGTCCCCCAATCCTTGGAAGGCACATTCATTTTTCCTGCAGGCCTCTCAGTGGCCGAAAGTAGCTTACTGGGCCCCGCAGTCTCCAAAGCACTCAGTGAACCAGCCAATCTTTTCCATTTCCGGTCTTCCTCCACAACAAGATTCCGATGTTCCCTCTGCAGTAGGTTGCTTACTCTCGATAGTTCCTCCTCAAGACAGTGCTGCTTCTCCACCAGACTAAGGCAAGTGCCTTCCAAATTATCCAAAGGACCGCTTGCACCGGCGGTATGCTGGCCACCACGCGGGTGCATCCCAACGTCAGTTCAAGCGGATTCTGTGGCAATAGGCTCATCAAACTGAGACATGCTCTGGGCCAATGCAGCCCCATTCACAACTCCTTCCTCCTCCATAGCGAGGAACAGACTGACTGCCTGCCTTTCACAATGACAGGGTCCCCCTACTGGCAAAGAGTAGGGGAACTTTTATTGAAAGAAGGACTCCAGACAAGCATCACAACAAGAACAATAAAACAAGAGCACACAAAAAAGGAGCAAACAACCTCATAACATAAACAATATAAACAGAATTCTCCTAATCAACTCAGCCATCGGACACAATTTACCCATAAAAGGGAACATTTCACTTGACCATAAGTCTTCATATCAGAGGCATAAATATTCTGCATAGTAGTGGTTATATTAAAAAAGAGATCATCAAAGGAAACAGTACGCTGTTGAGTAGACCATAAACATCTGGATTGCCAAATATAAAAACGAATAACAAAGAAAATTAACAATAAAGTGTCTGCAGGATACATAGGCCATTTATCCCTATTTGTACGTACATCAAAGTACTACAGAAAGCGATGAAAATAAAGGTTCTTTCCATCTGTTGCCAACCAAACCCAAAAAGGTCTTATATAGGGACAATCTAAAAAAAGGTGTTCTTGTGTTTCTATCAAAGAGACGCAAGTCTCTCTAGTACACCATCTATCACTGAATTGCTTATGTTTATGCGTGCTACCTACCGGTAATCTACCATAAGAACTCAGCCAAACACTATCCCATAGAAAATCAGGTAGACGTTTCTGTGAGAGCAGCATCAGAATCCTGTCCTGAGACTGCGGAGGACAATCTGGAAAAGTTAAGGTATCTGGAAAATCAACTAAAACAATTAAATTATATAATTGCTTTCTTGACATGGTTTCCAAATGTGAAACTGTAAGTTTCCATTTCAACAAAAGACGAAAAGCCACAATACCATAACCAGGAAACCTGGGAATCCTAGCCAAAGCGGAAGATTTGCCATGCTTCCATAATGGTAAACCCAACACAAACCATAACCTAACACAGGAAACCAAACCTTCATACCGGTCGAGAGCAAAGGACAGAAATTATAAGAAAGAAAAATACTCAGAAAAAAGGCTACTGGGTGGACCATACCAACACCACCCTGTCGTATATCTCTATAAGTGAAACCCCTTTTAATTGGATTCAGTCTGTTCCCCCAAAAGGCTTGAAAAAATATACTATATAAGGGCGTGAAAAGAGACATCGTCGGGGGAAACACATAACTAATATACAAAAAAATCGGTAACAACAAAGTTTTAATAAGTAATACACGTTTTCTTTTGGCTATTTGTTTACCCCTCCATCTTGCTAATAGCGACTGGGCAGTAGTTAGCTTATGAAGCCAATTTGCACACATCACATCACCATCACTAAATTCAATCCCTAAAATAGAAATCGGAGCCTTAGAAATAACAACACCAGCAACAGTACCAGAGTCTGGGACCGGAGAGGAGCCACAAGGAAAGCCTCTGCATTTCCCATAATTAATCTTGGAACCGGAAACCTTGGAGAACAAATCCAATTCAGCACTAATAATAGGCCCTTCCGAAATCTCAGAAAGACAAACAACCAGGTCATCTGCATATGCAAGAATTTTGATTGGCAAGACATTATCTGCGAGACGAACCCCGCCAGACCATCATGAACACTAACCATACGAATAAATACATCAATAAAAAACACATACAACAGCGGACTTAAAGGACAACCTTGCCGAACCCTCTCTGTACAGCCACTGGAGTACCAAGCCAGCCATTTACATTTGGAATAAGATAAGCAGAGTGATAACAACTGTATCCAATCTATAAAACCTTGTGGTACACCATAGCGTGCAACACCGAGAATAGAAAAGCATGGAAACACGATCAAATGCTTTTCCTGATCAAGACTAAGCAAATAACCTTCCAGAAAACCAGACTACGCATGCGGAAAAAAGCTCACGTAGTAACAATAAGTTATCATATTGTGTTCTACCGGTATGGAACAAGATTGATGTGGGCTTATCACTGTGTCCACTACCACCGTTAATCTACGAAGTAAAATTTTGCTCAAAATTTTTAAATCCGTATTCAACAAACTCAAAGTCCTCCAATTATGTAAATCAGTTTTCGCACCTTTTTTATAAAGCAAGACAACCAATGCTTGATTCATCGATGGGGCCAACCTTGCTGATGTCAACATAAGGTTATACAACTTAGACAATAGCGGAATCAACTCTTCCTGAAAAGTCCGATAAAAGGTCACGCCTAAACGTGGGAGCTTAAGCAACAGGTTGGTAGAAAAGAGGCCAGGAGTTATATTTTGTTTTAAACTGAAATATTTGAATAGTTTGTTAGTGAAATTAGTTCTATGTGTTAAAAATTATTACCTTGAATTTGAACTGATACTTGGGCTGTGATATTGTAGGTTTGGGGATAGATGTTTGGCAGGGAAAATTAGAAGGTAATTTAAATGTGTTGTTTGCCTGGTGTTTGGAGGAGGGGACATTAGCTGCAATTAACTTGTCTTTAAACAGGAATTACTGTGGCTTTCATTTCTTAAATACTGAAAAGCCACTGGGGGTTGGGATTGAAGGGCTGAGTATTTCTGTTTGGGACTGAAATTTGAAGCAACAGGAGTTGGTGGGCCTGTGACATCATACGGTACCTGGAGTCTGCTTACACACACTGTTAGTGGGACTGAACACATACTGGACTGTATGTGTTTGTGAGACTTGGGAACTTTGTTGGTGGGGTTGAAATTGGGTTTGTAAATAACTACAGTCAGTATGAGAGAAACTGTACTCCAGGGAAAGGGACTGAGAAAGGGGGTGTGCTATTATAAACAGAGGGGATAATCAGGGTGGCCATATTCCACCATGGCAGGCATCTTGGAAGGGTTGTAGGCTGCACAGGCTGTGGGATGGCAATAATTCTAAATTGGGCCTGGAGAGGGAGGCTGCCCACTCTGTAGACAGCTATCTTGTATCAGGAGTGAGGTATATTGGTTAGGAGTAAGCTGTGGGAGCTGGGGGGTGTCCAAGGATAAGGGTGTGGATATGGGCAGCAGAGGGTGGGGCTGAGGGGAGGCTGGGGCAGCTCTGAAAGTACAGGACATTATGCTACAGCAAGCAGAAGGGGGATATTAGGGACAGAGGACCCTTAGATAGGGAAGTTGATGCTAAGGGAGCGTGCAAGGGTGAAAATTCTGAATTCAAGGAGACTGGAGGGAAGAGTCAGGAGGGCGCTATTGCGGAAGCCTAAAACAGCAGACTGTGGGAAGGAGCTCCTAAGGTGAACAGTGCAAGAGAGGAAGAAGAGGGTCAGTTTAGAGATGCAGTCAGGGAAACCGGGTTACTTGATGGAGGCTGACATAGAGTGTCACAATAAATTTGAGATACTAAGCATCCTAGAGGGGGAGGAAGGGGTTGGTGGAAATGAGGAAACTTATACAGAGGCCGGGGGGAGGGAGTCAGATACCCATAGGGCATCACAGAACAGCTATGGAAAGGATAGACATAGTCCCAGAGGGAGAAGGGGAAACATATATGTTAAGCAAATGGGGGAGATGCAACATATTCCAGACATGAGGGAGGAGAGCATGATTGGAGAGGAACTGGGAGACAAGGAGGTGGGAGAGGAGCCCCCCTTCAGCAGGAAGGTCAGTACCAAGGATGGGGCCCTAGCTAAAGGGGACCCACAGAGAGCCTCTGGAGACAGGGGTACTATTACAAGGGGGGGGATGAGGGTGCGGGGAAGGGAAACCATCAGGGCCAGGATAAATGGTTCAGATAAGAGAGGTTAAAGGGACACCTATTCAGAGGGTTTGAGTTAAGTGGGCAAAATAGCAAGGGAGGCAGAAAGGGAGGTGACAAGGGGTCTCTAATAAGGCAGGAAGACTCCCATGAAATTGCGATCATGAATAAAGTGGGGAGGGGGCTGAGAGGGCATAGTGGAGGTAACCATAAGGATGATGGCGGTGTTAAGGTTCTGTTACTGGGAGACTCGATGATTAAGGGTATCCATTGGGAGGGACAGGGGATGGATGCCATAGCCAGGTGAGAGGTAGTGAGTATCTCTGGGCTGACAGTGCACAGAGCAAAGTTCATGGTGTATGAAATGGTTAGGATTGTGGAGGAAACCGATTTCCTGGGCATTTGGGAACTAATGATCTAGAGGGAAATAGCATTATGGAACCAAGCAAGGTTCCAAGAACTTGCCAGAGTCTGTCGGATAATGGATGCAACATTTCCTTTTCGGAGATATTGCCAGTACCAAAAGGCCTCAGTGGAGAAAAAAAAGAAGCTCACAGAGGTTAATGAATGGCTCAGGAAGTGGGGTGAAGAGAATGGGTTGGGGGTGTTAGGGAACTGGAATGGAGTTTGGGAGGATAAGGGACTATATGCCAAGGACAGGTTTCATCTTGCCCCATTAGGGAAGGAAGTCCTTAAACAGGGGATGGCTGACTACATACAAGAAAGGTGGGGTTTAAACTTGTAAGGGGGGGAAGGGATAAGGGAGGGGCTGACCAGAAGCCCTCCCCTCCAGATGAGGGGAGTAGCCTTCAAGCCCAAGGGGGGGAAACAGACTGGAGGTGGAGGTTTCAGGAGGAGCAGGGGAGGATGGAAGTATAAGGAATCTGGGTGGGGTTCGACAAAAAGGATCAGGGATAAGGGGTGGGGGTTAGTGTTAGTAAATGCCAGGAGCTTGGGAAACAAGTTGCCAGAGTTCCAGGCCATGCTGTTCGGGGGGGTGGATGTGGCGGCAGTCACGGAAACGTGGGCTAACAAAAACCATGACTGGGACCTAAACGTGTGGGGGTACACTATGCTTAGGAAGGATAGAAAGGAGGGCAGAGGGGGTGGAGTGGCTATGTTCATTAGAGATGACATAGAAATTGCTAGGGTAGAAGAGGCAGAGGGAAACGTGGAGGCCTTATGGGTCATACGATCCCCAGCAGGAGATAAGGTCAAGCTGGGAGTAGCATATAGGCCCCGGGATGAGTGATGTACTGAGGATGGTTTGCTGGACAACATCATTGCCCAGTGTGGTCCAAAAGGAAGGAGTGGTGTTGATGGGGACCTTAATATGCCAGGTACAAACTGGGGAACCATGTCCTCTAAGGTGGCCAAGGAGCAGAGGCTGCTGGATGGCTTCCAGGATGTGTTCTTAACACAGCATGTGATGGAGCCCACAAGGGAGGGGCATGTCCTGGATGTGGTTCTGGCAGATGGGGATCTGGTAAGGGACATGGTTGTACAGGACCCCTGACTGGGAGTGACCACAATACTGTCTGGTTTCAAATAAGCATTGGGGAGTGGGGTGAGATCTAGGACACTGGCAGTGGACTTCAGAGGCAGACTTTGGGCATGGGAAATATTCTCAAGGATCACTTGAAGGGATTACCTCAACAACAAGTGTGGAAAGGAGATGGGAGGTCATAAAGCGGGACTTCATGAGGCAGTCAGGATCTGCGCTAAGTTGAAGCGTAAGGGAGCAAGGTCACATAAACCATGCTGGTGGTCCAGTGAGGTCCAGGTAGCAGTCAGAGAAAAGAAGGCGACTTACAAAAATATAAAACAACAAGAGGGGATAGGGATAAGAAATGTACCAGCTTGCATCTAGAAAAGTCACCCATGATGGTGAGGGAGCTAAGTCCAGTAAAGAGCAAGGGCTGGCACAGGGGATACATGGAGGGAAAAGGGGTTCTTCCAGTACATTGGGAGGCGGAGAAAACTAGGGCCATCTCAGCAGATTGAGATCAGAAGGAGGGTGGGTGGAAGAGGCGAGGGACCAGGCAGAGGTATTTAACGAGTACTTTGCCTCTGTGTTCACTAGGGAGGGGGATGGGATATCTACAAAGCAAGGCACAAAGGGGATAGAAGCGGCAGGGAGTGGGATCAGGGGAGCAACAGAAATGGAGCAAAAGGGAGGGAAAGGTACCCCAGGGGTGTCACATCTGGATAAGGATAAAAAGACCAGTAAGGTGGAGGGGACGGATGATGCCATCCCCACCAAAAGGGTGTGGTTTGCCCTCAAGGCCCTAAAGAAAGACAAATCTCCTGGGCCGGATGGCATTCATCTGAGAGTACTATGGGAATTGGCGGACATACTGGCTGCACCCCTGGCGGAGCTTTTCAACAGGTCACTTGAGACAGGGAGGGTACCTAGGGATTGGCGAGAGGCACATGTGATACCAATCCATAAAGGGGGGTCGAAGGAAGTACCAGGAAACTATAGACCCATCAGTTTAACCTCGGTGGTGGGAAAATTAATGGAGAGTATACTAAAGGAACGATTGGGGGTTTACTTGGAGGAGGTGGAGGGTCTGGATAGTCGGCAGCATGGGTTTGTGCCAGGTAGATCATGTCAAACCAACCTTGTGGAGTTCTATGAATGGGTAACATCAGAACTGGACAGAGGTAAGCCTGTGGATGTATTATTCTTGGACTTCAGCAAGGCGTTTGACTCTGTCCCCCACAATGGCCTGGTGGAGAAACTGATGGGGTTAGGAGTAGGCCCTTTGATGGTCAGATGGATTGAAAACTGGATAGCTGGACGCACTCAGAGAGTAGTGGTCTGTGGGGAGCTCTCGAACCCTACAGAGGTTGGTAGTGGGGTACCACAGGGCTCGGTCTGGGTCCAGTCCTGTTTAATGCATACATATCAGACATCAGGGATGGTATAGGGTGTGAAATGAGTCTCTTCGTAGGATGACTCCAAGATGGGAGCAGTAGTTGAGGGAGAAGAGGGAGGTTGGCCTGCGCAAGGACCTGGACACCCTGGAAAGCTGGGCTCACATGGAAATTAAATTTCAATATCACCAAGTGCAGGTGTTGCATCTTGGGGAAACCCTAAACACAGGTACACCCTGGGAGGGGAGGTGCTGGAAGCCTCAACAGGGAAAAAGACCTAGGGGTCATGGTGGATACATGTATAGAATAACACTGAGCAGTGCAGAAGAGCAGCTAGCAAGGCAAACAGGATGTTGGGATGCATCGCAAGAGGGATCACCTCTAGGAGCAAGGAAGTGATTCTGCTGTACAATGGACTGGTTAGACCACACCTTGAGTACTGTGTGACAGTACTGGAGACCACACTTGAAGAGGGACATACAGCTCCTGGAGAGGTACAGAGGAGGGCAACAAAGTTGATCACGAGGGCTAGGGATTTGACTACGAGGACAGACTTGAGGAGCTCTGCCTGTTTCATTGGAGGAGAGGAGAGACAGGGGGACATGATTGAGGTCTTCAAGTACCTCAAAGGGAATAAATAGAGTGAAACATGGAGGGATCTTTAGACTAAAGCAGGAGGCATCACCAGAGGCATGGTTTGAAGTTGGAAGGTGGAAGGGTGAGGGGAAAGAGAGGAGGTTTTTCACTGAGAGGGTGGTGGACCCTTGGAATGCTCTGCCTGGTGAGCTGGTCGAGATCCACAGTGGAGAGCTTTAAGAGAGGGTGGGACAGACACAGAAAGTGGATGTATCAGATGATGGCCTGTCCCGGGGGGGTGGGGATGGATGATAGGGGTTTCTGGAGCACAAGGGATGGGAGGGTCTCGGCACCCAACTAAGGATCTAGGTTCGAGCAGACTTGATAGACCATAAGGCCTAATCTGCTGGCAAATAGTATGTTAGTATGTTAGTAAACCATCCGTACCAGGTGTAGAATCCACATTCAATGAAAAAATAGCTTCCCTCACTTCTGAGTCTGATATATCTTGTAATAGATGTTGGTTGTCTGCAACACTCAATTGAGGAATCTGTAACTTGTCAAAGTCTATCAATCCACTCTGTACATCATCATCCTTCTGATATAAGTTACTTAAATATCGTCCAACAACTTCTAGTAAAGCCGTAGGAGTCTTTACTAAGTCGCCGGAGTCAGTCGCCAATTCATTAATAACACGTTTACCAACCCGTTCTTTACAATCTTGGAAGGGATCCAACGCTCCCTTGTGTAACTTCAAACCAAAACGGTGTTCATGGTCTAGAGACCTAGCCCTATCATATTTATATTCCAACATCTGTTGTTTTATTTTTCTAATCTGAGTACTATAATCCCACCCTTCAGTTTCAGTTAAAGAATCAATTTCTGTAATTGTGCCCTGAGACCTAAATATTCAAGATATCGTGCATTAATTCTAGAACGAGAATAATTCTGAAAAAAGGATTTCCAATCCTGTTTAGAATCATCCCACCAGGAAGCCACATCGTCATAAAAATCGATAACTGAAAGCCTAGCATACAATTCTAACTTCCAAGCTTGTTGGAGAGATTCATCTGACAACAATGAGGAATTCAACCTCCACAAATTCTTTTTACATCGCAGAGAACCATCCCACATTAAGGTTACCGAGAGAGACTTGTGGTCGGAAAATTCCCATACCCGTAAATTAACTTTGGTAACTTGCAAAGGGGCGGAAAGAAAAACGAAATCAATCCTTGAAGATAACGTACTTTTAAAAAACGTCCTACCACCAGTAGGATGGATACAGCGATACGCACCCTTAAGTTGAGAAGTATCCAAAATTTGCAGCAACTTTTGTGAGTCACAAAATAATTTTGACGTCTTCATACCTCTATCAACTACACTAAGCGCACAATTAAAGTCACCCGCCCAAACGATTAAACGTGAAGTATACAAATAGGGATGAATTTCATTCAGAAGTGCAACACGAAGTGCTTTTGTCTGTGGAGCATAAATATTAATTAGGCGAAATCTTTCACCCCCAAAATTTAGATCAAGCAATAATGCATCCTGGACAAATATCCACCATCCTAGAAACCTTTAATGCCGAATTTTAAATAACACCCCACCCCATCACACAGGGTTTCCCAATTTGACCAAAAGGACGGTCCTGCAGACCATAAGTTACGAGCACGCTGCACCTCACAAAGAGTTTTCAACCTTGTATCCTGGAGACAAATAACATCACTTTGTAAGTGTTGCAAACAGGACAAAGTAGTAACCATCTTTTTATGACTCTTTATGCTATTAACATTGATAGAGGTAAACGTCAAAGAAGCCATAATAAAATAGAGATAAAGAGACATTACAGGAGAACTAGTACCCATACCTAGAAACTAGTAATCAGGGGACTTTAGAAACTCGCCTATGTTGAGAGCGTCTAGGAAGACCCTCCGCCTGTATCATGTCTCCATCATCCCCCTCGGAAAAATTGTCAGTAACCACAGAAGCTCTAGAAGAAAGATCTGAGTCGTTACCATCAGAGTCATCCTTTGATCCCAAAACAGCAAAGCTGTTGCCTTGTTTCCACGACTCAGAAGAAACACCACTGGTAGAGGCCTTAGGTACTTGATGAGTCGGAACTGGCTTCCCTGATCTATGTCATTTTTTTGTGGTAACTTTTTTAAAAGGTGGGGCTTGAGTTGGAGGAGGAGGCATCTCCGTCTCATCCAACTTGTCAGCTACAGGAAGAGCAGACTGAGTGGGTAAGGAGACTACAGAGGAAACTGCCACCGAGGGAGGCTGAGACTTTGTATCCTCCATCCACCGTACAGAAGCACATCAGCCCCACGCTTATGCCTGAATGAGAAGAAATACTAGGGAGGTGCGATCATGCGAAGTGAAAGTCCAGGAGAAGGGGGTGGAGGCGGAACACTGCCTGTTTGCTGAGCAACCATAATCAAATCCTCATGGGAAGGACAATCATCCCTATTATGGGATGCCCAAGGACATTTGGCATACCCATGTCCGGTCTGTTCACATAAATTGCATTTAAACAAATTTAGACACTTAGTAGCCAAATGCCCAAATTCAAAACAATGGGAACATCGAGGGGTATCACAAGCTGTATTAAGGTGAGTACGTGAACCACATTTAAAACACGACTGGCTGACCCATAAAAACAAACTTCCTCTATCCCTTCCCAAAAAGAAACTGTTGGGCAAATGTTGAGGGCCATTACTGAGGCAAACAATTTAACCCTAATTTCCAACCCCGTTCCAAATCTGCTCACTATCCAAAATTGGTACTGGTTTATCTAAAACTTCACATCTCCGACGTAACCAAAAAGAATGTCCTCAATGTGTACCCTTCATTTCGAAACAAAATGGTAATCAATTTTACAGATGGTTTAGTAAGGGGCACTGCAAAAAAAGGTATCCAGAGAGGAGAGTTCTTAACAGTCTGGAACATAGTCCAAAACCGCTCTAAACCTGAAGGAGTTTTAAAGCTTGCATCAAAATTAGAGTTTCCCAAATGAATTAGTGCATAGATATCAGCAGACAAAAATTTCATTGAACCTTTTAGCAAAACCTTAGCAATATAGAGTCTGTCAGGCAGATCTTCCAAGCCACCTTTATAAATCAATCGCACTGCATTCCTTGAGGAGCGGTTCACCCTTATTAGAAAAAGGTCTGAAAGTTTAAATTGGGGGTCCTCCATAGACTGCTCAGAATCTGGGACCTTCGTCTCAGGCGTTATACTAATAGTAGTAGAGGATTAACTGGTGCAGAAACCGGAACAATAGGGACCAAGGAAGGTATCTGCTGTACAGGTAATGAAACTGTGGCAGCAGCAGTTGAGGAACAAGAAGCAACAGGGGCATTAACAGGGGAATGATAACGCTGCACAGTAACATCTGCTGGATTCGGCACCCAGCTACCATCGGGATGTTTCAGCCATCCTGCAGCTTCTGTGGCAGACTCAGGCGACCAACCTGAAGAATCAATAGTAGCCCCTATGGGTTTTGTACGCAAAACAGTTTGGGAATGTACAAGTTCAGAGGACATAGGAGAAACAGGAGTAGTAGTAGGAGTCCCCAGGCCATGGTCAGCATTTCCAGTACCCACACACTCTGTTCTGCCCCCCGCCGCCAAATTAGTTAAGTCAGACTGTAGAACATCGCCATGTAGCACCACATTTGTCATACCCATCTGTTTAATTGAAAGCGGTGCAGCAGAAGGAACCAGACCTCGGGGATCCGTCGCTACTTCAGTCCTACCTCCAAGTTCCGAAACAGGATCCAAAAAACCAGCAGGAGATAACGGAGGCTGCAGAGACGAAACAGACTGCTGCCTAGGAGTAGAAGGGCATGGCAGAGCTGTAGTGCTCGCATCACTCGATCGCGACCCGGAAGTACGGGTAGCCGAAACGGTCACACCAGGAGAAACCATACGCAAAGCAGAAATTTCGTTCACCAGCTGCAGTTTGCGGGAGCGCAATGTTCAGCTTCTGAAAGCACTTCCTGAAGCTGGCGTTCTTTGAGTAAGTACATCTTCCGATTCCAACTGAGTATCAAACGAGGCAGGAGTGCTAGAAATTCCAAATCGTACCTCCTCATTCAAGTCGAAAACTCTATAGGCAAAGCGTCCTGTAGAACTGTAACCATACTTTCAGCCTCTAATTCCACGGAGCAGGAGAGGCCCTCCCTGTCTCCACCACCTCCATACTCTCCGATGCTTGAGCAGGTGGCCATCTTGTGTCCGTCACCAAAGGTTCCCCCTCCAAAGAGTAGGGGAATTTCCCCGGTGTCCTGGCCAAATTTCCCTCATTTCACTAAAAATACCACCAACAGCTTAGTCTGGTTCAAGGTCAGTTGGCATTCATATGTATCCCTCTCTCTCCTGGGTCATGCCTGAAAATAGGCAGGATTTGTCTAGTGCACTTACCCGGTCAACAAAAACTAAATAAATAAATAAATAAATTACCCCTTCCTGTGTTATGTTTGCTTGTTCACGTGCAAGAAACATTTTGTTACACTTAATAGCATTTGAGAGGTGGGTCACTGCTGAGCCCATTGTAGCTCATACTGGAAGGGTCTTGGCAGTCCAGACCAATGACCATGCACTGTGGTTGTGATGCCACTCGCTGTTTGCTGGGCAGAAATGTTGTGTAGTTGAAAAGACTGAAGTCGCTCCAATCAGAGGGGGCTTCACTCCTTTAATTTGCATGAAGCTGATCAGCAAGCAGCTGATTGACTTTCAACAACAGGAGCCTGAGTGATATTTATCTGTCTGTCTATCTATCTATCTATCTGACTGTCTGTCTGCCTGTCTGTTAAGCAGAGTGGGGTGCCCACCCCCATTACCACTTCTTTCTCCCCATCCCCTTCAGGTCGCTCGCCCGCTCTTCCCATCTTTATAAAAAATGTTTCAAATGTAAGCGGAGCAGGGTGCCCAACCCCACTAAGGCTTCTTTCGTCCCGTCCCCTCCAGGTCGCTTGCCTGCCTGCCCTTCCCATCTGTGGTCTTGGGTTCCCACCCCTGGTACTGCTTCTCCTGACCCCCTTCCCCTCCAGGTCACCCACCCTGAGCCCGACACTGGGGTGCCCAATCCCAGTGTTGGAATGTATCTGAAATAAAGAAAACAGACCCTCAATGTTTTTTTTTTGTAACTATAAAACAGAAAACCATCCTTCACTGATTTGCCCCCCCGCACACACCCCCCACCTGACCTCCCACTCAGCAGTCACCACCCCTCACTCCACACACCCACATACCCTCACTCACCTGAACAGGTTCCAGGGTGAAGCTCCACTCTCCCACTGAAGACACATCTTGCTGCTGGAACCGCTGGCTGCAATATGAGAAACTTAGATAAGTGCAGTTCAGTGGGGTTTTGAACTTTGATGCATAGCGTTGTCATTTGTGCATATTTTGTCCCCAGATTTTCAGCATGGCCTTTTTGGGATCACACCTCATGACCAATGGCAGTGGAATTATGCAAACCAGGCCCGAACGGTGATTTCGTGGTTGTGTTGTGAAATCACCTTTTGAGCAGGATTTGAAAATTTTCACCACCCCTGTTCATAAGGTGGGGTCATAAGAAGGCTAAGTTGAAAATTTTGAGTCAAAATATGTAAAAATGGTAAAGGTACGTGCATATGTTGAAATTCTTCTACGCTCACTCGTAACTTTGGTAATTTTAAATATTTTGACACCAAATTTTCAACATAGCCATTTTTTCGTACCGCCTCATGAACGTGATTGCTGTCATTTTTCAAGTCCTGGTCAAAATGTGTTTTTGTACCTGTGGCGCAGAATGACGTTTTGGTGGTGCGGGATGACATTTTGGCGGGGATATGAAAATTTTTACCTACTGGGTTCATTAGGTGTTATAATAAGAAGGCTATGCTGAAAATTTGGTGTACAAATATGGTAAAATGCCCAGGTTATGACTGAACATTACACTATTTCAGCATTCACTCACAACTTTGTTAATTTTCAATTATTCTGACTTCAAATTTTTAACATAGTAATTTTTCCACACCACCTCATAAGCATGACATGTCATTTTTTAAATTTTAGAAAAGATGCATTTCGGTACCTCTGGTGCTAAATGACATTTCGGCCAATATACTGTAAATGATACATGCCATGTTTATAAGGTGAATCCTAGACTTCCGGTGCAGCCCTGGGACGAATGGCAGCATAAGATTGGAGCTCCGCTCAGACCTCTCCCCAAAAACAATAAAAAAGCCAAAATTCAGCTTAAAAACTCGGTAGATGGAGAAATTTTTACAGATGGCATTGAATACACAAAAGGGAACCACGAACAGATCCGAAGTATTACCAATAGAAGAAGAGAAATCGGGAGCTGAAAAATCGGACTCGGAGACATCAGAATTATCGCAAGCCCAGATGGTATCAAAACGCAGGAAAGCAAAAACCAAAGACCTGGTCTTAAACGACAAGGTAGACAGAATAATAACAGACTTAACAAGAAATTAAAAAGGATTTTCAGGACTTTTGCTCAGAACACGATCTTCTACGCACTGATGTATCAAATCTACAGAACCAAGTAAAGACGATGGAACAAAATAGCACAGACCAGGCCTTGGTAATCATGCACATTCAAACAACTATCACCCAGCATCTCGATATAACCAAAGCCCTAGAAGAGAGACAAGAAGATGCAGAGAACAGACAAAGACGTCAGAATATTCAAATCTATGGAATACCAGAGAATAGTGAGGGCAGAGACATGAGGGGCTACATAGAGAATTTGTTGAGAGAAGAATTAGATTTGGAGCAGGACTTTCTCATAGGAATAGAAAGGGCTCACAGGGCACTCAGCCCCAAACCTGTTGATCCGGAGATACGCCCGCGTTCCATAATAGTGCAATTTCTGAGCTACTATACTAAAGAAAAAATACTCCAGAAAGCATGGGCAAAGGGGAAAATATTCAAGGGAAAGCAGCGACTGTTTTTTGATAACGACTATGCGAGGGTAACAATGCAAAGAGGAAGGGAATAGGTACCTTTGTTTCTGATTTTGAGACAGTTGCAGCTGAAATTCCGAACACTCTATCCATCTCGATTTCTGATCCAATACCCCAATGGACAGGCCACATACAGTATGATAGTGTAGTGAATGCGATGGAGGACCTGAGACAGAGAGGATTTGAGCTACCCACCAAACTACCAGGGAAACCTTACACTAGGAGTTCGGGACTGAACAAAGACAAGAGACCAGGAAGGGAAACACAGCAAGAAGTACTAGATGAGATAAAGAGACTATTGGGACAATTTGCAAATAAAATACAGTGATTATCCTCTTAAAGTGAGTAGGCCAATGAGTAAGAGAGCAGCACCCAGGTGAGATGGAAAAACAGCCCACGAGGAGGTAGGCCCTCTTATTAGACTGGGTAGGTTAACTGGGGGGAGCAGATCTAGGCCAGGTAGGGAGTGATTAAGCCCTCAGGGGAAGTACATAAATGTCCCCATTAGGCTGGATGGGAGTTCTCTGGAGATAGTTCCCGCTAAAGAGTGCCAAAATGGTTCTGTGAGAGAGATTGCTTGTAGGATGGCGCAAATGAGCCCCAAACTGAATATTAAAGAATGCTTAATAGTTTAAGAGAAGTGACCGGGGAGCTGGCCTTTGTTTCTTGCTTAAAGATAGGTATTTTAAAATCTCTTCAAAAAGAGATAAATCGAGGGGCCGGAAGCACCTGAAGCGAAGGATATAGAAACAGGGTAATACTTTGGACGCTGTTGTCGGGAAGAAGGGCTGAGAAAAAGACAGGACCAGCTAAACTGAGGATTTTCCTAGTGGAATCCCAGGGGGAGGCTCCCCGGACTGGGCCTGGAGGGCTCCGCAGAGACCTAACAGTCGAGATGGGGGGTTCGCTTTTCTCGAATATTGGGCCGGATGCAAAGGCCAAGGGCCTCCTAGTAGGAGCTCAAGGCATATAGCAAAATAAAATCCACCAGAGGGCGTGCTCTGCTTAAAGCTAAGAATCAAGGGGATTTTCTAACAGAATGGATGAAAGGGGAGAAAACAGAGTGTATAAAAAAATCAAAATAACATTAGATAAAACCGAGAAGAAGAATATAGAGGAAAAGAAAACTGATGATCTGTACAATTAAAAGCAAAAGGACATGGACTAATTGAACAAAGAAGATGGACTACCCGAGAGTTATGTTTGGGGGGAGGGGGGGCAGAGAAAGAGCGATGAAGCGACCAGAGCATGGCACCTGTATTAACTTTTTAATTTTTTTCATATTTAATGTTGGAAATTATACTTATTATTTAGAAATTTCTTTAAAGGGACCAGTTAGCCAGATGGGAACTCGGCTAGGACCCAATTTCATATAGGTTCTCATTATGGGGGATATGTACAAAATTTAGGGCAGGCCTACAGAGTAAGGCACATAGCCCACATTAGACAGATTTTTCTGTCCTTGTCAGGGATGAATCTGACATTGGAAGCCACAATGTAT
Source organism: Neoceratodus forsteri (assembly GCA_016271365.2). Lineage (NCBI taxonomy): Eukaryota > Metazoa > Chordata > Ceratodontiformes > Ceratodontidae > Neoceratodus > Neoceratodus forsteri. Next base: position 365,043,966 of record CM028137.1, read on the forward strand.
ATAGGTTATACTCAGGGGAAGGGAGATAGTTATTTAGGAGGGGGAAGAAAAAAGGAGAGGATACAGAAACATTGAAGAATTTAAAGGGATGAGATATGAAACAAAAAAAAGAAAACAAGACATGAGCAAACTCAGGGATGTAACCCATATAGAAGACAGGCAATGTAATAGATATAACAGAATGAGTACAGGGGTACAATATCAAAAGTATTTAGATGGCTCAGATTAAGAAAACCCTGACAGTGGTGTCCCAGAATGTCAATGGATTAAGTAACCCTATAAAGAGATCTAAAATAATCTCCCATCTCAGAAAAATGCATCCTCAAATTATTTTATTACAAGAGACACGTCTATCAAAAGATGAACACCAGAAATTACTAAAATATGGAATGTCGGGTGTTGTGGCTAGTACATACACAACAGGGCGTAGGAGAGGTTCAGCCATACTTATACCACGATTTTCGACATTCCAAATGCTAGAATCATGTCAGGATGGTGAAGGTAGATTCAGTTTGGTGAAGGGAAACTGGGAAGGCCAGATTTATACAGTGGGAAGCATATATATACCCCCAGGATCAGAACCCATGGTATATCAAGCAGTCTTTGATAAAATTATAGCGTTTAAACAAGGGAAATTAATACTAGGAGGAGACTTGAACCTATTAATGAATCCTGTAAAGGACAGCTCAAATCTTAACACCTCTAAAACTACAAGGGGACAGAAACATGGCAAGAGACTCATAAAAGACCTTGCTTTAGTAGATACTTGGAGACATTGTTACCCATCATCCCAAGGATATACACATTTTTCTGGGGTTCATAACACATACTCACGAATAGACTATTTTTTTGTAGACATGGAATCCTTAGATTTAATACTTAAGGCCAACATTTCCCCAATTTACCTATCAGACCATGCAGTTATTACTATAGAACTAGAAGCAGAACAAGAAGTAATAATGAAATAATGGAGGTTCAATAATATGTTAATTAAAGATAAACAGTTCAAAGAAAAGGTACAGCAATGGATACCCAGAATAATACAAGAAAACACAATAGAAGAGGTGCAGGAGGGAACATTATGGGACACATTAAAATCAGTTCTTTTTTTTTTTTTGTAGGGCTCTCCTCCAAGTATCCGCTCTAGTCACGGCCCTGAGCCTCCACCATCTGACTCTGCCGTGATCCCCCGGTAACCCCCGGCTTTGCCCCCGGAGGGCGGGGACGCGAAACTGGGCCCCTATCCAGCCCGCGGAACCAATATCTGGTTGGAGGATCCGGCTACAGAGGTAACTGAAGCTCGGGGAGAGCTTCATAGAGGAGGAGACACCCTTAAGTTTTCTTGTTTCTACCCCACTGAAGAGCCGGCTGTGCAGTGACGTCAGCGCACTAACGTGCAGACATCCGCCGGCTCTCCCCAATGTTAATGCCGCAGCCTGCTGAACACCCAGCCTCCGCTGGGTACCCACTGCATGTGGCGCACATCCCCTCACCCACCCCGAGCAGAGGAGCTGTCGTGGGACACTCAATCCTTCCTTCTCCCCAGCCTCTCGTGGCCCAAGTCCGTTCCTGAACTCGGGTCACCGGTGTGGCGCGAAGTGTGGCATCCAGTGCCTCAACCCTCAGTGCGACTGGGCTGGCAACATTAAAATCAGTTCTAAGGGGAGAAATTATAGCATATGCAACCCATCAAAAGAAAGTGAGAGCTAGGAAACAAAAAGAATTGGAGTTGGAACTGAAAAGATTGCAACAAGTACATGCAGAGGGAAAGAGAGACACGATTACACAGATTAACCGGGTAAAGACAAAACTGCAAGATATATTAAATCAAAAAAACAGAACAAGCCTTGATGTATGTGAAACAAAGATACTATGAAGGGGGAGGCAGGGCGGCTAAAATACTAGCTTATAGATTAAGAAAACAACAGGCTATATCAACAATATCTAAAATAAAACATCCAACACGAGCCCAAAAACTTAATAAAACAAAAGATATATTAGAGGGTTTCAAAACATTCCAATCAAAATTGTGTCACCCAGAGGCGTTGCTAAGATAAGATATTGTTGGGGGCCCAGGCCCCAAAACAGCAGGCCGGGGGTCTGGGGGCCACCTATGCCCCCAGAAATTTTTTAAAATTTGGTGCATTCTGGTGCATTTTGGGGGTCATTTGAAACAAAATTTGCTACCCTGTTACCTCCTCCCCATGTCCAGTAAGTTGCACCCTTGCCCCCTCTTCATAGTCCCCACAGTCCAGTATGTTGCCTGAACCACCCTGCCCGTAGTCCAGCCACCTGCTCCAGTGCGTGGTCTCCAGCACTCCTCCAGCATTAATACTATTATATTCAATTATGTGTGACATACTGTAGTTTTCCCTGATCTGTGCATTTTTATTTAAATATTCTGTAGTCCCCTTCCTCACCACAGTACTGTTACTGTGATGCATTTTTCTGTTCACTGTGACCAGATGCATCATACAACAGAACCAGTGATGCTTTCATAGGGAGTACTGCATGGGTCAGCATTTAGTGCAACAGTATAGGAAAAATATCACTCTCCTGTACCTCAGCAGGGGTCAGTGTACTCCTTGCACCTGTAGTAAAGGAGGTACTGGGCCCATGTCCAAAGCTGGTCTGAAAAACTGTGTCTATCCACCTGCTAGTTTACTGAAAATTTAGAAAAGCAGTACATTCTACTGCCAGGTATATTGGGCTGGCAGTATAGCCTAGAGGTTACAGTAATGAGCTGCGGACAAGCTTGGTAAATCCAGCAGACCAGACCTGGGTTTGATTCTCACAACCTCCACTTGCGTACTGTGCGACTTTGAGCAAGTCACTTAACTGCCCAGTGCTCCTAGGTCACCCCTGAAAACAGGCACTTGTGCCTAATGGGCCTAACCCGGTTACCAAAGGCTTAAAAAAAATATAGTAATTGACTATAAAGGTTAAATACTCTGACTCTGGGGTTTGACTTTAGTCAGCAGATTATGCTATGCACATGGCCATCCAAAATATCATGAAACTGTATTCTTGGAGATTGCATATTTTGTTTATATATGAGATTTTATAGGGATATTATTTTCACACAAGGATGCAATTTATATCAACAGCAGATGGAAGCTACTGTATTTGCATCCAGAGGAGACTGAATAAACTTGAAGTATGATGCCCAGATGACTTTCTTGCACATAATATTTTTAGTACTCAACCTCAGAAAGGAGGCTTGCATCTAGTAGAAGCCCTCGTTTGACACTCCAGCTGGCCTGCCTCATTTCCCTCCTTTCATTCCCCCTCCTTTTCTTATCCCTCACGACCTGAAGCTGCCATGGCATCCGCTGAAAAAAAAATGGTCCACCCATCCAGCAAACCCCAAATCCCGCTGGCCTCCTCTTACCTGAAATATTTGTTGCTGAATGTCATCTTTTCCAGCAGATTGGAGATAACGGACCGGAGGTGCTCACCACATTGTCAGATTTGCTCAGCAGCTCACTCCCAGCCTCTTATACAACAAAGTGCTGATTCTCTGTTCCCATGGGGGGGGGGCACCTCTGGTCATGGCACTGTGGTGATTAGCGAGCGGTTATGTTTACAAGGAGGTCCAGCTCATCGCTTGCTCGGTCCCCATCCGGTCTTCTGGCTACCACTCTTCAAATTAAAAAAAAAAAGAAATCTCAACCAATCGCGTGAAAGCTTTCTCTGTTTTAGGGCAGGAGGGGGATTAGATTGGATGCTGGTGGGAGGGAGGGTGTGGCGACCCCTAAATGATGCCCGTGGGAACAGATGGTCAGGTTTGGATGGGATCAGGAAGGAATTAAAGTTTTACTTTGTTTTAAGACGCGACACAATAAAAAAATAAAAAGCAGGGATGTGCATGAAAAGGTTTGGGGCCCCAGACAAAACATTCAGGGCCTGAGCCCCGGAGGCCCAGTCCTAGCAACACCCCTGGTGTCACCAGTAACAAGAACCAGAAGAAGAAAAATGTAAAACGTTTTTTACAAATATGAAATTATCCTAAATCACAGAGGAACAAAGTAAGATATTAACCCATCCAATAACTTCCCAAGAGATAAGTAATGTCTTCAGTAACTCCAAATCAAATAAAAGCCCAGGTCCAGATGGATACACTGCAGAATTTTATAAAATGTTCAAGAAAACGTTAATCCCAACACTAACTAAGCTATTTAATGCTATACAAGATGACAACTCTTCTATTCAAAACAGCTGGCAATATGCTAACATATCCACAATACTTAAACCAGATAAAGACCCAATGAACTGCAAGTCATATCATCCTATTTCAGTTTTAAATCAGGATTAAAATATTTCACAGCTATTATGGCTAAAAGATTGGAAAGTATATTACCACATATTATAAATAAAAACTAAGCAGGGTTTATCATAAAACGTCATACAGCAGATAATGTTAAACGAACAGTATATTTACTAGAAGAAATACAAAAGGGGAAAAAACCCTCCATACTTTTAAGTAAGGATGCCCAGAAAGCATTCGACAGAGTCTCTTGGCGATTTCTTTTTTTTTTTAAACTCTTTATTTATATCAATCAGTTTTTCTTTTTATAAATTCCATACACATACTTAAAACATATTTACATAAGTATATATAAATGGGAGTCCAAGTTAATTACTGTCTCATAATAATTACAAAACACTGGGATTGCATTGTCATTTCTACATCTCAGCCCCAATAGCAAGAAAAGATTACATCTCACGATTCATTAATTCCATAGTTCCATTGAACTCCCACCAGCTCTTGGCGATTTCTAAGATATACGATGGAAAAATTTAACTTCCCAACAGCCTTTTAAACATTATACAATGAATATACACATCTCCACAAGCTATGATAAACGTGAATGGATCATTCTCAACCCGTTTCCCTCTAAACAGAGGTACCCACCAAGGCTGCCCCTTATCTCCTTTCCTATTTGCTATATATGCAGAACCATTAGCCCAGGCTATTAAAGAAAATGAACAAATCACAGGGATCATGTTGCTTAATACTACCCATAAAACAACTTTTTTTTGCAGATGATTTATTAATATATTTAACAGAACCAGAAACATCCATACCAAAATTATTCTCTCTTCTTGAGGAGATGGAATGTATATCTGGATATAAGCTAAATACAAGTAAGACAGAAGTGCAATGTCTAAACTACCAACCAAGCGAGACAATCCAGGCCAGATATCCATTGAAATGGAAAAGTAATACATTTCAATATCTGGGGATAAATCTTTCAAGGAAACACACAATTTATACGAAGCTAATTATAACTCACTTACACAGGCTATCAAGGAGGATTTCCTGAGATGGGATCCTCTGCCTCTTTCATTGAATCAGAGAATCGAGGTTATAAGAATGAATATACTCCCAAGATTCTTATACTTCTTCCAGACCCTGCCAATATACCCACTACAATCAGACTTTAAAAAATTGAATAGTATGATATCCAGATTTATATGGCAAGGGGAAAACCAAGAATAAATTATATAACACTTTACAACTACCTAAAATAAAGGGGGTCTTGCCTTACCTAACTTAGAACAATATGCACAGGCAGCAGTAACCTCATATGTATTACAGTGGTTAGATGAAGGATTAAATCCGCACTGGAAAGAGATAGAGAGAGGAATTCAATCAGAGGGAATAGAGAAATATTTATTTGGCCAAACAGTACCAAAAGTAACCATGAAAAAAGAGATAAGATTTAAAAAAAACTGACAATTACTATTTGGAGATCAATAATGAAAACAACTAAAGACCCTAAAATATACTTAATACAAAAAAATGGCACCAGATCCCACAGTCGAACCAACCAAACAGGATTATAATTTTACAAGATGGCATCAACAGGGCCTTACCAGATTATATCAACTATACGAACGAGGGGACTTTTGCCAATTCCAGACACTAAAAGAGAAGTACCATTTAGAGAAACAAGATTTTTTTTTATTTCTCCAGATAAGACATTATTGTAAGAACCAATTAGCGAAACACTGGGACCCAAGAGAGATATACCCACTTATAAGAATAATAATTAATACAATAGAAATAGCAATACCAGAACATACAATATCTAAAATGTACCAAGCTTTAATTAACAACCAGAAAGAGACCAAGATGCACTCCCAACAATGGTGGCAAGAAGAACTGGACATAAAACTGGAGGAAGAGAATTAGGAAGGGATATGCACAACAGTACACAGAATTACAAGATCTCCAACTTGGAAAGAATTCAGCTGGAAATGTCTGATAAGATTTTTTAGAACCCCACAAATAGTTGGGAAATATGACCCTCTAATGGGAACGACGTGCTGGAGGGGGTGTGGGGAACCAGTAGCTAACCATAAACATATATTTTGGAGCGGCCCAATTTTTGAAGCATTTTGGAGAGAAGTTGGGGGGGCATTAGGAGAAGTATTCCCTGAATTGGAGATTTTGACTCCAGAAATAGCACTTATTTTTAACTTCAGTAGTGAAGTAGGAAGAGGTAACACAAGGCTCTTGCAAACCATATTGCTCATGGCTGCTAATAAAGCGGTAACGAGGAAATGGCTACAGAAAGACCCACCTACCTCTAGAGAATGGGAAGATATAACCTATCAAATATATAGAATGGAACTTATGACAGCCCAGATTAACTTAAAAATCCAGAGATATACAGCCTTTTGGGCTAAATGGTGGCTCTGAATCTCTGGGCATAGACCTGACCTGATAACCATAAGGGAAGATATCCAGGGACAGACTTGGGATTACCACAAGGGGAAACTATGAAATAAATTCTAAATGTATTACTGAGAACAGCTATTGTAAGAAAAATTCCTGAGTATAATAAGAAAGACACATCTGTATAGACTCTATGGAAAATATGTATGAATATACGATGTGTACTGTAACTCTCCAGAAAACCATGAAACAATAAAAAAAATATAAAAAATTATATATAAGGTGAATCCTAAGACAAGTATCTTCAGAAGTTGGAGTAAAAAATAAAAATAGTTTACCAACCTTTGTGTGTAGTGCCCATCAGTACCAAACACCTGCACAGCACATACCTGCAGGCAAACATTCAGCATTGACAAACGCTTGTTCGTAAATGTTTTTAACATTTTCATAACAGGAGAACAAGCGCACATGTTAACACTTCAGAGATCATCACGATAGATACAGAGTCTGAATGACTACAGGCGAGAAAAGCACCATCTGCACATTTTCTACAAATTATAGCAGGGGAGCTGCCTTCTCCGGTTCAGCAGTGGGAAGGCAGGGACCCCAGTATCACATTATGGCCTACAGTCCTGGTGCTCTCATCTTTCAACATGTGTCTCCCTCATTCCTCCCATCCAGCCTGCCCACTATACCACCATGTCTTCTGTTCTGGAGCTACCGATCTGCTAGGGGATGAAAGTGGGGTCCAGTGGCATAACATATATAGTGGGGGCAGCAGCAGTGTATCGTATGTGCGTATATAAAAGCCCTGCAGTCCATTTAGAGTTGAATGCCTCCATCCTGTCATTTAGCCCAAAGGTGATTCATTCCAACCTAGAGATTTGATTCACTGTCTGCTGCCATTCTGATATATCGGGTATCTGTGTCATTAGCCATTTTCTCATGGTGCACTTCTGTGCCACTACCAACATTATACCCAGTATGTACTTCAGATGTCTTCTCTTGAGGCATCCAGAGTATTTATATAACAGATATATCCCAGGGCTTAGGACTGCACTGACAAGAAGGACCTCCGAGATTGCTCCCTCCAGTACCTGGAGATAACCCAGCAAGTTTCTGACACTCCCACATTACATGATTGTGAGTTCCTGTGCAAAGCCACTCTGTCTCCCACAAGCTGCCAAACCCCCAGCACCATATCTGGCAACTGTAGCTGAGGTTCTGAAATAACAGACAAACTGCTTCCATGCATACTCCCACCAGACATGGGAGGAGGTAACCCTTCTCATCTCACAGCCACTCTCGGCAATACCCTTTCCTGTGCACCCCAGCATCCCACTACCCCTTCCAACTGCCTTGTCGCACTGCCTGGCCACCTTAAGGTAATCTGATATGATTACCTCTAGGTTTCTATCCTGCTTGGTCTTTGTCAGTATCACGCCACCCATTTTGTACTCCATCCCTGGGTTTCTGTGCCCCAAGTGCATTATTTTGCACTTTTTTGCATTAAAACCCAACTGCCTTATCCTTGACCACTCTTACAGTCTTTTCAGACCCCAGCCTTTCCTTTCCACCTTCCCCCTCGAGTGTCCGCTCTGGTGCAGATCTTAGTGTCATCTGCAAAGAGGCTGACCTTCCTTTCCAGTTCCTCTGGTATGTCACTTATAAAGACATTGAAGAGGACTGGTCCCAGCACCTGATCCTGAGGTACCCCCGTCACCTCCTTCCCCAGCGCGAACACCGTTTACCACTACCGTCTGTGTCCTATCCGCTAACCAGTTTCTTACCCAGGTTACCACCTTATTATCCACCCCCAAGTTATCCAACTTGCTTACTTCCTATGTGGAACGGAGTCAAAAGGCTTGCTGAAATCCAAGTAGACCGCTCCTCCCCGATCCAACTTCTTTGTTACCCAGTCAAAGAAATCTTTCAGATTTTTTGGGCATGACCTTCCTGCATGAAACCATGCTGGTTGGGTTCTGTAATCCATTGAATACAAGATATTACACAATCCTTTCCTTTAATAGTGTTTCTATTAACTTATCCACCACTGATGTCATACTGACAGACCTATAATTACTCACCTCTTCTTTGCTACCTCTTTTGTGAAGTGGGACTACATCTGCCCTTCTCCAGTCCTCTGGGACTACGCCAGGCTCCAGTGATCTGTTAAATAAGTCTATCAGAGGTGCAGCCTGTACCTCCCTGAGCTCCCTCAGCACCTTTGGGTGTACCCCATCTGCCCCATAGCTTTGTCTACTTTCAGGTTTGCGAGTGCTTTCCGGATTCTTTCCACAGAAAATGAACTACTGTCCATTTCCCTCCCATCAAAGCTCCTGGTGCCTTTTCATGGTCCCACCCCTTCCCCTTCTACTGTGAATACTGAGCAGAAGTATTTGTTCAAAATGTTTGCTTTTTCTTGATCCCCCTCCATACAGTCACCTCCTCCCTCTTTAACTGTACAATCCCTCCCTTTGTCTTCCTTTTTTCGCTAACATATCTAAAAAAGTCTTGTCCCCTTTGATACTCCTTGTGCTATTCTTTCCTCAGTTTGCACCTTTGTGCTCCTTACTGCTTCCTGCCCCCCACCCCTGTTTTCCTGATACACTTCCTATCCTTCTCTCTCTGGGTCTCTTTATGCTTTTTGAATACCAATCTTTAAAGCCTTTGCCTTTTCTGCTATCTCTTTCGAGAACCATAGCTGTCTCCTCTTTCTTTAACTTTTGCCTACTTGCTTGACACAGAGGTTTCTTGCCTTCACTATGCCCTCTTTTAGTTTGGCCCACTTTGCTTCCCCCCCCCATGGTCATCTCCCCCTGCCAGGTCATTCCGAAAGCATTCTCCCATCTTAGTAAAATCAGCCCTTCTGAAGTCCAAGACCCTTGTCTTTGTGTAGTTGGGTTCTGCAGCTGTTCTTATGTTGGATCACACTGTATGATGATCACTGGTCCCCAGATGGCTTCCCACCTTGACATCTGCAGCACTGTCCTTGTTAGTGAGCACCAGGTACAGTATTGCCCCATCATGAGTGGGTTCACTGACTAGTTGCCTGTGGAATGCCCTGTGCAGGGAGTCCAGGATGTCCCTACTTCTAGCTGAAGCTGCAGCAGGGAGGCTCCAATCTCCATCCGGCAGATTGAAGTCCCCCCCACCAGCAACACTGCCCCCACTTTCTGCCATTTTGCCAGTAGCTTCTGACATTACCTTATCTAAGTCCTTCCCCTGTGCTGGAGGCCTGTAAATCACACCTGTCCAAATAGTGACTTCATTTCCTGACTCGAGGGTGACCCATAGCACCTTTGCTCCGCCTTGAATTCCCTGTACTTCTGTTGCATTTATGCTTTCCTTCACATGAAGCACCACACCCCCTCCTTTTCTTCCTGCCCTGTCCCTTCTGAACATCATGTAGCTTGGTATGACCATGTCGCAGTCATGGCTGTCGGTGCACTGTGACTTGGTAAGGGTCACAATATCTAGGTCGGCCTCTGCCATGATAGCTTCTACATCTGGGATCTTATTTCCCGGACTTCTAGCATTAACACACATGGCCTTCCAGATTTTGTTAGCTCTTTGCTTATCACTCCCTCCTTTCTCCTTTTGTTCCCTCTTCCTCCCTCTTCTCTTCTGACTGCTTCATTTCCCCCCTCCTCCTTTGCTAACCCCCTTCCTCCTTAATTTGTTCCGTGGTGGGACTCTCGCCCCTCAGGATCTCTCTACACTCTATCTCAGCCTGTGGTGATTGGGGGTGCAGTTTCTGCCTCCCCTTTTTCTTCCATCATCCCCCTCAGCTAGTTTAAATGTTCATCGAAGTAACGTTTAAACTGTCTGACACTTTTATTTTCTTACTTTGCCTTGCACCTCTGCAATAGTCCTTTCTGCTGACTATACACAGCTGTATGGAAATCACTTTGTTCATTATCCTGTTTATATTAATATGTCTTTGTGGATCCTCTAGTGAAAAGAAGACACCTGCAGTGTGAATTCATGGACTTTATTCCTTATTCCACATGACTGTTTATTAATTATTTAAGTTATGTTCCTGTAGGACTAGTTGAATGATGCAGCTACCCCATTCTGCTTTCCGTTATACAATGTCCTATGCTTGAACCTGTGTAAACCTTTTCTTACTGCATTGCTGATCAAAATAAATTGTAACAAAAAAAAAAATGTTTAAACCGTCCACTGAGAACTGTTGTTCCCCTTCCGGATGGATGTAGGTCATCACCTCTGTGTAGGCCCTTATCCTCCCAGGTAGTCCACAGCATAGCCGTACGCTTCCTCTCTGTATCATTCGTTTGACCATGAGTTGAAGGCCTTGGAGCAGAGCTCCCTCTTCTTCCTCCTATCATAGACAGGCAGCACCCCTGCAAAAGCTACAGAGCGTGCTACCTGTTGATGACTTCTTCCCAGCTCCCTAAATTCTGTCTGCACTGTTGCTGCCCCATCCCTAGCTAGGTCATTTGTCCACAGGTGGACAGTGACCTCCAGTTTCCCCTCCCCTCCTACTACCCTAGCAATCCGTAGGATATGCTTCCCATTCTTCCAGGCAGTGGCACCAGGTAGGCACCTAACCACCTTCTCTGCTCCTTTCCTATTCACAGCTCTATCTCCCTGACAATTGAGTCCCCCCCCCCCACCAGAAGTTGCTTCCTCCTTCTCTGGGGTCCTTTTTCACCCTCCCTGGGGTCTTCCTTGGGAAGGCCCCCACATCCTTCCCAGCCACTTCTGCGGGTGCCTCCTCTTGGCAGTCCCACTCTGCCAGAGTGGTGTAGGAATTCTGTGGTGGTACTGGTTGCAGTTGAGGAATGTGCCTGTGATCTCCCACCAACCTTCCAGATCCCACCACCCTTTTCATCCTTGAGCTCACTGTAGACTAGCTGCTTCTCCTATCTGGCATCTTGAGGTAACGGTGTTGGACTTGGTGGCCTCTGAGTGGGAGAAAAGGTTACCTGACTCCTAGTTAGCACAGCTCCACCTTGACATCTGCAGCACTGTCCTTGTTAGTGAGCACCAGGTACAGTATTGCCCCATCATGAGTGGGTTCACTGACTAGTTGCCTGTGGAATGCCCTGTGCAGGGAGTCCAGGATGTCCCTACTTCTAGCTGAAGCTGCAGCAGGGAGGCTCCAATCTCCATCCTGCAGCTCCAAGTCTAGTGACCTCCTCCTGACTCATAACCAACGCAGCCTCAAGTCTAGAGACTTTCTCTACCAGCCCAGAGAGGTGCATGCAGATGGGGCAGCACCACAGTCTCCAGAAGGTCTCCCTGAAGACTGCTGCACCACAACCACTGCACTGCACCACTCCCCACATTCCCTATTCCTCCTTTCCCTGCCCTCCTGTCTCAAAAAAACAGTAAGGCTAAGCTGTACACAGTACGGGTTACTGAAGTACAGTACACAACCCTTTTATTAACTTACCTTAGGTATATCACGGACACAGGCATGCTATAAACTGCAACACTTGCAAACAACTTTTTGGGGGATGGCAGTCAGGGAGAGAGGATGTGGCAGCCTGGGATTGGCACCCCCTTGCCAACACCACCTTTAGCTAACAATGGAATAGCATGGCAGTTGGCTAGTAAGGCAATTGCTTGTCCGCCTTCCTGGCTGGAGGTGACCCCGATCTTCTGGGTGAGTAACAGTAGAGAATCAATCAAAGAGGAGAAAAATGGGAGGAGGATTTAAAGCAAAATGTCCCTGAGTAAGGAAGAGTTGGTGAATACAGTATATGAAGAAAATATAGGATATATTGTTACAGAATCTTAGCAATTTCATTGGTCTAAATGCACCACCTGACTGTTCATTAATTCCCAGTAAACGTGAGTTTCCCAGTGAACTCCACTTGCTGTGTTGGGAGGCATGAGAGGTTGCAGGAGGGCAGCATGTCTTGGCTGGGGAGGGCTGGTGGTGGGTTCCAGAATGCATTGACTCCTGCGGGTGAGCCAAGGAGCTTGCTCTTTCCACAGAGGCACACTGTCTGGTTGAAGCAGACTGGCATGGCTCATGCCAGGGGGAGGAGGAAGACAAAAGGGAAATAATTGGGGGGAAATCCCCCTGCTGTCTAAATGACAGTGAAATGTCTGAACAATGTATATTCTAAGGGAGTAGATACAGTTGACTATCCACACTCTAGCAGTTCCACTGGAACAGGCTTTCTGTCAGGCATCTTTAAGCTAAGCTCCTCCCACCACCAGGGCAGTATATCCCATCTACTCCCCCCAAGTGATGTTAGATCTTTTTTCCACTGGAAGAACAGGTCCCCTCCTTAGCAGCTCCTGCTTAGGTTTCTAGCGGGGTCCGATGACCTGGCCTAAGGTCCGCAAAAAGGCCTCGATGGTTGCGGGGTCTGTGACGCAACTTGCAGACTTTGAGAAGGAAGTGGCAGTCCCTGTGGTAGGTACCTCCTTGGTCTCAGCACTGCTCCCAGCTGGGGCCAACATCGGAGGGTTATTCTCAGAAGGATTCCGGGAGATGTGCATGGTTCTCCAGACTTTGGGAGAGAGCCCTGCCCACCACAGCAAAAAACATAAGCGCCACCAGTGCTGGTTATGGGACTGGGAGAGATTGAGGTCCTCCTGATCCCTCGACTCCCCTGACTGTTCATCGGTGGTCAAGAATCCCTCTGTTAAGGGAAAGGTCGAGAGCTTCTTAGTACCCCATTCAGGCTTGTCGACCTCAACTCTCACCGAGCAGGCTGTGGAGATTTATTTATTTTATTTTATTTAGTTTTTGTTGACTGGGTAAGTGCACTAGACAAATTCTGCCTATTTTCAGGCATGACCTGGGGGAAGGGGATACAGATGAATGCCAACTGACTTTGAACCAGATTAAGCTGTTGGTGGTATTTTAGTGAATGGGGGGAAATTTGGCCAGTGCACCGGGGAAATTCCACAACTCACCTCTAGGGGAACCTTTGACATCCTGGTCTTTGGCCAAGATGGTTGCCCCTGTGGATCCAGGAGGAGGACTGGAAGGTGCAGATGCTGTAGAGCTAGGAGAGAAGGTCTCCTCTTCTACCTTGAATTTGCCAGAGGCTGAAATTTCTGCTGAAAAAACATTATTTTTAGAAGATTCTGCAGAGGACATCACGAATGTCTACATATCTACAAAGGATCTAAGTGCTAACCCAGAAATGTATGAAGAAATAGCTATACCAGGACATATGGAGAAAAAACATCAAGAGCTGCTGCAGGCATTACAAAGTGAACGTAGCAGGCATTTAAAGGAGAGAGAGCGCCTTGCAGCATGAATTGCAAATCTGAGAGCAGAATTTCCTCCTGTCATCACTGACATTCGGCTTGTCAAAGGCCCTACTGACGCAGCAGCATCAAAGGGCCCAATGGGGCAGGGTGAGTCCCTTACAATTTCTAACACTAAAGTGCAAGTTTGTGATGTGCAAGTTAAAATTGAAAGTATTGTGTCTGATGCAAACCTAAAAGAAACAGAGTTTAACTTACAAGGGGAAAAAGTGAAGGAAATTTCTAATGTGGAAAAAAACGCTTTATAATAGACTTTTGCAGGGGCAGAAGATTTGGCTGAGGAAAGTAGGGCCCCTGTCACAATGTCTAAAACGGCTGGGTTTGTTTTTAAACAACCTGAAGGGTTTGTCCGCACAACAGGAAAATGGGAGGAGAATAAATATCAGACAGATGGTCTTTCTCAAGATGGGCTCACATGTTTCTCCTTTAAAGGAGGAAGTTCGAGAGCTGGGAGAACTGAAGTTAAGGACAAAAGGGCAGCACTCACGCTGTCAAACCAAAATATTAGAGTGATTCCCGAGAGCATTCCACAATTAGAGAAACAGCCTTTATAGGTAGCACCCCTTCCCCCTTGTGGTGCTTGGTCCCCTCAGAAAGCACTTGTGGAGGTTGGGTGGAAACAGTCTCCTGGGGGTATTTGGCTGCTTGACCCCACCTGGGATAAGACATTTAATTTATCTTAGGCCTCCCCTGAGTGGGCTCCAAAAACAGATGGAAATATCAGGAAAACCTCTACAGACACCCCCCAGAATGTGGAGGAAGGTGCGATGGCTCAACCAGAGCAAAATATAAGCCCAAATAACTTAGAGGGACATAATGGACTTGCTTAGGTCTTGAATAATGCTCCAACCACATGAAGTTTGGAAATTGTACCTGAACAAGAGCCTGATGTGAGGCAGGACAATGATACAGCACGAAAGCCATTATTATGTGAACTTTTTTCAAAAGTTAAAAAAGAAGCAGCACCCAGATGGAATGCAGTGCGCATCTGATACAAAGGGGGACTTAAAGATAGGCCAGACAGATATCATGTGGGGAAGACATTGCTTAAAGATTCATTACATTTTACCCCCAGGGAAGTATATGCGTTTATTAATATATCGGGGGAAGACAATTTTGATGTGAGTTTTCGTTCAGCCTATGCCCTAGACCTTTTCTGGGAGAGCAATGGGCAAGCGCAGTTCTCCCCTGCATGGACCCCCTTTGTGGTTATTCCTTTGTCCAAACTACTAATTAAATATGTAACGGTGATGTTCAGGAATGAGGGGGTTCATGTAGAGGACATCACATACTGGTTGGCACAAAAATGTGACATAGAAACATAGACTTTGATGGCAGATAAGGACCGCTAGGCCCATCTAGTCTGCCCATTTCCCTACCTACAGGATAGGCCGCAGATCCTAGTTAACCAACAGCCTACTTCCTGCCCCCCACAAGAATTGCCTTATGTCTGTCCCATGCATTCTTGAATTCTCCCACAGTTTTAGACCCCACAACTTCCTCAGGAAGGCTGTTCCATGCATCCACTACCCTCTCTGTGAAATAATACTTCCTCACATTGCCCCTGAACCGCTCCTTCTATCTTTAAATTGTGTCCCTTGTTCTTGCAAGTCTCTTTTTCTGAAAGATGCTACCCTCTTGGACTTTGTTGATTCCTTGAGGTACTTGAAGTTTCTATCATGTCCCCCCTCCCTTCTTTCCTCAAGGGTATACATATTAAGCTCCTTTAGTCTCTCCTCATACGGCTTCTCTTGCAGACCCTGCACCATTTTAGTTGCCCTCCTCTGACTGCCTCTATCCTGTCTATGTCCTTGGGAGATGGGGTCTCCAGAACTGGACACAGTATTCAGATGGGGTCTCACCAACTGTCTGTACAGGGGATAACAACTTCCTGTTTTCTGCTGCTGATGCCTCTCCTATACATCCCAGTATACCCCGCCCTCCCTACTGCCTTCTCACATTGCTTGCTAACCTTAAGGTCATCTGATATGATTACCCCAGGTCCTTTCCTGTTTTGTTGTTGTTACTACCTCCCCACCCATTGTGTATTCTTCCCCTGGGTTCTTGTTTCCCAGGTGCATTATTTTGCACTTTTTGCATTGAATCCTAGCTGCCATCGTCTGACCATTCCTCCAACCTTGCCAAGTCCCTTTTCATCCTTTCCACGCCTCCTTGTATCAACCCTGTTGCAGATCTTTGTGTCATCTGCAAAGGCATACTTTTCCTTCCAGTCCCTCTGCAATGTCACTGATGAAGACATTAAAAGGACTGGACCTAATACTGAACCTCCTGCGTACCCTACTAGTAACCGCCCTTTCTTCAGAGTGGACTCCATTTACAATTACCTTCTGTGTCCTGTTGTCCAGCCAATGTTTTACCCAGGCTACCACCCTGGGACCCACTCCCAGGCTGGTTAATTTGACTAATAATCTTTTGTGTTCGACTGTGTCAAATGCCTTGCTAAAGTCTAGGTAGGCCATGTCCACAGCCCCTCCCTGGTCTACTACTTTGGTCACCCAGTCAAAGAAATCTATTAGATTCGTCTGACATGACCTTCCCGCTGTGAACCCATGCTGCCTTGGATCCTGTGCTCCACTGACCTCTAGGTACTCAACTATTCTTTCCTTCAGAAGTGACTCCATCACTTTCCCTACCACAGAGGTCAGACTGACAGGTCTGTAGTTTCCTGCCTCTGTCTTGGTCCCACTTCTGTGAAGGAATCACATCCGCCTTCCTCCAGTCCTCGGAACCACACCATCCTCCCATGATTTATTAAAAAGAGCAGCCAGTGGTTTCACTAGTTCCTCCTTAATTCTTTTAGAATTCTGGGGTGAATTCCATCAGGACCCATTGCTTTGTCCACCTTCAGTTTTAGGAGTTCTTGCAGAACCCTTTCTTCTGTGAAAGGACTGGGATCGACCCCCTATCAAGAGTGCTTCTGTTAATTGGATTAGGCACTTCCCCCTCCTCTTTTGTGAATACTGAGCAGAAATATTCATTCAGTATTCCTGCTTTTCACTGTCCCCTCTGCCCACCCACTTCTCATTCTATTCAGCCTCACTATCCCTCCCTTTGTCTTTCACGTCGTGATGTACCTATAAAGGTTTTATCCCCCTTCTTAACTGAGTTGGCTATCTTTCCTCAGTTTGGGCCTTTGCTATTCTGACTTCCTCCTCTGCTTCTTTCTGCCTTAACTGTACAGCCTCTGTCCTGCTCCTTCTGTGTTTCCTTATACTTCCGGAATGCTATCTTTTCTTCCTGACTTTCACAGCCACCTCTCTTGAGAACCATAGTGGCTTTTTCTTTGTTTTGATTTGTTTATTTGCTTCACACAAAGGCTTGTTGTCTCTGTGATGGCAGTTTTGATAATTCCTCATTGTTGCTCACACCTCCTTCTAGCCTGTTTGCTAGTGCTTTTCTGAGGCACCCTCCCATCTTGCCAAAGTCAGCCCTCCTGAAGTGCAGTACCCTCACTTTGTATGGCTTGACTCTGTAGCTGAGTTTAACGTGAACCACACTGTTTGATGGTCACTTGTCCCCAGGTGGCAACCCACTTCTAGATCTGAGATCCTCTCACTGCCCCGTTTGAGAGTGAGGTCTAAGATTGCTCCCCTCACGAGTGGGTTCGAAACTAGCTGTCTAATGCCTGCCACCTGTAGGCGTCAAGAATGGCCCTGCTCTTGGATGTGGCTGCAGCAAATGTGCTCCAGTTAACATCTGGCATATTCAGGTCTCCCATCAGCAGTATCTCCCATTTTCTGCCATTCTAAGAATGCCTTCCATCATATCCTTGTCCATTCCTTCCCCTGACATGGGGTCTGTACACAACCCTATGCGGATTGTGGTGCCCTTTCAGTCTCCAAGGTGACCCACAGTGCCTCCTCTCCTCCCTGTTTACTCTTTTGTTCAGTTGCTTTTATCCCTTCCTTTACATGAGGCTACTCCTCCCCTCTTCTCCCTGCCTGTCTCTCCTGTAGGTTATGTACCCTGGTATGTTACATCCCAGTCATGGTTCTCTGTGTACCATGTTTCTGTGACTGCTACGATATCCAGGCATCCCTCTTCCATTAAGGCCACCAGCTCAGGGAGCTTGTTGCCCAGACTACGGGCATTGGTACTCATTACCCTCCATTTCCTGATGGCCTTACCCCCTTTTGCCCCATCCCTGTCCTTCTTACCTTTGTCACTTTCTCCATTTACCACTGCCCTTCTCCCTGTCGACACCTCCATGTTGGTGTTTGCCACACTTACACGTGATTGTTTGGGGGCTAGGATTTTCCTGCTCCTTTCAGTGCCCCCTTGGCTAGTTTAAAAGCTTGCCAATGAAGCATTTAAACCTATTACCTAGGATCCTGGTTCCCCTCCTGGACAGATGCAGCCCATCATGCCAGTATAGGCTTGCATCACTCAGGTGGACCCCAGTCCCCAATGAAGCCAAATCCTGAGCTCCACACCAGTTTTCAACCACTGATTGAATCCATGGTACGGAACACCCTAGTCTCTCCTATGCCATAGATGGGTAGCACCTCCGAGAAGGTTACTGCGTGCTACTTGACTCAAGGCCCCTCCCCAATTCCACAAACTCTTCCTGCACTTCTCTAATCCCTTTCTTAGCCAGGTCATTTGTCCCTAGGTGGACAATGACATCCAGCTCCCTCCCCTGTGCAGCTGCTCCGGCAATCCTGAGGATTCGCTCCCTGTCCCTCCAAGCCATGGTGCCAGGCAGGCATCTTACCTCCCTCTCCCCTTCCTTGCCCAGTTCTACCTTCCTAACAATGGAGTCCCCCACCAGGAGTTGTTTCTTCCCTGCAGGGTCCCCTGCAACCCTCCTGTGGGTCTCCTTTGTGGAGGTTCCCAGCATCCTCCTTGGTCTCCACTGTAGGTACCTCCATAGAGGAACCACACTTTGCCAGAATGGCATAGGAATTGTGGAGAGGTACAACTGGAGGGATGTGCCTCTGTTCCACCACCCTCACCCTCCCTGAGCCCACTGTGGTCCAACCGCTCCTCTTTCTTGGCAACCTCTGAGGCAACGGCAGTGGCACTGGTGGTCCCTGGATGGAAGAGGAGGTCCCACAAATCCTGGCCAACTCAGCCTGGAGATGAGCAACCTCCTCCCTCAGCCCAGAGAGGTGCCTGCAGATGGGACAACACCACATCCTCCAGAACATCTCCCGGAAGACTGCTGCTCCACAACCACTGCACTGCACCACTCCAATCATGTCTTATTTCTGGCCCCTTAACTGTTTGCAATCCTTACTCTTTCCTCTGTTTTTTTCTCTCTCTCTTACTTTCTGCCTGTGTGCCCTTTAAGCTCCTGATTGTCCTGTTCTGAGACAAGAATATCCTATATTTCTCAGTAGACCACTTACTTGTTCAGAGGCAGACCTCCAGCAGCTAGATGGGGCCGGAGAGCTACTCTTGCCCTTCTAGGATGGTGGGTCCTTGGTGGTTCTGTGATCACTCACTTCCTGCCCCTAAACAGGAAGTTCCTGTTGTCAGTCAAATCCTGTGCCTATAAAAATAGAACTAGCTTTGGGTGGGAGGGAGGGAAGGAGGCAATATAGTCCCAGTAGAGAAGTTCAGTCACACAGCCGTCCTTTCTCCTGGTGTCTTCTGCCAAGCTATTAGCAGAATCTTTCTAAGGCAGTCTTTAAATGTAGCTTCCTTCTAGCTAGTTCACTTCCCTACTTACCAGATCTTTCTACAAGTAATTTAAACCTCACAGCAGTTAAGTCCTTTCAGTCACCTGAGATTTACACCTAGATGACTTTTCAGTTACCCATTTAGTTCAGTTAACCCAAACACACACTTTTTTTTTTTTGTTTTGTATGTTAGTTTTTTTACCCTAAATTAAAGGTCCAAATACAAAAGTTCTTCTACTTTAGTCCTAGCAGAGAAGTTCAGTCACACAGCAGTCCTTTCTCCTGGTGTCTTCTGCCAAGCTCTTGGTAAACCTGAGGCAGTTTTGGATAGTGAATTATTTTGGACTGGGGGTTGGAAATATAAAGTCAAATTAAGACAGCATGAAAAGGGAATTGAACACATACCAGACTCGTTCATGTTAAGCAGGGATCAAGGGGTTTGTTTTTATGCAGGCCAGCCCAGAGCATGCTACAAATGCGGACCCATTTACCCAGCACATGCGATAAGCCCAGGTGTGACAACTGTGGTGAGATAGGCCACATAACTATGCAGTGTGCAAACCACACTAAGTGTGATTTATGTGAGGAGTACAGACATGTGTTTGGGGAGTGCCCATGGGCGGCACAGAATAACGCTTCTTGCATTAGCCCCGAATTGCTTATTCAGCAAGCTCAGGATTCGGCAGCTGCACTGCCCCCAGCTGCTGGAGTATCTGTCCAAGCTCCCCCCCCCTTCCCCCTTCCCCACCCAGGCCAAAGGAAGAGGATTTAATAAATCTTACTGAAGATACCCCGACTACACCAGGGATAGAGGGGAAAATGGAGCCTGGCCCAGTTCAGGATTTAGGTTTTTTTTCCCCAGTTTGCTATGAGGAGCCAGCGGGCTTGGAGAGTGGGATAATAGCTCCCTCTGTTTGGGATCCTCTTCCACTCAGAAGGTCTGTCAGGATTAAGAGGGCCACATCTCCTCCAGGCCCACCTCCTTTGGAAACTAATAACTTTTATGCAGCCCTTTTTACAACCCGGGGGGGAATCTGACATGGAAGTAGGGGACTCGGATTCTCAAAAATCTCCTGCAGAGCAGCAGATTCCAAGTCCAGGGCAGAGTACTTATAAAGTGACTCCTATAAAGGGATTCCTTTGCTGCCCTGGCTATGTCCCAGTTAGTCACCCAGCCCACCAGATTCAACCACCCTACTGGCACCTGCACTCTCCTAGATGTTGTTATATCTAACCGCCCCTACAAAATCCGGGAAGTCACTGTCCTCCCCGACTCTCTTAGTGATCACTCCCCAGTCCTCTGTCTCTGGTCATCCTCCACTCTGAAGCCAGTGTCCCAGGCCACTGTATGCTGCCATCTACGCCCCAGCGGCCTCAGAAAATTAAAACAATACGTAGCCCAGCTAGACTGGTCCCCTATCCAGTGCACCCCAGACATTGACTCAGCTCTTGACCACTTCACAAATGCCTTCTGTAAGGCTTGTGACCTTTTCGTCCCCCTCACCAGGATCCGCTCCAAAAACTGCAATGCCCCATGGATCACCCCACCCCTCCTCTAGAGACTCAAAAACAGAGATAATCTCTGGCACATTGCTGTAGAATCTGGAAAGGCGTCTGAAAGACAGGTCTACAACACAGAACGCAATAAGTGCACTTGGGCCATTATGCGGGCCAAGGCAGAGCACTACCAGACCACCCTCGCTTCCACTTGGGGTTCAGCCCAGACCTTCTGGGATAATATGAAATAGCTAAATGGGAAGTCCCACCCCCACCATCTCAGCTTTCCATCAATGGCACCCCACCACAGATCCACTCATTATAGCTGATTGCCTTAACACTGCCTTCTCTGACCTAAGCTCGGTCCTCCCCAGCAGCTTCTTTGACCCAATCCCCACCTCTCTCCCTCCGGTCCTGCATCACCCACCATTCTACCTGCACACCCTATCCACCCAAGAAGCCAGGCCGCACCTGTTAAAAGCCTTAAGCAGCAATAATCCCAGCAGTGACCTCCTCTACTCCAGGATCCTCCGTATGGTCTTGGACGAAGTCCTAGTCCCCCTGACTGACCTTCTAAACCGGTCTCTATGCCTGGGTCAGTTCCCAAGTGCTTGGAAACTGCTGAAATCACACCCATACATAAGAGTGGGACCGTCCACCCCTCAGCAATTACTGGCCCATCTCCATCCTCCCCACTCTCTAAAGCCCTTGAAAAAGTGGTGTTGATCCAGCTCTCTGAATACCTAACCAAGTACGACATTATGTGCCAGAACAGCACAGTTTCTGCCCAGGACACAGTACAACTACAGTTCTCCTGGAATTCTCCCAACACCTGCATGCTGCTCTCGACTCAGGCAGCCTTGCAGGAGCAGTGTTCATTGACCTCTCCAAGGCCTTTGACACTGTCTGTCATCCCCTTCTACTCGACTCTCTCCACCAACTTGACTTCTCTGGTGGTCCCATTTCCCGGTTCTCTAGCTACCTCTCTGCTAGATCCCAGCATGTCAAGATCAGCGACTCCTTCTCCAGCACTCTCCCCATTCACTCCGGGGTCCCTCATGGCTCCATCCTGGGTCCAATACTTTTTAGTCTCTACCTCAACACCCTCCCCAGCTCATGTACTGGTAAAATGCTCCTCTACGCTGACAATGCAGTCCTCGATGCCTCACATCCCAATCTCACCTCCCTCCAATTATCCCTCCAGCAAGCTTACAACCAAGCCGAAAGGTGGTTCAGTGACTGCAGACTGGTCATTAACCTAAAGAAAACCAAATTAATGCTCTTCTTCCACCACCAAAGTAAAGCTAAAAATACCCCCCTCTTGATTATCCCCAGCACTCTGCACCCGCTAGAACAAGTGACCACATGCAAGTACCTAGGCATCACATTCGATACTGCCGTCTCCTTCCACACCCACATTAATGCCCTGCCAGCCGCCATTAACTCTTGGATTGGTCTGCTATACCAGCACAGGGACTGCCTGCCTCAGGTTGCCCTGAGGCTGGCCATCACCTCCTCCATCTTGTCCCTCGTGGACTATGGCTTGCCGATCTATGCGGCAGCTGACAACACTGCCCTCTCCAAAATCCAACTCTCCATCAACAAGGCCTGTAGGCTCTTGACCGGTGCCCCCAGCTGCACTCACACCTGCCTTCTCTATATCAACTTTGAGGAATGACTGCTCTACCTGACCTACCTTCTCACTAAGAAATCACTGCTAGGACTCTCCCGGGGTCTCCACCTCCCTACAGCAGTCATCATCGTCCATCACCACCTGTAGCTCTGCTAAGGCCACTTTCAAGGTGCCCAAAACCAAGGCCTCTCTTGTCCAGAGATCCTTCCCCTTCAGAGACCCCACCTGGTTCAACTCCTTCCCTAGCTGCATCTCCAACTTGCCAAAAATTGGCTCCTTCAAAATAGCCCTTCGGAATCATATCTTTAATACCCGCTGTTGTAGGTGCAGCTAACCCCCTGTTGTAACCTGTGGTACCCACCAGCCTTGTCCCCTGGCTCAACAACATCCACTGGACAGCCTCTCCCTCACCCAGACCCACTCCTTCCCTACTAGGTCCAAACAGGGATGTAACCCGCTGTCTTCTCTGAGGACCTAATATATCCAGGAGTGTAACTCACAATTTTGTAACACTATGCAACCTAAGTAACATACAAACTACTACATTATGTAACCTAAGTGTATCTATGTTAAATGTTCCTTTTACTGCACCTGTAATGTTATCATCTGTTTTAATCTGCACTGTAATAACTGTCTTGATGTCTGCCCCCCACACGACGAGGTGCCTTTGTAAATGAGTCTCTGACTCAAAGGCTGTAAACCCGATTTGTAATGAATAAATGAATAAATAAAAGGGAAAAAGAAAAAGAAAAGGAAGAAAAATTAGTCACTGTAGTACAGGCCCCGTTTTTCTGTTTAACTGGCTGGCTATAAAATAGGGTCGGTAAATATACATAGTTTGTTGAACACGATTAAAAGGCAAGCTGTATTTCACTATTTACACAGGAAATGTTTGGATATCTGTTTTTTACAGGAAACTTAGATAAAATTCTGATGAACAAGTGTGGATGTTTAAAAAGGAATGGGTATGGGGACCCTCTTATTGGTCATTCGGAATGGATAAGTCTGACGGGGTGGGAATTTTGTTTAATTCATATGCCTTTACATTACAGAAACTTGTGGACTTAGTCCCAGGTAGAGTCTTAATTTTAGATGGGCTCTGGGGGGGAATGGATTGCAGATTCATAAACATTTATAACTCACATATTAAACCAGAAAAGGTCAGCCAGATGAAATTAATTCAACCTTATTTAGTGTCAACGTCTAAGGTTTTCTTCTGAGGGATTTTAACTGTAGTATTTTTAAAGGGGAAAAAAGGAAAAGAGATCATGGTAAGAAAATTTACTGTGACTCTTAACGCATTAACACAGATAATAAAGACAGCGGGTTTGATAGATAGCCATACCTATCATAAAGAAGGCCCTAAATTCACATACTTGAGGAACTCCTTCAAAAACAACTATAGATTATATTTTTCTTTTGGCCAATTTACCCAAAGGGGTTTTATGTATAGATCCGGTGGAATTTTCTGATCATCTTTTTTTTAAGATTACAACTAGATCATGTGGCTGGCGCTCCTAAAGGGGGTGGTAGGTGGAAACTTAACACCTCAGTGTTGGGGGAGCCCACAGTACAATGGAATATGGGTAGCCTTTTTCGCAGCCAGACTATCGGTGGCATTTTTGTACCCCAACATAGGGGAATGGTGAACTGACACAAAGAAGGATATTGCAACTTGGTTAAAAAATTATGGGAGGAAAATAGGGAATCAGAATTTTTTTTAAATATCTGTCTTTAAGAAGACAATTGCATAAATTATACACTCTAGCAAATCACTCAAATCATGATTATTCACCTCAAATTAATGAAGTTTAGGAGGCCATGAAACTATACCAATATGATAGGGCTAAAACAATCCAGGCAATGCTGTACAATGTGACATAAAAATCCCCTATTGGGGACCCTTATGAGGTATGCAAACAGATCAAGGAAGGCATGACCTTTGACTTTTTAGTTTCCTCAAATGGGCTCAAAGGCAGTTCAATAGAGGGGATTGAGGTATTGATAAAACAACATTCTAGGGACATGGATATGTTGTTCATCCACACTCATTGGCAGGTATCCTTGCCGCTTTAAATCTTGCCGGAAGGTCTTCAAGCTTGCTCCTCCCACCCACCCGGGTGGTATAACTCTCGGCTCCGCCCCATGACGCCAGATCTTCCTTACCGCTTGGAAGCTCAGGTTCCCTCCATAGCGCTCTGCGTTTGTGACTAGTTCCTATTTCTCCGTTTCGGTTTAAAAATAAATTTTGCAAAAAGACTTCAGTCTTCTATCCCTCGGCACTGCGATGGACAATCGACTCCGGTTTGGAGATGCCCATGCGGTAGAAGATGTCTCGGACGGATCCACACTCCACGTGTGTCTACTGTAGGCCTTGAGCGACCGCAGAGCTTGCGACCTCTGCTCATCTTTCTCGGCCTCGTCCTCGAAGACCGTGCTGCCCGATTGCAACTGGGCGTCCGAGCGTTCCCTCGGTGAAGTCAAGGAGGCCGGTTGGGCGGTGTCCGTGCGCGGGCTCGCGGATCAGCTCGGCGGATGGTGCGCCCTCAAGGAGGCGGCGCGGGCCGTATCTTCCTCGGCCGCGGCATTTATCCCGCCTCTGGGTTCTTCCTACACGGCTTTATGGAGCTTTGTCTGTCCTCTCCACTAAAGGAGAAGGGCCTCGTCTGCTGGACCTTATTCTCGGTCCAAAAAGAGGGACAGGTAGAGTCCCTCATTCGGCGCTCTTGGGAGGCGGGAAGGTCCTCTCCCGGGCGTCGACCGTCGGCGCTTGATCGACCGCTCGGTCGACCACTGGCCTCCACGGTGTCCCGTCAGGTCAGTTGGACCGAGACTCCCACCGATGAAGTCGAGATTTTCTCGACCCATTGGACGGGCTGTCGCCTTTAGCGGCCGAATTCCCTCCCGGTTCCCCGGGAGAGTTGAGGATCCGTGGGCTCGCCTGTGCCTCGGTTCCGAGCCCTCGGATGGACCATCCGAGCCGAAGGAGTCCGGTTCGGCCGACACCTCCCGCCCGACCTCGGAAATTCCGGGACTCTCGGTCTCGGTCTCGGACCTCTTGCGGTCCAGCCGATCCCACCGTCATAAGCGGTCTCGAATCTCGGCACATGATGGCGGCGTCGCCGCTCGTCCTCCCCCTCCTCCTCGGATGAGGGAGGCTTGGCGTAAGTTCGTCGGGACGGACGAGGACCTTATGTTGTAACAGCTCCTGGCGAGGAATAAGCCGACCCGTCGCCTTCCCGGCCATTAAATGGTTGTCACGGGCGGCCGACACAACCCCTCGACTTATCGAGGAGCCTATACCCAGGCGGTTGTTCGGCCAAAACCAGCTGCTCCACCGATCTCGGTGGAACCTCCGCCTCCAGCCACCACTGGGGGCTCCGACCAAGGATTCTCGGTCGACTGAGGGTCTACCCCATCGGCTGTCAGTTACCCTCACTCCCGACCGACCTCGGCAGGTGAAGGGTGGCTCAGGCCAGAGGCAGCTCTTCGAGGACTCTTCCGAGTCGAAGATGATTCCTCCTTTTCTCCAAGCGACTGGACTTGGAGTCTTCAGGAGGTCAGTCAATGGACGATAGCCGTTGTCCTTCCTAGACTGCTTCGGCTCATCTCGAGTCTACCGGGATGGAGCTCGAACCCGTTCCAAAGCGGCCAGGTATCCCCTCACGGAGATTCTGGACCGGGATTCTCCGACGGAGGCCTTTCGGTGGCGAGGCCATAGTGGGTCCGGCACTGGACGGCTGGCGCCCTGCTTCCTGCCCTCGCCTTGGCCAGGATGGCCAGGAAGTATGGTCGTCCTACCGTTCCTTGTCCGGTTTTGGAACACCCTCCGCTGAGGGGTTGGTTACCGACAGCGTTTTCGATGCGCCCGGCAACGCCAGGGATGTGACAAACCTCCTGACAAGGGTCCAAGAAATTGGACTATGTCGGGCGAAAAGTCTCGCTCGCTCCTCTCTCGCCTTCGTCCAGGCCAGTTCGCCGTCCTCATGGCACATTTTCTCATGCCCTGTTGGGCTCCTGGATGAGGTCATCCCTCATCTTCCCTCCGATCTGCAGACTACGGTTAAGCAGGTGCGGGACCAGGGCAGGGCAGTGGCCAAACAGCAGCTCCAGACTGCTTTGGATATAGGGGACTCATGTGCCAGATCGGTGGCGGCCGTAAGTGGCTATCATGCGGGCTTGGCTGAGGATATCCACCTTTGCACCGGATACCCAGCACAAGTTGGCGGATGTTCCCTTTTGGGGACTGACTTCTTGACCCTGGGGTGGAAGGTCACCTGCAGAGGATCGAGAAGTCAATGCCACCTTGGACTCGGTCTCTTCCGCTCAGAAGGACAAGGCACGCAAACCACAGCCTAAGCCTTTAGGTCCTTCTGTAGCCCTTGACGCGCCCCGTGACTAGCGTCAGGGCCAGCAGGCTCGACCTTGGCATCCCAAACCCAAGCCGCCGGCTTCCTCTAACAGGAGGCAGGGAGGAAAGGGCCCAGGAGGTCCCTCGGCCGGTCCCTCCTCCAAGCCTGCCCAGTGACGGGCTGAGGGGTGTCGCCCCCATCCCCGTCACCTTACCCCTGGGTCCCCCCGTGGGGGGACGGCTCCGGCACTTCCGTTCCGCCTGGTCCGCTGTTACCACGGACAAGTGGGTCTTGGAGGTGGTGGGAGGAGGCCTGCCTCTGGAATTCGAGCAGGCACCACCCTTCAGAGCCGTCGCCCCTCGGGGAACCAGATCCCAGCCTCACTGGCCTCGTCGAGCCGACATATCCTCCTCCTCAGAAGGAGGTGGTAGAGAGGTGGTGGACCTCCTTCAGACCCAGGGTTTGTGTCCAGGTACTTCCTGGTTCCGAAGCGGACGGGGGCTGGCGCCCATTCTCGACACTACGACCTAAACAAGTTCCTAAGGTCTCGAACCTTCAGGATGGTCACTCTGGCTCAGAATAATACCATCCTTGGAGCAGCGTGTGGTTCTGCTCTCTGGACTTGCAGGACGCGTTTTTCACGTCTATCGTCCTCTCACCAGAGATTCTTCGCCTTCCGGCGGAAGGATCCCTCTTCGAGTTCAAGCCATGCCCTTCGGCTTGTCTCCAGCTCCGAGGTCTTCACCAAATGCATGGCAGTGGTGACAGCATTCCTCTTGGCACCGAGGGGTCGGGGTGCCTTACCTGGACGACTGGCTGATAGCAGCTCCTCAGGAAGGAGGCGGAGTGGTCAGAGATCTGGCCTCAGGTCTGCTCTCAACTGGGCCTCCTTATCAACGAGGCCAAGTCGGAACTCGAGCCGAAGCAGGTGATTCTATTCATCGGGCCAGCTCGACTCTCTTCGAGCCAGAGCGCGGCTCCCGGCGGACAGGGCCGAGGTTCCTTCCTCCTTTGCCCGATCATTTCTGGTTGGGCAATTGCGCCCTGCCCGGGACTTCCTGCGCCTCCTGGGTCTCATGGCGGCCTGCACCAGCGTGGTCCGTTGGGCCGCTGGAACATAAGTCCCCTTCAGTGGGACTGGCCAGCCAGTGGTCTTGCGCTGCGATCCCTTGGACCAGCTTGTGTCGGTGACACAGGGGATGTGGGCGCTCTCCAGTGGTGGACCGTTCCAGATCATTTGCAGGAGGGCATCCCGTTCGTCCGCCCGAGCCGGCGGTCTCTCCTCGACCGATGCCTCTCTGATGGGGTTGGGGTGCCCATCTGGGGAACACCGGCTCATGGCCTCTGGTCCCGCGGAGTCCGATGCCACATCAACCTGCTGGAGCTCCGGCGGTCCGCCTAGCTCTCACCGCCTTTGCTCCGTTCCTCCGGGGTCAAGTGGTCGAGTCAGGCGGACAATACCACGACCATGTCTATCTAAACCGCCCAGGGCGGGGCGCTCCATGCTTCTGTGAGGCTCCCGCATTTGGTCACTGCTGCGCAGCCTGGAGGCGGATCTCCTAGCCATTCACGTGGCAGGGCCTCCAACACCCTGGCCGATGCCCTGAGCGGATAGGGGCTGCATCCCACGAGTGGTCTCTCCTGCGAGGTAGTACAGCATCTGTTCTCCCTTTGGGGCACACCTCAGGTGGACCTGTTTGCCTCCATGGAGAGCAGGCTGAGTCTGTTCCATGCCGCCCCCCTCAGCAGGGCTCGCTGCAGGGGATGCCTTCTCGAGGCAATGGACCCCGAACTCTTTCACCTTTCCCCATTTCCCTTGATCCACAAGGTGCTTCTCAAAGGCGAGGAGGGACAAGGCGCAGGTGATTCTGATAGCCCCAGACTGGCCTCGCAGTTCTGGTACCAGATCTCCTCAGTCTCAGCTCCAGGACTCCGCCGGCTTTTCCAGCTCGCCGGACCTGCTCAGTCAATCAGGGAAGGTGTTCCATCCGGACCTAATCCCTGCACCTGACGGCCTGGTTCTGGCTAGAGTTCCAGGCCTTGGGTCTTCCGGCGAGGTCCTCAATGTGGTGGGCGTCCGTAAGGTCGACCTGAAAATGCTATGCCTTCAAATGGAAAAGGTTTTCCATTTGGTGTCAGGCGCAGGCTTGACCTTCCTCCTGTTCCTTGGCACATCTTGGACTATTTATGGTCCCTTTCTAGTCAAGGGCTTAGGTCGACGACCCTAAGGTGTACCTGGCAGCCATCTCTGCTTACGGCGCGGGCGAGAAGCAGTCGAGTGGCGCAGGAGAAGGTGGTCTGGCGCTTTTCAAAGGCCTTGATCACATTTCCCTCCAGTGGGAACCCCACCTCCGTGGGATCTACTGCTGGTACTGGCAAAGCTCATGGGCAAGCCATTCGAACCTATGCACAGGTGTGCTCTCTCTCACCTGTCGTGGAAGACCGCCTTCTTGGTGGCTATCACGCCAGCCAGAAGGATGGGAGAGCTCCAGGTGCTTTCCATCGAGTCTCCTTACCTGGTCTTCCACAGGGACAAGGTTGTCCTGCGCCCCACCGAAATTCCTTCCGAAGGTGGTGTCGGAGTTTCACCTTAACTAGGTGTTGACTCTGCGGTGTTCTACCCCAATCACACCTGAGGCTAATATAGCTCCATACTCTGGACCCTAGAAGGCGCTCGCTTATTATAAGGAGCGCGGCTGAAATTGGGAGAGGTTCGCCAGCTGTTTGTCACCTACGCTGAAGCCGCATCTGGCAGACCTGCAGCCAAGCGGACGATAAGCAGGTGGGTAACCTCCTGCATAGATCTCTGCTATAAGTTGGCGGGCATGGAGCCTCCCAGAGGATAAGAGCTCATTCTACCCGCCATACTGCTGCAGCAGTGGCTGCTTAAGGGGCGTCCCTATCCAGGAAATCTGCAGGGCTGCACCTGAAGTCAGCAAACACCTTCATTACCCACTACCACATCGACCTTGAGTCACGCCGGATGCTGGTTTTGGGGCCTCGGTTCTCAGTCTCTTTTCCCAAGTAAGTATTGGGGTGTGTCTTGCCTCCCTCCTTCCGGAGAACTGCTAGGAGTCTGCCAATGAGTGTGGATGAACAACATATCCATGTCCCTAGAAATACAGGTTACTCACCTGTAACAGGAGTTCTAGGAATGGTATGTTGTTCATCCCCTGACTCCATTTCTCCCGGCTTCGGCACAACCTGAGCTTCCAGCGGGCCAGATCTGGCGTCATGGGGAGCCGAGAGTTATACCACCCGGTGGGTGGGAGGAGCAAGCTTGAAGACCTTCCGGCAAGATTTAAAGCGGCAAGGATACCTGCCAATGAGTGTGGATGAACAACATATACCATTCCTAGAACTCCTGTTACAGGTGAGTAACCTGTATTTATGAATCATTAGAGCATGAACAACAAAAAAAAAAAAAACCAAGAGATACAGGACTTTTTGGAGGAGGTAAATTTCCCAGCATTCCCAGAAGAAATTAACAAACTGCAGGTTCCAATATTGGTACAAGAAACAGAATTAGCTATAAGGGCCCTGAAAAATGAAACTGCACCAGGTTTGGATGGCATTCCGAACAAGTTTTACAAAACCTTTAATCAGGATTTAACTATTTGTTTAGAAAAAGTATACTCTTATTTTTTTTCCACAAATATGTACTATTTCTTCTTTTACAGAAGGCTTGCTCATCTAACTCTATAAAAAAGGGGACAAATCAAATATTTCAAACTAGAGCCCTATAGTATTATTAATTACAGACTATAAAATGTTCTCATATTTTAAACAATCGCCTGAAGCATTATGCTTCCTTAGTCATCTCACCACAGCAGTTTTGCGGGCTCCCAGACAGGAAAATACAACACGCATTAGTAATTATTAGAGACGCAATAGAGCATCTGAATTTATCAGAGGTTACTGGCTGTTTGGTGTCAGCAGACCAGGAAAAGGCTTTTGATAGAGTGTATCACCTCTTTTTATATGCAGTCCTGGAACTGTACCACATTCCAGTAAAACTAATAGATCAACTGAAATCTCTGTATTCATCCTTTTCTGTAAAGCCTTTGATTAAAGGTCAGGTTGGATCTGGGTTTGAGGTCCCATTGGGAGTCAGGCAGGGATGCCCTTTAAGCCCCCTCCTATATGTTTTTTCACTGGACCCACTATTACAGATTTTGACTAAGCAACCTAAATGGAAGGGTCTGTCTGGTCCTGGCATTCAATATGATCTGCGTGTGCAGGCATATGCGGATGACATCTGTTGTTTTTTGGAAAACCATGACCAGATACAGTTTTTTTTACAGGAAATCATAAAATATGGGAAAGTCTCCAACTCCAAATTAAACTACAATAAGAGCAAAGGTTTATTTTTAGGGGGACGGCATTTGGCCTCAGTGGATTTGGGAGGCATAAAGATTTCAAGGGAGCCAATTGAGATACTAGGAATACTCTATGGATCACAGAATCTTTCAGAGGATAACTGGAGTAAAGCAATATTCAAAATAGACTTAAAAATTCAAAGATGGAGGCACTGGAAGGTATCCAAACTTAAAAGGATCGGAATTCTTAACCAGTTCATAATACCTACACTGCAATATGTGGCAATGATCTTTCCACCACCTAAACAACAGGATACCAAACTATATAGTTTGTTTTTTCAAATGTTGTGGGGTAATAAATTAAACCCAGTAAAGAGATGTTTCACATACTTGGGGAAATCAGAGGGCAGTTTAGGAATGATAGATCCAGTGGTCTTTTTGCATGTATTATTTTTCTTACAGACAGTTTTTAGTGGGCTTACTTGTACAGGGGAAATACAAAATGCGTGGCTAAGGTTGACTTTAGGAAGGTATTTTCAAGTATGGAATGGAGTGGCTCCAAAATTAAATCAGTGCATACATATTCTAAGCTATTTTAAACCAGCGACGCAAAAATTACACAGATGGTTTGTCACAAAATTATCCATTCAAAACGCCACTAGCAAACAGCTATATCAGGGAATTATGGAGAGAATATATCCCATAGAACCTAGTTTTAAGAATTGCCCCATGGTGGACAGGACATTAATTTTGAAACAACTTACATGCCCAGGATACCCCAAAAATATGGGAACATTTATGGCTTACTGTTTACAGCAGAATCAACCTAAGGGGGGGGGGGTTGCAAAACATAAGGTCCTAGAAGAACAAAATTGTCCCTATATGGAGTGCATCAGCAAAATGGAAACTATGGAGCATTTTCCTTTGGAATGTTCCTATACCTTGGCATTGTGGGATTACTTAGCGGTAAAATGGAATATGAAGTGGTTCAAGCATCTGATCTATGAGGTATTAGTATTGGGGAAATACGATTTAAGATTTCAACCCTTTCATCAGGATACATTGCTGGTCTCCTGTTGTTGTATTCATTACTACCTACGGCAGGCTAGATGCCAATGGGTTTTATACCAAAGGAAAATGTTGTATGAAAGTCTGGGCATTTTACTGTAGTAGTACAGGAATTAAAGAGAGTATATAGTAAGGATGTATTGTTTTATTCATCACATAAGGTGTTGCAATGGTGGAAAGGGTTTAATTACTTTATTAAATATAAATGAGCACTGTTATTTAGAAACAAGGGTGAAGGGTAGTAAGACATATAAAGGGAAATGTGAATGATGTTTGGAAATTTGTGGTAATATTTTATTTATTATTTTTATTTATTTAGTTTTTATTGACCAGGTAAGTGCACTAGACAAATCCTGCCTATTTTCAGGCACGACCCGAGGGAGGGGGATACAGATGAATGCCAACTGACCTCGAACCAGATTAAGCAGTTGGTGGAATATTCGTGAATGAGGGAAATTTGGCCAGGACACCGCGGGGAAATTCCCCTACTGTGATGCTGCTTCGTTGTTGCAGCGTTGTGGCCAGTAGGGGAGCCATTGACCAGAGCGATGGCCACTCGAGATGAAGCACTGATGAGTGCAGATGGCGTGGAGAATGAAGGAATGGAGTCCGAGGGATTTCAAAGGAGTTCGCAGTCAGAGGAGCTGCAGATGGAGTTTTCTGAATCTGAGATGCAGGCGAGGCCTGCTACGGAGCTTACCAGTGTGCGGGTCATGGAAGAAGTAGAGGCTCTTCGGGTCATTGTCGGGAGCGAGATGGAGAGAGAGGTTGCTGCCACAGAAAGGATCGGAGGATGCAGTCAAGGAGAGGTCACTGAAGGAGTCGCTTCTGATGGAGGATTGTGTCGAGTATTTTGATCCTCACCGGAACAAAATCCAGTTACAGCCTCCCGATATCGTGAGGATTGCGGTATCAACGAAGGAAGTGGTGCAGTCGACCGGGTTTGAGAACGGGACAGGAAGTACGAGCAAAATGAAGGGCCCGATGACTCAGTGGTCGGAGGAGACGGCGCTATCGCAGGCTGGATGGATTCATCAAGAAAATGGAAAATGGGTTCCTGATCTGGCATGGTTGTCATTTTCCCCCAATGATTCAGGTCCCCATAAGAAAACTGTGAAGGAGGGTGAGTCTACGACTGTAGAAAAGCAGGTTGAGAAGAGGCAGACTGTTATAAATTATGGGAGCTCTGCAGCTGAAAATTTACAGAAGACTGGGGGCTTCAACTGTACAGAGCTCAGCTGATTTGTTATCAGAAGATCAGGAGGTAAGGAGGGCCCGCGTTTTCTAACCTTTTCAAAAGAAATAAACTGGAACAAGCCCTAGAAGAAATGCAGTTCGCTTCGATATAGAGGGGATTACCTGAGCATCCTGATAGACTATATGTGGCAAGAAATTGCTAATGGACTCTATGAACTTCCTACCTGTTGACATTTATGCTCTAATTAATATTAGGGAGAGGATACATTTGATATTAGTTTTAAACAAATGTCGGGTTTAGAGAATTTTGCATAAGTATGATATTATATGTCGCTGCCGTTATGGTTACCTTTTATGGTATTCCAATTATGAAACCTTGATTTAAAATGATAAATATTAGTTTAGGAATGAAGGGGTAAATGTGGGGGATATTTCATACTGGTTGGAACAAAAATGTATGGTTCTAGGCCCTCCAGAGCCGATTTTAGACACAGAAGGGATTTGGACTGGGGCATGGAGATTTAAAGTAAAATTGCATGTGGAAAATAATGAAGTTATGC
The DNA here is from genome assembly GCA_016271365.2 of Neoceratodus forsteri. Classification (NCBI taxonomy): domain Eukaryota; kingdom Metazoa; phylum Chordata; order Ceratodontiformes; family Ceratodontidae; genus Neoceratodus; species Neoceratodus forsteri. Next base: position 365,078,185 of record CM028137.1, read on the forward strand.
ATATTCCGAATAGTTTTTTCTAGGTAAAGATCGTGGTGTGTTTTTATCCTGGGCAGCGAAAGCATGTTACAGATGTGGTAGTCATAGGCACTTAAGTAGTGCTTGTGATAAAGTAAATGTGCTTTATGTGGTGAATTAGATCATGACAGTGAGGTTTGTAGGAATGAGTTTCATGTAACTTATGTGAGGAAGTGGGGCATGACATCACCAATGTCCTTGGGCAGGACAAAATAGACAAGGGGCTTAAACAAAGAAGACTTGATTGCTCAGGCCCAAGGTAAGGGATTGCCTTCTCAGTCTAATATGAGAAATAAAGGGAATATGTCTATGGGTGGTAGAGGGCAAACAGTGGTCCAGGAGGTTCCAGTTGTTGACCTTTGTGAAGGGGGAAATGTTGAGGATCAATCCAGGTTCTTGGTCCCACAACAAATTTTGTCCCCCCCCCCTTTCCGTAATTGCAGAGTCCTCTGTTCAGCCTCCGGCTATAGAAGACTTGTCGGTGGTAACCTCGATGGACATTCCATTTCAGACCCCGAGGAGAGTAACACGTGCTAGTAGTCGTTCAGGAGGGGTTTGTGCTACCCAAAATTCTTTCGCAGTTCTGTCTGATCTTGAGGGAGAGGTGGGTTCAGATTTGTTAAAATTGGATGAAAACCAGGGAATGGAGATTGAAGAGGAGGGAGGTATGGAATTATTGGAAGGGAAGAAGAAAAAGGGTAGAAAGAGGAAGCAAGAAAAACCCTGAATTGTTAAACTGTATTGTCTATGGCCTGTGTTAAAATTGTATCACTAAATTGCTGTAGCTTGAAAAGCTATAAGAGACGCCTGATTGGCCTGCAGCAATGTAGGGATGCTAAGGCTGATGTCATATTTCTTCAAGAGACACATTTATCTTCCTTATTGGAGGTGTCTCAAGTTAAAAAACTTTGGTGGGAAGGCCCGTCCTTTTGGTCTTTTGGGGAAGATGTGGCAGATGGGGTAGGTATCCTGTTTTCACACCCCACGGTTCAAGTAACTAGGTTGATAGATGTACAGCCGGCCGTATTAGTTTTGGATTGTTCAATATATGGTTTTAATTTTAGACTGATTAATACTTATGCCCCTCAAGTTAAAACAGCACAAATTGCTATGTTTAATCTGCTGAAACCTTATTTATTCACTTCCAAACACATAATTTGGGGAGGAGATATGAACTGCAGTCTAGATATTCGTATAAAAAATGGGATTCAACAAAAAACTTGTTGTGATTCACATGCCCTTGCACAGACAGTGGAGGTAGCAAAATTAGAAGATGCTTTTAGAGAATTACATTCTTTTTCAGGCTTTAGTTATAAAAGGGCCTCTTTTCAAACAAGAATTGATTATTTTTTCCTTTCTAAATACTTAGTACCATCGGTTTGTTTGGTTGTGCCATGTGACTTTTCAGACCATAATGGATTATTTGTTTCTCTGAGTTTGCATCAGATTCCGACCGTATTTCCGGCCTTTGCTAGCAGATGGATGTTAAATCTCTGTTATTATCAGAAGTTGTATTTTGGCTCAGTTAAAAGAATTTTTGTTTTATCGAAAATCAGTGGCGTGTTTTTCTCAGATTGGATTTCATGGTGGACAGATACTAAGATAGCTTTAAAAATTTTTTATAGCTTATGGAAAAAGGAAAGGTTCATCAGAATATATACAGTACCTAGACTGTAGAAATCAATACTATAATTTACAATCACACCCGAGGTATAAAGATAAAGAGGTTCAATCACAATTAAAGATGGTTAAAAGAAATATGCTGAATTACCAATACCAAAGGGCAGCTGCACTTCATGCTAGTTTAAAGTTTGGTACACAGCAACAACCCTTTCAAGATCCCTTTAGGGCATGCAAACATAAAACTGAGAGGAGGCTTATGTCTGGGCTTAAAGATTCTTATGGAATTTAAAACTTCAGTCGTAGAAATGTTGGGTGTGGTAGAGGGTCAGGTTTCTTCTCAGTTTGGGAAGGTTTTGTTCCTCCTCATCTTGGGATGAGGTTTTGGAATTTTCGGCTCCTACTATCTCCAAGGCCGAGGTTAAGCTTTTACAAGAGCCCATCACCTTGCAGGAGGTACAAGCCGTTATAAGTTCTCTTCGTGTGGGAGTTTCTCCTGGAATAGATGGATTGACGAACGAATTTTATAAAACCTTTTCGGAAGATTTGGGTGGTATATTGATGGAAGTCTTTAATGATATTCTTAATTTTGGATTTGGAGATTTGAAATTTAATTTGGCCATTTTAACGTTTATTTTTAAAACAGGTCATATCACAGATTTTGGTAATTGGAGACCAATTAGTCTCCTGAATACTGATTATAAAATTCTTTCTACTGTTTTATGTAAAAGATTACAGGTAGTAGCGACAGGGGTGCTTCACCCAGCACAAACGTGTTCCATCCCTCACCGTTCAATTCAACAGAATTTAAAACTGTTACGGAATGTGTGTGAATTCGGATTACAAAAAAAACTGTCAGGATTTATTTTGGCGTTAGGTCAAGCCAAAGCTTTGACTCAGTGTCACATGATTTTCTTTTTCAGGTTTTGGAAGGTATGGGTTCCCAAAATTTTTATTCAGTATCTTAATATCTTATATCATAAGGTGATTTCTTGTCCAAGTATTAATAATGTTTTAGGCTCGGAAATTTGTTTGAAATGTGAGGTGCGGCAGGGTTGTCCTATCAGTCCTTTATTATATGCATTTGTATTGGACCCTCTTTTAAGAGAAATTGAAAATAACAGGTCAATTCAGGGTTTATCTCCATCACTTACTTTACCTCTTCAGAAGATTTCTGCATATGCAGATGATATTTGTTTATTAATAGCGGATGTTCAGTCAGGTGTTGAGGCTATCAAAATGATCAATTGCTTTTCGGATTTAAATGGTACTAAGCTGAATTTAGAAAAATGTAAATGTTTAGCGGTCGGAGAGGCTCCTTGCCTCCAAAATGTTGGGGGTATTATAGTTTCGGATACTATTAACATTCTAGGCCTAATGTTTGGAAAGGGGGATTTAGCTGTGTTAAATTGGGAAAAAGTGTTTGGCTACAGCCGAGAGGAAGGTTCAACAATGGAAATCCTGGGGTTTTTCAAAAAAGAAACGGGTACTTATTATTAAAAAATTCTTATTACCCATTTTTTTGCATGTTTGTTCGATTTTTCCGGTACCTGTTTCAATTGAAACAAGATTATGTAGTGTTTTTTTCAAATGGTATGGGGTAGTCGTTTAAACCCCATTAAACGGGCTTTCACTTATTTGAAGGTAAATCAAGGGGGATTAGGGATGATAAATCCAATTGTTTTTTATCATTCCTTTTTTATGATTTCGGCCTTTCAAAAAGAGATTAAACCTCAGGATCATCCTTGGTCAGCATGGACACAGTTGTTATTTTCACCTTTTATGTCTAATTGGGAAGGAGGGGGTGTTCCAAAAAAAAAGGACGGCAGTGGCTCCTTCTTATGCGGATTCTGCAGTAAGGAAATTACGAGAGTGGAAGCTAAGAAAGGCACAATTACATAACATTTCTAGAAAATAATTTTATTCGGAAATTATGACAAATTATTTTTATGTTCAAGTGGATTTTCCTTTTTGTACCCCTACTAATCTGTCACAAGCCCTTCGTCTCCTAATGGATCATAGGATACCTCCAAATATGTGGGATGTGCAGTGGCTCTGTTGTCATGGGAGATTGGGAGTTGGGTAATTTAAAACATAAACAAATTATGGATAGGATGTGCCTTAGACCAGGTTGTGTGGATCAGATTGAAACTTTAGAACATTTCTTATTACTTTGCCCTTATGTAATTTCTTTTTGGTCAGATTTAGCTATTCGTGGGATTGGGGTGTTCTGAGACATATAACCTATCAGAGCCTAGTTTTGGGGGATTATTCCGGTTTTTTGAGAAGATATCATCCAAGTACCTTAAATTTGATTTTTGCATGTATTAAATATCACCTGTGGCAAGCTAGATGTCAGTTTTCTTTACAGCATATTCTTCTTCCAAATAGTGTGATTTTTAATCGGATAGAATCAGCAGTAGGTAAACAAAAACTTTTTGAGTTTCGAACCTTGGAGAACAAAATGTTTCAGAGTTTTTGGAAACATATTATGTGGATTAATTGATTTTGGGGTAAACATTTTATTTTTGAAGTGTTTATAACCTTTTTTTGCTATAATTTATTTGCTTTATGATATTTGGGGAATATCTTTGATTAGACGTATTTTTCTTGAACGGTTTGTTTGTAAAACTTATTTGTAAAGTCATATTGTATAAGTTTTCTTTTCTTGTATGTAATAAGGTTTCAAACCGTGTTGTTTTGTTTTCTCAATAAAAAATTCCCCTACTATTTTCGATAAGTGCCATGGAATCTTTAACATCCACCTGAACTACCACCAATCCAGGCAGATGGGACCTCAGTTTAACATCTCATCCGAAAGACAGCACCTCAGAAGTGCAGCACCCCTCTCATGGTGCACTACAGTGTCTACAGTGTATTGCAAATTAATTGTGGATTCACTGATGTGTAAGATGTAAACCACAGGAGCTGTTGTATGTGTTTTTGCAATTAAAATCTCCCCTATTCTTTTCGAGAAGTGCCATGGGATCTTTAACATCCACCTGAACTACCACCAGAATAGGCAGATGGGACCTCGGTTTAACATCTCATCCGAAAGACGGCACCTCAGGAGTGCAGCACCCCCCTCATGCTGCACTGCAGTATCAGTATTGGGATATTAACCCAAGTGCCTGGTGTGGGGCTAGAACCCACAGCCTTCTGATCTCCCGGCCTCAGAGGCGAGTGTGCTACCTGCTGAGCCACTGACAGACTAGACTAGACTGACTAGAGCCTGTCGACTGGCTGTCAGATGAGATCTAGGATTCAGTTTCTTAGACCTAGTTCTTCTGATCCTCACTCAAAAGGATGTAACCCGGTCAGTGTCCCTGACTGAGGCGCCTCGGGAGCTGCCTTCACCAAATTCAATAAATATATAAGATCCTGCAAAATCTGTATTTTACTCCTACTAGGCTATTTAAAATGGGAAAAGTGGACAGTGATACCTGCATCAGATGCCAGAAGAAGTAATGCACTCTATTGCATATTTTATGGTATTGTGAGTTAGCACAACCCTTTTTGGAATGATATTAAGAGTACCATAGATCCTCTTCTAGGGCTGGAGGATACCGTCACCACAGAAATGTGTGTTATTGGGGATTATAAAGGGAAACTAACTGAGCAAATGAAACGCTGTATAGCTCTAAAGTCACGTCAGCCAAAATAACTATTTACACCACTGGGTTGTTTCTGTAACACCCTCCAACAGGGAATGGCATCAAGAAATCCTTACAGCACTAAAAGCCAAGAGTATGATTGCCAGCATGACAAACAAGTATCAGTCCTGCACCAAACAAGCATTTGTTAATACTGAATGTTTGCCTGCTTATGTTTGCTTGTTGGGCGTAAGCAGCACGGCAGGTAAAATTAACAAATGAATACCACGACTTGTAACAGTGAAATTGTCATGGCTGGGAAATGAAGAGGTGTTGTGTGATCCTTTGCTCACCGAAGTCAGTACTACGGATGGACGGACCCTTCTTATCAGGAGCAGGTTCCAGGATAGAGTCCTGATTAGTTCTGATTGGTTCTGATTCAAATCAGAAACTTTAGGAAACTACTATAAGACAGCATTACAAAATGCAGGAAAATTGAAAAAAAAAAAATCACAAAATATGCTAAAAATAGAACATAAAAGTATTTTTCTAACCAGAGTTTGTGAGTCTGTGTTTGTGACTCCATTTTGTCAATTCTTCTGTTCTGTGTCCACTTATTCTTGGCTATAGGGAATCCTGTGTGAGTATGCTCCTTGCCAGCATACGTATCCCCAGCCCCACCTACTTTTTTGATAGTCTGCCCCAGCTAACATGCAGATCCTTGATCCCAAAACCCATCTAATGACACCCGTTCTATCCCTCTATTAATTACGTTACTGCACCACTGACACCCATCTTGTTCCAGTGTGTGTACCCATGCCCCCTACTATATGCTTGCACCCACCTTTCCCCAGTATTTACACCCATGTATGTACACCCCCACTTGTGCCAATCCTAGCACCCACCCTGTCCCAATATGAGCTACTCTGTGGCCCCTCATGCGCAGGCATTCACACTGCTCCATTATGAACACCCCATACCCAGTATTTACTCCACCCCCACTCCTGTGCTGGTAGCCACCTTGCTCCAGTACAAAAACCTCTACCCCCAACCATTTGCTGACAACCTCCCTGGCCCAGTATGTTTATTGGAAGTTTATTGGAATATCTAGGATTACAATACCTTTGAGCCAAGGCTCTTTTGCAAAGGTTCCACGTCAAATTTTGAAAGGAATACAAACAGAACAGGCTATGGCAATACAATACATGGGCAGTCGAGAGAGAAAAAACAAAAAATAAAAACAATACATTTAAGGGGGTAGAAAGGGCACAGGTAAGCAGGGTGAGGTAGCTTGAGAGCCGCCAGGGGGCGGCGAGGAGAGGTAGCAAGGGCAAGGGATAACTGGGATGGATTGAGGGGAAAACACTTAAAAAATAGTGGAGCAGCCGAAAAGGCATTGGCGGGTTGTAAAGTGCTAAAGCCAGGAGGGAGACGAGGAAAGGGGGTAGGGGACAGGTGTAATGGAGAGGGGAGGAAAGTGCAAGAGCAGATTAGTAGTGACAGTCACAGGAGCTGGAGTTAGAGAGGTGGTGGCGAAGGTTGGTTTTGAACTGGCACAGCCTTTGCAGCGAGATGATGCTTTTGTTGAGTGCATTAAACCAGGAGGGAGCACGGTGTGAGAACGACCTCTGTCCCTGTGAAGTGCGGCACCATGGTACGCGCAGAATTTAGTTAACTGAATCCCTGGTGTGGCGGGGGCAGCGTGTAGCGCGGAGAAGAGCTTGGACTCCTGGGGGTGCAAGGCCTAACGTGATCTTCTTGGCCATTAGGCAGGTGTGGAACTTGATACGGTTAGATAATTGGAGCCACCCCGTTTGGGCATAGAGAGTACACATGTGCATGAGATGGTGGGATCCAGTAATGAGGTGGCAGGCTTTGTTAAGGGCCAGGCATAGGCACCTTAGGACTGTGTCAGCGGCAGAGCCATAGACAACCAGCCCATAGTCAATTAGGAAATCACAGAGCTCTGAACGGCTAGTCTTAAGGCATCTGAGGTGAGGCATTGCCTGTGCTTGTAGAGAAGGCCAATGCGCTTGTTAACAGCTTTGGCAACAGTGTCAGTGTGAATGCCATAGGTTAGGTGGCTGTCGAGAGTGATGCCAAGATATTTAAAGGATTGGACTTGGTCTGGGACATCACCATGGCAGTTTGCAATTGAGATGGGTTGAGACCTATGCCTGTTACGGGAGCCACAGAAGAGCATCACCTTAGTTTTCTTGTAGTTGAGCACCAGCTTATGCCTGATGAACCATTTTTCAATGGAGGTGAAACCCAATTGGAGCTTTTCTTGGAGTAGTAGGGGGTCGTTATGAGAGGCATGAATGACTGCATCATCTGCGTATAGCAGGATTTGTTCTGGACAGGATTGTGGGAGGTTGTTCAAAAAAAGGCAGAAAAGGAGTGGTCCGAGAATGGATCCCTGCGGAACTCCTGAACGGACTGGTCTAGCATCAGAGAAGGTGTGGGCGATTTTCACCCTTTGTGAGCGGTTTTCCAGGTAGCTCTTAAACCAGGATGTAGCCTCAGGGGAGAGCCCAGCATTCTGGAGCTCAGTGAGGAGTAGTTTGTGTTGGACGGTGTCAAAAGCCTTAGATAGGTCAATGAAGACTGAGCCAGTTAGTTGACCATTGTCGAGAGAGTTGTGGATTGCTCCTGTGAAATCTAGGGCCGAGGTAGTGCTGTGGCCTTTTCGGAAGCCGTGTTGCTGCTTGCAAAGGATGTCGTGCTTTGCCAGATATTTCATCAATTGGTCAGAGACTATTTTCTCAATGGCCTTGGTGGGGGGGTTTGGTATGGATATAGGCCTATAGTTCCCGGGGTTTGACTTGTCACCACTTTTGTTAACAGGCGTTACAGTGGCAGATTTCCATTTATTGGGGAACTGTCCGAGGGTGAGGGAGAGGTTGAAAATATGCGTAAGCTGAGGTAGTACTTCTAGCGTGAGAGACAGAAGCTTAAGGTCAAGAGTGTCCCCACTGGTTCTAAATCCAGAGATTGCTTTGCAGATATATTTGTGCACTACATGCATCCTGACTACTTTGAAATAGAATGGCGCTCGAGTTGTGGGGGAGGGGGGTGGGTTTGTGAGAGTGGGTGCGGCAGAGGAGTCGGTGTTAAAGAAGTCATGCGGGAGCACGCTACTGAGGTCCGAGAAGGTTTTGTTAAATGTATTTGCTATGGTGGCTGGGTCCAGAGTTATAGTTCCATCCAGTTCCAGCACGGTGGGCGATGTTTTTGGTGATTTCCCCGTGATTTCTTTTAGATTATCCCAGAAGGACATCCCTTTACCCCAGGTATTTGTAAGTGTTTCTTTGTAGTAGCTGCTTTTCTTTAGTCGGATTGCTTTAGTGCAGTCATTTCTTGCGCGTTTGTAGTTCTGTATGTGTAGCTGCCTACCTGTGTCCCGAGCCCGAACCCAGAGGTGGTCCCTAGATTTCATCATTGCTAGGAGCTCCCCTGAGAGCCAGGGGTTGCAAGACCCTTTGATTTTCCTCTTTTTAAAGGGGGCATAGGAGTCACAGGCAGCGTTGAAGGTGTCAATAAAGAATTGGAACGCAGAGTTGACATCCATAGCAAGGAAAACAGGAGACCAGTCTTGTAGTCTGAGGTGGGATTTGAGGTGCTTAAGTTTGCCACATGGGAGGGTTCTGCACGTAATTAGTTTGGGCGGTGGGATGTTGTATTTATTTGACCATTCACAGGTGACTGGAGAGTGGTTACTTAGCGACTCGGGATGGACGCCGATGTGGGAGATGCGGGATGGCTAGTTTGTCAGGATCCAGTCCAGGAGGGAGCTGGTGCCAGCCTTATAGTTTTGCCTAGTGGGTGTGGCAACTAGCTGGGTGAGGTCGGCTGCTGAGATAGCATCCTTAAAGCCGTATGTATCAGTCCCAAGCCAATTTAAGTTAAAATCACCCATTAGGATAGTCTCGGAGCCTGGAGGTTGAGAGCAGACGAAGTCCAGGACATGGTTTAGACCTTTGCTTTGTTCATGCGGTGGGATGAAGACAGCAGCGATGGTCTGCACCTTGTTGTGGGCTCTGAGAAGAATTCTAACGGGTAAAATCTGGGCAGTCGAGTCCGATGCTGTGGTCTGTACAGTGTGCCCAAGGAGGGCATCTTTGAGGTAGATAGCACAGCCACCACCTCTTTTAGAGGTCCTGTCTAGTCTGATGATGTTATATCCTGGAAGAGCAATTTCACTGTCTGGTATTTTAGGAGTGAGCCAGATTTCAACAACTACAAGGACATCAGGGTTTTGTAGGTGGGTAAATGAAAGCAGGGCATCTAGTTTCAGTAGGAGGCTACAGATATTGAGAGCTGCAAAGGTGAGAGCCCCAGGGCGGCACTGCCTGTGCCCATTGTCTGGTCTGGTGGGGCCAGGGTTTGGGTGGATATTGCCTGATAGTAGTAGCAGGAGTTTCAAGGAGCTCCAGTGTAGGTTATTGAGGGTGATTTTCTTCGTCTGCTTCTTATAGGTACGAAAGTTCTGTAATCGATCACTCTCCCTAGGAGAGCCAATGTGAGCCAGAGGCGAGAGGTGGAAGAGACGTGCGTAAATCACCTTGCCGTGGTACCATGGGTGGTACCACCTAGCCCCGGTGGAGGGACAGTAATGATGGTAGAATCCTGAGTCGATGGTTCCCGAGTGTTTGTAGCTGTGATCCAGTTTGTAGCTCTGAGGAAGTTTGGGGAAGCAGGCTACAGGCAGGTTAGACAGTGGGATCAAGGAAGCGAGGAGAAATAGACAGAGGGGCAGAGCAGAGGGGGACATTTGTGAGTGGGGAAGGGAGGGGGGCAGGGAGAAAGAAGTGGACTAGGGGAGGGAGGGACAGGGCAGGATCAGTCAGGCAACAGGTTGATAGGTGCGAGGGGGCAAGCAGAGAGATAGCGGCCAAGTACTGAGACTGGGCAGGCAGACCAGGGTATGGGTTACAGAAAGAGGCAATGACTGGGAGGCTGCTGTAGGTTGGCGAGAGGTGGGCAGGGGAACAAGTGTAGCGAGGGGACGGATAGTACTCCTAGGCAGGAGGTGGGTTGCTGAGGAGCGCAGACAGCCAATAGGATAGGGGGTAGCCGAGAAGGGAGGGGCAAGGAGTGTATTTAAAGGAGGCCTGGGAGGGGGAGGATGGGCTGGGACAAAATCAGAGCAGCGTTCTAAGTAGTTACTAAAAGGAAAAATACAAAAATCCCTAGCGTTTATCTATCTTGTGGCAAAAAAGGCCATAACAGTCTATAGAAAGAAATGGGAAAAGGTGCTCCAATCAGTGGCAGCCTAAGGAGGAAGTGGACCAATGAGGACGTAGCTCCCTATAGGCCGCACCAATCAGAGGCCTCCCACTCGAGATGGCTCCGGGAAATCTTCAGCGGTTAGTACCTGAGTTGGGGATCCAGAGGATAGTTCCAGGAGGGCGGTTGGAGGAAAGCGCTGGTGTCGGTGGCAGTGGCGGCTGTGGCTGCGGAGAGATAGCCGCTCGGCTTTTGAGAGCACCGTTCAGGTGCGGATCCCTGGAGGGGAGGAATGGAGGGAAGGAAAGTATGTATACTTACATACCTGTACAACTGTTAGCAAACCCCTGACCCCTGCATGAACACCCTTGCCCTCTCTCATTTGCTGACACCCACTGTATTCAGTATGAACATCTGCTGGTCTATCCATCTGCCGGCACCCATCCTGCCACAGTACACATACTGCATACAGCAGTGCCCCCCCCCCAACCACCACCACTATGGCCATCTCTGCCACTGCTAGAATAAATTATGCATCTGTTGGGCCAAAACTCTGAAATACCCCATACCTCCCTCCCTAGCTGCTTCTGCCGACACTGACATTATCTTACACCTTATTGATGGTCCCAGATGGTGACTCTCAGATGATCCAAGCTGCGCTGTCATGGACCAGAGGGTGTGTGGATCAGCCTGGCTGCAGGCTGCCTCCTCCTAGATTACAACTCCTCGCTCACCCCACCACCACCACTGGTGCTGAGTGACCTGCCCTCCTCTCTTGCGGCCAGTGCCTGACATTACAGGCTAGTTGCATGTCAGTATGACATAACCATAAAAATTCAATCTCTTTTAATTCTATGGACCCAACAGAAATTCCCTTTGTGGCATTACCAGATGGTGATATTAAGGAGGGGGCATCAGGAGGCACCACTGTCCATGCAACGGTGCATCTCTCAGGGGGGAAACAGGCTGAGTGGCCAGTCGTCTGAGGGGGACTTTGGCGGAGTGCGCCTTCCTGGCTGATACTGACCCTCGGCAAAGGTTTCACTTGAAACAGAGCCATAGAGTCTGTTAAAACAAAGAGTTGGCCGGCGCCAGCAATGGCTGCCTGGGAATTAGAGTGATGAGTACATTTTTTCTTATCTGCTGTATTATTGTTATGTGTGTGTGTAGAAAATGGAGAGGTAGTATGAGTACTACGTCTCTCATTCAGGCAAGCAATCATATTTCTGCCTTAACTCATGCTTATGTCACAGTAAAGCTTTACACATCAAGCTAGCGCTGAATGGTATTACAATACTTGATGTGCAAATTTTTATTTTATTTCTTTGTTAAAAATGAAGTGATGGTAAGCACAGTACATTTTTACCAGTAAAGCAATATGGATTTATCATCTTTACTGTAGTAACAGAGCTGTATACAATTTGTATGGTGCTTACTAGCTCAGCATGAAATATAAATGATCAAACTCACTGTATAAAAATTATACTAAAAGGCAAATATGGGCCAAGACATCAATAGGTAATATATAGAGGTCCCTTACCTGGGTACTTGGGAGCCAGAGGTAGGAGTCTTGAAGGGACAATGTCGGACCTGTAAAATAAAATATAGGAGAGGGGTCACAAAGCATCTGTAGTTATAAGGGAGTAAATAGGAAGGACAGGACAGGTCAGACATAGAGTAATAGTTCTCTGATGGGGAAGGACTCGGCATCCTGTCAGACTTGCTAAAGTAAAGACAAAAATAGGTTAATATGGAGAAAATCCAGTACCAAGAGCAGAGACAGAGAGCAGATAGATGTGAAAGGGGTATAGAGCAGTATAGGAGTAAAGAAAAAGAGAGCGTTAGATAACAACTTATAGTTAGGGCAAAGTAGGAAGATATACAGAGAAAGAAATAGAATTAATAAACAGATAGGAAAAGATTAGAGAAAGTGTTTTTTTTGGGGGTAGGTCAGCAAAACCACTTACCACCCCTAGATGGTCTAGTGGCCAGTAATTAAAAGCAGTAGTCCTATTGGACTCATGGGGACTTTTTTGTGCTAGTGGCCCAGCATTAGTAAAATAATGTTGCATTGGTCATCCAGGGTGCTGGGACTGTCCCAGGGAGGTTAGTAATTTATATAATACCCCTGGCGGGCTAGTGGGCTAGTTTCCCTGGTGGCCAGTGGCCATTGTACAGTATTTAAATAAAATAAGAACCTGTTCCCTGGGGTCTATGGGGGGTCCCGGGCCTTGATATTGCTGTAGCAGGCAGGGAAGTAGAGTGTGAGGAGGAGGAGGAGGAGGACAAGTTGGGGCTGCAGCTAGTGCGAGCAACTGCCCTGAAAGTGAAAGTGCCAGGTGGTGCTTTCTGCTCCCAGCCCATTTGAAGCTGAGGCTGTGGGCTGCTCTGTTGCCACAAACAGTGGTGGTGCCAGGGGGTGGGGGTTCTTGTTGCAAGAGCTGCAGGGGGACCAGTCCAGTCTGGGGAGCTACCACCATGGAAGGAGAAGAAAGAGCAGATCAGGGGGGAGACAACACAGTGGAAGGAAAAAGTGCAGAGCTGCAGGTGCAAAGGCTGTAAGCAGCAGCAATTTCTGCACCGAACTCACAGGGCGCAAAGTTTTTCTCTCCATGCCACGTTATGGGGGGACGGGGGGGTGACGGACACATGTGAGATTAGTTAAGCACCAGGAATGAAGAGCGGAGTTGGGTCCCACTGGGAAATGCAGGCATTCAAGAGGTGCAGCAAGCAGCGGTAGATTGGAGGGGGCAGGCCAACAGCATGAGTTCCCACTGAGACAGTATGTTTGTTGGAGAAGTTCCACAAGCAGCAGTGGTAATAAGGGACCAAAAGAAATAGTGCCAATGCAAGCAGTGACGGATCTGGTGCTGCAAGCAGTGGCAGTGCCAGGGGTCCTGAGGATCCCAGTAGTGGCACTCTCTGTTAAAAGTGGTACCAATGCTCATACAAAAGTGAAAGTACTGGACTTCAGGAGGGCTGATTTTGTCAAAATGGGAGAGTGCCTCAGAAAAGCACTAGCAAACAGGTAAGAAGGTGGGGTGGCGCAACAATGGGGAAACATCAAAACCGCCATCACAGAGGCAGCAAGCCTTTGTGTGAAGCAAACAAATCAAAATGCAAGGAAAAAAACACTATGGTTCTCAAAAGAAGTGTCAGGGAAGGTAAGGGAGAAAAAGACAGCATTCAGGAAGTATAAGGAAACACAGAAGGAGCAGGACAGAGAACTGTACCAGTTAAAGCAGAAGGAAGCGGGGAAGGCAGTCAGAATTGCAAAGGCCCAAACCAAGGAAAAGATAGCCAACTCGGTTAAGAAGGGGGATAAAACATTTTATAGGTACATTAGGGAGCACAGCAGGACTAAGGCAGGGATACTGAGGCTGAATAAAGAGGAAGCTGGTTGAGCAGAGAGCGACAGTGAAAAAGCAGGAATATTGAATGAATACTTCTGCTCAGTATTCACAATGGAAAAGCAGGGGGAGATACCTAATCCAGTCAATAGAAGCACTCTGGATAGGGGGGTTGATATTAGTCCTTTCACAGAAGAAAGGGTTCTGAAAGAACTCTTAAAACTGACAGTGGATAAAGCAATGGGACCTGATGGGATTCACCCCAGAATTCTGAAAGAACTAAGGGAAGAACTAGTAACACCACTGACTACCCTTTTTAATAAATCATGGGAGGATGGTGTGGTACCTGAGGACTGGAGGAGGGCGGATGTGATTCTCCTTCACAAAAGTGGGAGCAAGACAGAGGAAGGAAACTATAGACCTGTCAGTTTGACCTCGTGGTAGGGAAAATGATGGAATCACTTCTGAAGGAAAGAATTGTTGAGTACCTAGAGGCCAGTGGGGCACAGGACCCAAGGCAGCATGCATTCACAGCAGGAAGGTCATGTCAGACAAATCTAATTGATTTCTTTGACTGGGTGACCAAAGTAGTAGACCAGGGAGGGGCTGTGGACATGGCCTACCTAGACTTTAGCAAGGCATTTGACACAGTCTGCACAAAAGATTAATAAACAAATTAGCCAGCTTGGGAGTGGGTCCCAGGGTGGTAGCCTGGGTAAAACACTGGCTGGACAACTGGGCACAGTGGGAAATAGTAAATGGAGTCCACAGTGAAGAAAGGAGGGTTACTAGTGGGGTACCGAAGGGTTCAGTACTGGGGCCGGTCCTTTTTAATGTCTTTATAAGTGACATTTCAGAGGGACTAGAAGGAAAAATATGTCTCTTTGCAGATGACACAAAGATCTGTAACAGGGTTGTTATGCAAGGTGGGGTGGAAAGGATAAAAAAAGACTTGGCAAGGTTGGAGGAATGGTCAAATGTATGGCAGCTTAGGTTTAGCGCAAAGGCATGCAAAGTAATGCACCTGGGAAACAAAAACCCAGGGGAAGAGTACACAATGGGGGAGATACTGACATACTGACAGCAACAAAGATGGAAAGGGACCTGGGGGTAGTCATATCAGACAACCTAAAGGTGGGCCAGCAATGTGAGAAGGCAGTAAGGAGGGTTGGGGGGATACTGGGATGCATAGGGAGAGGTATCACCAGTAGAAAACAGGAAGTTGTTGGCCCTCTGTACAGACAGTTGGTAAGACCACATCTGGAGTACTGTGTACAGTTCTGGAGACCCCATCTCCGCAGACATAGACAGTGTGCAGGCTGTCCAGAGGAGGGCAACCAAAATGGTGCAGGGTCTGCGCCAGAAGACATATGAAGAAAGACTAAAGGAGCTTAAGATGTATAGCCTCAAGGAAAGGAGGGAGGGGGGGACATGATAGAAACTTTCAAATACCTCAAGAGAATCAACAAAGTCCAAGAGGGTAGCATCTTTCAGAAAAAGAGATGTGCAAGAACAAGGGGGCATAATCTGAAGACAGAGGGGGGACAGCTCAGAGGTAATGTGAGGAAGTATTTCTTCACAGAGAGGGTTGTAGATGCATGGATCAGCCTTCCTGAGGAGGTCGTAGAATCAAAAACAGTGGGAGGATTCAAGAATGCATGGGACAGACATAAGGCAATTCTAGTGGGGAGTAGGAGGAAGTAGGCTGTTGGTTAACTAGGATCTGCAGCTTATCCGTTAGTTAGGAAAATGGGCAGACTAGGTGGGCCAAGCGGTCCCTACCTGCCATCAAATTCTATGTTTCTATCTGAGCTTTTCAGAAATACCTCCTTTCCTTGTTCTTGCAACAGTTTTTCACCCACTTATAATTACAAAAACAAGGAGACATTTATGTTATAACTCCCCTTTAGTATAAAAGTGAGAAAATGCTTGCCATTGCCTAATGCATCATTATTGCAGGTACTGTAGACATGAGTCAGCTGCAAGTGTTCATAAAATGACACGGTGACAAACAAATCCTGCTGCCAGCCACTAATCAGTGGTACTTTCAAGCATGGTTTTATGGCCTAGTACTTTATTTTCGAAATGAAAATCATTCATTGCTAATCATTTCTAATTGTCTATCCATACTATCTGAATGTATTTAGTTGTAATTTTTGACCTGGAAAGGCACACCAGCTGGGCACTCTAAGCTGTGATAGCTTGATTCCAGATGCACCCTGGGGATAGGTTACATGGGCTTGTTTTATTGACAGGAGACTGTTGACTATGAAACTGGTGCCCAACACTGGGAAAACTTCCCTGCTCTTCTTCAAGAAGTGCCATGGGATCTTCTACTTCCACTTGGACAGTGACCAAAGATGGGCAGAAAGGACTTCAGTTTAACATCTCATCTGAAAGATGACACCACATCAGAGCAGTACCTCTCTCGTACTACACTACACTGTCAGTTATGGTATTACCCCAGGTACCTTTTGTCAGGCTAGAACCCACGACCAGTCAATCTTCTGGACCCAGAGGCGGGCATGCTACCTACTGAGCCATTGACACTGATTCACTAAGGGAAAATGAAATAACTGAATCCCCTAAGTTTGAGCAGCTTGGTGAATTTGCAAAGAACCAATTGTTTCAGCTCTAATACCATAAAAAGAAGAAACCAACAGCATGTCCAACAGAACTAGAAGCACAATTCAGAAAAAGCTTTGCCTATCCCAGTAGAACCCCTAGTTCATTATGGCAGAACCACCAGTATGTCCCACCAAAACCAGCAAGTTCCCTGAATGCTCTCCTCTAGGTTCAGATGATCAAAAGGTCATGGGTTCTAGCCTGGACCAGGGGAGCATGAGTTAAAGCTGAAGGGGGGAGATTTAGGAGAGATGCGAGGAAGTACTTTTCACTGAAAGGGTGGTAGACCGTGAAACAGACTGCCAGCAAAAGTATTAGAAGTGAAAACAGTTGGTGGCCTCAAGCATGCATGGGATAAACATAGGGGAGATCAGTAAATAGGAGGGAAGGTCACCAGAGACTAGTAAGGGTCTGCCGTCTGCAGAGGTGGATGAGGCAGGGGACATCTGGGCAGACTGGGTGTGCCAAGCAGTGATTTTTTGCTGCAGCAATGTGAGGAAGTATTTTACCAGTGTTAAAGAACTATCTATTGTGAGCCTGATGTATTCCTGGATCTGCAATAAGAAATTTTCAATAAAAAAAAAAAAAAAAGGTGGTAGACGCTTGGGACACACTGCCAGCGGAAGTATTACAGGTGAAAACAGTGCGGGGAGCAGGGAAGGCTTCAAGCACGTGTGACAGAAACATAGGGGACTGTTAGTAAATAAGCAGGGAGGAGGGAGGGTCACTGGAAACCAGCTAGAGTCTGCGGAGACGGACTAGGTAGGGAACATCTGAGCAGATTGGGTGGGCCAAGGGGTCTTTTTCTGTCAACAAATTCTATGTTTCTCTGATACTACCACAAATTGTATTTTATGCACAATCACTGCTAGCATGTCCCAGCAGAACAACCACTACCAAAAACAGCAGAATTACCAGCTCACACAAGCTGAATCACTAGACTCTAATGACGAGGTCATCACAACAAAAAACAGTTGCCAATACCACAAGAATCCTTGCTTCTGTCAGCAAAACCACTAGTCTGTCTAAGCACACTCTTCCCCACTCCAGATTAGAATGATGGCTGGAAAACCATGCAAGAATAAAAAGTAGAGTGGATGGATCTCTATTTTCAGTCGTATTTCGGAACCAGATATTTGTAGCGCCATATCCAATCTGGTCAGGATATTTGTTGGGTCAGATACGGTAAGCTTGGAGCTACCACTACAGTCATAGTTATACAGCACACACTCATATTAGTATGCAAAATAATATAAACGTAGACAGTACTATCCATTAATAAATTTTATTAATACTGCAATACTAAAGACAGTACGAAATGGAGCATATTTTTTAAGGTTAAAAAATATAAAAGTTAATATCGCAAGTTGGATTCACAACTGATGTACAAGTTCTAGAAGTTGTTCAAATTCTGCTGAATGAACAACAACATATTTGCATTTTTGGGGGATAGTCAGAACCTCCTTTCAGTTACAATATCCCCAGCCACACTAAAAACCACTCGCTGGGTACACTTGTGGGAAATGGTGCCAGATATCATCTGGCAATTTTCTCCAAGGTTGGAAAGCAGTGTCCTTGGGTTTTCTAGAATAGCAGTGCTTCAGGAGTTGTTTTTAAGGGATTAAGCTCTCTGCCAGATATGTGTCCAGCTCTTTGTTCCATTGCGGCACTCCATCTATCGCAGAAGCTGAAAAAAATAAAAAGCTTGGGAGAGTTTTGAGCTTTGAATATGAATGAATGAAGCACTAGCAGAGCTCTCTTTCTCTCAGAGTGGCACCGCTCTCTGTTTGGACAGTGAATGAACCGCAGTTGTCTGACTTTCTGTTCTTTGACTGTTTAATAAGTGGCACTTAGCAACCTGATTCACAAGTGCTTAATTCACAGGTACTCAATTAATTAATTTACCGTGATGTGGGTTTTCAACTGTGTCTCAAGGCTACTGGCTATATTATATTAATGCTTCGATGTGCTTACGCAACTGGATGAGATAATATGAGATGATGCTTGTGTAACATGATTTGTTTGTGTCTTTCCGCCTCTCTATCCATGGGATAAACTACCCTGTAGGGGTACAACGAGGAACCCTAGAGGAGGGTTCCCCCTACAGGTGCCATGGGAATGAATGCATCAGCTAAAGGTAGGTTAGGAAGAAGCCCACGGGTAAGAGAGATGAGCTGCTGGAGGAGGAGGAGAGGATGGTGGGTAATGAAAAAAGAATCCTGGCTAAGCCCAGGATGTGTGACCTTTTGAGCTCGATGGGGGAGTCACAGTGTTGCTCCGCCCATCGAACCTCAGGCTTAAAGCCCTCCCATTCAATGTGCTTACACAACTGGATGAGATAATATGAGATGATGCTTGTGTAACTTGATTTGTTTGAGGCTTTCTGCCTCTCTATCTGTGGGATAAACCACTCTATAGGGGTACAACGCGAGGAACCCTAGAGGAGGGTTCCTCCCCTACAGGTGCCGCGGGAATAAATGCATCGACTAAAGGTAGGTTAGGAAGAAGCCCAAAAATAATACCCAAAGATGTCAAGCTTCGAAGAGATAAGGATGATGAATAAATTCTGTGAAGAGAAGGGCCAACTTCCTAAGGAGAGATGGTAAAGCCAGGGCCACCATCCGCCTCCATCCAACAGCAGAACCTAACTAACCTGAAGAAAGCACTAACTCTAACTAATATTATGACCATTGGCACGGAGAAGAGGAAAAACCCCCTTTGAGGAGGAAATCTCTGGGGATCCAAGGCCTAGGTTGCCTTCCCTCCAGGCTGACGATATTTGATTTGAGGGCGTATGTCGGCAAAGAGAATGGTTCATAGATGAGGGGATATAAGTAAGGAGGATGATGATGGGATAGGGAAAAACTCCAAAGAAGCACAGATTAAGAAGGAACATGAGGCAGCAGGGACCCAAGGAGGGTATGCTCGTGTAGTCGATGAGAGATAGTAGAATCCGGCAACAATGAATACTGATGGTGACGATCACCACAGTAGGGCGGCAGGTTGATGAGGTAGCATAAGGTCCAATTCCGATGAGAGGTGTGATTGATTGAGTGAGGTGAGTAAGTAGACACTGAGGCTGATAAGGCATGATTATAAGGTGTGATTAGAATCCTGATGTTGTGGATGAAAGACGATAAGAAGGTTAATGGGGTAGCATAGGACCCAGCCGGTACAAGTCATAGCAAAGACGTTGGAGCTGGCGCAGTTCAATGAGGTGGCATACGATTTGTGAGAAGTACGCCCAAACGATGACCGAAGTCAGGAACTTGATGAATACGGCATGAGTGCCACAGTTCGATGAGGTGGCATCAAATGCATGATAGATAGGTCCCAAAAGAAATATCAATAGCAGGCCTCGAGTGGATTGAAGCCATGACAGTGGGTAAGGAATGGGAATAAGAGGAGACAGGAAGGAACTTGAAAATGAACTGTGTATGAGAGTAAGTAGGCTTCTCAGAAGAAGGTACGCTCCAAGATGATGGAGGGGAATCCTTGATAACTGTTGAGAAGACAGTAGTCAGGAACCTGAAAAGATGCAGCAGGAAGGCCGCAGGTTGATGAGAGGGCATAGGAGCGAGGATAAGTATGCCCAAAAGAATGACAAAAGCAGATTGTTTGTCGAGGGGGCCGAGGAGAGGGAGCAGAACGAGTGCATGCTGAAGCATGAGTAGTAGTAGAAGTGACCGCTAGAAGTAGTGAATATGAGACATGACAGCATGATGGATTTTTTTTTTTTTTTTTTTAGCATTAGAGGGGCAACTCAGGTTGAGCTATCAAGGAGCCCAGTGGATGATGTATGATGAGGTGTGAAGCTAAGAGTGGAGTGAAGCCATGATGGCTGGTACTCGAAAAGGGGCTAGGACAAGGAAGGTAAAATTAGGAACGGATGAGGTACGATGAGGGATTGAAGCCATGGAGGCTGGTACATGGATGTGTGGTATGAAAGGACAAAGGACGGTAGGGAGGAGAATGGAACTCAAGCACCTGGATGTCAGACTGACTAAGGTAAAAGGAAGATACGAAAGATAGACGATGATGGAGAAAAGCTTATGCTCGAGGAAGCGATGTAAATAGATGAACCAGAAGGTCAGCAGGAGGGAAACGATGAGCGGACCCAGGAACCGGGACGCAGACAGGCTAAAGAGACGAGTACAGGTGAGGAAGGTGATGGTAGGATAGGGATAAAACCCCAAAAGAAAACCAACAGCGGCACAGGAGAACAGCAGAGCTAAGTGCCATGAAATAGAAAACGAGCAAAGCATGTGATCGCCTGCATTGCAGCCGGTAAAATACACTGCAGCTCAGGTGTGGCACCATACCGGGCAAAGGAAAGGAGTCAGAGAAAGGGTAGAAGGAAACAATAAAGCCAGAGAAGGAGGAGACAATGTGCACAGTGGCAGCATGAAAGGGATATGATACCAGAGAGACATAGAGAATCACAACCCCAGAACCACAAGCCAGCTACTAAACTAGGTGGAAGAACAGATTCAGAAAACTAAGTACGCCAGACACAGGTTAACAAGAAGTGGTGAACAGCAAGTCCTAGGAGAATTGTACCATCATTATACAGTCTAGCTAAAATTAGGGAATCTTCTGAGGTCGCTGGAGCTCTAGACTACAACCAAAGAAAAAGAACAAAGCAGGACCAGAGATAGAGCCATCCAGAAGAGACATACATCATGAAACAGGGCTGATGCCAAGGCAAACTACAGCTATATGGAAAATAAAAAGACGTACCATAGCTCATATAAACACAAGCCATAACTCAGGCTCCCACCTGAACAAATGCAACGGAAGTGAGATAGTGCAAGATGAAGGTGGAAAGGTATGGCCGAGATGCCGGGCGCCGAAACGTCAGGAAGGCAGGGAGACGGCATTAGAACTTGCATGAGGACTGAAACTGCAGGCGGGACCCACAGCCGGATCTCCTGAATCACCCACAATCTGGTGCTGCAGGCAGCTTCTTGCAACATGGTGAAGCTTCGACCCGGCCCATGAGCGACGGGCTAGGTAGACAGCAGAGCTATGAGCGGCATGCAGACCCAGAACTGGAGGTGCGATGGAGCGTCAGCACCAAGAGGAGGAAGGAAGCTTCAAGAAAGAAAACAGGATGGGGGAATGAGCAGACTGGGCAGAGAGGGTCAGGCACATGGTCGGAAGTCCCTGCAGGCGAGAGAGAATGGACACAATGGTACAGGAACCCAAGTTGGAGAGTGGCAGGAGAGCCGCACAGAAGGGGAAGGAGGGGGAAGCAATGAATAAGGAAAGACCCAATGGTGTGGATGTATATGCCCGAGAAGGGGAAGCAGAGAACAGCTGCAGAAGCAGGCCAATAAATGAAACGAGGAGGGCAAGTGAAAGGGGCGATGGAGGAAAAGTCAGTGGCAGCAGGAGGGAGCGAGGCGCAGAGCAGGGAGTAGGAACGGCACTTCCTGCCAAAACAAGAAAAGAATCCTGGCTAAGCCCAGGATGTGTGACCTTTTGAGCTTGATGGGGGAGTGATGTTGTTGCTCCGCCCATCGAACCTCGGGCTTAAAGCCTTCCCATTATATTACCTAGCTAATGGTTATACCAGCTAGATAATCCAACTACTGAAGGCTGAAATATCCGATTGGAACAGTTCTGCTTAAAAACAGCAAATATCTGACTAAGATCGTTTTATCAGATCGGATATCCACCCACCCCTAATAAAAAGTATATGGTATGGTACAAGTACTTCCCAGTTCCCATTAACAGTGTGTCAACCCACTGTGAGGTATACTCTGGAGTGTACTCTCCCTGGATAGTCTCTCTCCCTAGTGCCCACTCTTTGCTTCTTCTCATGTTGTCCTGCTGGTGTCTTCCTCCTAGGTTCTGCTGGGTTTCTGTTGCCTGCCCGTTGTCTTCCTGGGTCACGTCTCAATGAGGGAGCAGTGCTAAGAGAGGTGCAGGTGGGGGTGCAAGCTCATGGCGGATCACAAAAGACCTCCAAAACTCCTGGTGCAGACAGCAGCAGTGTTTCCTTGGTTAGGCAAGAATAGTAGTGCATCCACTAAGTTGAAGTAAGTCCAGAAGGAGTCCGGACCGTTATCCAATTGAAGCCGAAGGAGGAAGAGGATGATGATTCTCGAATTCGATGATGAACTCTAGGACCGGAATCTGCACAACTGCAGTCTCTTTGGGTTGGCCAGGGTAAGCAAAGCTCCTACTCTGAGTTCCAAAAAGTATTTCTGTCCCAGACTGACTCCTTCCTTAATCAACACACGTAGGCTGGCTGGCGCACTGCCATCCTCACTGCAGTTCACCATTACCGTAAGCAGCAGCCAGCCAGGAGGGGACATTATTGGGGGAGCTGAAAAAGAGAGGAGAACTGATCCTCCTAATTCCTCCCCATGGTTGAGACCATAGGGTCTTCATTTACCTTTGGACAGCTGCCCTGGGTGGGAGAGATGATGTTGGGGAGTCAGTGCTGCTGCCAGCCTGGGGAGCACTGGGGATGCATAGTGAATGGCATCAGTTACTCCACCACACCCAACCTTAGAAAAATAAAACTTATTAAAGGAGAGGCCAGCTCCAGTCATGGGTGCAAAGACAAGGACAACAGAATGGACAAAATTAGGCCCACTCACCATTGTATTTAATTTCCATTTTGTTTTATTGTACCCAACACCCCACTAAACAGAATATGTAGCTGTAAAAGTATTTTACACCAAGTGGGCCTAAATTTGTCCAGTCTGTTGTCCTTGAGGTATAGTGAACCCCAACAATTACCCTGCAATGTCTGTAAGTCTCCTCATTTTTGAGTAATATTTTTCCCAGTTTTCCAGTGGCCCTCGTGACGAGAAACTATAGACAACTTCAATGTCCAATTCTACCAGTTAAGCATCTTTCATGGGCACTAAAGCCACTACAAAAAAAGAAAAAACTGTATAAAAAAGAAAAATCAAGCCGTAAGTGAAACAGCTAAGTGATACAAAAACAAATGGACTCTTTTTCTGTATTGCTTCTATAAGTTGGGGCAGTACTGTATAATTTTGCTTTCTGGGCACTGAAGTGGAGGCAGGTTTATGTACCAGCTTTGGGGGAAGGGGGCAGTCATCTAAGGACACAAAGTTACAAGCAACTGAGCACTGAGCATGCCAGTACTATTTCTAGGAGAGGCTAGACAGAACCAACGTCCTGAACCCAGTGAAGTATGAAAGACCTGATTTTGACAGAAGCCTAGAACTAAATAATCAATGCTTTCTTTCAATAGAAGCCACTGTCAGTTTTGTGACTCACTGACAGTTTCATTGCTCTTGACACAAAACCCACATCCCTGCCTGGCGGAGGAGAGAGTTCTCTGGGACACTCAGTCTCCCTGCCCCTCCTCCCCTGTCTGTCTCCTTTATATCCCCAGGCTCATTCTTGAACCCGAATCAGTGGCATAGTGAGCAGTAACCACATATCCCGGCTGACAGACAGGCCTCAAAAATTGTCCCGTTAAAAATGGACTGTTGATCTAAAATGTTCTTGCAGAAACCCAACTGTAGAAAGGGGAAGTCCTTACCTCAGCCTTGCTTGGGATCAGTTTTCCCCCTCCCTGGATTATCTTTCCCTTCTGAACAGAGTGGCTGCACTTCCAGTCTTAATCTCTCATTGAAGGGGGGACTGGGGGCAGTGGGAGGGGAGATGGGGTCTCCAGCTTTTCTCAGGATGAATTTCGCCTGTGAATGTAGCACTGTTCTCTTTATTCAGAACGTTTTTCCATTGCCAGGTGAAGTGAGATGTTGCTTCCTTCACCACAGACCACAACACAGGACTCTGTTACCTGCAGTATTCGGCCCACTATCAGTTTCTGCTGTTTATTCACAGGTCTCTGCCACGCTTTTCGAATTCTTTACATTTCCGCGTGAACGCATTCTCCAGTAAGATCCAGGAAAGGTAACGCTGTGTTCGCACCACTGGGACTGTCAGTGCTGTCATTCACTATGATTTATTAGGGAATGTAAAAATGTCAAGGTTTTTTTTTTTTTCACCCTGGGCTGTTTGTATATTTAACCATATGATCGCAACCTACTGCTTTTACCTAGCTAAAAAATCTCAAAACTGGTGACGTGTGTCTTGCTAACCATCTTGCTGTCTCATGCTCTTGCTCCTGCTTCAAACCCCCTTAGCCCAGTACATCTACATAATGTCTTCTACCCCAACAGCCATTCTGTGCTCTTTTCCTCAACAAAAAAATTCTGCACTAACCTCCTGTCTCCTGTCTTGCCATATATTAATTTTAATTACATCTAGCCATCATCCCTTATCTCACCCCAATTTTCCTATCCTATCCTATCCCACCCCCTTATACTACCTCCCTACCCCCTAAATACTCCTGTTTCTATTGTATTCCATATTCCTCGACTATTAAGACGGCACTTTTTATTTTATTTTATTTCATAATTCGGATTTACAACCTTTGAGTCAAAGACTCATTTACAAAGGCACCTTGTCGCAGGGACGGTAGACAACAATTGGTGGTGGAGTACAACAATGGAGAACATTACAGGTGAGATACAATAAAAGAACACACAAAGCAATTCCAGTAATACAAAGGTGTACAAAGGCTTCAATTAGTTACAATTAGTCTAGTATATAAATAATAAGGTCCCACTAGGGGTTTTAGGGAGTGATACCTGGGGGGGAAGGGGTGGTTGCTGGGGGAGAAGGCAGTCCAGAAGGACGTTGTCTGTAAATTGGGCCAGGCAGAGCTCTAGGTATGGGCCAGTCAGGGGCATTTACAGCTCTGAGTGTCAGTGAGGTGGTTTCGTAGAGGGCGATTTTGAAGGGGCCGATTTTGGGGATGTTTGTGATAAGAGTGGGAAGGGAGTTGTACCGAGAGGGGGCTTTGTTTAAGCTCACTAGACTGCTACCTAAATGTTGCCTAAGGATATTTTACTGTTGCTCTCCCATATTTCTATGTTATATATTTCTGCAGAATCAGTTGTATCTATTTGTTTCTACTGCCTGCACTGTATTACTATTTTCTAAGCACTTATTGTTTATTTGATCGTACTGTCATTGTTCAACATGTTTTGTTTCTGTAAACTCCCGAGCCGTGCCTAAAAATAGTCATTGCTATGGCTAGTGCAGCTTACCCGGTCAACAAAAACTAAATAAGTAAATAAATAATCAAATGTTATGTCCACAAAACTGTCATAATGCAGTGGCCTCACTTAAAAGAGCTCATACACCACAGGGACAGCTTTTAAAAAATACAGTGAGTTAAGGGGAGACTTGTAGTACAGTGCCAAGCCACCCCATCTTTTGGAGTTAGGGTTGTCAACACAAAGCATGTTGTAGTCCGGAAAGGAGCAGAAGGAGTCAGGGACAGAGGGTTTCCACCATGTTTCAGATAATGCTGGGATCTCTGGGTTACTCTTTCGTACCTGGGCCTCCAGATTGGGGAGATTGGCAGTTAGACTCCGAATGTTAAGATGGGCAGAGGTTAAGCCTGCGAACTGGGTCAGGAGACTGGAGAAGCAGGAATAATTCGGATTAGTGTGGATGGTACAGCCAGGGTTAGTCTCAAAGTCCCCAGCAATGTAAGGGATAGGATTATTATCCATATTATTGCAAGCACAAAGACATGAGTGACATAACTAGGGGAGGTAAATTTCCTGTGTACATTATATCTCAGGAATAATCCAATATATTTGTGGCTGAGGCCCGACAGAGGTAAAGGAGTGGGGTTGGAGGTACCCCAAGCTGTAAGTTGGAGTAGTAGAAGTTTTCAAGCGAGTCTTCATTGGAATTTGAGGGGGACATGGAAGGTAGAGCAAACAAATCAAGGCTAAGTATTGTAGAAAAGAATAAAGGAAGGAGATACTTTACCAGATAACTCATAGTGAACACTAGTTGATTGTGCAAGTAACCAGAGCGAATTGAGCAAAGGGATGAGTAAGCAAAACTAGAGATAGAGATAGGAAATGAATGACAGGTAAAATAGGGCTGAAATTGTAAACCCATTTGATTAAGAGGAAAAAAGTGCACAAAATCATAACAGAATGAAGTAACTAGGGTAACTGTGCAGTGTGGAGTTAATGTAAGTTATGGCCACGAGAGAAAGGTGATGGCGACCTCTAATGGAGATAACGTATCATTTGTAGATGAGAAAGAAGGGAGATCGAAAAAACTGCACTAGAACCCTGCCTACATCATGTGTTTTTCGCTCCCTATATATTTAAGGCTAGCTAAGGGTAGGAGGGAATTGGGGGGCTGGCGGGGAGCAGCTTCATAACGGGTGCGGGGCAAATGAGACTGTGCCTTCCGAATAAGCAAACTGCTCTTTGAATTAGCACAAGGCTTAGAATTAAAACAGATTAGCAAGCAGAACTTTTATAAGCACCAGTCATTAAATAGATCTGCAGGGTCAAATCAAGTAAAGAACTTAAAATTCAGTTAAAATTAGTCTCAGAGAACAGGGGGCACCAGTGATCACTGAAGGAATAAATTAACAATGCTCCGAGATTGGGGGCAAGCCGAGACAATAATGCTCAAGTATCAGTAAGTCTGCAGATGCTAGAGGACTGAAAGCAAAATTTATTTACAGAAAGAAAAGTACCTTTTTTCAGTCACATTCAGTTCACTGGGCTTACAAGATAAATTAAATTAGAAGAGCCCAGGAAAGCTAAAAAGTTGGAGCCAGCAGGGTTGATTGTAGTAAAAGGTGCCAAATTCAAAATAGAAGACAAAGGCAGAAGCACGTCTCTGTGGCGTCCTGAGCACACCTTACTGCAGACGAGAGGGCAGGGGGAGCAGCTACATGGGTAGGTGCCCAGGAATCCAGCTGAGGCTTACTGGAGATGAGCAGGCAGGGGGAGCAGCTCTACAGGCGGGTGCCCAGAAATCCAGCTGAGGCTTACTGGAGATGAGAGAGCAGGAGGAGCAGCTGCATGGGCGGGTGCCCAGAAATCCAGTTGAGGCTTACTGGAGACAAGCAGGCAGGGGGAGCAGCTCCACAGGCGGGTGCCCAGAAATCCAGCTGAGACTTACTGGAGATGAGCAGGCAGGGGGAGCAGCTCCACAGGTGGGTGCCCAGAAATCCAGCTGAGGCTTACCGGAGACAAGCAGGCAGGGGGAGCAGCTCCACAAGTGGGTGCCCAGATATCCAGCTGAAGCTTACTGGAGACAAGCAGGCAGGGGTAGCAGCTCCACAGGCAGGTGCCCAGAAATCCAGCTGAGGCTTACTGGAGATGAGCAGGCAGGGGGAGCAGCTCCACGGGTGGGTGCCCAAAAATCCAGCTAAGGCTAAGCATATCATTCAAGCATCCTTTGAATGCTTGTTTCATTGCTGCAGCCTCGTGGTTGCCAAAGCCTGCTTTTGTCCTCCCTGCCTGTCTGCAACAGTTATGCCTTGTGGCGTTCCCTCCCACTCTTCTCCAGCCCTTTTCTGCCTGCCTTGTAGGTGCTGCTCCCTGGCTGCAGCTCCTCCTCCATGGCTACCCTGTTCTTCATCTGGTGGGGGGGGTCTCTTTCTGGCCTGCCTGCTGGGTACAGGCCTGGACTCTGGTCTTTTTCTGCTGTTCCTCTCATCTGCCTGCTTTGGTGCTTCCTCTGCTCTGTCCTCCTGCCACTGCTAGTGCTTGTCCTGGTCGTCTCCTGTGTGGCCTGCTGCTGTATTGTGTGGTGTCTGGAGCACCTCCCCCCCCCCACCTATTTCCTGTCACGTGATTCCCTTTCCTGCAGTTTTTGCTTTGCTTTCTGCCTGGTTGCTTCTTGCCATGGCATTCCTTTGGGCCTGGCTCCCTCCACAGTCCGTTTTCCTCCTGGCTCTGGTGGTGTCTTTTTCCTCCTCTTGCTCGGGCTTGTGCTTCTTGCCTTAGGGCTTTCCATGAGCATTCTGCTGACTTCCTGGTTCCTTCTGCCTGGTGATGGCAGCTCCTGTGCCTCTGTCAACTGCCTCCTGCTGCTGCTGGCTTCCTCTTCTGGACACTTCTTGGGCCTACTGGCCCTCCTGTTTCATTGGTGCCCCCTCTGCTCTAGCTCTGGGGTGCCTCTTGGGCTGGTTCTGTCTCCTTGTCTGCCTGCTTCAGAGTTTCTCCTAGCTGTGACTCTGGCTGTACTCTGTTCCTGGTCTGTTGGGGCCTTCCTATCAGGGCAGTCCCTCATGGGCTGTACATTCTATTGTCTTTACCTCATCTTGCTTACTACCTCATGACTACTGAGCTCTTGCCCCACTAACACCGGGCTTACGCCCCTATGACTACCTGACTGTCACCCCATGACTACCTGACTCAAATCCCCATGACTCTCTTGCTTCACCCCAATTAT
Source organism: Neoceratodus forsteri (assembly GCA_016271365.2). Taxonomy (NCBI): domain Eukaryota; kingdom Metazoa; phylum Chordata; order Ceratodontiformes; family Ceratodontidae; genus Neoceratodus; species Neoceratodus forsteri. Next base: position 365,106,902 of record CM028137.1, read on the forward strand.
AACCTCAGGATTTAGAATGCATTGCCACTCCTGGCAACATACTGCAACTAACTTAAGCTCCACCAGGACTTACCATGCTCACCTACACAGCTGCATTCTGTATCTACCAACCCATGCCTCATCTGTCATCTGTCTGCACCCTTTCCTTCTCATGTTACCTCCTCTTTCCACTTCTCCTAGGATCAGCTTAGGCATAGTTCACCTAAGGTGGCATGAAGGCCTAGCTTGACAGGAACAAGTGAAAGTCGAACTTCTTTTCTGTGCTGCAGATTGTAGGTCTAGCATGAGCTGTGCTGTAGTCTAAGGATAGTTTAGGTGTCCTATAGTCCAAGCATAGTACAGGGGGTCGAACCCTTCCTGTGGGTGCCTTTGGTCATACGACTGCAATTCTGTGACATCCTCAACCTGTCAAACCCAGGAGGTGTTTGGATAGTTGTTTTCTTGGTACTGTTTCATCCACTGCTGCCAAGCTTCTAACTCTACCCCTTCCTTTTACGAGACCTTGCTTCCTTACCTCAGGGTGGAGCCCCAGTACTTTAGGCTCCTTGAGTCATACGACTGCAACTCTGTGACATGAGCTTGGTTTAGGCTTCCTACAGGTGCACAGGTTGGGCATTCCTCCATAGCGGAGTTCAGCTCCTTACAGGAGGCTAATCTTCCTTATTCTAGGAGTGTGAATATGGTGCACTATCCATACTGAGGCAGTCCTTTCCCTTTAAGACCAGCCAGAACATTTTCAAATGAAGTTCCTCCCTCCCACCCATGTGGTACACTCCTTGGCTCTGCCCTGTGACATCAGATCTTCATTTCCCACTGGAGGATTCAGGTCTCCTTCTTCACTGCTCCATGTGCAGTATAGGCCAGAGCTTTTTCCAATTCATTTTCTCTAGAGTTTTCATCTGAATTCTTTGTTTTACATCCCGTTAGGGAGCATAAATAAGCTCTGTCTAGTCTGTCAAGTGATGTGTTGCTTGTAATCAGAAAATGTTCTGCACGGACCCGCACTCCTTGTGTATCTACTGCCTTGGGGCAGAACATGACCCTCAGGCTTGCAGCCTGTGTAAGTTGCTGTTACCTTCCTCATTCGAGCATCGCTATGCCCTGTAACAAGGTTGAAGAAGACCCTGTCCCATTTTTTTATGCAGAGAGTTAAAAGCAAGAATCTGTTCTATCCTCTCCTATTCTATCACTTTTCCATCTGATTGAACAATCAAATTTTTTTGTCAGACCTAAGAACTGATCACTCTGACAGTCTCACAATTCTCACTTTCCCACTATCTCCCTGTCTTCACTTGCTGTTTCTATCTTTTCTCCCCTCTTGCTTATCTGTGGTTATAAAAATAAATGTAGATCTTTATGTGAAACTGGGTTCTCTAGTTTGAAAATGTATATTGCTATATTGTTGAAATGATTGCAGAAAGCTATTTGGAACTTGGGGGTTAACCTTGAGATGCAGTGTGACCTCCACAAGCTCATTTGCAGAGTAGTTTACAGGAGATCAGTTCTGGGACACAATGTTATATTTTGTTGCACCTGCAAGGAAAGAAACTGACAAAGTTTTGGAACATTGTGTGAAAACAGGACATGTGTCTTAATGAGTGCAGGATGCAGAAGTTAATTGTCAGTAAAAGACATTATATATAGAGAGAGTGCAATTTTTTGTTGGAGAGCAAGAAAGAGAAAGAGACAGAGAGAGACAAAAATTTAGAATTAGAAATACCCTCAGATGAAAGACTTTGTTTTTTTTTTTTACCTGCCTGTATAAGAGCTATCCTGCATAATTTTATTTTTTATTCTATTATAATTACCGGTTTCCCTTTTTGCCATAGGGAAACCATGGTGTAATTTGCCGTAATGAAGGAGTGTTCATTATGGCAAACACACACACGATTTCCCTTACTGTGTGCATGCGCCTGCCGCGCTTCCTCGCTTCACGACACGGTGCCTGCTCGGGGAACCGCTAACGGACGGCAAACCGCCACCTCGACTAGGCGGTAAGTACCTAAAACAAAAAAAAAATCTGCCTCAGTCAGTGCTGTGCACAAGATAAAAAACAAACAAACTACAAAATCAAACTGCTGAGTGTGACCATGCACTTCACCTTCACTGAACCCAGCTGCACAGCTATATTTTATTTTATACAATTGCTGAGGCGAAAAAAGGAAAACCCAGCAATTATATAAAATAAAATATGGGTCTGGGTGTGTAAACTTGAATTTATACACACCCTTGGGGTTAGATGCTTCACATAAACCCCTTGAGCTTTGCTCTCGGGGTTTATGTAGCATCAAACAGGGTGTGTGTAAATTCTCGTTTCACACTCATACTTTATCCTCTATGTTATTGATAATAAAATGCTATTTGCAAATTTTCTAACTTCTCCTTGTCTGCCTATGCTTCCTGACCTGTGCCTCAGTGACATGCCTGCTTCCTCTTTGGTTGGCCGGACAGTTGGGGCCCCCTGATTTGCTTAAAAGACATGCATAAGGTGGTGTTCATGGTAGCGGGCTTGGACACTCAGCTCGTAGTCATGAAAGAGGCACTGGCCCAAACTGTGGCAGTTTTTTTGTCAGCGTCCATGCTGCTCCTAGCCAGGGCCAGCATTGGGGCATCCTTCATGGGCGCCTTCCCGCATGATGTGCCTGTTTCTGCAAACCCTTGGGGAGGGCCCTCCCCATCGAAAACAGAGGAGGATTAAGAAATCCCACCATCGGTCCAGGGACCAGGAACAAGCACGCTCTTTCCACTCCCGTGATTCCCTTGATTGCTTGATGGCTATCGAGCACTCAGTTGAACCTCCCTCGGTTGAGGGTCAGGCTGCTAACTCTACTCAGTAGAAAACAGGTCGACCGGGTCGAGAAAAATCATGACCAGTTAGTCGGCCTACGTCAGGGCCAACAAGCCTGACGGGGATACAGTAGACTCTACTGTATCCCCATCAGGCTTGTTGGCCATGATGCAGGCCGACCAGCCGGTCGTGATTTTTCTCGACTCGGTTAACCCGTTTTCTGAAGGGATCGAGGATAACTTGATCACAAGAACTCTGGTCTTTTTGACCCTCTCGCAGGAGGGTCAAGAGATGCCGGTTGAGTAGACTGTCTCCTTCCAAGACCTATCTCCTTCGGGGTCCCTCAGAAGGATCCCGTCCATGTCCTTTCAGAAAACAGAGATGTGTAAGAACAAGGGGGCACAATTTGAAGATAGAGGGGGGGACGGCTCAGAGGTAATGTGAGGAAGTATTTTTTTACGGGGAGAGTTGTGGATGCATGGAACAGCCTTCCTGAGGAGGTCATAGAGTCAAAAACAGTGGGGGAATCCAAGAATGCATGGGATAGACATAAGGCAATTCTAGTGGGGGGGTAGGAGGAAGTAGGCTGTTGGTTAACTAGGATCTGCAGCTTATCCATTAGGTAGGGAAATGGGCAGACTAGGTGGGCCAAGTGGTCCTTCTCTGCCATCAGATTCTATGTTTCTATGTCCTGTACATGGCCCCTCCTACTGTTTCTCCTTGCCGTCGATGCTGCAGTCACCGTTCAGGTCAAGGTCCTGGTCTTGGTTGAGACTGCACTCCAGGGAATCCTTACGTTCCCACACTCAGCCCTCAGTCAGGAAGCACCATTGGTGCTCATTTTTGTCTTTGGGCAAAGGAAGGCTCTGTTGCAGGTTGTGTCAACACTATGTGGTGCTGATGTGGCATGAGCGGGTCCTTGAGCATGGTAGGCCCTATCCTCAGACCTCAGCACTTCCCTAGTCATCCTCGGTCCGGCCCATCCCAGTCCTTCCTTGTCCGGTCTCACCTGCCCCGGGCTCTTCACTGATCTGTTGTACGGTCTGCAAGTACGCAGCCCTGTCCGGTTCCCTTCACGGAAAGGGAGAGAGCAATCTTGTTATTAGAGCAAAGCCAAGGAGGCAGCTGACTAAGGTAGCTAGAACCCTTCTGCTAGGGCACCTCTGACTAAGGGAAGCAGACAGATACTTTATTAGAAGTGTAGGGTCTACAAGGCAAATTGTGACCTTCAATTAGGGTAAAAAAAATAAAACATGAGTTAGTGTGCTAGTCTGAGTTGGGGGAAGGGAACTGTTGTTGTCTTTGCAGTTAGCTGGGTGAGGAGGAGAGGTTTAAACTGGGGCGTGTGGCTTAGTTAGAGGTAAACCAGGTATCTGCATTTAGACATCCCTGTAGTTATGTATTGCCCTCCCATCTGCCCCTCCACCCTCCCATCGTTAGCCAGTTCCACTTTTATAGGCACTGGATTTGATTGACAACAGGAACTTCCCATTTGGGAGCAGGAAGGGGGGGATCACCAAGACACACAAGACAGACTCACCATTCTTGAAGGAAAAGAGTAGCTCCCCCCCCCCCCAGCTGCTGGAGGTCTGACTGAGCAAGGAAGAAGGAGACTACCAAGGCACATAAACACCTAGACTCAGAGGAAGGAAGTAGGGGGACAGCAGGGGAGAGGGAAGAAAAGGAAAAAAAATAAAGTAGTAGGTAGCTCTAATACTGCTTTTGGCAGACTTAGCCTGTAGGTTAACCATTGGATGGGGTGAATTGTTAGGGGTAGGCAGCGCTAAAGGGTGTGTGTGCAAACAGTGCTTCTGGGAGTTGTTAGCCTGTAGATTAACTACCGGACTGGGTAAATTTTTAGGACGTAGGTTAACTACTGGATTGAGTAAATTGTTAGGAGGTAGTGGGTAAGGTCTAGATATAAGGAGTAACTATGATGGGAGTAGTGCAGTGCAGCAGCTGTGGGGTGGCAGTCTTCAGGGAGACTTTCTGGAGACTGCAGTGCTGCCCCATCTGCAGGCACCTCTCTGGGCTGAGGGAGCAGTTTGCCAGATTCAAGGCTGACATGCCTTGGGTTAGGCTGACCCACTCCGCCACTCAGGGATCACCAAGTCCACCTCCGCTTCCTCAAAGGGTGCCGGTTATGAAGAGCAGTTGGATAATGATGGGCTTGGGGAGGGTTAGGGTGGTGGAACGTGGACACATCCCAAATCCCATACCACAACGAAACTCCTACGCCACACTGGCAGCACCTGAGGTAGTGACTGGGATAGATGTGGAGGTCCTCCATGGTGGAGAACCCAAGTGGGTGACAGAGGACCCCAGAGGAGGAGAAGGAGGAAGCAAAGCCTGGTGGGGGACTCAATAGTTAGGAGGATACAGTTGGGGATGGGTAGGGTCGAGGAGAGGGTGGTAAGGTGCCTTCTCGGTCCCATGGCTCATAGGAATGGAAGAAGGATCCTAAGGACGGCTGGGGAGGCTGGGAGGGAGGGAGAGCTAGATGTCATTGTCCACTTGGGAACAAATTACCTGGCTGGGGAGAGGCCAGATGCAGTTCTGGAAGAGTTCGAGAAAGTGGGGAGGGGTCTTAGGCAAGTAGCAAAATCTGTTACTTTTTCGGAGGTGCTACCTGTCCATGACAAGGGGAATGACAGGAGGCTCCACACCAGGGACTTAAACTTATGGTTGAGGAAGTGGTGCAGAGAAGAGGGATTTGGATTCATTGTGGACTGGGGCTCCAGGTGGAGGAACAGAGGGCTGTACAGGGGGTGACGGCCTATATCCCTCCAGGAGGGGAACCGAGATCTTTCATGAACAGCTTAAATGCTACATTAGTAAGCATTATAAATAGCCGAGGGGGGGAGGCTGAATAAGGCAGGAATACATAGTCTGTCCACCCACCCCACATGCTTACAGGGTCAGCAGTGGGAATCCCAAGGGTGGGAAGTCCCACAGGGAACAAACACAAATAGAAAACTAGGAGGAAGACGAAAGGGGAAAGAGTAAAGATAATAGTGGAGGAAGAGAGGAGGGGCAAAAGGGCAAGAAGAAGGGGAGATATACGGGTCATAATGTCGTACGCTTAATTGCATATGACATTATAGCTAACCCAAAATAGCGCTGTCTAGGATGGCAAAGGGTACAATACCGCGTATACTGCTGTACGTGGTATTGCACCATTCACACACTCCTAGGCAGAGGATAAGACCTCAGCTGGGAGTGGGTTCTGACGAGCAGCTGCCGTGGCTCACTGGACAGAGCCACAGCAGCAGGAACCCAGGCACTACGTCTGGGACTGGGTTTGATTCCCGGTCCCAGAAATTTTATTTTTTTAAAGACTTTGTGCACTCTGAAGTTGGACCCCCCCCCCCCGGAGTTAAGAATCTTTAGTGGGGGTCTGGGGGTGTTGCATGGCATAAATTGCACTGTATTGGCAGCACGATTTACCCATGCGGCATAATGTCTTGCGACATTATGACCCCATGCTGGGGAGATGGCATTATAAAATGGAGAGCCATGTGTGCAAATGCTTGCTGTCTGGGCAACAAGATGACAGACCTTGGCCGGCCTGGTGGCACTGAGGGTTGAGGCGCTGGACGCCACACCTTGTGCGACGCTGGTGACCTGGGTTCGGGAGTGAGCTCATGCCGCCGGGGGAAGGCAGGGGCAGGTGAGGATTGAGCGCCGGTTGGGCTGCTCTCCGCCCGGGGAGGTTGGGGATCACCCCGGTGTGCCAGCGGCTCCTAGTGGAGACCAGTGGAGCTGCAGCACGCTCGGCTGCACTTAATCAACGTGCCCTGATGCAGGCAGGGGTTGCTATGCGCCTAATGTCGGAAACGTGCACACGCATGGGAGGGGGGGGAGAGATCACCAGAACAAGGAAAAGCCTAGTCTGTTGGGTAGGCGATGGCACCTGCCCCCATGCCCACAGCCAGGTCCATCCTGCCTGGCCTTCCAGGTTCCCCCACCTGGGTCTTCTCCCGCGCCAGAATCTAATTATGAAGTGTGCCCAAGAGGAGGGGCGGTCCCACCCCGGAGCGGTTAAGCCAGGGCTGCTGACCGTGGACAGAGGAGGAGGGAGAGAGGAGGCACAGGTAGGAGAATCTTCAGGCAGGGCAGGGTCAGGCAGGATGCCTGAGAGAGGCCCCCCAGACCGCAACTGGAGGGGAAAAAGAAATTGAAAAAAAAAAAAGATGGCAGACCTAGAGGCCACCATGGCAGCAGGAGACCGGGATATAGTAGTAATTACAAAGACCTGGTGCAATGATAACCAGGACTGGGGGATAGCCATACCAGGGTATGCGCTATTCAGGAAGGACAGGGTAGGAAAAAAGGGAGGAGGGGTGGTTCTTTACATGAGAGAGAACATAAAGGCCACAGAAATACAAGGAGGACAGAGTAAAGCAGAGGTACTGTGGGTCACCTTGGAGACAGGGAGTGGGGCTGCTATTAGGATGGGGTGATCTACAGACCTCCAGCACAGGGAGAGGAAGGAGAGAAGGATATGATAGATGAAATACAAGGGATGGCTAGCAAGAGTGAGGTACTGCTAGTGTGGTACTTCAATCTACCAGATGTGGATTGGAGCCTACCTATTGCAACATCAGTTAGAAGTAGGGAAATCCTAGATTCCCTGCAGGGGGCATTCCTCAGGCAACTAGTGAAAGAACCCACTTGTGAGGGGTCATTACTGGACCGGGTGCTGTCAAACAGAGACAGTGTTGCTGACATCACCGTGGGAAGCCACCTGGGGACCAGTGATCATCTTATGGTGTGGTTCAGCATAAGGACAGGACCAGAACCGAGCCACACTAAAACAAGGTCTTGCAATATAGTCTATTGTGCTGCTCCTAAGTCTTCCCTATCCAGATTGGATTCCCCTTTCAATGCTTTTTGTCGCTTTGCTCTTGGCTCTCCCTCTCCCCCCATACCCACCACTGCTCTCTCTACCACTACCTTGCTTTCCCCTCCCTGGAGTGCAGACGACTCTTGCACTGTGTAAAATTTACCTCTAAATTCTGGATTGGTTCTCTCCCCCCTCTTACCTATCCTCCCATTCCATTCTGTCCCCCCCCACCACCACCATTCTCTCAGATCCACTGACTCTCGCACTCTGGCTATTCCACAATGTACTACTACAAGCAGCCAAGGTGCTTTCTCTTATCGCTTTTCAACACTCTGGAGCCCACTACCTATGCCCATCCGACACTCTTCATCCCCCTCTTCCATCTCCCAGGCCCTACACAAATGAAGCAAAATCTTAAAAAACTGGAAGACTGGTCAAGGGTTTGGCAACCGGTCTTCAACACCAAAAAATGTAAAATAATGCACATGGGGCACAGCAACCTAAGGGCGATGCATAATTTGGCGGGGGGGGGGGGGTGTTAACAAACCCGGAAAGGGATCTGGGGGTCATCATAACTGATGACCTGAAGGTAGCAAAGCAGTGTGATAAGGCAGTAGGAAACGCTAATAGAATGCCAGAGTGCATAGGGAGGGGTATCGCCAGCAGAAAAAGGGAGGTAGTGTTACTCCTATATAGATCAATGGTGAGGTCACATCTGGAGTACTGTGTCCAGTTCTGGAGGCCTCATCTCAGGAAGGACGTAGACCGGGTGGAGGAGGTACAGAGAAGGACAAACAAAATGGTGCATGGCCTGCATCAGAAGCCCTATGAGGAAAGACTCAGGGAATTAAATATGTACTTACTGGAGGAAAGGAGAGAAAGGGGAGACATGATAGAAACATTCAGATACCTCAATGGTATCAGAAGGTACAGGAGGGTGGCATATTGCACAGAAAGAGATGCTCAAGGATGAGGGGGCATGATATGAAGCTGGAAGGAGGGAGACTTAGAAGGGATGTGAGGAACTTTTTCTTCACGGAAAGGGTAGAACAGCCTCCCAGCAGAGGTGGTGGGTACAAAATGGTAACAGGTTTCAAGCATACATAGGCTAGGCACAGGGGGACCTTAATAACAGGGCTGTTAGGGCATAAGGCTGGAGATCAATTCGGGTCTACGGTAGCACAGTAGGTAGGGACTTTAGGGCAGACTAGGTGGGCCAAGAGGTCTTTTTCTGCCGGCAGCGTCTAAGTTTCTATGTTTCAGACCATCCCTTGGCTGAGGGATTGGTGGCAGACCCACGCTTTCGCAAGACGGGCAATGTCAGGGACATGGACAAGCCCCCTGACAAGGAGTCCAAGAAGCTGGATTACACAGCCAAAAAATGTATGCTGCGTCCTCCCTGGGTCTCCATCAGGCTACCTTGATGATGGCCAACTTCAGACACACTCTTATGGGTGTCCTGGACCATGTCCTTCCCCGCCTTTCTGCAGACTTGTACTCTGGTGGAGATGGTCAGAGTTCAGAGTCAATCCCTAGCCAAGCACCAGTTACAGAATGCCTTGGACATCAGTGACTGTTGCACCCGGTCTGTGGCAGCGGAGGTCGCAATGCGCCATAGGTCATGGCTGCAGATTTTGACCTTCATGGCAGATACCCGGCACAAACTAGCCAATGTACCCTTCCTGGGCACTGACCTTTTTGGCCCTGGGCTGGATGGGCACCTCACCAGTACTGAGAAATTCATTGCCACCCTTGATTCGGTGACATCCTCACAACAGGATCCTGAGGGTCAGAAGCTGAAGAAGAAGTCTTTTTCAGCTTTGTCCCTTTATGTCCCAGAAGTCCAAACCACAGCAGCTCCAGCAGGAGCAGTCTCAGTTCTGGCGACCTAAGCCTAAATTTGCCAGCCAAGGTTCCAAGAAACCCAGAGGTTGGGGTGGCGGAGTCCCTATGGGAGCTGGTGCCATGCCAGTGCCTCCTTCAAGGCTGCTCAGTGACAGGTCAGGGGGTGTCTGCCTCCCGCCCACTAGGTTCCTGCCTCAGCTCCCTGTGGGAGGTGGTCAGCTTTGCCATTTCTGGCACACCGGGTCCATCATCACTTCAGACAACTGGGTGCTGGAAGTGGTGGGATGCAGCTTGCCTCCTGACTTTGAGGCTCTCCCTCCCTACCGAGCCTATGCTCCCCAGGAGTCTGTGGTGTCACGGGACACACTGTCCCCTGTCTGGGAGGACATTGCTCAGCTCCTCAAGAAAGGATCCATAGCCTATGTCCCAAATGCATGAACACCCAGGGCTTTGTGTCCAGGTATTTCCTGGTCCCCAAATAGACAGGAAGTTGGCGCCCCATACTAGATCTGCATAATCTCAATCAATTTCTCAGGATGCGCAAGGCCCAGATGGTCACTCTGAGCCAAATCCATCCATACATGGAGCAGGACATATGATTCAGCTCTCTAAACCTCCAGGATGCCTTCTTCCACATTCCAGTCCATGTGTCCCACTGGCTGGCAGAACCACTGGTTCCATGCAAAGGGGGTTCTTTATGAGTTCTGGGTCATGCCTTTTGGCCTCTCCTCAGCCCCCAGGGTCTTCATCAAGTGCACTGCAGTGGTGGCAGCCTTCCTGCAGCACCGAGGAGTCTGTGTCTTTCCATACTTGGATGATTGGCTGATTGCCGGATCGTCTCGAGAGGCAGCGGAGAGGTCCAGGAACCTGGCCCTCCTGACCTGCTCAACCTTGGGCCTCATGATCAACCCTGCCAAGTTGGAACTCAACACCTTACAGGTCATACACTTTATTGTGGAAGAGCTCAACCCCCTCCGGGCCAAGGCTGTACTCCCTGTGGACCAGGCAGCGGATCTTACCTCCTTTGCCCTATTGTTTCAGGTTGGGCACGCACAACCTGCCTGTGACTTCCTTGTAACTGCTGGGGTACATGGCATTCTGCACCAGCATGGTCAGATGGGCCCACTGGTGGATGTGCCAGCTGAAGTGGGAGCTGGCCGGCCTGTGGTCTCAGCGTTTAGGTCACCTGGACCAACTAGTCATGTGTGGGATGCCATACAGTTGTGGCTCATCCCGGAACTTCTTGAGGAAGCAGACCCATTCATCCGCCCAGAGCCCACAGTCACCCTAATGACCGGCATATCTCTGGTGGGACTGGGCGCGCACTTGGGGGACCACAGAGCCCATGGGCTCTGGACCCCCAAAGAGTCTTTGTTACCACATCAGCATTCTGGAGCTCTGTGCAGTACGCCTTGCTCTGACGGAATTCTCTTCATTCATCCAGGGTCAGGTTATGCAGGTCAAGAAGGACAATACCACCACTATGTACTACCTGAACAAGCAGGGTGGAATGCATTCCCTTCAGTTGTGTTGGGATGCCCTCCGCAGTTGGACCCTCGTACGCAGCTAGGGTGCCAAATTCCTGGCAATTCATGTAGCCGGAACCTGCAACCAGCTAGCTGACATCCTCAGCCGGGTGGACGAGGTGTCTCAAGAGTGGTCACTACATCAGGAGGTGGTGGACCAGCTGTTCTCCCAGTGGGGCACTCCCTTGATCAACCTGTTCGCCTCCTGGGAGAACACAAAGCTGAGGTTATTCTGTGCCTGCCCCTCTCAGTGTGGGACACTGCTGGGGGATGTCATCATGAGGCCCTGGACCCCAGGCCTCCTTTATGCCTTCCCCCCCTTTCCCCTGATCCACAGTGTTGGTCAAGGAGAAAAAGGACAAGGCACAGATGATTCTGGTAGCCCCAGACTGGCCACGCCAGTTCTGGTACCCAGATCTCCTTAGCCTCAGCAGTAGGCCTCCATGTTGACTGCCCCTACATCCAGATCTGCTTTCCAGTCATGAGGAAAAGGTCTTACACCTGGACCTTCAGTCCCTGCAATTGACAGCCTGGTTACTGAGCAGCTAGAGGTCCAGGCTTTGGGTCTCTTTGAAGAGGTTCTCCATGTTGTGGAAGTCTTCTGGAATGAGTCAACCCTCCAGTGCTACACCTTCAAATGGAAGTTTTCCATTTGGTGCCAGAGCAGGGAGATAGACCCCATGGCATGCCCCTTGGCTAGCATTCTGAACTGTCTTTGGCCCCTCTCACAGTCGGACCTGAGGTTGATGACCCTTAAGGTGAATCTGGCAGCTATCTCTCCATACTGGGCGTGGGCTGGTATGCCAAAGTTAGCCCAGAAGAAGGTGGTCGGGTGCTTCCATAAGGGCCTTGCCCACCTGTCCCTGCCACTGCATGAACCACCACCACCTTGGGACTTGTTGCTGGAACTGGCAGTGCTCATGGGCAAGTCATTCAAATCGATGCACAGGTGTGACATCTCCCACCTGTCATAGAAGACCACCTTCTTGGTGACTATCACCTCCGTCAGAAGGATCAGTGAGTTCCAGGCACTCTTGGTGAGGTCTCTGTATTAGGTGTTCTGTAGGGACAAGGTTTTCCTCTACCCCAACCCGAAGTTCCTCCTGAAGGTTGCTTCAGAGTTTCACCTTAATCAGGCTATTAAGCTCCTGGTGTGCTTCACCACTCCAACCTCGGATGCAGGGCACAGGTTTGATACGTTGGACCTGAGGAAAATGCTCCCTTATTATAAGGAGCACACGACTGGAGTTTGGGGAGAGGTTCACCAGCTTTTTGTCACCTATACTGAAGCCACACCTGGCAGACTGGCAGCTAAGCAGATGATTGGCAACTGGATTGTATTCTGCATCAACCTCTGCTGTAGGTTGACTGGTAGGGAGCCTCCCGTAGGCTTCAGTTTCATTCCACCAAACATACTGCTGCCTCGGTGGCTGCTTCCAGGCACGTTCCTATCCAGATCTGCATGACTGCTACCTGGAAGTCAGAACACACCTTCATTTCCCACTACCACATCAACCTTGAATCATGCCAGGATGCTGGTTTTGGGACCTCAGTTCTCCAACCCCTGTTTGCCAAGTAGGGGTGTCCACCTCCTCCAAGAGAATTGCTAGGAGTCTGCCTAAGTGTGGATAGTGCACCATATCCACACCTCTAGAAATAACAGTTTTAGGGACGTGGATATGTTGTTCAATCCACACTGTCTGGCAGGTTCCTTGCCGCTTTAAATCTTGCCGGAAGGTCTTCAAGCTGGCTCCTCCCACCCACCTGGGTGGAAAACCCTCAGCTCCGCCCCATGACGACAGATCTTCCTTACCGCTTGGAAGCTCAGATTCCCTCCTTAGCGCTCTGCGTTTTAGGCCTGGATCCACACTCTTGAACTTCGAAACTTATTTTAAAATTTACAAGACTTGAGTCTTACGTCTTGCCTCGCGGCTGCGATGGACAAATCGGCTCCCGGCTTCTGTCGGTGCCCGTGTGGGCAGAAGATGTCCCGGACCAATCCGCACTCCACATGCATCTACTGCCTGGGGCTTGGCCACGACTCGCAGGCTTGCAAATTGTGCAAGTCCTTTTTGGCTTTGGTCTTGGAGGACCGCGCTGCCAGACTTCTTCTCGGGCGACCCGAAAAATGGTATCCGCAGGTCAAGTCTAAGGAGGCCCATTGGGCGGTGTCTGTGGTGGCAGGCTCCACGGAACAGTTGGAGCAATTGATTGCCCTCGAGGAGGAGGCGACCCAGGCCACTTCTTCTTCCTCCCCAGCCGCGGCATTTATCCCGCTGTCTTTGGACTCCTCCTACATGACTTCATTTAAGGAGCTTTGCCAGTCCCTCTCCACCAAGGGAGAAGAGCCATCAAGACATTCCAGTCGGTCCAAGAAGAAGGACTCTAAGGGTAAGTCCCACTGTCGACGTTCGTGGGAGCAGGAGAGATCCCCTTCACTGGATCGTCGACTCTCGACTTCGGTCGTGGTTGCGGCTGCAGCCGCTGGCTTCATGGTGCCCCCGTCAGGTCAGCCGGCCGAGACATCCGTTGATGTGGTCGAGATTTTTTTCGACCCGTCAGACGGCTTGTTGACTGGAGAAGCCGACAACCCTACTTCACCGGTTCCCCCGGTGGAATCCGAGGACTTGCCTGTGCCTCCTGTGCTGGAGTCCCTGGTTAAGGTCCCTGCACCGAGGGAGGAGCGGGATTCCCCTGTCCCCTCTCTGACCCACCCTCGGAATCCCTGAAGGTCTCGGTCTCAGTCCTCTTCCAGGTTCAGCCGGTCCTGCTGACGTCAGCAGTCTCAGCACCATGGAAAGTGGCGTCGCCGCTCATCCTCCTCGTCCTCTTTGAAGGATAGGCTCCGGCACAAGTTGTGTCGGCGCTACGAGGATTTAATGTGGCAGCAGCTCTTATTGTCCAGAAATAAGCCGACTCCATCGCCTTCTCCAGCCATTAAGTGGCTGTCACCGGAGCAGCTGAAACAACCCCTCGTAGTGGTCGAGGAGCCGACCCCAGCACCGGTTGTTCGGCCGAGGCTGGCTGCTCCACCCATTGTGGTGGAACCTCCACCTCCCCAACCGAAGACTGGAGCCCCGACCAAGGATTCTCTGTCCAGTCAGGGCTTGCCCCACAGGTTGTCGGTCACCCTCACTCCTGATCGACCTCAGCAGGTGGAGGGTGGCTCAGGTGCCTGGCAGCTGTTTGCAGACTCCTCGGAGTCTGACGACGACTCGTCCCTGTTCTCCAGGCCGCTTGACCTGGAGTCTGCAGGGGGCCAGTTGGTGGATGAGAGCCCATCCTCATTTTTAGGTTTGCTTCAGCTCATCTCGGAGTCCACTGGGATGCAGCTCAAACCCATTTCAAAATGGACCAAGTATCCCCTCACAGAGATACTGGACCAAGGGGGTTCCCCTACGGAGACCTTTCCGGTGGCCAAAGCCATTGTTGGCCCGGCCCTGGAGTTGTGGCAGCAGCCAGCATCTTGTCCCGCGCCTTCAGCCAGGATGGCTCAAAAGTACGCAATCCCCACCAGCTCACTCTCCGGTTTCTCGGAGCATCCCTCTGCGGAGGGGTTAGTGACCGATAGCGTTTTCTGGTGCTCCGGGAACACTCGGGACATGGACAAACCACCCGATAAGGAATCCAAAAAGCTGGATTACGCGGGGCGGAAGGTTTACACTGCTTCCTCCCTAGGTCTTCGTCAGGCTAGCTTGGCAGTTCTGATGGCATATTTCTCACACACCCTTATGGGTTCCCTGAATGAGGTGATTCCTCATCTCCCGGCTGACCTTCAGATGACGGTCAAGCAGGTGCGGGATCAGGGAAGGGCGGTGGCAAAACAGCAGCTCCAAACTTCGTTGGACATTGATGATTCGTGTGCCCGATCAATAGCGGCCGCAGTGGCCATGCGCCACAGAGCTTGGCTGTGGATCTGCACCTTCACGATGGACTCCCAGCACAACCTGGCAGATGTTCCCTTCATGGGCACTGACTTGTTTGGGCCGGGGGGTGGAAGGCCATCTCCAGAGGATCGAGAAGTCCAATGTCACCTTGGACTTGGTCATGTCTGCCCAGAAGGACAAAGGCCGCCAGCAGCAGCGTAAGCCCTTTCGCCCTTCCGCCCCTGTGGCACGTCCGGCCCAGCAGCACCAGCACCAGGGCCAGCAGGCATGCACTTGGCACCCTAAGGCCAAGTCTGCCGCTTCCTCCAGTAGGAAGCCTGGAGGCAAGGGTCCAGGAGGTCCCTCAGTGGGCCTTTCCTCCAAGCCTGTCCAGTGACGGGTTGAGGAGTGTCGCCCCCAACCTCGTCACTCCTCCCGGGATTCCCCCCATGGGGGAACAGCTCCACCACGGGGTCTGCCTCTGGAATTCTAGCAGTTCCCTCCTGATCGAGCCGCCGTCACTCCATGGGGGGCAATGGGTTCTGAGTCCTCTCTATCAGCTCGTCTAGCCGACATTGCCCTGCTCCTCCAGAAGGAGGTGATCAGCGAGGTGGCGGACCCTCCTCCAGACCCAGGGTTTATGTCCAGGTACTTCCTGGTCCCAAAACGGACGGGGGGCTGGTGCCCCATTCTCGACAAGTTCCTAAGGCCGCGCACCTTCAGGATGGTCACTCTGGCTCAGATCATTCCATCCTTGGAACTAGGCATGTGGTTTTGTTCTCTGGATCTTCAGGACGTGTTCTTTCACATCCCAATCTGTCCGACTCATCAGCGATTCCTCCGCTTCCGAGCAGAGGGATCTCTTTACGAGTTCCGAGCCATGCCCTTCAGCCTCTCTCCAGCTCCCAGGGTCTTCACCAAATGCATGGCAGTGGTGACAGCATTCCTGCGGCACTGAGGGGTCCAGGTGTACCCTTACCTGGACGACTGGCTGATTGCAGCCCCCTCCAGGTTGGAGGTGAAGTGGTCCAGGGTCCTGGCCCTCCAGGTCTGCTCTCAGATTGGCATCCTCATCAATGAGGCCAAGTCGGAACTCATGCCATCGCAGGTGATTCAGTTCATCGGGGCAGAGCTTGACTCTCTTCGAGCCAGAGCCTGGCTCCTGGCGGACAAGGCCGAGGTCCTTTCCTCCTTTGCCCAGTCATTTCTGGTTGGGCAATTGCACTCTGCCCAGGACTTCCTGCACCTTCTGGGCCTCATGGCGGCTTGCACCAGCGTGGTCCTTTGGGCCTGCTGGCATATGTGTCCCCTGCAATGGGGGCTGGCCTGCCAATGGTCACAGCGCTCCGGTCCTCTGGATCAGCCAGTGACGGTGACCCAGGAGATGTGGGATGGCATACAGTGGTGGCTCGTTCCAGCTCATCTGCAGGAGGGTATCCCATTTGTCCGCTCCAAGCCGACATTCACTCTAATGACCAATGCCTCTCTGAAGGGTTGGGGTGCCCATCTGGGGGAGCTCAGGGCCCACGGCCTCTGGTCCCCTCACGAGTCTCAATGCCACATCAACCTGCCGGAGCTCCAAGTGGTGCATCTAGCCCTCACCGCCTTCGCTCTATTTGTACGGGGTCAAGTGGTTCAGGTCCAGATAGACAACACCACGACCATGTACTACCTCAACCGACAGGGCGGGACGCACTCCTTGCCTCTGTGCAAGGAGGCTCTCTGCACTTGGTCTCTCGTGATCAGCCTGGAGGCAGATCTCCTAGCCATCCATGTGGCAGGAGCCTCCAACAGTCTGGCCGGTGCCCTCAGCTGGATAGGCGCTGCATCTAACGAGTGGTCTCTCCTGGCAGAGGTAGTACAAGATCTGTTCTCCCATTGGGGCACCCCTCAGATGGACCTGTTCACCTCCAGGAAGAATATGAAGCTGAGGCTGTTTCATGCCGGCCCCCGTCAGCAGGGCTCACTGCAGGGGGATGCCTTCTTGAGGCTGTGGACCCCGGGCCTCTTCTACGCCTTCCCTCCATTTCCCTTGATCCACAAGGTGCTTCTCAAGGCGAAGAGGGACAAGGCGCAGGTGATTCTGGTAGCCCCAGACTGGCTCCACCAGATCTGGTACCCAGGTCTCCTCAGCCTCAGCTCCAGGCTCCCGAGGCAGCTTGCCTGGACCTGATCTCAGTCAACAAGGAGAAGGTTCTCTATCTGGACCTTCAATCCCTGCACCTGACGACCTGGTTCCTGAGCGGCTAGAGTTCCAGGCCTTGGGTCTTTCCGATGAGGTCCTCAACATTGTTGAGGCATCCCGTAAGAGGAACTGACCCAAAAATGCTTTGCCTTTAAATGGTAGAGATTCTCCATTTGGTGTCAGGACAAGGGGTTGGACCCTTCTTCCTGTCCATTGGCTAGCATTTTGGACTACCTGTAGTTCCTTTCTCAGCTAGGGCTTCGGTCGATGACCCTTAAGGTGCACCTGGCAGCCATCTCTGCTTACCGGGGATGGGCTGGCAAGCAGTCGGTGGCGCAGGAGAAGGTGGTCGGGTGCTTTTTCAAAGGCCTTGATCACATATCCCTTTCGGTGCGAGAACCTCCACCTCCATGGGATCTACTACTGGTATTGGCTAAGCTCATGGGCAAGCCATTCAAACCGATGCACAGGTGTGATATCTCCCACCTGTCGTGGAAGACTGCCTTCTTGGTGACTATAATGTCAGCCAGAAGGATGGGAGAGCTCCAGGCGCTTTCCATTGAGTCTCCTTATCTGGTCTTCCACAGGGACAAGGTTGTCCTGCGCCCCCACCCGAAATTCCTTCCGAAGGTGGTGTCGGAGTTTCACCTTAACCAGGTGTTGACTCAGCTGGTGTTCTACCCCAATCACATCTCAGAGGCCGAATATAGGCTCCATACTCTGGACCCTAGAAGAGCGCTTGCTTATTATAAGGAGTGGATGGCTGAAGTTTGGGGAGAGTTTGCCAGCTGTTTGTCACCTACACTGAAGCCGCACCTGGCAGACCTGCAGCCAAGCGGACGATAAGCAGGTGGGTCACCTCCTGCATAGATCTCTGCTATAGGTTGGTGGGCATGGATCCTCCCAAAGGGATAAGAGCTCATTCTACCCGCCATACCGCTGCTTCGGTGTCTGCTTCTAGGGACGTCCCAATCCAGTAAATCTACAGGGCTGCTACCTGGAGGTCAGCACACACCTTTATTTCTCATTACCACATTGACCTTGAGTCGTGCCGGGATGCTGGTTTTAGGACCATGGTTCTCCAGTCCTTATTCCCTAAGTAGGGGGTGCGTGCCTTGCCTCCCTCCTCCCAGAGAACTGCTAGGAGTCTGCCAGACAGTGTGGATTGAACAACATATCCATGTCCCTAGAAATACAGGTTACTCACCTGTAACAGGAGTTCTAGGAGTGGTATATGTTGTTCATCCACACGACCCACCCGACCTCCCTGGCTTCGACGCGCAACCTGGCTTCCTTGGGCTAGATCTGGCGTCATGGGGTGGAGCCGAGGGTTATCCACCTGGGTGGGTGGGAGGAGCCAGCTTGAAGACCTTCCGGCAAGATTTAAAGTGGCAAGGAACCTGCCAGACAGTGTGGATGAACAACATATACCACTCCTAGAACTCCTGTTACAGGTGAGTAACCTGTATGTACTCACCTGTAACCGTAGTTCTAGTAGTCGTATATAGTGCACATCTGCATAACCTACCCGATGTCCCCTGGCAAGTGGCACACAGATCCCTGCTTCTAGGGTGCAAGATCTGACGTCATGGGGTTGAGCCGAGGAGCATACCACTCAGGTGGGTGGGAGGAGGTTAGCCTGAAAATGTTCTGGCTGGTCTTAAAAGGAAAGGAAAGGAAGACTGCCCAAGCCTCCATACTCCCAAGCATGTGGCTTTCTCCCTGGGTCTCATATTACATTTAATTCTCCTGGGTCGCACCTGAAAATAGGCATGTTTGTCTAGTGTGCTTACCTGGTCAACACAAGCTAAATAAATAAATAAATAGATATCAGCTCTGTGACACCTTTGAGGTTGATTATCCCATTAAGACAGGTGGAAGCGAGTTCCTACTTCCGCAAGAATATGCCAGTCCCCTGTTCCTTCCTTAATTACACAAAAGCTGACGCCATTTGAGTTGCCCAATTTTCCCAATGTTCTCCACAGTCAGTTTTCAGTGTTTCCTTTTATGGCTAGACTTAAAAGACAATTGCATAGCCTGGAGGGATGGTGATCTAAAGCCTTGGATCCCCAGAGGTTTCCTCCACAGACAGTTTTTTTCTCCTCCGTGCTAAAGGTCATAATTATTAGATAGGTAGTTTGCATTTGTAGTTTTTCCACCAGTCAAATTGGGATCTGAATGGTGCTCCTTCCCTTGGTACAGCCACGTCCTTCTCTTGCTCCATAGCGAATGATGTACCAATGGTTTTCTATGCCTTCAGCTCTGAAGTTTTTGGGCTTCTTCCCAAAGTTACCTTCAACCAAGGGACCTTGCTCCTGTGGCACCTCCAGGGTGCAGCCCTCCTCAAGAGGGTTCCATGCCATCGTACCCCAAAAGGGTGGAACAGAGAGGGCAAAATTTCACATACACATATCCAAGAATAACTTCTTCCTTAGTAGCACAAACACTATCATGTTGCACAAGCATCCCATGCACTTAGTTGTCTGCTGGACCAGAGGACCCCATTATTCTTCCAGCCAACTTGACAGCTTATCCTGGTTTAGCCCCTTGTTTGTTATATCCCCCAGGTCCTTTTCCACCGCAGAAGGAGGAGCCCCACCCACCGTGTAGGTGCGTTCTCAGTTTTTCCTCCCCAAGTGTAGTACCTTACATGTGGCCACATTGAATTTGAGACTCTAGGAGTCCAACCAGTCATACAGCTTGTTCAGGTTCTTTTGAAATTTGTTCCCGTTCCCAAAGGCGTCCACCACCTAGCCAGCTTAATGTCATCAGTGAATGTAAGTCGCTTGCTGGAGACCCCAGTTTCCAGACCATTGCTGAAAATGTTGAACAACTATGCCCCAGCACCACTCTCTAAAGGACACAACAGAACAAAAAAGAGCAAGAAACACAATGTGTCCACCAAATGTGGCTTTATTGTGAGGAAAGTGCAAAATGTGAAAACGGCCGTGGTGTGAGGAGCTAGATGATATAGAGCGAATGTGTATTGGACAATATGTAACTCTAAGGATCTGCTCTTCATGAATTTGTACCAGTTATGTGTGTTCTTATTTGTGTACTATTATAGCACTTTCACTAGGTAAAATGATGGAGTTCATGATATCTTAGGTTTGAATCCCACCTTATTACCCACATGTCACAAGAATAATTTTGTAATGGACCACCATGATAGGTTGGTACCAGGATGTGATGGGTATATAACAGGCGGGAACACATCAGTAGCCTGCCCCCTCATGAAGCTCATAGCAAAGCACTGGGGTGTCTGGTGTGAAGCCAGACTAGCTCCTTTCACCACAGCTGTCTTCACAATTTGCATTTTTCTCACAATAAAGCCGCATTGTGAAGAATAGTAAGCGATCATGGGACACTTTGTGTATGAAAGGGGCTATATATAAAACCAAATTATATTTTTTATTCTACAGTCCCCTGTATCACCAGTGCCTAAGTATTTTCTTTGTAAAGTGTTTATGGGTACAAGGTGTATGAAAGGTTCTGTATAAAACTAAATTTTGTTCTGTTCTTCAGTCTCTGCATCACCAGTGCCTAAGAATTTTTCTTTATGTTTATGCCTCCTCCTGCCTAAGGATAGGTCCTCCTTCCACTGCTGCCAATGCTTATAGTTTGTATGTTGGCTTGTGCTTGCACAGCCAACATATTGCATTAGTAGCAGATTTGGAGGCGTGGTCACTGTTGGGCAAATCCAGGGCACGCATCAGTAGGTGCATCCCTCATTCCCCAATAAACCAGCATGCAGGCACCACACCAGGAATACATAATGTAGTGAGCACATCTAAGAAAAGGTCCGCTGCAATGACTGCCAAGCTCGTCATGCAGCGGCACCGAAACACTCCCTCCCTACGTGCCTTTCCTGGTGAAGCCCTTCAATTAACATGGCGGCGCTGACTGCCGCCGCGTGGAGAGCTGACTTCAGGAGTGCCCAATCCCCCTGTAGGCATGCCCCAACCCACATCATTTGCCGATGGGGGAGCCCACTCCCTGTCGGCATAATGCACCCCCCCATTTCAAGCATGTGCTAAGGGAGTGCCCAATCCCCTTCGGCATCATGTCCCCCCTTCCCAGTTTAATTTGCTCCCTGTCGGCATAATGTTGCCCCCATTTGTTGTGTCGCCGGGATGCCCAATACCCGTCCAGCTACAGAACCCCCAAAAAAAAACACTCAGGTGGCACACTGGAGCCCTCCCCAGCGTGCCAAATGCCCCGAAAAAGAAAACTGCCTAGCAATGTTTTATTTTAAACCTGCAAAGCAGAAAACGGTCCCTCGTCGACCGTGGCCGCCCCCAACCCGCACTCCACCCTCGCGCCCCTGCCTCCCACATCCCTCACCCCATACTTACCCGAACATGGCACAACAATCTTCGGAGGACCGGGAACACGTCTGCACTCTTCAAAGCCAACCGCGAACTAAAGAAATGCCGGTAAGCTGTATAATGGCATAAATAGGGTGTTTTCAACTTTGGTGCATATCTTGGGCATTTTTAGGAATTTTGGTACAAAATTTTCAACATGGGGTTATTGGGACCCCTCCTCATGAATTCAGTCACTGCCATGACATTATTTGGTCCCGAAAGGTGATTTTGCAGTCACTGCGCAGAATCACCTTTCTGGACAGAGTAATGAAACGACAGTACCACTGTTCATGAGGGGGGCTCTCAAAAAGTCTATGTTGCAAATTTTGTGGAAAAAATCAAAAAAATGGCTGTTTTACGGGTGTTCGTTGCGCAGTTTCCACACACTCTTGTAACTTCATAAATTTGTAATATTTTCACTCCAGATTTTCAAAATTGGCATTTTCCCACACTTCCTTATGTACAGCTGTCATTTTATATATCCTGGCCAAAATGTGTTTTTGCACTTCCAGCGCAGAATATGCGTGGTCGCTGTGTGAAATCAATTTTTGGGACAGTTTGAGAAAATGACAGTGATACTGTTCATGAACAGAGATCCTAAAATGCCTATGTTGAAAATTTGGTGATGAACGTCCATAGAATGACTGTGTTACAAACGTGTGTTGCACAGTTTCCACGCACCCTTGTAACTTTGCAAATCTGCAATATTTCCATGCCAGATTTTCAACACTGGCAATTTTTCACACCTCCTTATGAACAGTACAGCTGTCATTTTTCACAGCCTACCCAAAATGTGTTTCCACACCTGTGGCGCACAATGGCATGGTCGCTGTGGGAAATCAACTTTTAGGACAGATTAACAAAATCGCAGCACCACTGTTCATGAGGGGAGGTCCCAAAATGCCTATGTTAAACATGTGGCTAAAAAATTCCCCAAAATAATTGGCTTACAGATGTGTGTTGTGCAGTTTCTATGCATGCTCATGACTTCACCAATTTTTCATATTTTCACTCCAGATTTTCAACTTTGCCATTTTTTTTACACCTCCTCATAACAATACAGTTGTCATTTTTCACATCCTGCCCAAACATGTGTTGTCGCCAAATGGCATAGCCGCTGTGCAAAACTGCCTTTCAGCTAACAAACTGATTGTGCCGCTTTTCATGCGGTGGGGTCACAAAAAGCCTATGTTGAAAATTTGGAGTGAAAATACCAACAAATGCCTATGACGTTAGGGTTTCCAGCTGTAACACCCCACCCTGTAGAGACTGCCAGGCATCAGAGGTGTGACTTGGGATCATTGGCTATAATGCTCACACCATTCCACCCCCACCCTGCAGCCAGTGACAGGCATCAAGGTGTGCCTTGGAGTGTTTGGCCCTAAAGTTCACGCCATTCTCCTATATTACACCCGTCTCAGCATATTTCGTTATGGAATAGGGTAAGTATAAGGCCCAAAGATCCCAAAGCACGCCACAACACTTGTCAGTGTCTACAGGGTAGGGTGAGGCCCATTCTCCTATACTGCACCCGTCTCGGCATATTTCCTTATGAAATGTGGTAAGTATAAGGCCCAAAGACCACAAAGTGTCTACAGGGTAGGGTGAGGTAAAATGGCATGAGTGTTATAGCTGACGACCCAAAGGCACACCCCAACGCCTGTCAGTCTCTGCAGGGTGTGGGTGGGGTTGGCGTCAGTTCAATACTTCACTGCCATTCCTATTATGCATCTCTAACTCCTGCACTACCAATGCCAATGCCAGTGAGACAACATTCGGCATCGACAAACGCTTGTTTTTATTATTTTTAATAAGGAAATATTGTTTTCTTCTTTTTTTTAGACTTTTTATTTGTAAAAATTTTATGAAATACAGCAAGTACAATATTTGCTTAAGATT
Organism: Neoceratodus forsteri; assembly: GCA_016271365.2. Classification (NCBI taxonomy): domain Eukaryota; kingdom Metazoa; phylum Chordata; order Ceratodontiformes; family Ceratodontidae; genus Neoceratodus; species Neoceratodus forsteri. The sequence continues at coordinate 365,130,224 of CM028137.1, forward strand.
ATACAAAAGGCAAAGAACATGTACTTCAGCATGAAAATGTACGGGCTCTATATGACAAGCTCTGGTCAGAGCCAGTTATGCTGTGGAGAGCTTTTGGGATGCGTTTACCCATTATTTCTAATGAATTTGCACAATGCAGATCTGCTGAGAGGCAGTTTCAATGTGGTCTTCCTTTTACACAGTTTTACAATGTATTTTCCTAGAATATGCCTGCTGATTACTATATATTTAGCCTGGATAGTTCACAGAGGAAATGATATCTTATTTTCGGGTGCTGGAACACTGGCAGTAGGATGCTGGAATGTGTCATACATAGGCATGAGCTGTGTGCAGGCGATAATGCCCAGTGGCCATATACCTCAGGGGCTCACATGCGGATCCACCATCCCGGTGCCGTTGCACTGCTCAGTGTGGGTGACAGCCAATGCTGTACCCACTCACATAGGTCCCAGAACAGGCATGTTACAGCCAGCCTCCCATTCGTTTGTACAGTCGGGGGAACAGCGGATGCACTATCCATAGCCTGGAGCATACACTGCAAATGGCATTGCAGGATATCGCACCCCATTTTACACAGGGGAACGAGGGAGAGTGTGGGTCTGCAGCGGTGTGTGACAGCAGGAAGATACAGCATCGACAAGGCATACATTGGAGGTATGTCAATTCCCTCTTACGGTTTGCCAGGGACATACACACGGCTGCATACACTGGTGGGTCTGCAGCTTGCATAGTGCCCTGATGCATGGTACAGCCACTTGGGTCATTCTGGAGTGCAGGTTCCTGGCTCGGGTCCAGTGCAGTCGGTGGCTGGCAAGGTGTGGAGGGCAGTGCCAGTCTCCGCAACAGGTCGGGTATGGGGGGGGAGTGGGGGTGTCTGCTTACCAAGGCAGTGGGTGGGGAGCCTCTGTGCTATGGATATGGGCTGTGGTTTCCTGTGGTGTGATTGGGTCTAGGGGGCCCTACACTATGGAGCTCTTCATGGACTGAGTTGGATCGATCGGGGATGGGAGGGGGTACCTGTAGTCCACCAAGGCTGCCAGGCTGCTGTGCACCTGAGTGCACTTCCATAGCCCACCTGTGGGTGGGTGGCTGGCCAGGTTAGGCCATCTATTCATGGCCTAACTGTGGGCCGCACTGCTCTGGACTGCGAGGGGCGAGTTCCCACTGAGTATGTTGCAGTGTGGCATATGCATGGGAACGCACCCTTGACTTACACGGCATACTATCTGTGTGCACCCTGGCCCATTCCCCTGTGGCTGGCGCATCCCACATATTTGAATATCACGCTGCAACGCATTGCTGGAGTTGTGTGGCACATCTCCCTTTTCTGCCAGGATGCGCAGCGCAGCTCCTTTGAATATGAGGGCCCTGGACTAGGCTACACTGAAGAAATACATTATCAAAATGGTAAAATCATGACTCCACTGAAAACAAGATATTGCATCTAATCTGGGACAGCCTGAGTAAATACAGTGCAAAAATGTGTAAATGAAGAAGCCTATGACAATGAGATGTAGCATCTCCCCTTGCACTATCCAGGATACAAAATATAGGATAAGAAATATTTAAAGGAAATCTACTCTAAACTGAACGTCTCTGTGTTTACTGGCATAAGCAAACAGTTTCTTTAAGCAATAATGCACAAGAGGGTGTGGGTCGTGCTGGGATAACCTCACGCCTGGGCAGTTGGGCACAAGGTCGCAGGTCGAGTGCATCCAATATCCCAGAAGTGAGGTTATCCCAGCATGACCCACACTCTGGAGTACATTATTGTTATTATACAATGGCTCTTCATTGTACAAAATAAAAAAAAAACATTTAAAAACATTTTTAGTAGATTTTTAGTGTGGCAATATATCTGTTTCTTAAGAGAAGATGCAAACAAGGCAACAAAAAATCAATACAGTGAGGCTGTGCTCAGATAACCTCACTGTTGCCAAAAGCAGCCAGCCAATCAGGTTTCAGGATTTGTTATTGCCATTGTATAATTATTGTTTTATAACATATTAGAATGCAGTATTTATTTTGAATGTTGTGGCCATGAGGATGATGTGTACAGAGTGTGTGTGTGTGTGTATGTGTGTGTGTGTGTGTGTGTGTGTGTGTGTGTGTGTAGCCAGGATACAAAATATAGGATAAGAAATATTTAAAGAAAATCTGCTCTAAACTGAACTTCACTGTGTTCACTGACATAAACAGTTTCTTTATTGTTTTATAACATATTCGAATGCAGTATTTATTTTGAATGTTGTGACCATGAGGATGGTGCGTACAGTGTGTGTGTGTGTGTGTGTGTATTTGCTGTAGCTCAATATATTTTTTTCTCAAAAAGCGCAGCAGAAAATGCCTGCTGATTGCTACATATTTAAAACTGGGCAGTTCACTGAAGACCTGGCATATGTCAGAGACAGTGCTATTATACAATGGCTCTTTGTTATACAAAATAAAAAAAAAACATTGTGGCCCAGATATTCAAAAGGGTTGCTCCATGCGCAACAGGGTTGCGCATGCGCAAGTCCTACATTGCGCCATTCTGCGATATTCAGCAGGAGGCAGTTGCTCCACTGACAACAGGTTGCGCAAAAGAACAATGCAAATGAATGCATGCTCAACAGGAGGGAAGGAACCATGCATAACCCTCGCAACCCGATATTCAGTCGGGTTTGCAGAGTTGTCTATCGCAACCCCAACCTGCGCCTGCACAACCTTGAGCCCAAAAAAGGATCAAGGTTGAGGGCCACCCACAGGTGAGCTGCTGTATTGCAGGGCGCAACACAGCAGCTACCTGGCTTCGGCCCCCAGCACTCGATCCCTATACCCCCCCACCAGCCGATCGCGGTCATAACGTAACATGAACCCCCGCCCACATCTCCACAAGCCCGATCGCGGGCATACAGTTATGAACCCCCCTCGCCCACACATCTCCCGAAGCCGATCGCCCGGGCATTACAGTTACATGAACCCCCACCCCACACATCTCCCGAAGCCCGATCGCGGAGCAGGCGTATATGAACCCCCAGTGCCCGATCAGAGGAGATGTAACCCAACCCGAATATCTCCTGGTGGTCAGTGGACCGTAAAGCCCGATTAGGGCAGAATGTCGCGTTACAACCCCCAAACATCTCCCTGGTATCTGAGTGTCCCCCCACACTCCACGAAGCCCCTCCACCCCGCTCCCCCACAGCCGGCGGGCGGCAGCATCCCCTGTCCAGAGGGGGAGAAGAAGAGAGAGAGAGACTTCAGAGGGACCCACAAGAAATGTACAGTCCCAGAAATCCTTAATATTTTTTTTTCCTGGCTTTGATGTGGCTGTGTGTACAAAACAAGGGCAGCAGGCTAGCAAAATAAATCTTTGACTTGTGAGATCCAATCATGAATCACAATCACTTATTAATGTTTATTCATGATTTTGTCCAGATGGAGGAGAGAGAGAGACTGCAGTGAGCCCATGAGAAATGTAACAGTCCCCGAAATCTCAATTTTTTCCTGGCTTCAGTGTGGCTGTGTGTACAGAGCAAGAGCAAGCTGGCAAAATAAATCTTTGACTTGTGCTGTCCAGAGGGAAAGAGAGATAGAGAGACTGCAAAGGACACCATGAGAAATTGAATAGTCCCAGAATCCCAAATACAAATTTTTTCCTGGCTTCAGTGTGGCTGTGTGTACAGGGCAAGGGCAGCAGGCTGTCAAAATAAATATTTGACTTTTGCCATTCAGAGGGGAGAGACAGCGAAACTGCAGGGGGAACCATGAGAAATTTAACAGTACCAGAAATCCCAAATCATTGTTTTCCCTTTCTTCAATGCGGTTGTGTGTACAGGACAAGGGAAGCAGGCTGTCAAAATAAATCTTTGACTTGTGCCATCCAATCATGACTCACAATCACTTGTTAACATTCATTCATGATTTCATTCAGAGGGAGAGAGAGAGAGAGAGAGAGAGAGAGAGAGAGAAAGACACTGCAGAGGGGCCCACAAGAAATCTAACAGTCCCAGAAATCCAAAATATTTTTTTTTCCTTGCTTCAGTGTGGCCATGTGTACAAGGCAAGGGCAGCAGGCTAGCAAAGTAAATGTTAGATTTGTGCCATCCAGAGGTGAGAGAGAGAGAAACTGCAGGGGGCCCACAAAAAATGTAATAGCCCAAGAAATCCCAAATACATTTTTTTCCTGGCTTCAGCATGGCTGTGTGAACAGGGCAAGGGCAGCAGGCTGTCAAAATAAATCTTTGGCTTGTGCCATCCAATCACGAATCACAATCACTTCTTAGCATTCATTAATGATTTCATGTATTAGAAAAAAATATGTTCAGACAAACAACATACAAGTTAATACACCTGTGCTGCTGGCCGTGGGTGGCCCAGGGGATAATCTGACTTTGTGACTTGTAGCAGGCTGTTTACAGTACAACACAAGTAAAGTACAACTACTGTACACACAAGTGTCATCATCATCATCACTCATTCCCCATTATTCCTCCTTATTATCATTACGTTTATAGTATATCACAATACATTATGTACTTGTATAAGCATTAACCAGCCCCCAGTGTGGGACTGTGCTGCATGCGACTATGCTCCAGATGTGTCTGCATCTCCAATTCAAATTCTGAAGCACATGTAACAGATGCTGAATTTGGTCACTTAACAATAACTAACTGTACTGCAGGAGTCAGTCAGGTAATCTTGGAAGGAAGTGGTGGTGGACTGCTGTGCTGTCAGTGTGCTGTGTACAATCATGAGTCATGACAGCAAATTTTTCCCAGGCTTGTGGGTGGGAGTCATCGGAAGGACATCACATTAGATGGATTGTTTTTTATAGGTTAGAATTCTAAGAAAAAATGGATCAAACTGTTGATGAGGCACATTCTATTTCTTAGGTAGGAAGTGGCACTGCAAAAGACAGCAATCAGTCTGAAAAAGGAAAACAAAATCAAACCCTAAAAGGTGATTTTTTCACATCTAAGGTTTTATCTTCCAAGCGAATGCTTGAGTCCAGAAAAAGGAAATGTCTTGGATCATCATCAGTTCCACTCCTAAGTTAAAAAAAAAAGTTAGGTAGTTAAAAAAACTAATGGCTTGGCTGGTACCACCAGAGAGGCACCCAACAGTATTGAACAATTGCATACTATGCTCTGCCAATTCCTCACCCTCATCCCATTCTTCTGAGGTTGAACATGACAAGGATAATCATAAAGTTGAAGAGAATGATCAGGCAGCACAAGGTTTACCCGAAGGGATGGAAAGTGCAGATGAGGAAGAAACAGGCAGAAATGTTTTGGTGGGGGTGGGGCAGTGGGAATAAACCATAAGAGGAACAGGCGCAAGAAAAGTCGGAGGGGGGGGCTGTGAAAAGGTGACTGAGCCTTCATGGGAAAAAAACTAAGAAAATATCATCTTTTGTTTGGTCATACTTCTCCACTGGTGCTTCCAATGAGTTAGTAGCAACAGGCATTATTTGTACACAGCCAATCAGCAGGGGTAAAAAGAAAGGAGCATTGGGAACTTCAGCACTGAAAAGGCACCTAGACAGATGTCATGACAATACTGAGAATTTCAGTTGTTAGTCTTGAAGAGAAAGTGCCATTGATAGCTTACTACACTCAGGGGTAACTTCCATAGATGAAAGCAGTGGCAGCACCCGCAGCACTACTGAAACACCTTCACCACCATTTCCTCCCATTCGAAGGACTCCTCCTACTGTTACTGAAAGTGACCATGTGTTCAGAAGTCCTCCTTTTCAAGGAGACAGCTTACCATCTCAGAAACATATGAGCATAAAGCTAAATATGCCTTGACTCGCCCCGTTGCTGTTACAATAACCAAAAAATTGTCAGAAATGATAGCTGTTGATTTTCTACCATATAACGTGATTGAACTTATAGGATTTAGGCAGCTGCTTAAGTATCTCAAACCTTGATGTAATATACCATCGTGGAAATACTTCTCGACAACAGGGATTCCAGATCTTTACGATGTTGTATAAAAAATTAAGACGTCCTTGTGCAATGCTGTTGGGAGGGTGGTGCATCTCACAACAGATATCTGACAAGCTGTCAGCCTGAACCTTCATGTCTGTGACAGCATTGGGCATGTTTTGTTAATTCATGGGACTGTGGACAGTGAAACATTGCAGTTTGCTGTTCTAAGAAAGTTTTATTTTCCATCTGAACATACCTCATACAACTAGAAAAGAATAGTCATGGCACACCACACGCTTAACAGATAAAGCAGTATACTGGTACTTAATCAAAACATCCATGTGTTTATTTTCTGGCCACCACAACAGTGCAATACAATGCCCATTCAGGCCTTGGCTCAGAGACTAGCAGTAAAGCTTTTAACATTTCAACCAATCTTGGTCTTTAACAAAGTTGACTCATACAACATCAATGAAGAGTTCCAAAAACCAATACAGCAATAGCTCACTTCACAGAGGAAGTATAGCATGGAGGCAGTATAGCATAGTGGTTAAGGGCACTGAGCTGCAAACCTGGAGACCTGGGATTGAATCCCATCAGCCCCCACTTGCATACTGTGTGATGCTGAGTAAGTCACTTAACTTCCTTGTGCTCCCAGGTCACACCTGGAAATGAGCTTCAATTTAGTGTGCCTTCCTGGTTAAACAATTTTCCCAATTTCCCCAGGGACTGTCAGTTGGCTTTACAGTTGCAGATAATAGATCCAACATAAGGAAGGCCTTGGAGGAGAGAGGCTTTGTTCACATCCGCTGCTTTGCGCATTGCTTAAATTTAATGCTTCACGTTTTTTTCAATGACGACAGGAAGATTAAGGCTCTCGTTAGAACTGTTAAAAGAATATGCACTCATTTCAGTCACTCGAGCAAAGCCCATCACTTGTTTGAAAAAATACAGCAGGAGCACAGTTTGCCTTTGCACAGACTGATCCAAGACATTTCTACTCGATGGAATTCAACCTTTTATATGTTCCAAAGGCTGCTGGAACAGAAGAAAGCTGTCAGGCAATACACCTTAGAAAATAAAATTGGTGATGCAGACATCTATATTATTCCACCACAGTGGGCTACACTGGAGTTTCTAATTTTCCTGTTCCAGCCATTTGAGGAAATCACCAGGAGGTTAGCGCAAACACAACAACTCTCAGCCAGGTAATACCCCTAATAAAAAATTTTCAGTTCAGATTAAATCTGATTAGGGAAAAGTCAGAGAAGCAAGACAGTTCCATGATCACATAGGCTGCCAGTGGTTCTGCTGACACATGCAGATTGCCCCCCAGAACACAAGATCTATTGAGACATATAATCAAACATGTTGAATAAGATGAAAAACAATGTAAAATGCTTCATTCTGAGTACTACACTAAAGTAACAATATTGGACCCATGATACAAATCAAGCAACTATTGAGTGAGAATGATGACACTTGTTTAGAGATAAACCAGAAATAATTGATGAGGTGTGTACCGTCATGGAACAGAATACAACAGCACCACATTCAGAAGCTTTGGTATGACACAGCAATCTATCAGGTGGCCCATTCTCTACTGTTGCAGCATTTTCTCCCTCTTCCTCTTCAGCCACTGCAGCTGAATCTTCTTCACCACCAGCCAAACATAACACTGTCCCACAGTCATTTGGTTCAACTTCATGTCTCTGGAGTCACTTAGAAGATGTAATTGTAACATTTTATTCATCTGCCTCTTGTACCACATCCTCAGCACAGACCATTGTTGAAATGTACCTGGCAGAGTGCAATATCAGCTGGAATGCTGATCCTTTGCAATACTGGAAATTCAAACAAAATATGTGGCCTGCTTTATTAAACATTGCAATGAAGTACATGAAATGCCCTCTAACTAGCATGTGTTCAGAATGATTGTTTAGTTCAGCTGGTAACCTCATTACTAACACACAATCCTGTTTGACACCAGAAAATGCAGAGTGACTCACATTTCTCAAAGTCAACATTCCTCACTTTAATTTCAAATATGATACCCGAATAATACATACACTAACTGCTCTGAGCAGGCCCTATCCACAAAATACTTTCTAGAATGTGTGCCTGTGATGAAAATCTTTTGTGAATAGGGTCTACAACATGAGGTAGCAATTAATTTGGGAGAGGGAACTAGACATCATTGTCCAATGATGGACAAATGACCTAGCTAAGCATGGGATCAGTGCAGTGCAGGATGAAATTGTGGGGTTGGGGAGGGGCCTCAGACAGGTAGCAAGCACAGTTACCTTTCAGAGGTGCTGCCAGTCCATGGCAGGGGGTGAGGCCAGGGTACTACACACCATGCAGTTTAATGAATGGTTGCAAAACTGGTGCAGAACACAGGGCTTTGGCTTCATTGGGGGCCTGGGGTACACCTGGAGATGAAGGTCTATACTGGCACGATGGTCTGCATCTGTCCATGAAGGGACCAAGATACTAAGTGGCAGGTTTAAATGCTTCCTTGCAAGCTTTTAAACTAGCCATGGGGAGGTGCTAATAAGAGGCAGGAAATTTCAAGCCTCCCCACAAAACATGCCAGGTAGTAAGGTAAACACTGAGGTACAGTGCTCAACAGAGGGAAGAACAGAAGTAAATGGAAAAATAGACAAGGTCAAAAAGAGCAGGCATGGGGAAAAAGAATAAAGCCAACATTAAATGGAGACAATGAGTACCAATGTCCGTAGTCTGGGAAACAAGCTTCCTGAGCTAGTAGCCTTGATGGAAGATGAACAATTGGATATTGTGGCAGTCACGGAAACATGGTACCCAGAGAACCATGAATGCGATATCAACATACCAGGGTACACAGTCTACAGAAGGGATAGGGAGGGGAAAAGAGGAGGTGGAGTAGCTCTATACATAACGGAAGGGATCAAAGCTACAGAACTAAAAAGTAAAGGGGGAGGACAAGAGGCACTCTGCATCACCTTGGAGACAGGGAATGGCATCACAATCTGCACAGGGGTTGTATACAGACCCCCGTCTCAAGGGGAGTACATGGACAAGAAAATGATAGAGGACATTCTCAAAATGGCTGAAAAAAGGGAAATACTGTTGATGGGGGACCTGAATATGTCAGTTGTTAACTGGATGACATGTACTGCAGCCACATCCAAGAGCAGGGTCATTCTCGATGCCGCAGGAAGACTTAGACAGCTAGTGTTGGAACCCACTCAGGAGGGAGCAATACTAGACTTGGTACTCTAAAATGGAGAGAGGATCACAAATTTAGAAGTCAGTAGACATCTGGGAACAAGTGACCACTGCACAGTGTGCTTCACAATAAGCACAACCATGGAGACTAGCCATACAAAAACAAGCATACTGGACTTTAGAAGGGCTGACTTTGGCAAAATGGGAGAATGCCTGAGGAATACACTAGCAAATGGCCAAAAAGGAGGGGTGGAAGAACAATGGAGAAAAATCAAAACTGCCATCATAGAGGCAACAAGCCTTTGTGTGAAACAGATAAAGAAAACAAAGGGGAGTAAAAAAACACTATGATTCTCAAAAGAGGTGGCAGGGAAGGTTAAGGAGAAAAAGGCTGCATTCAGAAAGTATAAGGAATCACAGAAGGAGGACGACAGGGAACTGTATCAATTAAAGCAGAAAGAAGTGGGGAAGGCAGTCAGAATAGCAAAAGCCCAAACCATGGGAAAAATAGCCAATTCAGTTAAGAAGGGGGATAAAACCTTTTATAGGTACATTAGGGAGCATAGAAAGGTTAAGGGAGGAATAGTGAAGATTAATAAGGGAGAGGGGAGGTGGGCAGAGGGAGACAGTGAAAATGCATAGATACTGAACAAATACTTTTGCTCAGTATTCACAAAAGAAGATGAGGAGGAGTTATCTAAACCAGACAATAGAAGCACTCTGGATAGGGGGTTGACACCAGTCTATTTACAGAAGAAAGAGTCCTGAAAGAACTCCTAAAACTCAAGGTGGACAAAGCAATGGGGCCTGATGGGATTCACCCCCAGAATCCTAAAAGAACTAAGGGGGGACCTAGTGACACCACTGACCACACTTTTTAACAAATCATGGGAGGATGGGGTGGTACCTGAGGACTGGAGGAGGGCAGGTGTGATTCCCTTCACAAAAGTAGGAGCAAGGCAGAAGCAGGAAACTACAGACCTGTTAGTTTGACCTCAGTTGTAGGAAAATGATGGAATCACTTCTGAAAGAAAGAATTGTTGAGTACCTAGAGGCCAGCGGGCACAGGACCCAAAACAGCATGGATTTACAGCGAGAAGGTCATGTCAGATGAATCTAATAGATTTATTTGACTGGTGACAAAGTAATAGACCAGGGAGGGCTGTGGATATGGCCAGCTAGACTTTAGCAAGGCATTTGACACAGTCCCGCACAAAAAGATTAATAATCAAGTAAGCCAGCCTGGGAGTGGGTCCCAGGTGGTAGCCTGGGTAGCAAACTGGCTGCAAAACAGGACACAGAAGGTAATAGTGAATGGAACACATTCTGAAGAAGGGGGTCACTAGTGGAGTACCTCAGGGCTCAGTACTGGGTCCAGTCCTCTTTAACATCTTTATAGGTGACATTTCAGAGGGTCTGGAGGGAAAGGTATGCCTCTTTACAGATGACACAAAGATCTGTAACAGAGTTGATACACAAGGGGGGGGTGTAGAAAGGATGAGAAGGGACTTGGCAAGGTTGGAGGAATGGTCAGACATATGGCAACTTAGATTCAATGCAAAGAAGTGCAAAGTAATGCACCTGGGAAACCAAAACCCAGGAGAAGAGTACACAGTAGCAGGGGAGGTACTAACAACAACAAAAATGGAAAGGGACCTGGGGGTAGTCATATCAGATGGTCTAAAGGTTGGTAAGCAATGTGAGAAGTCAGTAAGGAGAGCCAGGGGGATACTGGAATGCATAGGGAGGGGCATCACAAGTAGAAAAAGGGAAGTGGTTATCTCTCTGTACAGACAGTTGGTGAGATCACATCTGGAGTACTGTGTGCAGTTTTGGAGACCTCATCTATGCAAGGACATAGACAGGGTGGAAACAGTCCAGAGGAGGGCAACTAAAATGGCGCAGGGTCTGCATCAGAAACCATATGAAGAGAGACTGAGAGAGCTTAATATGTATACCCTTGATGAAAGGAGGGACGGGGGGACGTGATAGAAACGTTCAAGTACCTGAAGGGAATCAACAAAGTCCAGGAGGGTAGCATCTTTCAGAAAAAGAGATGTGTAAGAACAAGGGGGCACAATTTAAAGATAGAGGGGGGGACGGCTCAGGGGTAATGTGAGGAAATTTTTTTCACGGAGAGAGTGGTGGATGCATGGAACCACCTTCCTGGGGAGGATGTTGGGTCTAAAACAGTGAGGGAATTCAAACATGCATGGGACAGACATAAGGCAATTGTAGCGGGGGGTGGCAGGAAGTAGGCTGTTGGTTAACTAGAATCTGCAGCTTATCCAGTAGGTAGGGAAATGGGCAGACTGGATGGGCCAAGTGGTCCTTATCTGCCGTCAAAGTCTATGTTTCTATGTTTCTATGTAATTGCAACAAGTCAGGTCAGGACATACTTGACTAGGTCACTATTACTTGAATGATCACATGAGCAGCACAGAATAGAAACAAAAAATAACAACATCAGTGGGTTTAGAGTCCAGATACAGCAAGCAACTGTATTTCACAAACTTATTTGGTGGTACCTTGTACTACTATCTGATCTGGAAGGTAGGGTACTGCTGTCTACTACTACTGCTACTACTACTACTACTACTACTACTACTATTATTATCACATTTTGTCCTCATGAGTCATGACTATTACTTTTCACTCTTTTGTCCTTACTCCAGTCCTTACTACTACTACTACTTGTCACTTTATTTGCCCTCAGCAACTGATCCTGACTGTACTGTTTTAATTTTCATACAGTGCATGGCTTGCAGATGCCTGAAACTCAGAAATTGAATACTCCTTGTATATTTCTCATCTCCCCATATTTGGCTACAATTACTTCACAGAAAAAATGCTACTAAATTAAAAATTCATATAATTTCTTTGTTGATTGTGTGTGCGTGGTATGCTAGCCTGGTTACATCTCACTTACAGTTACTGGGCTAAGATTAATATATTACTATATTTTATTTTTGATACTTAAATTACTTGGCAGTGGCTGGCAGCAATTGTGGAACTAGGAAGTATGTAATTGTGTTGTGTTTCAACAGGTCTTCAGGTGGAAAACTTTTTTATGACTGCACTGCACTTGACCAATGCAATGTGTGACTGGCTGCCTGCCCGCCTGGATGATGGTGATCCCTATGTCTTTTGTTTTCTTCTTTAAGGAATCAGCATGTTGATCAGATTCAGTAGAAGTAGTTGCAGTACTAGAAAACATTACCATCTCTTGACCAGGTAGTGTACCATATATCACAGTACACGAGGGCATGAGAAGCAGTTGCATCGCTCATAAGGGTAGGGTGGGTGGGCTCTCTTAGTGCTGCTCATTTGATCATTCATATCCATTTCTTTGGCCTGTTCGGCTCTGACTGGAACATCCATCAAAATAATACCTACACAGCACCACTAATAAAAAAAAAATCTTAGCTGCCTGGCAGTGCCGTCAGGGCTTGGTGGTGCTATGATATAAGTATTTGCATCTGCCGTCTGTGTCTCTCCCTCTCTCCCTCTCTCTAACTCTCTCTCGGTCTGTCTCATTCTATCCCAGTACACTCATGTCATGGACCTGAGCAGGATATGCCACCATTATGGGCCAGCCATGAAGGGCTAGTAGTGACTGATTGCTTTTTAGTTAGCAGTTTTACATTAAGTTTTATATAAATAATCCATTAAATTATTTCCTTTGGGCCTCTATGTCAAATATGACCGACTTTGGCCACTTCAATGCATTTTTCACATTTTACAAATATTTGTCAAATAAATCTGAACTAATCTGAACTAATCAGAACAAATCAGAACTTCACCATGTTCTAGTTCTTATTTAATATGGGTCAGAACTTCATTGAGTTCTCCAGCCCTAGTAGACAATGACGTCTAGCTGTCTCCCATCTCCTGCTGCCCTGCATCCCCTATCCTTACCCTAGTGTTGTCTCCTAATTCCCCTCTGCTGTACTGTGTACTCCTCCTCTTTCTCTATTACCTTTGTTTTATAATCCTCGCTTCAATAGCTTGGTAGCTATTGTATATCTGTACACAGTTCCCTTATGGTTAACAACCATTTTACCTTTGTGAATACAATGCAATGTAAATTAATACTGTAAATATTGTTACATCTATGGTATTATGTATCTCTGCTCTCGCCTGTGCTATCGCACCCGGGTTGTGCCTGAAAAAGGCCTTTCACACTAGTGCACTTAACCGGTCACCAAAGTTAAATAAATAAATAAATAAATAGTGATCCTCTGGATATGCTCTCCATCCCTCCAAGCTGAAGCACCACTCAAGCATTTCAACTTCATCTCCCTTCTTCCACTGCCCACAGGTCTATTTCCCCTAATGATAGAGTCCCACACCAGTAGCTTTTTCCTCCTTTTCAGGGGGCCTCGTGCTCCCTCCTTGGGGCCTTCCGTTCTGAGGAACCCCACTTCCTCTCATCCTACTGCTATGGGTGCCTCCTCTTGTCTGCCCTGTCCTGTAAGTACCATGAAGAAATTCTGCAGTGGTATAGGCTGACAAGTGCACAACCTCCCCATCACCTCCTCCCTCTTGGAGCCCACCAAGGTCTACCATTCTGCCTCTGCCTAGACGTCCTCTGGCACAGTGTGGCAGACTTGGTGACCCCTGAGTGGGGCAGATGGTCCGCTGCACCCTTGCCAGTTTGAGTCCAGCAATCTCTGCTCACAGCCCAAAGAAGTGAGTGTAAATGGGGCAGCACCTTAATCTCCAGACTGTGTCTCAAAAGACTGCAGCCCCACACCCATTGCATTGCACCACTCCCACGATCTTTCCTTACTTTACTTAGTGTCTACTGAAATGTCTATGAAGTCTGCTGCCTCCATTCTGCTCCCTTATACTCTTGCCTCTCCCTTTTGCTTGCCTGAAACTTGTTACTTTACCTTAGATAGGGTGTCTCTTGTTTTCCTTTCTAACCTTCCTACCTGTACCTACCTTATCCTGGGCATTTACTACTTCTTACCCACTTGCCTGAACTTGATTTGTTACCAACCCTTTTGTCTGCCTGAAACTTATTTTTCTCTTACCATAGATAGGGTGTCTCTTGTTTTCCCTTTTCTACAACTCCTTTCTGTACCTACCTTATCCTGGCTGAGTGTCTACTATTCCTTGCCCATTTGCATTATGTCTACAAACTAGCTACTTGCCTGTAGTTGATTGTTCCAGTACAACAGAAAACAGTAATGTGTTGTCTCCTACTGTACCTTGGCCTGTTGTCTGCCCTGTTGAATCTCCTTTGACTATGTACTATCTGCAGAAGCTCTGCTGACTATCCTAAGGCAGATGCTCCACACCCTGGAACACGAGCATGATGGGACATGCTGCAGCAGTCTTATTTCAGTGCTCCTGCCTTCCAGCTCGTTCCCCAACTGGTTTGAGCTACCCAAAATAGCTGGACTTCCTGTATGGACTTAATAAAGGTCAGCCACAAATTGTAGTAAAACATTGCAAAACAAACTGAAAACTTTGTGGTTGTCTTTTATCCTGCCTGCAATATTGGTGCTTGCCTCTTCAAAGTGCACCCTGTCTCTGTAACTCCTGTTTTATCTTAGCACTCCCACCTTCCAATTGATCCCCTGACTGATTTGTCCCACCCAAAATAGCGGACTTCCTATTTGGACTTCAAACATAATGGTCAGCCCAAAATACAGTAAAACACTGCCAAAACACACTGAAAACCTTGCAACTATTCTTTTATCCCTGATGCAAGATCAACACTTGCCTCTTCACACTGCACCCTGAGTCTCTGTAACACCCATTTTAATCTCAGCCTTCCCACCTTCTGATTGGTCCCAGCTGGTTTGTCCCACCCAAAATGTCTGACTTCCTGTGTGGCCTTAATAACACCGGCCAACTAAATGCACCTCTTTAGGTTGCACAATGATGAGAGGACAAGGGTATACAGGATGGTTTGTAGTGGTCTACTCTGCAAATGCGAAGACCTCCTTGCATCCCCAGCCCTGGCTGCACACCCTCACCAGACCCAATCCTGGGACCCATGTACTGCTATGTGACTGGCCAAGCCTTGGGGCAGACATGGGGCTAGGTACATGCATGTGCCCAGTTCATAGCTAAATCCTTATGTTGTGAAGAAGCAGTAGTGGAGTGGAGGCCATGTGGCCTGAAGGACAGCTGTAGTACTTACACACCATTCCATCTGCCAGCAGGATGTTCACTGGGGCTCGATCAGCCCCTCTCCACCTGATGCCAGGCCTCTATGCAGGGAAGGAGGACTTGGTCACATTCTGGCACTGACTGGCACTACTGCTCAAGAAAATGTGTTCTCAGCAGAGATTCAACAGTTCTTGGAGGACTGCCATTTCTCACTAACCGCTGCTCTGTGCAGGGCTGGGGATTCACTAGGGAGCTGACCTGGGCATCTGACTGGATGCCTGGTGTCCAGAACATATCCACCTCTTGCCTTCCCTGACTCTGCACGATGTTCTGCCTTGCTGACGGACAGCAGAGGGCAAGGGCTGTGGATGCTGTCTGGTGTGGATGTGCACAGGGCCGCAGTAATGGGGGGGGTAAGTGGGGAAGTTGTCCAGGGCCCCGAGCTCAGGAGGGGCCCTCCTGAGGAGCTGGCATTACCTCTGTCATTAGCTGGTTTGGGAAACGGGGGCCCATTCCAAGTGACTTGTCCAGGACCCCAGGATTCATAGCTGCAGCCCTGGATGTGCATCAAGGTACAGAGTCATAGGGCTGCGACACCTTTGAATCATGCATATCCCATGTGGCTTTGTGGATCAGACCTTTACTAAAGATGTATGTACAGTATATATGCATGTGGTGCACATTTATGAATTTAGGGGGTATATTTCACAGAGCAGCAGTCCTTCCCCTTTTCTCCTGTAAATGACTCAAAGTTTTAATTTTTAGGTGCCAACAGTCATAGCTTGCAAATGCTTATTGTGGTCTTGTGTACTCTTTTTTGCATTTCAGTCAAGTTTAAGGGTACGTTTTGCATCAGTAGTTCAGTTGTATTATGATGCTAAGTGAGATTGCACCCCTTTGCTCATGAATCTAATGTCAATGCAACTGAATTACATTCCTCAATTAAATTTAACTACAGCTTGAGAGTGGGCAGTCAGTATTGGGAGGGAAGGAAGGAAATTGTTTAACTAGGAAAGGCACACTAAACCAAAGCTTGTTCCAGGTGCAGCCTGGGAGCATGAAAAGTTAAGTGACTTGCTCAGAGTCACACAGTATGCAAGTGGAGGCTGTGGGATTCAAACCCAGGTCTCAGACTTGCAGCTCAGTGCTCCTAACCACTATGCTTTACTGCCTCCATTTGTGTGAACACAGCAGCACACATCTTCATTTGTGTATGTGCCACTAATCTTTTTTTCCTTGCCCTTCACTGCTCTGACCTTTCTCCAAAAAGGTAAGCATCAGAATCAGGCTTTTCTAAGCAAAATGCAGAGGGGGGCAGGTGGGGCCCTGGACATGGCAGCTTTTGGGAAGTAAGGCTTTTTTATGTTTTTTTTTTTTATTTATTAACCAGCATCACTTCTACTGTCAGGCTCTTTGTCCTTTATATTGCAGCAACATCTGAGGGCTATAGTTGTTAAAGTAAATAAAGCAAGACAATGGAATGTGGAGGACAGAAACTTTAAAAAATGGGTTGGTAAAATCTATCTCAGAAAATGTCATTAAATTACCTTGGCTGCAAACCCACAGGTACTGAAATAAAAGCTGCTTTGGGTTAAGCATTCATTTTGGAGCTTATATCACTGAGACAAAATGAGCTAGGTAGACAAGCTATATATCGTTGGAAAGCTAGAAGGTGCAGCATTCCAGCAACATACGTCATGTCTTGCCAGGATATGTTATCTCTGAGATATGAGCCCCCAAAAGTAAAACTATTTATGTAACAAAAAGCGGCTTTTATTTCAGAACCTGTAGAAAAAGAGATGCAGAGGATGAAAGCTGAGAAGGCAAAATGGGTGCTTGCCTACCATCCAGCTAATATGAAAACCTGGTTACTATTAAACATATATGTATATACTGTTCCCTAGTGTAAATATCATAAAATATTACAAATACTGTTTTTACCTTTTTCTCTGTATCATTGAATTTATGTACTACTGGACATTTGTGAAAACTGGCATTTTTGAGCCCATGCTTTCCAGTATAAACAAGCATTTGTCAATGCCGAATGTTTGCTTGCTGGTATTTGCATTAGTAGCATGGGAGTTAGAGATGCATAATAGGAATGGTGGTGAGTACTGAAGTAAACCAACTCCACCCTCACTCTGAAGAGACTGGCCAGGGAATTGGGGTGTGCCTTTGGAGTCTCACCACTGACCTCATGGCATTCGCCTCACCCCTCCACCCTGCAGACACTGACATGTGTGCCTTGAGGTCTTCGGCCCTGACACTCACCCCGTTTTAAAATGAAATAAGCTCAGATGGGTGCAGTATAAGAGAATGGGGTGAATGTTCAGGCCAAAGACCCCAACACACACCTCGATGCCTGTCAGTGGCTGCAGGGTGGGGGTGGAATGAGTTGAGCATTACGGTGGACAACTCCATGTCACATCACCGATGCCTATCAGTCTGTACAGGGTGGGCATTATGGTTGAAAACCCTAACGCCCCGGGTGTTTGTTGGTATTTTTGCTCCAAATTTTCAACATGGGTTTTTGGGAGCCCATCTCATGAACAGTGGCAGTATCATTTCGTTACTCAATGCCAAAAGGTGATTTTGCACAGTGAGTGTGTCATTCGGTGCCACAGGTGTGAAAACACATTTCGGCAGGATGTGAAAAATGACAGGTGTACTGTTGATGAGGAGGTGTGAAGCAATGACAATGTTGAAAATCTGGAGTGAAAATATGAAAAAGTGGAGAAGTTATGAGTGTGCATAGAAACTATGCAATGCACGCTGGTAATGCAGTCATTTTTTGAAATGTTTTCACCCAATCACACACCACTAGACATGCCACCACAATAGTAGCCACACCATTACAAACAGTTGTCTGGCTAACAGACTGGCTTTTGGTTACAATATTGCATTGTGACAAGCCTCTGTACCACATCAAGGTAGCTAGTCCCAAAGAGGTACATTCACACACCACTAACCATGCAACAGTTGTCAGACTAACACACTGGCTTTTAATTACAATATTGCATTGTGACAAGTCTCTGTACCTTCAAGGTAGCCAGTCTCACAGTGGTCCACTAACACACCACTAGCCATGCCACCACACCACTAGCCATACCACCAACAGTTGTCAGACTAAAAGAACTATTTTGGACTCTAAATGCCTGCAAATGATGAACTTAGAAGCCTGTGGCAGGCTGGCAGCATGAGCAGAACATAGCTTTGTGAACCCTCTTTGCCCACCCAGCCTGGCCATTTTGCCCTCCCCAATAGACCAGGATGACTACTCTCCCCAACCTACCACAGTTGCCCAGATACTCTCCCCACCAAGATGGACCAGTCTGGACACTTTCTTCACCAAGATAGAGCTGCATGGCACGGCCACTTTCCCAGCCCAGCCTGGCCACTCTCCCCACCCAAATGGAGCTACAAGGCCACTCTCCCCAACCCACTACACCAGGACAGATGCTATCCCCACCTGGACAGACAAGCCTGGACACTTTCCTCACCAAGATAGAGCTGTTCAGCCACTTTGCCCACCCAGACAGAGCTGCATGGGCACTCCACACCACAATGGACCAGCCTGTACACTGACCCACAGCCCGATGGACCAGCACGGCTACCTGACTAGTGTCCTCTTCCTACAACCACTCTCCCTATCCTGACTCACCAGCACAAACAGCCAGCAAGCCCACCCCTACTAGACAGAGCCAGAAGCAACCACCACCTCCAGATACAAGGCCCACCCAGCTTGCAGCTGCCAGCTCACCAGGCTCACTGCTGGCAACCCCCAGAAATATGGCCAGCAACCCCCAAAACAAGGCCAGCACCCACCCCAGAAACATGGCCAGCACCCCCAAGACATGGCCAGCATCCCCTCTACAAAAACAAATGGACAGCCAGCAACAGTTTTAATAGCTAGGTATTACATTTATGGAACAGGCAATTAACAGTACACTGTGGCCCAGATATTCAAAGGGTTTGCATGGTGCAACAGTGTTGCACCATGTGCAACCCACTGATGTGCCCCAGTCACGATATTCAAAAGGGAAAAGTGTGTGGCACAAATCTCGATGCACCGGAGCTCATCAGTAATGTATGCAGGTGCAGGTAGGGGGGCATGCCCATGCATACCCTGCACAGCCCGATATTCAGCCCAGGATGTGCAGAGCCATGCATGTGCAACCCCTACCTGCGCCACACAAAGTTGATAAAAAAAAAAACAACTGATGGCCACCCACAGGTGAGCTGCTGCATTGCAGGGCGCAACATAGCAAATGCCACCTGTGGGTGGCCACCCGAGTTCTGGCTGCACCTGGAAGTACCCCCCATGCCCGATCGTGGGCATTGGTAAAAAAATTAATTCCTATATCCCTGGTGGTCCAGTGGATCAGCTATCTGCCGATCACGGGCATTGGTAAAAAAGTAACTCCTATATCCCTTGTGGTCTAGTGGTACCCCCCTCCCACCCACCCACTGAAGCCCCACTGCCCGCTCCCCCAGTCAGTCGGTGGGTGGCAGCACCCTACCTGCCACCAGCCACCCGCCGACTGACACGTCCAATAGGGCTGTACACCCATTGGTCCTGGCGTGAGCCAATGGGCATGCAGCCATGCTGTACTACATTCAGATATGTGAATCCCATTCCATATCTGGAATGTATGTATGTATGGGCTGCTCCCATTGGCTCTTGCTGTGGACCAATGATCGATAGTCCTACCGACAATGTCAGTCGGTGGGTGGCGGGGCAGCAGGCGGGTGGTGCTGCCGCCCGCTGGCTGACTGGGGGCAGGGCAGTGGGGCTCAGTGGGTGGGTGGGTAGGGGAACCACTAGACCACCAGGGATACAGGAATTACTTATTTTTTTACCAATGCCCGTGATTACAGATAGTGGTCCACTGGACCACCAGGATATTGGGGAATTAATTTTTTACCAATGCCGTGATTGGGCAGATAGCGGTCCACTGGACCACCAGGGATATAGGAATTACTTTTTATTTATACAGATGCCCGCGATCAGGCACATAGTGGTCCACTGGACCACCAGGGATATTGGACGTATTCTTTTATTTATACAAATGCCCACGATCGGTCTGTGGAGCACATTGCCGGCTGCAGGGGGCGTCGGTCCCCGACCACTGCTGCCTGGCAGGGCACCAGGTGCAAGTCATCAGGGATCAGCGCACCTGCATGCAAATGGGGCCATAATGACATGCAAATAGCCCCATGTGCACCTAGCATACATTATGGCCCCATTTGCATGTTAACTTTTGAATATCGCGGTTGTTGTGCATGGCACAATGGAACTTGCGCTAGCGCATCCCCATGCTCCACTCTGGCCACTTGCGCTGGCACAGTGTCACTGCGCCATGCACACTGCGGGTGGCCAGGGTATGATATTCAACCCTGCTGAGCCATGGCACAGCTCCGTTGAATATCGCCCAGTCCACACCCCTGCGCAGCCAAGTTGAGCTGCACCCAAGGTTGCGCCACAGCCTGGCGCAGTTTGAATATCTGGGCCCGTATGTACAGAATGTGGAGAAGAATGCAGACAAAATAAGCAACTCCTTGTGCAGTGTTTGCCAGGCATGGACAGCAAGGGCAAGCATTCAGTCCGTTTAGCTCCCCACCCCCAAATGGTGTCCCACAGTGGACAGAGTCAGATTGGTGGTGGAAAGGCCAAGGAGTCTGTCTGTTTAACTCCCCACCACCTACAATGGAGTCCCACAATGATTGTTTTATCATTACTTACTGCCAGGTACAGCTGAGGCAGGGACTGCGAAATAAGTAGACAAGCTGCTCATTCGTTCGTTGGCCTGTCATTCGTCCATGCTCAGAAAATGGAATTCAAGAAAACACAGAAAGTAATGAAATTAAAAAAAAAAAAACAGGATTAGGCACGCAAGCTCTACTGGCTCGAATTGCAGAACAGAATGAAGCACGGATGCACAGAAGTGGAATTATATGCTGAGGTGCAGTGAAGTACTACAACAATAAAATATGTAGCCTGAACCAGGAAGTAGCAAGTGCAGAGGGAGGGTCGGGTGAAAAGCAGGACCAGCCAGGAACTAGCAGTTCCTTTAATTAAATATTATACAATGGCAAGAAAGAATCTTGTACTGTGATTGGTCAGTTTGGGCTGGACCTGTGATGCTTATCCCAGCATAACATCAAGGGTATAGTCTCAGCACTGTGAACCAATACGGATGAGCTCTATGAGCTGCATATCTTTTTTTGCATCTCCTCTTAAGAAACAAAAATATTTTTCCATACTAATAAAAACATTCTTTAAATTTTTATTTTATTTTATATATAACAACAAGCCATTGTATAATAGGAATAATGCAATTCAGAGTGTGTGTCATTTGGGATAATGCCACACCTGGGTCATTGGACACACTCAGCCGGTGGCCTCGTGCCCAACCCCCCCAGGTGTGGCTTTATCCCAGCACGACACACACCCTGTCATGCATTATTCCTTTAATACACACAGTATATGCTGCACAGCTCAAAATAATCCATCACTTACCAATGGTGAATCTAATGAATAACTGAATCTGATGAAGCCAACATTAATCTGGTAGCACACTGTCAACTCTTGCAGGGGACAGCGACAAGGCAATAATACAGGAAGCAAAAATTATATTCTGGGGCTGCTACTGCTAGCATGAGTGGACTGCAGTAGAAGTGAAAATGTTAGAAATGTTTTCCACTACCAGCCCATATGGAGTTCATTCTGTGGCCTGTTCATGAGAGGAGGAGCGACTAGCTGGGAGAAGGAAGGCAGTATAGTTGTGCCTCTCTCCATGTACCTGAGCCACCACTCTAGTGGCAAATGTAAGTGCCCTGAATGGCTTGCGAAGAGAGGATACGCTGGGCTGGGAGACTGCCATATAGCTGTTACACTTAGGCTATGCCCCCTATCATCTCACATACACTCACATACACCTCACACCATATTCCTAGTCTATTGTATTGTGATAGTGCTATTTTGCACTAATATAGACTTAGGCACCCATCATATAAGCATGAGTGCCAGGAATGTGCTTTGTTGTTCATATATGCTAAAGTTTACATTCTTTCATAGGATTATATCATACATGACTATTATACCTCACTATAATGCATTATATTTGTCTTTTACATATATTTCATATAAAATCTACCTAATCACTGATAAGATGACTCTGAGGGATCATCAGTGATTATTTATCTTATATTCTCATATAATTATATGTAGTGTGTATTTCACACTCAGGCAGATATGCCACATGTAATAGAGCCCTGTCAGCACTTCTCTTTGTCTCATTAGAGAGAAATCCTTTGTTATGTCTTATATGATATATAAGCAAGAAATGCCACATGTAGTTTGAAACTGTTAGCATTTCTTTTTGTCCAAGCTATAATGCAAACTAAAGCATATTATTTGTCTCATATGACACTCATTAGTAATTCTGTCTCCTAAGTCATTCCAATGCATATTGTTTCTCATATCTGTAACTATGAGTTAATCTCTGTTGCTATGCTGCTATCTGTAGTATTTAGCCTTCGTAACCCATTTCACAGGGAGAGAAAACAAGATCTTAGAGAACCTAAGATCTACAAATACTGGAGATTATGCACATTCTTCAGGAGGTGGTGAAAACCATCTCCCTTGTGATTTTCTCTGTCACATGCTTGGCATAGGTAGTATAATAAATGTTATTAGTACTCCTGCTTGTTTACAAATTTCTTGGCAGACTCCAAAGACACAGAATCTGTATTATTAGCATTATTATTATTTACTCTACTATCTGAGATTGTATATGTAACATAGCGAGTTGCACAGTGCCCAGTCAGAAATGGATGGCAGCAAGAATGGTCAGACAGTGGAGCCAGGTGTATCCAGTACCTATGGAGCCAGGAATTTCAGATTTATACATCAAGTGGACTCACTACTATCCCCCATTGTCCATGCCATGCTTCCCTTCTCCCTACTGTCCATCGCAGCTTCGCCTCTCACCTGACACAAGCGTCATTTTGTTTGGGGTGTATGCTCTAAATAAGAGATGTAACACACATACTCCCATAGAGTAAGAATGCCTTCAAATCACCTGTGTCAGACAAACAGACTGTGTTTTCATTATGTTGCATTGTGACAAGCCTCTGAACCACATCAAGGTAGCCAGTCCCACAGAGCTCCAGGCACATACCATAGGCCATACCATCACCAACAGTTGTCAGACTGACTGGCTTTTAATCAGTGTTGCATTGTGACAAGCCTCTGTACTACATCAAGGTAGCCAGTCCCACAGAGGTCCATTCACACACAACTAGCCATACTTTTACCAACAGTTGTCAGACTAACTGACTGGCTTTCAGTGACATTGTTGGATTGTGACAAGCCTCTGTACCACATCAAGGTAGCCAGTCCCACTAGTACCTGTACTCACACAATATCCCCTCACTCAAGCACCCACACCAGCCAACAATTACCCATGTACTAACCATAACCTTGCACACTTAACAAAATGGAAACATGCCCACAGCAATGCCCTCCACCCTCCCATGCCCAAGGAACCACAGCAATGAGGCATGGACACACCATGGCAGCAAGGGACAGACCCACTTGACTGGTATACATGGTGGAAAAAATTGTTCTGTGCCAGTCTGTTGGACTGCCCCACCCTCCTCTCTCACCAGGGGCCAGAACAATTTTTTTTCCAACATGTCTGAGTCACATCCCCGACCCTCCACCACGAAGGAACCACAGCAGTTCTGTTTGATATGTACATTTAAAAAAAAACATATTTTCACAGAATACATTTCATGTCTCTTTTCTCCCTCCTTCCCAGACCCACCTCTACATAATTTTTTGTTCACAAACACCAATGGCATTTCTTCCACCTGGACCCCTCCCCCAGTTCCCACTATCCCTGAGTCAATACAATTTTTTTTAAACCACTTGCCCATCATACCTGGACTCCCCCTGGGCTGCCATTATCCCTCCAAGAGAACACAATCTTTTGTAAACAACTTGCCACCTCATCCGGGCCCTCCTGGGCTCCCATCCCCCTCTAAATCTCTTGCTCCCCACAACACCAATAGCATTTCTTCCACCTGGACTACCCCCCCATAGTTCCCACCCTCCCTCAGAGTCCAATACAGATTTTTTAAACCACTTGCCCCTCTTTCCTGGACTCGCCCCCGGGCTGCCACCCTCCCTCCCTCTGAGAGGAGCATATATATTTTTTTTTGATAACCACTTGTCCCCTCACCCAGTCCCTCCTGGGCTCCCACCCTTCCTCTCTATCCCTTGGGCTGCCACCCTGCCTCAGAGGGAAACACAATTTTTTCAAACCACTTGTTCCCCTCACCTGGACCCTCATGCCCCATGGGCTTATCCTCCTTCAGCCATCAGTGGGTAAAGAAGCCAACACAGCCACTGGACTCCCACTGGGCAGAGACCCACATAGCAGCATATTATAATGTGTAGCAAAACCAATGACTCTATGATCTAGAAAATTAACAGCAAATCAGTGAGCTGATGACCTGTGAAACCTGGGGAAAATTAATCTCCCTGCTTCAAAGGGGAAACCATTCTAGGACTTTGTGAAAACAAAGTCACAACTATTAACAACTGAACAATGAAAACTCAAACCCAACTCAAGCTATGCAAACTCTTATTTCTTGTAGTATCAAACTGTTATGGAATGCAGTGCATAGAAACATAGAAACATAGACTTTGACAGCAGATAAGGACCACTTGGCCCACCCAGTCTGCCCATTTCCCTACCTACTGGATAAGCTGCAGATTCTAGTTAACCAACAGCCTATTTCCTGCAACCTCCACTATAATTGCCTTATGTCTGTCCATGCATGTTTGAATTCCTCACTGTTTTAGACCCCACAACCTCTCACAGGAAGGGTTCCATGTGTCCACCACTCTCTCCGTGAAAAAGAATTTCCTCACATTACCCCTGAGCCGTCCCCCTCTAACTTTAAATGTGCCCCCTTGTTCTTACACATCTCTTTTCTGAAATATGCTACCCTCCTGGACTTTGTTGATTCCTTGAGGTACTTAAAAGTTTCTATCATGTCCTCCATCCCTCCTTTCATCAAGGGTATACATATTAAGCTCTCTCAGTCTCTCTTCATATGGTTTCTGTTGTAGACCATGCACCATTTTAGTTGCCCTCCTCTGGACTGCTTCCATCCTGTCTATGTCCTTGCATAGATGAGGTCTCAAAACTGCACACAGTACTCCAGATGGGGTCTCACCAACTGTCTGTATAGAGGGATAACCACTTCCCTTTTTCTACTTGTGATGCCCCTTCCTATGCATCTCAGTATCCCCCTGGCTTTCCCTACTGACTTCTCACATTGCATATCCACCTTTAGGTCATCTGATATGACTACAACCAGATCCCTTTCCATTATTGTTGTTGTTAGTACCTCCCCTGCTATTGTGTACTCTTCTCCTGGATTTTACTTCCCAGGTGCATTACTTTGCACTTCTTTGCATTGAATCTAAGTTGCCATATGTCTGACCATTCCTCCAACCTTGCCAAGTCCTTCTCATCCTTTCTACCCCTCTTGTGTATCAACTCTGTTACAGATCTTTGTGTCATCCACAAGAGGCATACCTTTCCTTCAGACCATCTGCAATGTCACCTATAAAGATGTTAAAGAGGACTGGACCCAGTACTGAGCCCTGAGGTACTCACTAGTAACCCCTTTCTTCAGAATGTGCTCCATTCACTATTACCTTCTGTGTCCTGTTGTGCAGCCAGTTTGCTACCCAGGCTACCACCCTGGGACCCACTCCCAGGCTGGCTAACTTGATTATTAATCTTTTGTGCGAGACTGTGTCAAATGCCTTGCTAAAGTCTAGGTAGGCCATATCCACAGCCCCTCCCTGGTCTATTACTTTGGTCACCCAGTCAAAGAAATTGATTAGATTTGTCTGACATGACCTTCCTGCTGTGAATCCATGCTGCTTTGGGTCCAGTGCCCGCTGTACTCTAGGTACTCAACAATTCTTTCTTTCAGAAGTGATTCCATCATTTTCCCCACCACTGAGGTCAAACTAACAGGTCTGTAGTTTCTTGCTTCTGCCTTGCTCCCACTTTTGTGAAGGGAATCACATCTGCCCTCCTCCAGTCCTCAGGTACCACCCCATCTTCCCATGATTTGTTAAAAGTTAGTTAGTGGTGTCACTAGGTCCTCCCTTAGCTCTTTTAGGATTCTAGGTGAATCCGTCAGGCCCATTGCTTTGTCCACCTTGGGTTTTGAAGTTCTTTCAGTACTCTTTCTTCTTTAAATGGACTGGTATCAACCCCACTATCCAGAGTGCTTCTACTGTTTTGGTTTTAGGTAACTCCCCTCTTCTTCTTTTGTGAATACTGAGCAAAAGTATTCATTCATTATCTCTGCCTTTTCACTGTCTCCCTCTTCCCACCTCCCCTCTCCTTTATTAATCTTCCCTATCCCTCCCTTAACCTTTCTATGTTCCCTAATGTACCTATAAAAGGTTTTATCCCCCTTCTTAACTGAGTTGGCTATCCTTTCCTTGGTTTGGGCCTTTTCTTTTCTGACTGCCTTCCCACTACTTTCTGCTCTAATTGATACAGTTCCCTGTCGTGCTCAGTCTGTGATTCCTTATACTTTTGAATGCAGCCTTTTCTCCCTTAACCTTCCTGACACTTCTTTTGAGAGCCATAGTGTTTTTTATTCCACTTTGTTTTCTTTATTTGTTTCACACAAAGGCTTGTTGCCTCCATGATGGCAGTTTTGATTTTTCCCCATTGTTCTTCCACCCCTCCTTTCTGGCCATTTGCTAATGCATTCCTCAGGTATTCACCCATTATGCCAAAGTCAGCCCTTCTAAAGTCCAGTATCCTTGTCTTTGTATGGTTTGTCTCCGTGGTTGTGTTTATTGTGAAGCACACTGTGCAGTGGTCACTTGTTCCCAGGTGTCTACTGACTTCTAAGTTTGTGATCCTCTCTCATTTGATAGTACCAGGTCTAATATTGCTCCCTAGAGTGGGTTCCACCACTAGCTGTCTAAGGCATGCCCCCTGTAGGGCATCGAGAATGACCCTGCTCTTGGATGTGGCTGCAGTCCATGTTGCCCAGTTAACATCTGGCATATTCAGGTCCCCATCAACAGTATCTCCCCTTTTTCAGCCATTTTGAGTACATAAATCACATAATTAAGGCATAACGTGCATGAATTACATAAAATTCAGCAAAGTACATAGCAAGTTTCATGCACTGAATTATGTGATTTCTGCATAGTGTTTTGTTGAAGTGTGCCACATCAAGCCCCCTTTGTTTTAATAATATAAAGGTACCATTACTACCATTGACTAGGTTGTCAGCAGACCTACCCTCCCCAGCTAAACCCCTGTGGCAGGCACCCTCACCCACATGCTGTTTTTGTTTCTTGTTTGTACTTTTTTTGTTTTAAAATATAGTAAATGACTGCTGGCTGATGACTTCAATAAATGACCTGAAGATTGATGACTGGGGAGGATCCGGTCCAGGTGGATGAGTCAGCTCAGTCAGATTCAGAACAGCAGCCCACACAAATCCTCCAACAACCATAACTTGTCACCAATGGACCTGCCCACAATCAAGGATGCCTCGCTCGCCCCAGCATCTGCCCATCACACATGATATTCACGACTGGATGCCAGTCACCACACAGTCACAGACCCCTGCAGTAGTATAATCCAAATTAAAACTTCTCCAGATGGCTCAGCGGGCAAGGCACTCTGTCTGCTCGGTGCTCCAGCTCACTGCCTCACACTCTCCACCTCTCCGGTCATCAGAACTTGGAAGAACACAACAGATTTTGAAGACAGCCTAGTGGCTGAAGCTCCCTTGAACAGAACGTGAATTTTGCAGCAGCAGAGAAAGCAGTCTTCTATCTCATCACTTCACTTCTTGCTGACGCTGCATGCTCGCCTCTGGCTAGTAAAGCTCCTCTACTCTGCTCACTCAGCTGGCTCTCTCACATCCTCTAACATGTTGAAGTCCAAGTCCACTCCAAAGTTAGGATCAGCTCAGAAACTGGAAATTTTTGGAATGCAATGTATGTTTGCAAGTGCTTTTAAACATGCCACCTCTTACTCGACACCTCCTACCCTCACAAGGCAGCCAATCAACAAGGTACAGTACCCCAATGGACCTGATTGAGAATAGGGTTGCAATCATTGGGTTTCAAAATGAGGACAGCACCCCACCCATTCCACCCTGTGCTCTGGCCCCTACCCCACCTTACCCTGCCCCGGACTGTAACCCACCTGTTACCCACCTGCCTCCACCCTCCCCACCTTGTCCCATCCCCCACAACCAACTGATTCCTATTTAGTCCCTGACTCCCAGTGCACTCTCCAGCTCTGCCTCCCATGATCCCATCTGTCCCACCTGCAGCAGCAGTGCACTCATTCCCATTCAGTCCCTGACTCCCAGTGCACTCTCCATCTCTGTCTCCCTCCATTCAGAATCAGCCTCCACAACCTTCTTTCTTCAATTCAATTAAGTAAGTTCCTGGACCTGTCAAGCAGTGCAGAGTCTCTGAGGAGGAGACATGATGTGCCAGTGTCCCTCATTTTGAGTGTTTGTTTCCCTCACTTCAGTGATAAAGTTTGAGAGCTAAGGGGTAACAGTAACCTACCTGAAACTGAAGTGATATTGTCAGCATAGCCTCAGTGTGAAGGATAATCTGGATGTCCCACTTTAAGGACCTTGTTTATAACATTTCCCATGCTCCTCTCCTGCATCATCTTACAAACATTAATAGCTTAATTTAAATGTCACAGTAGCACAATTTAGAGATTGACAGGAAGTGTACTTTGTTTCCAAGAAGCTGAGACAGGAACAAAGAGCCAAGCTTAACATAAAGAAGGCTGAGAGAGGGATAGACAGAATACACAATAGAACAGTTGAGAAATAACTATGAAAACATTTGTTAAGGTGACTGCCAATGGTTTGGAGTGGCTGGCCCTGCTTTTAATGTAAAAGCTATTGCAGCACATTTCAGAGGTATACAGGAGTGCAGCAGAAGAAATCGTAATATGGATGGACTGAAGCAGGGACAGCAGCCAAGTTATAACCCCCCCCAAGAAAGGTGTGCCCGACAATCTACTCCATGACTTGAGCAGGCAGCAGTTCAGCACTTACTTCTTTGTTTGCTCAGTCACCGACTCGCCACCACCACCAGTCACTCGCTTACTGAGGGCTCCACCTCTGACAGCCAATTCCTCTGTACTGTGACCCCATCCGACTTCCAAATCGAAGGTTCTATCAGTCAAGCACAGAAGCAGGTCAGGAAACTTTCCAACCCAACACCCTCAAGCTACACTCCGCAGCAGGCTGGCGTTGCAGTGGCAATGACTTGTGAGACTTTCCCAAGTTAGCACATACTCGGACGCAGACACAATCGGAGGGCCACCCTGCCACCCAGGTAAACAGAAAAAAAACACTCTGTACACTGCACAAACTTCACTGCATACCACAGATTAGTGTGCAGCAGCTTGCTTCTCCAAGTTGCGGTCTGAACGAGCCAGGCAGGGGCATCAGCAGGAGTCTAAAAGGGGGAGGGGCATATGCCCCCATCATCAACTTTTTCCCAAATGGGGGTCTGGAAGGATTTGTCCCCAGGAAGAAATATTGAAGAATTTGGTGAAAAACGGTTAATTTTAGAAGCATAATCTATGATGTCTCAATCAGTACAAGCATCTGAATTTACTAGCTGCTGTCTGCTGATTTTCCAGGCTGCAGCTGCCCACTGGAGAGACCTACTGTTGTCTCTTTCCTCCTGACTCCCTCCCTCCCTTCCTACATATATATTTTTCTCTATTTTATTTCTTGAATAAATTTGTTCCAGCCCTGAGTCCACACAGTACAGTTTAATCCTTCCTGGACCTTGGCTTCTGTAGCTGTCTGTGTGTATGCTCTGATGAGCCTGTCATTTCTGTCTTTCCCAGCTCCTCCTGCCTATGTATTATTTATTGTTAATATAATATTTTTTTTGTAGTCTGGGACTAAAACCAAACTCAGACTGCTGTGTGTCGTGTTCTGGAGATTAACTCAGTAAAATAGCCCAGTTCATAAAGTTGGTCCCCCCCACACACACTTTAGCTTTCTGCTAAATAGTTTTTGTGGCAACTGACTGTCACAGGCTGGTTAGGTTCTTGTCCCTGTCATATCCCAGTACATACTGGGACACTACCATCACCACAAACAATTATCCCAGCAGATCCTGGTAGCACTGTGTTACCACTAGCACTACTGTTTGTCTCATCAGATCCACATATGCCAAGACACTCTTACTTCTGCCACTGTTGTAACAACAGATGCTGGCAGGGTTGCATTACCATAAGCACTACTATCCCAGCTAGGACAGTTGTGGTGGCTCACACAGATATGATGCAGTAAAGACTTTACAGCAGAACTTCATAACAATTTAATGACACTAAATAAAAATGTTAAACTTTAGAGCTTCTATTTCCATGTTTGAATCATTGCAGCATTTGGGGGTTCTTACAGAGGGAAAAAGTAAAGGTGACCCACAGCCATAAAGAAACAAGCAGAAAGAAAAAAAAGGTAAATGACAAATGCCCCATCCTTTCAAAATTTTCTGGGGATGACAATTGCCAACCCATATTTTAGTGACAAGTTTAAAAGGACTAGCCTACTAAGTGTTGCCCACTGGGACCCAAGCCAGTGACCCCACCCCATCTTCCAGTACCATGATGTACTCCTCACCTGTCCTTCTGTTAGATCTCCAGCATCAGACACATTTGATCCCAGGTTGGTCAGCTCTTCCCCGAATTCTGTCAGTTTGTGTGTACTGTACAAGCTCTAACTCAGCACCTGCTTTCCCCACCCCTATGCAATCATTTATGAACACTGTGCCCGGGGCCCTGTAGGACTGCAGCTGTTTGAAGCAGCTCATTTTCAGGGTCTGTTCCACATATTCTCTATGTTGGTGAAGGGGTTCCACAAGATCAAACAGAGATATTTGATCTGTGTGCTCCAACAAGATGCAGTGACATGCACAACGCTCAGAGGTGGAAAATTACTGGGGGTAATGTTAGAAGGAACTTTTCTTCCATAGGGTGGTGAACCTAAGAACAGTCTGCCAGCTGAGACAGTGGATAGGAACATAGTACATGCCTTCATGAAAACCTGAACAAATGTCACATAATTAAAGGGATTCACTGGGTACACTGGGTAAGTGAATGGCTGAAGTATTGGGATAAATTAGGACTTATTTATACAGCATACTGATTAATCCTTATTTATAAAAAGGTAAGGGGCTGGACCTGCTGAACCTAGAGTCCCTTCAGACCTTTAATTATTATATTACACAGGTTGGAATTCCAATATGGCACTGGCTCACTGTATGCTCTTGAACCAGTCACTTGAAGTCCATGACCTGTACTTTAGTCCTCCCATCCCTAAAACTGAACTGAAACAAACTTCCACTGAAAACAAGATGTTGCATCTCAGTTTAGCAGTACTGGGTAGATTCTGAAAGAAGAGACCTTACCCTTTGCCTGTACCAAGTTTGATAACTACTTGACATTGGACAAATGTTTCTCAAGATAAATCCACACGTGTAAGTGTGAATTGCAGAAGCTTTCACTGTATCCCTGTCATCTGAAGATACCCATGCAAGGCGGGGGGGGCAGAGGATTTACAACTGGAATATCAGTGGATTGTGTGTACATTTCATAAAGAAATATTGTTCAAAATGTTACATCACTTAGTGACTCTGTTGTTCATGGACATGTTTGCAGCTTGTCCTCCTTTTCACCTTGCTGATCCCACCAAGAAAATGACCGGGGAAAGTGTCTGAGCACAATGAAATTCAAACTCAGTGTCCGCTTTTGGAGCCTCTGCCCTTGTGAATTCCTATCTTGGTCCCCGCCACAGCTGAGGCACCAACCACCATGCCGGATGTGAGCTCTACACCTCTGTGGCCTCAGGATCTCAGCGGGTTTTAAAGCTGGGAGAAGAGTAACCTGGCAGCACATCTCACCCCTCAGACATGGCCATAAATAACTTAGAACAATCTGAACTGGTGCTTTCTCTTAAGGACGGAGTGTCCATTATAACATGGATAACTTTATGGGATGTTTGTACAGTTGTACGGTGAGTGTGAGTGAATACCACCTGACTAAAGATGCAGCGAAATCAAATTCCGCTGGCGAAGTGAACACAAAGTGACCATTTCACATTGTCCCAGCGCTATGTGCAGTGACCACTGCAAAGTGCTCACTTGACTTTGTTATTATGACTTTGCATTGTCAATCTGCCTTGAGTGACAACAATATAGGCAGCCCCCCACACATCACATGGCTTACAGTTCTGTAAATCATATGCTTTAGCCAGGCAGGAAGGAAGTGAGTCATAAAAGCAGATACTTTCACTTTCTATTTTGTTATTTATTTATTTGTGTCTAGGATTACAAAGTACCTTTGAGCCAAGGCTCTTTTACAAAGGTTCCATGTCATGCTGGTTACAGGGTAACAGACACTAAAACATAAAACAGTTACAGGTACATGGTTTTGACAGTAACTTTGCTTGACAAAATCAGACTGAGCGATGAGTAACTCAAGAAACAATAGGAGGAAGAGGGCAAGAAGGGAGAGGGCTGAGGGTAGGGAAGGCATAGGTGTAGAGGGTCAGGCCGAGGCAGCCGAGGGGCCTTGTCAGGACAGACACAGAGCAAGTGCATTAGAAGAAGTGGTTCTCCTTTGCAAAGGTAGAGAGAGGCATTTTGTGTAGGCAAGGATTGTTCTTGTTCTGACTGAAATGCTTGATCAAAATCAAAAGCTTTTAAAAGCTAATTGTTTAGTTTTATTTGTATTGTTTTGTCAGTTAATTTTTCTTGTGGTGACCGATTTCTTTGTTTTATAAGTTTTGTTTTGTGTGTGTGTGTGTGTGTATGTATGTGTGTGTGACTGTGTCTGTGTCTGTGCCTGTGTTGTGTGAGTGTGTGTGAAGTCGTTGGAGAGGGAAGAAGTGATTTTTTTTGCAATGGAGTAGGGACAGGATGTGGCCCATGGCAGGAGGGGAGTAGTACGCATGCGTAGGGGGCTTAGCCGGGTGGTGTTGGACTGCTCAAGAGTCTTTGCTCCTCCCCCACGGAAGCAGGAGAACCACCAGTGCCACATCCACCAAGTCTGCCACCACCCACACCAGTGACAGCTGCAGGAACTCCAGCATCACCACCTCCAAAGCAGCAGGTCATGCCCCAGGTTCATGACCATGCTGCCAGCACTGCATCTGCACCTCTTGTGTCTGGTCCCCCCCCACAGCTCCCCAGTTTGGCAGTTTTCCAGCTATGTTGGGGGGGACAGCAATCTTGTGGTATGTCTTCTTTGTGGGGTGCAGGTGCGCCGTGGCCCCAGAGGGACACATCTGGGGACTGGGGGCCAGTGCACCCATATGTTAAACCACCACAAGATGGAGTGGCAGGCTGTCACAGAACAGGCCAGTCCTCCACCTACTGGCCTTTCTGTGGCAGTGGAAAAGGGTGCTGCTGTTGTGCATCATCATAGCAGGAGGAGGGCCACAGCAGCAGTTGCTCCACTACCACCACCAGAACCATCCTCCCCACCACATCTACCTGGTGTACCACCACCAGTGGACCCCACAATGCCTGCAACTCAGGCAGACATAGCGCTTTTGAGGGCCGTGGTGAAAGAAAACAACGAGAGGTGTGTGCTGTCCAGCAGCAGTTGGAACAGATAGAGCAACACCAGTTACAGATTATGTCAATGCTCCATCTGCTGCTGGACCATAAGGGGATCCCCCATTAGCTTTTTTTTGCAGCACATCTCCCCTCCATGTCGTGTTTTGTCTTTTGTTTAATAACAGACAGAGGGAAGGCCACAGTAGTAGTTTAAAGGGAAGCAGTCAGTAACAGGAGCTCCCACCCTCTGCAGGGCTTGCCCTCTGGTTAAGCCCTTTAAGTATGTTGCAGCGTTTTTCTCGCACCACAAAATATTTTATTTTAATAAAGAAAAGTCCGCAACCCGGAAGTATGGCAGATGCTATGGGGGCTTCATTATGTGTAAAGGCATGGCGACGTACCATGTGCTTCAATACTTTTGCATTGAAGCGCATGGTGCATTGCCTCACCTTTACACATAATGGAGCCCCCATAGTGTCTGTCATACTTCTAGGTTAATTTTCTATTAAAATAAAGTATGTTGTAGTGCTAAACTACTACAGCATATATAAAAGGCTTAACCGAGGGTAAATCTTGCAGAGGTGGGAGCTCTTTACTGACTCCTTCCCCTAAATATATATACACATACATTGCATACATACATGCTCCTTATTGCTCTGTTATTAGAATTTGGTGCCTCAATAATGTTAACTTTCTGTTCTGGAGTGGCTGTGGAAAAGCAGGACTGAGCAGTGTAAGTATAATGTGCTAAATTGCATGTGTGCAGTCAGTGTTGTTTCGTGTGTGTGTGTGTGTGTGTGTGTGTGTGTGTGACATCAGACAATGTCAGATTCTTGAAAACATATATATGCTGACTTGTTGCAGTGTTTATGGTATAAAGAATAGAAATAAGAATATATAACATATATTTTGTTGTCACCATCATCATCAGTGGACTGGGTGATATGATATTTTTCAGAGCTGTCTGGCAGAGTGCACCTTAGTCACATACTGCACACATGGCTTTAGGAGAGCATGTGTTTTTGTGCTATTATCTCCACAAAGTCATGTGTGCATTGTGAGTGACTGAGGTGCACAGTGACCCGAGACCTCTGAAAAATATCATAGCACTTACTCCGCGGTGCTGATGGTATAAAATAAAATATACATCATATATTCTTTCTTATCTTTATTCTTTACCTACTGCAACAAGTCACACCTTATATATGTTTGCACGAAGTTGGACAATGTCTGCACACACAGGAAAGAACACTGATGGTACACATGCAGTTTAGCACTAGCATACTTGCAGTGCTCAGTCCTGCTTTTGACAAACACTTCATGAGTCCTGACACAAAGTAAACATTACTGAAGCTCCAGAAATATTTATTTTTGAAACAGACATTAAGCAGCAGTGCAACAATCCAATGAAATTTTACCTATACTTTTTATGCTATTTTACATTGCCAGTTTACTTACCTCCTGACTTGTATGATACCATTCATTGCAGTATTTGAGTCTGCTTTAGTACTTTTTCTCATGTCTGAAATAATAAAAGGAGTTTTCCTTTTAATATGGTGTGGACCAGGTCTTCATCATTATTTTCCGCTGTTTTTGTCCATCAGTTGTTTATATATCACTTCTGTTGTGAGTAAAATTAACAATTATGCAGCAGGCAGTGTTTTCTGACAATATTTGTTCAAAAACAGCTGCAAATACTGATGAAAACCTGGTCCGAGCCATATTAAAAGGAGTGCTCCTTTTTTCAGACATGAGAAAAAGTACTAAAGCAGATACAAATTGTGAAAAGAAAGGTATACATACAAGTCAGGAGGTAAATGACTGGCAATCTAAAATAGCATAAACAAGTATAGGTCAAAATTCTCACCACGTTGGTGCACTGCTGCTTTAATTTATAATTCAATTATGACATTATGTGCTCATAACACACAAAATGCAACTGTTGTGCCCAGAAAATTCCCAAGTGCCGACAAAGTGAAATGGGAGCATTACACCACATGCAAAGACTCCCAGAATGTATTGCGCAGTCACTCATGCATGCAGTAGTCTCAGAGTCCCCAGAATTGTTCTGCATCCCCAAAATGCAACTGCCTTGTGTCCAGAAAATTCCCAAGTGCTGATAAAGTGAAATGGGAATGGTACACCTCATGCAAATTCCCCCAGAATTTATTGTGCAGTCACTCATGCATGCAGTGGTCACACAGAGTCCCAGAATGTTTCTGCATCCCCAAACGCAACTGTCTTTCATCCAGAAAATTAAGATACTGTGATGATGATGTCATGATGCTCAGTGTCTTGCCAAACCACGTGAAGTATAGATAACATGATATGAATCCATTCAGTGTTCCATCAGAAATGATGACTGTGAGAGAACTGTTGCTTGTCCAAAGTGTGCTGCGATTCCTGCGAATGCGATGCGATCACCTCAACCCAATGGAAGGGTGCCCTTTGTGTGTACACTAATAGTAGCCTTGGTGAGTTAATATACAGTATATATATATATATATATATATATATATATATATATATATATGTATATATATATATATGTGTGTATTTTCTAGGTAGGGTTGACATATACATACATGTACTCATTTTATTGTTTTGTATCACAGGTCACATACAGTTGGTGTGCACATTCCAGTGCTGTGTAAGAAATGTTGGCGTTGAAGTGGAAATAGAATACTCTCAAGTCAATGAAGGTAAGTATTTTTTTGGGAAGCATATTTTCAAATAGGTCTCATTAATGCTTTATTATTGGTTACTTCTCACAGATTTCATCTACATCCTCCGCCAGTCTGGTAATGATGGTCATGGTCATCATCGATTCAAATGACTTGCGTGTTGTATATCTGCCCCAGCCAAAGGATGTTGAAGACGTCTTCGATAAGGCAACTATGACACCACAAAGCATCTGGAAGTTTCCTAAAAAGAGAAATGAAGGACTTATTACAACTTGATTGCAGCAGTAAGACATTATGTTCAAGCTGTGGCTGTTCCATGAGTATCTGGATTAACACAGATAGCAAGCTGTCCCACTGCAATCATCAGATCTCAATGTAATTTAGTACCAGGCTATGTAACAAATACACTGTGTCAGTGTCCCTGCGTCTCAAAGTTACATTTTAAAACCACACCTTGTCAAGAAAAAGTAACACAACCTGAGTCCAACGTTTTCAACACTGTCATGGCTGCACAGCTCCAAATATGGAATACTGTGCATGATATGTTGCAGAAATAGTTTTTGTGATGTACATGTCACCTAGTTTATGAATCATCAGTCAGATTTTTTCACTCTTATGAAAAAGACAGTTCTGCTGCTGTACCATTGATACAAAACTACAGTGAAGGACAGTCCTTTGTTGTTAACCTCTAAAACACAAAATAAGCTGACCCTATGTGTTTGACCATCGCAGCTCAGAAAAGCAACAGAAAACAAAACATACAGCTTATGGAAGTTGAATAGCATGCAAAACATTAGTACACATACTCACTTTATAGTTTTAATAGTAAGAAGCCTTGTGCCTGTGGCTCATGGATGTGGTCTCCTGTTCGACTCCCTCTGCCTTGGCATGATCAAGACATGTAATGGAAAACATTGTCACAGTGGTGGTAGTGGGAGGTGGTGGTCATAGCTGGCACTAGATGGCATTCCCTCTCACATCTTCCAGCATCTGGTGGTGGTGGCAGTGGTGAACAGTGATCTTATGGTGGTGGTAGTCCAGGGGCACATGGCCACATTCCCTATGATGGCATGGCAGACAGCGGTCTTAAGGTGGTGGTAGTCAGGGTGACACACAGTCACATTCCCTATGGTGGCAGTGGTGAACAGCAGTCTTATAGCGGTGGTAGTCCAGAGGGACCCACAGTTACATTCCCTATGGCGGCAGTGGTGAACTGCGGTCTTAAGGAGGTGGCAGTCCGGGGGGACACACGGTCACATTCCCTATGGTGGCAGTGGTGAACAGGTACCAACGGTCTTATGGTGGTGGTAGTCTGGGGACCAGGATATACTGTGCTCTGTGTTATAAATGTGAAGTGACATATGGAATTTGAGTCACTATGAGTGGGACACTGATTTAACTTTATGAAAAAGAAAACATGTATCATACAAGAAATGTGACAGCCTTTTAACCACGTAAGTTAAAAAACCTGCCGACATTAACCTCATCATCATTCATCATCATCCTCATAAAGAAATCTGCCCTCACAGTCTTCGTGTCTGAATTCTGACCACTGGGAAATTCTTTCTCCATTGTGTTATCATCTACGTCAATGGTAGGCCATTTCACACTGCCACTGCCACCAGGATTGTCCTTTCTACAAGATCAGCAAAACCATGACTATGCTGGAGTATGAATACTGAAGTTGCAGTATGAGCTGGTATGTGCCTCTCATTTATTTTTATGAATGTCAGCAAACTGACATTTGCAGGAGAGAGGTTTGTACGATGATCCCAAGCTATTGCACCTGCTGAGCTGAATACCCTCTCAACACTCACACTGGAGGGTGGGCATGTCAGGTACTTCAGTGCCACAGCAGTCAGCTATTACCATTCACTGACCTTCCCACTCCAGTATAAAAGGGGATCGTTAGTGATTGACAGATGCCTGTTTTTAGACAAATATGACTCAACCATTCGCTGTGCTGCTCTAAGTCCAGTGGTTGATGCATCATCCGCTTCTCCGGAATCATTTATGTCACAAATCCCCACTTGTGACAAAGCCTCCCAAAGTGAGTTAACACCAACCACTTTTGATGACAGACCACGTGGAACTGCAGTCCCTTTCCTCTTACAAGATATGCCTGATACTACTCCTCCAGGTTCACCTTCAGCCTGATTACACTGCTGAGGTTTGCTGACTTTGGCATATGACTTCTGTGCCCCATTAACCAAGCGCACCAGTTGTCCACTGACAGTTTTTACCTGTTCAGGACTGCCCTCCTTTAGTGAGGCAATTCCACTTTTGTACCATGGGTCCAGCATTGTTGGTAATGCAAAGTTGTCACTATGCTGAATGCTCAAGATGTGACGATTCTGGTCAAATACTGTCAGCATGTGTTTCAGCAACACACTGCTAGCACTGTCTCCAGCAACATCAAGGTTATGCTGTACATTCACCAATCTACCTCAGCACCCAGCAGTGGAATTGATTGACTCACCACTCACTGCCGGTGTTGCATGTTCAAATGGCCTCAAGATTGTTATTACAGAGTCCATGAGGCACCACTGTTCAGTCATCATAGACATGGAGGCCCGGAACTGTCACGGCTAGTTGCATGACAAGATATTCTGAGATGGCTTTGTACTGTTCATACAATCTCTCTGTGATGTATAAAGTGGAGTTACAGCTTCAAGTGGTACTGCGGGAGGCTGTTTCAGATCTGCAACTGCAGAAGTTGGTCACGGGCCTTTGCAGAGCATGAAAAGTGAGAACAGATAAGGCGTGCAACTGTCAACATTTCCTTTATATCAGGGTGCTGCAGAAACTCCTGCACCACAAGATTTAAACAGTGGGCCATGCATGAAACCTGAAAAAAACAACATTCGTGATGCATTTCACCACATTTGACCTATTGTCACTTGCTACGAACATAGCTCTCAGGGACAGGGGGTTCAGCCACTTGTCAATTTCAGTCAGTACCAGGTCCAACATGTTTTCACCAGTATGTGAACAGTCACATTGCGCATAGCGATCATTGCATGCTGTCTAAATCCTGGAAGATTGCTACCACAACACTCCACCTTGCTACACTGATAATTCACACTACCAACAGCACAAACAATCCCGCACCTGTGCCAAGTGTGCAGTTATACACAGATATGAACTCCCCGCTGTTTTACCACTTGTCCACATATCCATACTTAAATGGACGAATGGAGA
The DNA here is from genome assembly GCA_016271365.2 of Neoceratodus forsteri. Classification (NCBI taxonomy): domain Eukaryota; kingdom Metazoa; phylum Chordata; order Ceratodontiformes; family Ceratodontidae; genus Neoceratodus; species Neoceratodus forsteri. Next base: position 365,170,045 of record CM028137.1, read on the forward strand.
GGAAAAAAGTTGAAAGGCATGTCTTATTGAGTCGGACACAGTACTGTACAACTCGGGGACAGCACAGGTTTAAAAGCATGTCCTGGATGGGACTTTCTATTTTGGACAGGCATGTGCAGCAAACCGCGGGAACTCAGAATTCTCCATAAAGGAGAATGGCAAAAGATCATTTGCCAGCATTTCAGCTACAGCAGCATTAAGTTCACATGATACTGTATGATTGAGTGGGTACTTCAGCTTATGAGCAAAAACACTGTAACGTGGGCTGACTTAAACGTTTTATATTGGGTGTGATGACAAATAGTTCTGCTCTGCGAATGGCAAGGGGTGGAGTGTGGACGTGTAATGAAGACGGTTGCACAGGTGATGACAAACCCAGAAATGCAGTTATTCTCCCAGATTTACCAACAGAGGTTGATGTACCACTTGCACTAGACATACTGTAATGACCACCACCACCACCAAAACTGCTACTCTCACCACCACTGGACAATATTTCAAAATCATTCTGCTCCTCCACCTCATCATGCTTGTAGTAATTATCTGCTCTTATTTCATCACTACTGCAAACATTTAATTTTCTACTTGATGTTACAGTCATGGAAGGGATAACATGCTCATTATGGTTGATGACAAGGGTGAACGCTCCACTGTGGTACAGGTATTAGCTGCTGTCTTGTGCTGGGTCCACAGTGCCATGTGCCTGTTCTTAAGATGTGTATGATGTCCCCCTGTGCCCAGATGGCTCCCCTTTTTACCTCAACTCACACACACCTGGCAAACCTGGCAGATTGCAACTAACTCATCATTTGCATCTTTCACAAAATAATCTCAAACAAGGGATTGTGATGCTCTAGTTTTAACATGTCCCCCCGATGCTGCTTATTGGACTCTGTTTTTTTAAGCCATGAAGTAGGGGGTGTGCTACATGATTTTTCAGGCAGGACACACTTGGACTGCAACTGTCCACCACGACTATCTATCATTATTACTGGGTCATCATCATCAGCTGAAACTGGTAAATCACAACTTTTTACGGGAGGGGGGCTAATGCAAACAGACCTAGGCACAGCCAACTTGAATTTCTTTTTCTCCAGTTCCCAACAGGGGTCACTGACATCATCATCATAATCATCAACATCATCCACATCTTCTGCTTGGATGCTGGCATGTGGACTGCATGTTGCAACCACAGCATCATCATCATCATCAGATTCATCATCATCATCATCAGCACAACCATCACCCAAAATGTTTTCACCACACTGTGAATCACTGCATGGCAAATGCATGACCTGAACTGAGGTGGAAGAAATGTCACATTGTGTGCTATCGTTGACATGATGATCACAATATTCATGTTCAGTTACTGGAATGTTACTGGGGAGTATGACATCATCTACACTGTCACTCACTGGCACTGCTTTACACTCCACTTATTTTTGGACACTGTAAACTGGTCAGAAGTGTAACCTGAGGTAGCAATACTCATACCACCACCAGCAATTGCACCAACACCACCAATTGGGACAACATCATCTCCTCCAACTATGAGTGAAGCTACTGATTGCACCATAAAAAACACTGAAGGAGAAATACCTTTCCTCACATCAGCAATGCACTTCTGCGACTGCATACTACCATGCTCACAGACAATCTTACCACTGGCAGCAGTGCCATGGTGAGAAACAGCTTTGCTTGCACGTCTGTTTGCAGGCATTTTGGGGATCAACAAGCATATTCCAAACAAATTTAGATTTTGGAACATTCACTCTGGGTTGGGGCTGGAGGGGGAGAGGTTGCTGGATGTGAAGCCAAAAAAAACAACTGTGGCTTCAACAAGAGATACAGACGCAAAGACACAAGTTCAACAACACCTTAACTAACCAGTGGTGCTCTCAAGTCACAAACAATCCAATCTGGAAAAGAATACATTTTGCTGGTTGAGGGGAACACTGACTGAAGATTACAGCAGTGCAAAACCAAGAAAAGATACCACAATTGCAGTACAAAATCACACAGGTGCAGTGCATAGCAGGTTCACACTGCTGCACCTGCAATTACAGTGTGGCATAATAAAAGTTGTATTATTTGATGTCATGCACCATCCACACACACACACACACACAGACACACACACAATTTGTCTACAAGTAATGCGTAGCAAATTGAAAACTTCAGTAATATACAATGTATTTTAAACAACCTGAAATTATGCACTGCTGCACCAGGTCCACAACACACACAATCAGCAAAAACTGTCAACCATTACTGAAAATATTACTGTGAGTACATTAATACAGTCAGTTATACAAGAAAAATATAACCAAAAACAAAGAACTCTCTATTTCTTCAACTTAAGTTTACGTACACCACGGATATGCCCCTCCCCCAAAGCACACTTACACTGTTTCTCAGTACACAGACTGAATGTTGTACATTAACATTGAAAATCCACACACAAAAAATAAACACTCGATGATGTTAGTACAGGAGGGTTTCCTACAATCGATGAACTAAAGTTTCAGCAAAAAAAGTCTCAAAAAGGCTTTTTTTAACACCTTTTAGAAGGTTTAAATCGCAGAGAGCTCTCACAGCAGACTGTCTCCAACAACTTCCTACACATACTACCCCGAACGGAGGCTGTGCAGAACAATCTAGAGCCCATGTGACCTTAAATCCTATGAATCACTGAAAAATTTGCCTTTGAAGCTTAAAAGAAGGCGAAGTGAGATGAAGTACATTGTTTTCAATGTACTTCACGTTACCTATTGTGACGCGAAGTTCTCCACTTTGAGCTGTGTAGCACTTCACGAATCTGCCTTCACTCCGCAAATCACTCTGTGGAGTGAATCGAGGCCACTTCACCCACCACTACACCTGACAGCAAACCCAGGCCACAGAACAGGTTAACACACAACAGCATCGATATTGCAGTACTGCAGAAAGTGGAATCTCTGAACCTGTCTAACATCTCTGGGCTTTAGCTCTTGATTTTCCTGGTACCAAGACCTCCGGCTGTTAATTTTTTTTAAAGCTGACTTGTGCGAGTTTGGTGCACCTACTCGTTGTTGCTCAGGGATGTCATGACATTATTGACTATATTTGTTTACCTTCTTTCATAGGACTCTCCACGGCTTGTACAATACATGCAGGAGAATGTGGAGAGAGTGGGTCTGAGACTCAGCGGAAGGCGGCCAGACGGTAAGCTGGTGGGCATTGTGCTGCTGGGCTTAAAGCCTTAAATGTGACACAAGGGTGGGGAAAAGACTGGGGAGGCACCAGCCTAAACTGAGGGGGTATATGCCATTTCTTTGGCTAACGAGGCCCTGAGCCAGAGAACGAACAACGGGGATGCTGCAAAGGCAACAACTGCAGCATTGGAGAAAGCATGATGGCACTCACAGTGGCACTCACAGTGGCATGCAGCTGCAATCCCACACTGACCAAGTCTGATGATGATGCATGTCCATCATCCCTCACTCGCTTGGCCAGACCCCACGACCGCACATGCACACTAGCCTACACCCTGCAATGATAGGGCATTCCCCCATTGCAGAGGCAAATTTCTTTCAAGTTGGTGGCATGCTTCTAAACTGCTGTCATACAAAGCATACTCATTCATTGGTGCCACACATACGAGCCCATAAAAGCAGTCACGGCATTGGCCACAACACCGCACCTCTGAAACTTGCTACTAAACACAAGCTGCCACAACATGTTTTTAGCATGGTGGCAAGTAAACATAAAATAAAACTGAATTGAATTAAAACCTCTTGCAATTATCCTGAGTTCATTCACATAACAGGCCTGTAGTACAGTATGGTCTGCATGCCCATTGGTCCATGCAGTGGACCAATAGGCATACAGATCATACTGTACACTGTCATTCAGTGGGTGGCCGGGTGGCATTGTGGGCAGGGTGCTGCCGCCCAGAGATGATGGGGCGGTGCTGGGTGGTGGGGGACCTCTGTGGATGGGTGGGGAGGGGTTACCACTGGACCAACAGGTAACTCTTTCTTTGCACAGCAACCCACAATCGGGCAAAGGGGGTCTTACCACTGGACCACCAGGGTTCCTTTAACACTACATAAGCCCACAATCGGGTGAGGGGGGTTAGCACTGGACCACTAGGGAACCTTCAATATTACAAAAGCCCATGATTGGGCATATGGGAGTCGGGGGGGCTACATTGGCACAACAGAATATCGATCCCTAACGCTCTGCAGCTTGGCAGGGCACCAGGTGTAATTCACTGGGGATCGGTGCATCGCATGCAAATGGCCCCATTTGTGCCTTGAATGCATAATGGCCTCATTTGCATGCCCCAGGTTGAATATCATGGGTGATGCACCTAGTGCAACTGCACTTGCGCTGGTGCATCCCCCGCTCCTTTTCTGTGTCTTGCACTGGCACAGTGCCACTGCGCCATGTACAGTGTGTGCACCCTCTGTGCCATATTCAATGGTGCTTGGCCATGGCACAGTACCATTGAATATCACCTGGTTCTTGCCCTGGCATAGCACTGTTGCACTGGGCTCAGGCTTGTGCCACTGCCCAGTGCAGTCTGAATATCCGGGCCCTAGTTTATGTTTGCTGGTTTCATGTTTTCTTTTGTTGTTGCGGTCACTGCCAGTATTGCTGATCACTGCCTTCTGTTATCCAGGTTTGGACCCCAGTAACTCCAAAGGGAGGATTCCAACCATTCCTAGTCACTGCCATTATTTCTTGGCTTTTGAATCCTACTGCAGAAAGGAGGTGAACAGCTGTGCTGTACAAACTGTGTTTAGTGTAAGTAGGGACATTGCTCAGTTTACAGAGCCAGGGTAACATGCTGGTTAAAAAATTATTTCCCCTTGGTTCTTTTGTAAACCGAGTCATTTTGTGCTGTAGCTGGGATTCAGGGATCCAGCAGAGATGCAAGTAAAAAGCCACAGCATCCAGCGGTGTTTTGTAAAGGTATAGCTCATGTAGTCATGGTGATCCAAGTGGCCAGTTTCATGGGGGTCAGCATGATTTTTCATGGCTTCATTGAAAGCCATCTATGCACATTTCAGGCCATTTTCTTCAGTTTAAATTTCAAAGCTCCTGGGAGTTAACCCAAGAACCCTCTATCACAGTGGGCAAAGAAAAGCTGGACATCCAGTCAGACTTTTCATACAAGCCTCTATGTGGTATTGTACTCGGTGCTGGGCTGTTTTTTATTTTGATCAGATCAGATGTTGGAATACAGAGATGATGTGAAACTTTGTCTCTGCTCCATCTACAGAGTGATTTTAAAATGCTGAGGAAGATGTTATTAGATGAAATGAACTCAGTATCCTGCATGAGGTTAAAGCTCCAGCTTAAGGAAGAATTGCCAAAATGCCAATTGATAACAGCGCTGAGAGATACATATGATAAAATGCTATACATCTCTCTGTAGCTCTTTCTCATTGTGCCATAAAGCTCTCCAGAAGTTGTCCAGCTCCACTTTCTGTACAATTTCAAAGTTTAATGTTATTTGTTTTCTCTCAGCCAGTCCCAGAATTGATTAGCAGCCCCATTGATATGACGTGCAGTACTGGCTTCATCACAGCTCAGCTCTAACTCTGGCAGCTCTGTTTCAAGAGCTGTACAATGATGGTTCACTGAACTGTCATTATTTGACTCTGTACTTGTTGATTCACTCACCTAGTTAGTAGTTTTTGTTTCCGCTGCTGTGTCCATGTCATTTTACTGTTGGTAGTTATTCACCATATTGATTGACAACATTTTATTTTTATACAGGAGAAATGATTAGGGAAAAATCCATATTTTCAACAAAATGCTCTCTGCAATTCATACACAATACAAGCATTTACATAAAAACAAAGTTACACAATGTTAAGATAATTCCATCATTGTCAAGTGTAGCATTTACAAGTACATAAAGATTTTCTCAATGCAGTTTGAAATTCATGTAAATAATGTTTTGCCTTCAGTTCAGTAAATACCATATTCCAAGATTTGACCATACTCATTTGTAAAGTAACATCTCCAACTCTATTATCAGCAAAGAGATCAGAATTGGTCAGCATTTATGTCAGTGTGGAGTCCAGGAATGGCTAACAATTTAGAATGCTCATTCATGTCAGAGAGGAGTGATTGCACTAGTGTCACTTTAGTATCAGCATGCTGCTGTGCTGGGACAGTGGCCTTGGTCAGGTAGCTAATTATCCAGTCAGGTTGCTGTATTTTGTAGGTCAATGTCATATTAATTTGTAACAGACAGGTACATTATAATGATGATACATATATCAGCAGGTGGTAAAGTGAATCTTACCAGTTACTCTGAGTATACAAAGTTATGTAAAATTTTAGAAATACTGGATACATGTAAGTTACAGTATAGTGTTGTCCATTAAAGAGAATTATAAAATGGCAAGAAAAATCTAAAGAAATTTCATTCTCCAAGAGACACCAGCTGACTGTACATTAAATCTCTGCAAACACACAGTCATTCTGGTCCTAAACCACATTAGACAATGAGACAATTAGACAGTCCTCCTACAACCAGAACCATCTTCCATCAGTCACCTTGCAACCAGAACTGATCTTCCATCATGAATATGGCTGCTACCGTTGCACTGTAAAAACCATAACTGGGCCTAAAATAAAACTACCTTAAATAAAAAATAAAACAAATTAATTAAATGTTGTTTCCTGATCATCATGCTCTCTTTATACACAAACATATTAGAAACATTAAATATTGTTTATAGTTTTCATTACAACTGTTTCTTTGCTGACAGTGAAAAGGAAAAAGTACTCACTGCAGTAATCTTTCTTCCAAGGGTCCTTAGCATCAGTAACTTTTTGCTCTTAGCTGGCTAGGTGCAACTGCCCCAGAGGTGTGCCTTTAAAGATATTTAAATGAGCATAGGGCCAAGCCACTCAAAAGACAGGAGGGGTGTGAGCTGAGGAGAGCTGTTGAATGCTTCAGAATTTTTCAAGGAAAAATGAGGGCAAATGCCCTGAAAAATAATTAACAGGATTCAAAAAACATGCAAATGTCCACAAAAGTGAAAATAGAAACAATGGCAACACGAGCTAAAAACTCATCAATAAGAAACTCCAAACTTGGTAAAAGGTGATGTAAGAGCCCTTCTCCGACAGGTGAACAGGGGAGGAATGGTGGGAGCTTACTGATGCTAAAAGACCCCATGGAAGAAAGAAAATTACTGCGGTGAGTAATTTTTTTCTTCTTACCCCAGGAGTCCTTTAGCATCAGTTACTTTTTTAGAGACTACCCAGCAGTACCAAGTGGGAGGCGGGCAGAGAACCTACTTAGGAAAGAGGCTCTGCAGAACCGCTCTGCAAATTTGGCATCAGATCTGGTCTGCACATCCAAACTGTAGTGTTTTACAAAGGTGTGTACAGATTTCCAGGTAGCTACTTTGCAGACATTCAGTAGGGGAATGTCCCTGCTGATGCAAGCGAGACTACAGTGCCCCTGGTGGAATGGGTCCTGAGCCCCACTGGAGGTTGTTGGTCAACTTTCTCATAGCAGAATCTAATACAAGAGACCAACCAACAAGAAATAGTTCTCTTGGTAGCTGGTCTTCCTCTGCCTACATCCCCGTAGGTGAGGAACAACTGAGTGGAAGAGCCTCTGGACTGTCTAGTATGCTCTAGGTAGTGAAAGATGGCTCTTTTGACATCCAAGCTGTGGAGCTTTTGCTCACCAGGAATGGATGGCTCAGTAAAGAAGACAGGCAGAGTAATGGACTGGTTCAAGTGAAACTCTTAAACCACCTTTGGCAGAAATTTCCTATTTGTCCTGAGCTCAATCTTATCATTGTGAGGGATGATGTAATTCAGCTCAGTGCACTGGACCTGTAGCTCTGAAATCCTCTTGGCAGACATAATGGCTACCAGGAAGACTGTCTTCCAAGTTACAAACTTGATGTGGGCTGTGGACATAGGATCGAAAAGTGGATTCATGAGGCCCATCTATGCAAAGGCTCAGGCTCCAAGTAGGAACAGGCTCCCTGGTTGGAGGCTGGAGGTGCAAGAGGCCTATGAAAAACTATTTAAAAATGTTGTGGGAAAAAACTGATTTATTCTTTCCCACCGAAAGTTGGCTGAAATTGCCAACAGGTGTAATTTGAGTGAAGATGGTTTCAGTCATGATGCCTGTAGGTGTACCAGGTAGTCTAGCAGCTGAGGGTCTGAAGCTGATAGGGGTTGACCTTTCACTCTTGCAACAGAGGAAAACTTTGCCATTTGGCTGCATAAGTCTTCTTAGTGGGTTTTGTTTAGCCATCCTCAGTATCTTAAGGACCTGTTCAGAGTACTGTGAAGATGGAAACTCTAACTCCTCAAGAACCAAGCCTTGAGATGAAGAGAGTGCATGTCTGGATACTGCACTCCTGTCTGAGGAAGGGTCAGCAGGAAGTGAGTCAGAGGCAGACAAATGGGCCTGTTGCAGGAGATTGAGAGAAGGAGAGGGTACCAGGCTTGCCTGGGCCAGTCCGGAGCCACTAGGATCATTGATGCAGGCTGCTGTCCAAGTTTCAACAAAACCCTGAATATCAGGGGAAAGGGAGGAAATGCATTTTGGAACTTCTCTGAGCAGTCCAGGATCAGAGCATCAAGAGGAAGTGTTCCCGGAACTGGGGGCCTGCAGCAGTACCGAGGAAGCTGAAAATTGAGAGGAGAGGCAAACAGATCCATGTCTGGTGTGCCCCACCACCTGAACACTGTGGCTAGTACTTGCTTGTTCAGTGTCCATTCGCTCTGACCTTGACTGATGCAGCTTAGAGCATCCGCCAGAGTATTGAGTTTGCTTGGGGAGTGAATAGCTGAGAGGCTGACTCTCAGGGAGAATGTTAGAGATCAGAGCTTCAGAGCTTCCAAACAGAGTATTCCTGATCTGGTACCACCCTGCTTGTTTATGTAGAACATTGCAGTGGTGCTATCTGTTCGAATTTGAACCGCTTGCCCTTCTATGCTGGGAGCGAAAGCTTTGAGAGCTAGTAAGACTGCTCTGAGTTCCAAAAGATTTATGTGCAACAGTGACTCTTCGGGAGTCCAGTTGCCATTTACTTGAGGCACAGTCTAGATGAGCTCCCCAGCCCAACAGGGAGGCATCTGTGGTGATCACCTTTGTAGGAAGAGGAGTTTGAAAGGAACTTCTACCTGCACATTTGTAGGGTTCTTCCACCACAGCAAGTTTAGGAGGAACTGCTCTGACACAGGTATCAACTTTGAAAATGTGTTGCTTGTCTGAGACCAGTGAGCTCTGAGGAAGGCTTGCAGGAGTCTCATCCTCTACCTGACTCCTGGGACTACTGCAGTCATAGAGGCCATATGTCCCAGAAGTTTGAGGAAATGTCTTGCTGGTCTTGGCTGCCCCTGGGTGAAAGACTCTGCCACTGAAAGGAAAATCTGAATTCTTTCCTGTGGGAGGAAAGCATATCCATTCTGAGTGTCCAGCTGGGCCCCTATGAAGGTGATCAGCTGGGTGGGTTCCGGTGAGATTTCTGTAGATTTACCAGGAAACCCAGAGACCCAGAGAGTGTTCTGTAGGAAAGAGATTCTTTGACCTTGCAAGGAGACTTCGCTGCCATGAGCCAGTCATCCAGATAAGGGTAGAGAATGACACCCAGTCTCCTGAGATGTGCTGCTACCACAGAGACACTTGGTAAAGATTCTTGGGGCTGAGGACAGACTGAAGGGCATTGCTGTGAACTGATAGTGACCCAAAGGAAGTTTAAACCCGAGAAACTTTCCATGAGATATCCTTATGGGTATGTGGAAGTTACGCCCTTAAGTCAAGGAGGCTAGCCAGTCGCCTGTTGTAAGGACTGTATGACCAGTGACAGAGTGGCCATTTTGAATTTGTTTTTTTTTAGATGTTTGTTTAAATATCTGCGATCTAAGATAAGCCACTACTCCCCAATTTTCTTTTGTGTCAGAAAATACCTGGAGTAAAGACCCTTGCCATACTTGTGGGTGGGACCCTCTCCACTGCTCATAAAGCCAGAAGGGTTTTGTATCTCCATTTCCAACAGTGATATTTGTGTTGGGGACAAGGGTCTTGACACTGGGTATGCTTGAGGTCTGGCAACTGCTTGAACTGTAATGACAGACCTTCTCCACTATCTCCAGCACCCACTTGTCTGACATTATGAGGAACCAGTGCTGAAGATGAGTGAGAAAGTCTGCCTCCATCCAGAAACGAGGAGATGGCCTGGACACTCACATCAGGACTTTAACTGAGAGGCAGGTGGCTGGGTAGAGGTGTCTGTTCTTTGGCCCCTTCTGCCCCTGCCTCTGAGTGACCCTCTGTACTGGTTAAAGTCAAATTGGGGATAGGAATTGTAAGGCCTGGGAACATAACTTCTGCCCCTACTACCCCAGAGATGGGATCTCTGAGGGGTGGTGGGTTTAGGCTTGGATGAGTGGCTCTGCCAGGAGGCCTTGTACTCATCGACTTTTTCATGTAGTCTGTGGTTCTGTAATCAAACAACATATTTTGATCCAGGAAAAATCCAAGACATTGTTCTGAGTGTCTGAGGTCAGACTGGTTGTTTAAAGCCAGGTGAAGCATCTCAGAGATGGCATCACCCTAGAGGCTACATCATTGTCATCTGCCATGTGGAATTGGTACATAGTAGCCTTGGCAGTTGTTGACATATCCACCAGCCCCACTAGTGCAATGTACAAACACACAACACAAACCTGAATCAGTCACTATGTTGGAGCAGCCACCCTGGGGTTGCAATGTGGCAGCAACTCTGTGCCTGCCCACTATACAAGGGTTTCCTATTGCTTGTGCTCAGATACTGACTGAAAATGCACTGGATAAATATAATGACGGGTTAGTGAATGGCAGAAACTATCCGAAGATACCTGGGAACTTCTGTTACTCTCTTCAGGAAGTGCTACGGGTTCCCCAATATCTGCTTGAACAACCTCAAGAATAGGCAAACGGGAACGAAGCTCAACATCTCAATTACCCTAGCTGAATGCTCTTGACACTGTACTATCACCATTGGTACTATGAATTACATTGTAACCTTATTGTATGCTTGCTACCTACTATTCAAGTATTGTATATAAACTGTTTGTTATTGTCATTGTCACTGTTTGATGTGGAACCTTTGTGAAAGAGCGCTGAGCTCAAAGGTATAATCTGAATCCCTAAATAAATAAATAAATAAATAAATAAAAGGCAGAAGTGGGAAGTAATAATCAAATCAAATCAAACTTTGTTTTTATAGCACCAAGGCGCTGCACATAAAATCAATTACAAAATAGAACATTAAAACAGGAAGATAAAACACAGTAGTCATTAGGGAAGGCAAAATTAAATAAATACATTTTTAGCTCAGTCTTCAAGAGAATACAGTGCATACATTTATACATATAAAGATATTTGTACAAGTGTGACCCGCTGGCGCTGAGGGTTGAGGTGCTGGATGCCACACCTTGCTCCACGTCGGACAACTGTGTTCGGGAATGAGCATGGGTCACAGGGGTCATTCTGGGGGGGTATAGTGTAACCCCCTTGCAAATGAGGGTTCCTAGAAATGCCAGTCTGGGTTTACCTTAGCCCGTTTTGTTCTGTCCTTCTCCCGCTGTCTCTTGGGCTTCTCCTGACTTGGCCTCTAATTTTTCTGGCTTCCCACGTCCTGTTTGCCCTCGTGTGTGCCCCAGCTTGCAGTCAAATGAAAATCCAGCCCCTCGGGGCCTAAACTGCTGACTGCTGGCTCCCACTGCAAAATTGCTGCCTCCAGGGCAGCGGGAGTCGCGGTTGCACGCAAAGCGTCTTTGATGTGGAGCTGCTTGTTTTGCGGTCACCTCGGGGACTACGGACAGCCTGCTGGGGGACCGCTCAGATGGGAATTAAAGGAGTTCTGACCGGGGCTCATTTGAGTATTCCTGTGCAGGGCCCGGTCATCTGAATAATGCATAACAGTGTGTCTGGCTGCCTCCAGGGTAGCTATGTTCAGCTCCAGCCGAAAAGTAAAGAATTAAAATGTTTTAAATAATGGAACTGTTGCTGCATGTTGGGAATATATTGTACATGTGGGGAAAAGTGCTTAAAGTTAAAATGAGTATTGTTTCCCTGGCAATTCCAGTATCTGGGACTCTGTATGTCAGCCTGTCTGCTGCTGCAAGGGGAGCTTGCATAAGTGCAGTAGTGACAGGAAAAGTAAAAGAGCCATGTTTTTCATCTGTGCAGTGACTGCAAGTACAGCCTTTAATCTATAGAACTGTGGGGCATGTGGGGCAAATAATGACTTCTTTCTGGCTGCACCCAGGACATTATTCAGGACTGTATCTAATCTGCTATAAGGGACAGTGGGTTAAGCAGCCATTGCCAGCATTACAGCCAATTGGAATTGCAGCAACAGAAAGCCAGGACTTTTGGGACATTCACTGCATCTCATGGGTAAGCACCCAAGTGCTTATGGGGGCTTACAGGGACATTATTTTAGGCGCAAATTCCACAACCCAATAGTGCCTCGAGTGTTCTGATTGACAGGTCCTTCAGCAACTTGGAGACATGTCACCCCATCCCTGCTACCACTCAGGAGTAGAGCTAGGAGCTCTATAAAAACACAATGTTGCCAGTTTGTCTGGGAGATTCAGAGATGCAGAGCTGAGAGAGATTTGGAGAGAGAGCAGCAGAGCAGGCTCCAGCCTGCTGGGAGCCCCCCATGGGGGGAGGGGCTCAGGCTCCAGCCATTCTATCAGGCCTGGGCCACTTACTTCAAGCCCTTTCAGTCTTCAGAGGGCATCTGTTATTTTCTTCAGTTAACTAGTTACAGTAATTGTGCTTTCTGCAACAGCTAGTCTGGAGGTTGCCATTGTTGTCCTCCAGAGGTTAGCCTTCCCTCCCACGTCGGGGAAAGATGTGGACCGAAGAATCAGATGTCCAGCAGCGGTGAGAGCGCTGACCAGACCAGATGACATCATGTAGCGGTGAGAGCGCTGACCAAGTACCTCAGCAGTGAGAGAGCTGAAGAAGTCTTCAGGATGCCTTCGATTGCGGATGAGACCCTCGGAGGACCTGAGTGAGTACCCTTGTACCCCAACGGTGCAAGGAAGAAGCTAAGCAAGTAATCTTGGGGGCTCCATGCCCCATTAAGAAATGTGTGCTGTTAAGTGTGAAGTATTGAAGTCATCAGTCTGGGCTACTAATCCCATAAGAGACTGCCTAGTTCGAGTAATGGATGCATCTTGTCTGTGGCCCAAATGGCTAAGTTGCAGGTGCAGCAAGATGCTGGGCTTAGTGAATCATATAAATGTGTAGCTACGGGTTAGAGTCCTACCATCGTGGAGCTGTCTGTCAAGGCGTGCTTGCCACTTCTTGAGACAGGAGGCCCTAGAGCATATTAATGTCTAAGGTACCTTAAAGAGAATGTACTTGTGTCTGCACAGAATTTGGTCTAAGAACGCTTGGTATAAGTGTTAAATGGCTAGACGTGCTGGATAGGACTCCGCTTGTGGATAATGTTCTTGGTATATATAGAATGTGCTGGCTGTGACTGCCTGTGACTAAAGTATGGGATGCTTGATAAAAGTGTTGTTGCCAACTTACTCTGGATGGATGCTTTTTGGTATATAAAGTACTGGATGTGACCGTGTTTAAACTGCGTTTAGGGTACTTGACAGAAGCATCACTCTCATTGCATTGGATGGGACTTTCAAATATTATGCTGAATGTTCTGGATGTAAGATCCACATAGTTTGTTCTGGAATGTTCAGAAGTCTGCAAGTGCAGGGCAATCCCTGATTTGTCTGCAAGTGCAGGGCAATCCCTGCCATGTCTGCTAAAGTGCAGGGCAATCCCTGCTGTGGTTGTAAATAGTCATTTGCTGCTTTACAAAAATCTGGTTCCAAGTTGTCCCCACCTTCAGATTAATAGCCAGCCACCTCATCAAGCTGCAACTCCATCAGGCCTGCAACATCTTGGACTGTGGTATCTGTTTAACCAGTATGGTATGAGATTGTGGGGTTTCTGCTGTATCTGGGACTGGTACCAGTGTGGGTAATATTAACAATTATGTTTAACATCTGATTTATCAGCAGCTAGATAGTCAGGGAGCTGAATGTCTTAAGTTGAATGGTAAAATGTGATTTATGTCTGCCTGTTAATATGTAGCCACCCAGCTGGAGGGTTCACCAGCAAAATCCAAAATGAGCTCTGTACATGTGTAAATACGGTAAGGTAACCTCTACTCCTCCTGTTTCCCTTTCCTAGCTCCTTTATTCCCCCCGAAATAAATATCTTGTTGTTGTTGTTTGAAATCATGTGTGAGCATATTATTAGAGAGAGCCTTTAATTCAAAATGTTGAAATGTGGGGAACTGTGTAGTGGGGGCATGTCTGGGGAAGGTAACTGGTCACCGTGGGTGGTGTAGCAGCTTAGGGGGCTATACCATCTCACCCACGTAAAGCACCCTGAGTGGAGGCACTGCACAAAGGTTTTAAAAAATGTTATAAGTTAGCGAACCCAACCGCCTTAGCCTATGTCCAGGGTAGTAGGCAGGGGTGTAACACTGGGGGGTGGCGCCGCCCAGGGGTTACAGTAGGATCAAAGGTTCAAGGGACTACTTTCCTTTCCTAGGGAGGGAGGACTGCTGGCTCCACTGAATGACTGCCACCTGGTAGAGGTCTGATGGTAGTACTGGTCGAGAGCGGCAGACATGGGAGGTGCTGTAGGACCCTGCAGTATGTACCTTCCTCCACCCACACACATGGGCATGTATGCCCCAGCAAGGGGAACTGGGAGAACAAACAGTGCAAAATGGCTATGGGGCAAACATTCATGACACCCTGACCACCGATCCCCCACCTGCCCACCATCAGTACAAGTCCTGGGGAGTTGATGGACGGTGGGGGGTCAGAGGGGCAGGGCTAAAGGGAGACCAAATCTGGCCCCAGCCAGAGGAACACTATATATACCTATATATAAACTTGTAGAAGATGAAAATAATATTCAGGGCTCACTCTTTTTTCCTAACACTGCTCTAAAAAGCTTTATCCAATCACATGTTGGTGGGGGGGAGTCTGTGATTGCAAATTATATTACAGTGCTTTCAATGAAACTTCAAGACTTCAGAACTGGAGTTTTGTTTTTTTGTTGCACTCCAGTGGTGCCAAAATGTTAAAACAATTGCCAGTAGCACCATCCTGGTGGTGCTGAGGGTTGAGGTGCTAGATGTCACACCTTGTGCTATGCCAGAGACCTGGGTTTGGGAAGCGAGCCCAGGTTGGCTGGGGGTAGTAGCTTGTATGAGTAGCCGCTGGGCAGCTCTCTTCTCCCAGGGAGGTAGACAGCTTCTCCTCAGCTCTTGGCTGCCTCCAAGTGGAGGACTGGGGCGGTGCCAGGCCAATGCGAGAAGTGGCGCAAGGCCAGGTGGGGGGAAGAGGCCATCACTAGGTGTCTCAGCACACAGTTGTCCTGGGGTCCTGAGATTAGGAGGGGAGAAAATGGAGGAAACAACCCTGGGCTGTGGGTGACGACTGATCCTCTGCAGGCTCCGTGTCAGGCCGCCAGGCAATACTGCAAGCTCTGTGGCAAAGAGTGCAGGTGGAAGGTAAGTCCCAGGGGAACCAGAGGGACAGGGCTGTTGGGCTCAGTCAGAAGGGGAGCAGCAGGCGGTAAACAAAAAGGAAAACAAATTGTCAGTCTTGGAGAACACACTTTTTGTGTCATCAGCAATCAACAGCACAAGCACTGGATATATATATATTTTTTTTTATTACTATTTTTTCCCAAATGTTACCAACCGACCCCAATCACAGCAATTTTTCCAGGTCTGTTACCTATCATCTGCTGGACTTACCCCCACCTTGGTTTCTTGAGCATCCGCAGAATTCTAATTCAGGTGTTGGAGGGAGTCAGGTTGAGGTTATAGAGCTTCCAAGAGATTGCCAGGCATCTTACTACATTTTTTTTCTACCAGATTTTTGTTTGGTTCCACTCCCACAGGACATCAGCAGCTAAGGGTGCACACACCCACAGAGACAGGTGTGTTGCACAGCACTCGCTGCTGTTCTCCCTCCCAAACAGAGCCACCTGCTGTGCCATCTATGGCCACCCAGGTGGCACTGGAAAGACTGCCTCTGTCACTCATTCTCTGTGAAGGAAGAGAGTGTCCACTGGAGTGCCAAATCCAACCTCTGCCCCCTTTCCACACCCCCACTCCCCGTCGGCCCCTGGTGACCCAGTCTTGTTCTTAAACCGGGATTGCCGACCTAGCAAGCGGTAGCTCTACCACTGCACTGAAGGGTCAGATGATCACTCAATATCTAAAGCTATGCTAGACCTAGGCTGTAGATATGTTTCATGTCTACATCTGAAATACAAAAACAAATCTAACATGCCTATGAACAATATGGGCGCTGTAACTGCTGTTATTACACAGCAAAGACCTAACGGTAACCAGTAACAGTAATGCAGCAAACTCCTAAATTACCAGATTACGGCAAGATGCAAGTGTGTAGTCAGCTGAGTGAAAAAACTGACATATCATCTGTGCAAACTGTGCAAAGTGCAAAAAGCACCCGGCATGTTGCAGGCCATAAGGACATCTTCTCAGGAAAGAGGTTCTTTCTGATGTTTGCCAAGCAATCACAGGCTCCACATGTTGCCCTCACAGTTTCCACTGAGCATCTCTTAAAGCAGCAGTATTTGTTAGTCACCATGGGGGCTATGCACTATTGTGATATGGATATGCAAAAGAGGTGTGTACCCAAGCTGTGCACCTCCACACCCGTGGGTAGGTGCGCAGTGATGGGCATGCAGAAACACTGGCTACCACCAGGCACTTGTCTGTGGCCCCACCCCTGGCACACTGCTTTATGGCGTGGTGGATCTGAGGACACAGACAGGCATCCAATCAGATGCCTTTCCTGGTCCATAGTGGAGCAGGGCAGTGTGGGATGGCATGGGACATGAAATTACAAACTTGATGGGTGAGTGCCAAAGTGGCTGCCCCTAGCCCACCCTGTCTGCCAAGAAGGCTGAGGCAGCACAGTGGGAGGGGTGGGGTCCTCATCCCACCACAGTCAGTGAGTGTAATCTGGAAGGGCATGCAATGGATACATCAAGGTCCCTGCTGCTGTATCCAGTGCCCCCCTCGCCTGGCACTTCACATCATCTTGAATGGCGCGGAGTGCGGACACCCCCCAGACATGCCCCTGGCCTGTCCATGTGTGTAGCTGTGCAAACTGCCAGGAGGTTCCAGTGTGGAAAGGGCATGCATCCAGTCCACGAATGTTGCCGGGGGTCCAGAGCACCCTCTGTGCATGGCATTCTAACCTAGGGTTGCCTACACACAGTGAATCTGCAGCGCGTAACAATCCGCATCTTAATGCATAGGCCCCCATAAGACCATATAGGTTTTTTCAACAATTGTCTGGCAAAAATATTAACATGCCTATTTTTTTTTCATTCTCTTTCATTCTTGAACCAAGATGCAGGATTTCCAGTTTTTAAAATTTCCAACTCCTGCACCATGCCCACCATGAAAAATTTAAATATCTTAGTACAGCGCTGTACTGTTTACCATCAGAAACATGTGGCAGCACCATCCTAATACATCCACAGTATGAATCTAGTATGTTCAATGGGCAACCTTAGCAGAAGATATTTTTAAAAATTGAGAACAGCGGCCATCTTTGATAACTTGGGTCATTCATTACAAAAGCAGCTATAGAAGCCGTTTTAATCTTTTATCTGAGAAAATTAAATCTATACAGATCACGAATCTAAGGATGTCAGAAATATATTTTTGCTAAAAAATGCTGTGATGAAATGTGTTGCTGACTAACAAATACTGCTCCTTTAAAATCCTTGGTTGACTCAGAATCTCATTTTACCTAACCGCTTACGTACACTCATTGTTACTCACAGAACGTTACTAATTATACCGGATTACTCCAAAGCAGTTAAGGTGATCAGTCTCTGATGACTTCAGTAAGAACTTCAATAAAAGACATTCAACCATGTGACCAGCGTGCACGTGACCTCGCACTTAAACGCTGCTAAGCTGCAAATGCAACCTGATTACACTTAAAGGGGCACTATCAACCCCCCTTAGGCTTCAAACTGTCCTAGTTTAAAAAAACAGTGTATGATTGTTCACATTCTTTTTTTTAAACACACGTACTTTATTAGGTTTTAGGCATACAACACACAAACAAACAATATGTACATACGTACATACAGGTCACATATACACAAAACACATCCTCCCCCCATACAGGTGTCCCCACATATACATTTTTTTTTGCGCCTCCCCTTCCTTTCTGGCTGCCCACTCCTTCGGGTCTCTTATTGTCCCTCCCGACTGCCTGCCCCGACTCCCACACCGGCTGCCAACCTCATATAACAGCCTCCCCCGGGTAATCTGGCGTATCCCTTTTGCCGGGCGGGTCCCCCTCCTCCAAGGGGGAAGGCACCGGTGGGGCGGCCAGCACACTACTTCATTTCGGCCCGGGGTACTGCTGAGGTGCGTCAGTCCTGGGATCGGCGGCAGCGGAGGATAGAGAGACCGTCATCTGGCCAGCCAGGAAGTATTTTCCTGGTTTTCTGTGGGGAGTGGCGTTCTGACGCAAGGCATACGCCACGCCTGTCACTCCCCCTTGAGCTACTAACCTGGTCGCATAGCTGTACTCCCAGCCTCCACCAGGAGTCTGCATGCACCGTGCGCATCCTCACCTCCCCGGAGAAGGGAGCTGTCCCTGACGCCCATCCTTCTCCCCGCCGGCCCTCCAGCTGCACCAGTCCGCCTCTCAACCCGGGTCGCCGGCGTCGCAGACAGAAATCCAACCGCTGCGCCGACGGGCCGGCTTACATTTTTAGTTGATTTCTGCAATGACAGGTTACTTTCACTGACAGTTAATTTGGTGGTTATGCTTGTGTACAGTGAGTCTACTGTTGTTAGTAAAGCGTCCAAAGAGTCCCATCGTTTTTGAAATGTGTGACATCTATGCCTCATAGAAACTGTCATTCGTTCCAGTCATAGGGTTCGTAGCATTTCTTGGTGCCATTCCATTAGTGATAGAATTTCTTGGTACAGCCAGTGTCTGAGGATTAATTTTTTGATCGATTGCAATTAAAGTGGTACCTTCTGTTTCCCCCCTTAAAGCTTGGATATCCAGACCTAATAAGCATCTGTTTCTGGTGAAGTGCCCTCCAGGTACAATATGGGGTCGAGTATACTTTGTACGGCTTGCCAGATGGGTTGCTGTTTGTGACCGTCCCACAGAATATGCAGTAGGGTACCTTCCTCTGCACCACATCTGGTACATGGTGGGGATTCCAGTATCCCCCATTTGTATAGTTTGGAGGATGCGTGGTATTTATTGCTTGCTATCTTATAGTGCATAATGTGATAGCAGTCTAGTCTGATATACTTAAGTATGTTGCTCCACACTGTTTCCCACTGCTTTGGATCCAGTGACCAGTTTAGGGCTTCTAGGCAGTAGGTGGGTATCTGTAGAAGAGTGAAGATTTCCTTGTTGTCACGGTCATATTTCTGTTGAACGTATCTGTAGAAGAGTACAGATTTCCTTGTTGTCACAGTCATATTTCTATTGAACGGATTGATATCTAGCCCATTCTGTTCCATTGAGCAGGCACCTTACATGTGAGATTCCTTTGGTGTATCATCTCCAGGTGTAAACGGTCTTCCCCCTATTTTAAAATTGGGATTGTGCCATAGGGGCTGGTCAGCTACCACACTGGGGGAGAATTTTAGGACTCTGACCAGTTGTCTGTAAATCAGAACTGATGTTCCTATAAGGTTATTCTGTAACCCTTTTGGTAGTTTGGACTTTGTAGTATAGGACAGAATGCAGGCTAACGTCTTGTGAGCTGCTCAACCACTGCTCCATTTCCAACCATTGTGGTATATAATGTGTCTCCTGGAATTGCTCTTGTGAGGGCCACATAAAGTATTCTGCACCCTGCGGTGTGTGGTAGTATACAAAGAAATCTGGGAGATTCAAACCTCCCTGTTGTTTGGAAGAGGCCAGCTTCAGGCAAGCCTTCCTTGGCCTCTTCTTCCTCCACAGAAAGGTTGAAATCATCATATGTGGCTTCTTAAACCAAATTAGGGGAAGAAAGATAGTTAGCATGGGTATAGGACCCAGGGTGAACGTGTGAGCCCTACCCAGCATATAAAGTCTTGCTGTATGACTTTTAGCAATTCTGTTGAATTTTTTTGTAACATGAGATCTAGACTGGGAAATCCTGATACACAAGTATTTATACATTTTATGATACATAAATATCTATAATTATTTAATGGACAAATTCCACCCCGGGCCCTCAAGGTCCCCTTGTCTGACATGGCTGTTGAGGGGTAGGATAGTTGTTTTCCCCACATGTAGCTTTTATAACAAGATCTCCCCAAGAGTTGCTGGTATGACAGAGGAAGGGTTCTGTACATGCAGAAGAATGTCATCTGCATAAAGGGACAGCTTGTACTGCCTGTCTCCAAGCACGACCCCTTGTACTTCTTGGTGTTGGTTTATACATTGTGCCAGGGATTCTAGGTATAGATTAAACAGAAAAGGGGATGGGGCAATTCTGTCGTATACCATTTTGGAGTGGGAAGCCAGCTGAGATGACTTTGTTACATCTCAGTCTTGCCGAGAGAGCAAAGAAGTCACTGGATGAATTCTTATTATATATATATCTTCAGTACTCTAAATAGATATTGTCAACTAAACCCCCTCAAATGCTTTCTCTGCATCCAGGCAGGCCAGCACCACCAGGGTGTGAACCTCCATGGCCACGGAGATGACATGAAAGAGCTTCATGAGGTGGTCTGAGTATACCTTCCGGACATAAATCCCACTTGTTCAGCTCCTATTAGGGATGATCAAACGTTTTTGTAATTTCGGCACTAATTCCTTTGCTATTACTAAAAGATCAATATTTAGTAGGGAAATTGGTCTGCAGTTTGTGACCTTGCTTGTTGAATATTATGATCTAAACTGCCTCTGTCATGGGCTTCTGTAAAAAGGTTGGCTAGTTGTTTGAGGAGGGGGACCTGCAGAACCTTGTAAAAGCTGACTGAAAGCCCATCTGGGCCTGGTGGCTTTGCCTAAGGCCATAGTTTTCAGAGCTGCTTCCAGTTCCCCACTGTAATGGGGCATTAAGAGTTTCTCCTCATGTTCCCCTGATGGCTGGAGTAGTTCACTTCACCCTACTCTAAGTATTGGTCTATTTTGGCATCATCTACCCCTGTGTTGCTGAACCCCTGCAGGCTGCTATAATATTTCTGAAACTCTTTGGCGATGTGTCTTGGGTTGGACAAGAGGATTTGAGAGCATTGTTCACATTCTGTAGAATGTGCCGATGGAGCTGCTAGTCTGATTTCTACTTTCTTTTTAAAAGTGAAAAACAGACTACCCACTGTACTGGTGTTAACCCACCACTGTGTGTTTATTTACATTCCTTAATCAACTCCCACTGCATGTTATCTGGACTTGGGAGCAGCCCCAGAAGAGTCTAGCCACTCAGGGTTCAGTGGGAGGAGACAAAACTATTGCATCATGAGCGGCTGCTCTCTTTCTTCCCTCCCCACAGGCTGAAAGCCCTCAGTTCTCACCCTCCCTTGGCCTGCGGAGCACAGGACTTCAACCAGCTAACCCAGGTACAGAAGACCTGTGCTAGCCCGTCACCACTCTCTACCTTTATAGGTAGCCAAGGTCTCATGACTAAGTTATATGACCCGTCACTCCTGGTACTCTCTCCTCAGTTTCCCTGTTGCTGGTTATACTGTATGACCACAAGGAGTTGCTGGTACACTCTCAGATATCCCATCAACCCCAGCATAATTAACCCCTTCTTTGCAAATTTAGAAACCTCTAACTATGCTAGCCCTCTCCTATCAACCTCACCCCTAGTGAGCCTCCACCCACTCCCCTTGCAGAGTACACCCCAGATTTCAAACCCCTGACCCTTCACTTCATAGTCAGTGTCTCTAACCGTTAGGCCATCACAGCAGTAACAATTTGTCTGAGCCTTTTTTGGTCCCATCAACTTCACTAGGACCAATCCCCACTATATTCCCTCTTAGGACACAGCACCCCTCCCCCTTAGAACCCACTGCTGTTTCTGGTGACACCCTGCAGAAATATCTAGCCACCTCTGACCCTGCAGGCATATTGTGGAAGAAGCCCCTGACCTTTTCCCCTCTCCCTGCCATTTTTGGCCTGTCCTTTTTTTAAATCCAAAACCCGTTCTGCATTTTCATAGATTCAAACTTCGACATTGCTGAGGTGTGCCATACCTCCAGATACTCCCTCCACACGCTACTGCTAATTGGTTACCACACTGGCCCTTAAAGGTATAGCATCCCTAGTCCTGCTAATGGTAGCAGTAACTCCCGCAATCCCAGATAAGTGCCAGCCCAACAGGTGCTACCCCCCCTTCCCTCAAAACATTGCCTTACCCAAGCCCTGCCACTGTTAGCAATACAACCCAGAACAATCTCAGACCTACTAACCAGGCTAGTTACTTGGCATTTCGCCAAACTCTCCCCCCCTCTCTCTGCTACCCCATCTCACCTTGCCACTATTCTATAAAATCTGTGGTTGAAACAGTAGGCACAAACACACCAAACAATCTTAAATTACTTAAACGCTTTCTGCTGAAGATTTCCCTGCTACTTCTCCTCTTATCTGGCAACATACACCCTAACCCTGGCCCTGTGCAGTAGTTGCACAGCCGTGGTGCAAACCGTGGAATGCTAAAGTTAGCATCCATCAATATTTGTAGCTTACAGTCCAAATATGATGATCTCAAAGTCTGGGTAACCCAGCACAGACCGGATGTACTATCTGTGGTGGAGACTTGGCTTACTCCTAAGATCCCCAATACTGCTATCTCCTTGGCTGGATACACCCTCTTGAGAAATGATAGGCTAAGCAAAAGGGGCGGGATGTGTGCAGTCTACCTCAGGGACACCATATGGGGACATGCCTTCTCCAAACTGGACACCGGGAAAAACATATAGTCCCTTGCAATCAGGTTACTCCTAGGATCTCATAGTAAATCACTCACAGTAGTCTCTGTCTATGTCCCCCCTCAAAACCAGGCCAGTAGTGTCAATTTGGTTACTGAATGCCTGTCTAACCTACAACAAAATGCTGAAGTGGTGCTATTAGGGGACTTTAATGTAAGCTGGATGGCCCCTGAAACTGACCCCTACAAGGACGCTATCTCAGCCATCAACGTGGCACAAATGGTTGACTCCCCCACCAGGATCAACTACTGGACAGGCTCCAGTACACTGATAGATTGGGTAATTACCAATCACACTGATAGAATCTCTGGTACTACTGTCCTCCCTGACTCAATTAGCGACCACTCCCCCGTTCTCTGCTCATGGTCAAATAAAGCTCCTAAGCTACCTCCCAAAACGGCGACACATCATGTCCTTAAGAAAGGACAGCTCAAGCACCTAAAGGCCTCCTATAAACAAACTGATTGGACACCAACTGACATGGCTCAAACTTTGTACCAAGCCCTCGAATACTTCATCTCTAAATTCAATGAGGCTTGTGACATATATGCCCCTATTAAAAAGCGTAAGATAAATAGCACTATCAACCCATGAATTACCCTGTCTCTCCCTAATCGCAAGGCTGCTAGAGATAATCTTTGGCATCGTGTGCAGGCCACTGGAAAGCAGCTTGACTTTCGGTGATACAGAGCTGCTAGGAATGCGTGCACTCATGAGATCCACCATGCTAAAATCTTCCATTTCAAGGAGGCGCTCTCGAACTCCTGGGGAGATGGTAGGAATTTCTGGAATAGTATCAAAGACCTCATGGGTAAAACCAGTAAGTCCTCACCCTCTATGTTAGAGGTCAATGGTGTAATCACCCAGGACCCCAAGTATATTGCCGACGCCTTCAACACAGCCTTCTCTGACCTTAGCGGCACACTTACATAGAACATAGAATTCCTGTTGATTTCTTCGACGCACCTGCCAGCATTGTCAAGCCCAGTAGATGTGACACTCATCAGAGTCCTCCCCCCTTCTGCTTTAAAACTTTCACCTTGTCAGAGGCCAAAAAGTACCTGCAAAGGGTGATCATAAAAGCTAGAGTTAGTGGTGACTCACTGGACCTTAAACTTATTAGACTAACTCTTGATAAGTTCCTATCGCCGTCACAAAACTGCTAAATCTCTCTCTGTGCCTTGGTCAGTTCCCCCACCGGTGGAAAGCAGCCATGGTCATGCCTGTTCACAAAAGTGGTGACCGTGCACAGCACACAAACTACCATCCAATATCAATCCCTCCCCCCAAAGGCACTGGAATGCATCGTGCCTGATCTACTGACCGATTACCTTGAGAAATACCAAATCCAATGCACACAACAGCATGGTTTCCGCAAGGCACACAGCATTATCACAGCCTTGCTTGAATACACTAATTACATACATAATGCACTGGACCTGGGTCAGCTAGCAGGGGCGATATATATCGACCTCACTAAAGCATTCAACACGGTTAACCACACCATCCTGATAAATTCCCACCATGCGTCTGGCCTGTCTTATGATGCGGTAGGGTGGTTTAGATGCTACCTTGAGTGTAGATCTCAACAAGTCAAAATAGTGGTATCCTATCTGACAGCAGGCAAGTGACAGAACAGCAGGGGCCAGTGTTCCTTTAGAACCACAGGAGCGGTTTGAATCCTGCGCCCAAACCACTACAGAGCTGCTGCTGGAGTCCCCCTGCTGTTGAGCTGACGCTCGCTTGCCACTACCTCGCTGGAATCTATGCTCCCTACCGCTCCTTTTCTCTGCTTCTCAGTCACTTATCCCAAGGAGGATCAGCAGCCCTAGTTCTGCAGCCGCCGCTTGGCTATCAGGCAGCACAGAACAGCAGGGGCTGGTGTCCCTTTCAAACTGCAGGAGCAGTTTGAATCCGAATCCCGGACCACTACAGAGCTGCCACTGGAGTCCTGCTGCCATTGAGCCGACGCTCGCTTGCCGGTACCCCACTGGAATCTATGCTCCCCACCACTCCTTTTCTCTTCTTCTCAGCCGCTTGCCCCGAGGAGGATCATCAGCCCCAGTTCTGCGGCCACCGCTTGGCTATCAGGTACGACCGAGGAGCCGCTTCATCTCTCAGCCTGCTCAGGAGTTTTTTTTTTTTTATTTCTCTGTGCCTTCCAATACTGGACTCTGATTGGAGCTGCATTTTGCGGTTTTGTGCCCGATTGGCTGTTTTGTTTTTCCCCATCTTTGAACTTTTACTATCTGTTACTGCATATTATCATTCCTGTTTGCCAGTCCAAGTAAACTTAGAGTTTTTAAGTAGTGCATCATGCAGATTATAGAAATTTTACTGGTGTTACTGTATTATCTGCCTAAATTTCCTGTTTTCTGCCTGTACTCGCTCTTCCCCTCTGCTGAAGCCTTGCCTCCCTGTTTAACTTTTTTCTTTCCCTCTGCTAGAACTCCCACTCCGGCTAATTCCTGACCCTGGTCTCACTCACTCTCTTCCCTGTAAGTTCCTGCACCATTTTTCTCTTAGTCTGCCTTGCTACCCGCCCCCCAATTCCCAAACTCTGCCTTTTTCCTTTGTGTCCTAAAGTACTCTACCTCCTCCCCTTGTCCCCGCCTGGTTTCTTTTGTGTGACTAAGTCTACCCTTTTCTGTAAGGCGTTATTTAAACTCTCCCTCCCTTCCTTCCTCCTCAGACAGCACAGAACAGCAGGGGCTGGTGGCGCTTTCAAACCGCAGGAGCGGTTTGAATTAGATGCCTGGACCACTACAGAGCTGCCACTGGAGTCCTCCTGCCATTGAGTCGACGCTCGCTTGCTGCTACCCCACTGGAATCTATGCTCCCTACCGCTCCTTTTCTCTGCATCTCAGCCGCTTGCCCCAAGGAGGATCAGCAGCCCCAGTTCTGCGACCACTGCTGGGCTATCAGGTATGAACTGGGAGCCGCTTCAACATCTTTCAGGAATTTTTTTTTAATTTCTCGGCACCTTCCAATACTGTACTCTGATTGGAGCTGCATTTTGTGGCTTCGCGTCTGATTGCCTGTTTTGTTTTTCCCCATCTTTGAACTTTTACTACCTGTTACTGCATATTGTCATTCCAGTTTGCCATTCTAAGTAAGCTTAGAGTTTTTAAGTAGAGCATCTGTGCAGATTATAGAAATTTTACTGGTGTTACTGTATTATCTGCCTAAGTTTCCTGTTTTGTGCCTGCACTCGCTCTTCCCCTCTGCTGAAGCCTTGCCTCCCTGTTTAACTTTTTTCTTTCCCTCTGCTAGAAATCCCCTTCCCCAGCTAATTCTCGACCCCGGTCTCATGCACTCTCTTCCCTGTAAGCCCCTGCACCATTTTTCTCTATCTTAATCTGTCTCACTACCTTCCCCTGTTTCCCAAACTCCGCCTTTTCCCTTTATTTCCTAAAGTACTCTACCTCCTCCTGTGCCCCCGTTTCTTTTGTGTACCTAAGGCCACCCTTTCTACAAGGAATTATTTAAACTTTCCTCCCTTCCTCCTCATGCAGCACAGAACACTGGGCTGGTGTTCCTTTCAAAATGCAGGAGCAGTTTGAATCCTGCACCTGGACCATTACAGAGCTGCCGCTGGAGTCCCCCTGCTGTTGAGCCGACGCTCATTTGCTGCTACCCTGCTGGAATCTAAACTCCCTACCACTCCTTTTCTCTGCTTCTCAGCCGCTTGCCCCGACAGGATCAGCAGCCCCAGTTCTGTGGCCACCACTTAGCTATCAGGTATGACCAGGGAGCCGCTTCAATGCTCAGCCCACTCAGGAGTGTCCGCCCAGCTCCCACCCATCTCCCTCCCACCCCCATTTGGACTCTGAGTTATATAGGGACTTTTTGTGTGTCATATGACAATCAGCCTAGTTTCCCATTTGCTAGTTATATACATCGCCCGCTAGGTGTGTTATTGCTGTTTCAACCTTTCCACTGACTCTAACATCTCTTGCTTTTTCTAAATGCTTTTGAGTCCTGTTAATCTCAACCTTTTTCCCTAACAACATGGCTCTGCGACCTGGGCTTCCGATGACTACTGGGCTTACATTAGTCATCCTTTCCTGGCTCTATTTGGGCACTTGTTCCTGTGCCAAAACCCAGTCAGCACCAAGTCCGATGGATTTCACCTTCTCAAATATGCTCACTGACCCTGGCAAATGCCCAGATCTTACACTTATGCTCCTCCCGAGGTTCCCGATATAACCCCTAGGTGGCACTATCCCAAGAGCTACTACCCCTGCCTGCTTGGCTAGTAGCAGGTTAAGGGGCCTGAGTTCTGAAATGGGTGCCTCCCCTGGAGATCAATGTTGGTAGTGGTCAAGCTAACCTGGGCACAGCCCTCCGGGACACTGTAACGCCCCTCTTTCCCCTCTAGTGGTCTGAACACTGTAAAATAATCACTTTCACAATACGCCTGGTACACCACACAAGTACCCACACTGCTTGCACTTACCACCAGGGCTGGTTCCTGTGGTTCGACCTGGGGACCCCCTGTAAAAACAAGGTTATGCACAGCAAATAGCAACAGTACAGTACTTTGAGCACAAACTGGAACCACAGTCAGATTACATGCAGAAAAAGTTAGATCTGATTTATTCAGGGTATTTGAACAAGGAAGAGGCAAAATCAGGTTAATTAGCTTAAAGGTTATATCAATCAAGCAGTTATGCATGTGCTTTGAGTCCCCCCCCCCAACACAGTCACACCTCTGGGTACCCAGGTGGAGAAGAGATGGGCTAGCCAGGACTGTTGCCCGGGGTTGCAGCTGGTTGGGGCTCTGTGATGGAAAACACAACATGCACAGTACACAATATTTGTAATCCAGAGCCAGAGAGCTTAGTTCATAAAGGAAACAAAACAACAAGACAATCAGATGACACACTCAGATTAAGCTGTTGTTGCAGGGAGCTACCCTGGTATTTACTCACGATACCCAAGACTCGACACAGGCTGGACGAAAATCGAGATTGCAGGTGGTTGATCTGCAGTGCCAGGAGAAGCAGGGCCCACATAAGTCGCAGAGATGTCGTTCCTGTTCAAGCGTGGAGCAGGGAGGTGATCCCCAGGCAGGTCTCTCGTCGATGGCTTCTCTGTGCAGTGGGTAGTCTGGCTGGGCCAGTCGGACAAAGCCCAGACCGCATGGAGACAAGTTTGGAAGCAGTCCGTTTTGGGCTGGATACAGCTTCCAGCAAGCAGAACACAGTTCACACAGTGGGGAACTAACTCACAACCCACTAGCAGGTCATAGCACATTTACATGTATGGGAATTCTGTTGTACCAGCAAAGTGCTCCCTGGGCACAATCGCAAAGTCTCTGCACACACCGGGAGCTTAGGGGTAGCTGGAACTCCTGACAGGCTGATCGCATTCAGCAAAAATATCCGATCTTCTTCAGGCTGAGCCTGGCCCACTTCAGTAGCTTACTTTAGTCACACAAACTTGGATTTAGTCCAAAATAATTCTCTTCTCTCCCTCTCAGGAGCAGCAGGCAGACATACAGGCCAAACACTCAGCCTTTTCCCAGTTCTCCCATGCAAATCCACTCAGGATTGCTGCTCAGAATTACTTCAGCTCCTTCTTCTTGAGCTTCCAGCTCAGAACTAACTGAAAACTGCACGCTGCCCGGGACTTCCTCAAGATCCAGAAGATTTGGTTGGCTGATTTGGCTGTCAGTCAAAGCAAGAGCTTCCCCTTCAGTTGCAAAAAAGGCGCAATTTGCAGTCCAGGACCAAGATAGTGGAGACAAACAAAACAGTCCTTGCTACAAAGAAAGCAGGTTAGACAAACTACATTATCATTATAACTCTAAATGATTTTCAGTAAATAGTTACATCTTTCAACAGAGTGCTCTTTCAGATTACTTAAGCTGCAATTAGGCAGCTCTTAAAGAGACAGTACACAGGCTATACATGCTCTGGTAATCACATTTAAACTGCTAAAATGCAGGACACCAGCCTGGCAGTGAGCATTTAGGCAAGCTCATGGAAGACTTTTTGGGAACCCCCATTTGCAGGGGGGTTACACCAATATACTATGTCGTTTTCACTGCTAAAAAATATTTAAAGCACCAAATACATCAGCCACACCCTTTCTTGCATCGCAAGCTCTGGTACCTGCTGCTGTCTGCTCTGTTGCTGTCAGGAGATAACAAAATGAACCCTGGCCCTATGACGCAACCCACACATATCAATGTCGGCTGGTCTAACATAAAAGGTAAACATATTATGCACCTCAACATCAGAAGCCTCCTCAAATACTATTCTGAACTAGAGACCTTTGTGGCTCTCTATCATTCTGATTTTCTCTGCCTATCAGAAACATGGCTTAAGCCATCAATTATTGATGCTGTATGTACCCTAACCAACTAGAATCTTGTTAGATGTGACAGACCATCCCCTAAGTGGGGCGAGAAAGTTACAATTTATTTTAAGATCCATCTGAATCTCTACCTGGTCACCTCCCCAACAAAATCATGTGAATCTCTCCACACTGCCCTCATCCTAGGCACAAAAAAGCTGCACATAGTGTGCGCTCACAGTCCCCCGCAAAGTGGCTCCTCAGGCCTTGCTGAGCTGCTCGAACACTGTGTCTCCTCTGTTGGGCATAATGAACTGCTAATTCTTGGTAACATGAACCTGAACTGGTTAGGTCAAGCCCAAAACACACTTCTCTCTTTAGTACAAGGCTATCATTTACACCAAGTGATTGCTGATCCGACTAGGATAACATCTACCTCCACTTCTGGTACACTAATTGACTGGATACTATCAAATCATATTGACAGGGTCGTGGCTCCGGTACAGTACCAGATGCCATAAGTGACCACTCTCCAATTTTCTGCATTTGGAGTCCCTCTGCTGTCCCCTTCCCTCCGACACAATTTATTACTTTTCACAACTATGCCAGCCTAGATTGGTATGCTGACCCGATGGCAACACCAACACAGCAACATACCTTGCTGTCAGCAAAATCGACATTTTGCCGACATGTTGCTGTGTTGGCGCACCCGAGACAGGGGCACACTGTCTCCCGGTCCTGCACCCCCTCCCCGAATCAACTCCGTCTGGAGTTGAGAATCCAATGTATGGGGGGGTCAGGGGAAGCCCCCCATTAGAAAAGCAGGATGGGGAGACATACAGGATTTATGCTACCGCAACTTGCGGTCAACATAAATCCCGTCGCTGAGATGCCAACTGACAAAAGTGTTGTCGAACCGGCATCGTAGAACAACCAGGATCATGCTATCTCCCTTAATGAAGTCTATTCTATTGACTGGTCCTACCTCTGTCAGATCCATGACACCCAGGCTGCTCTTGACTACTTTCTTGACAGGTTTGAGACCCTTCAAGATATGCACACTCCCCTCATCACATGGCGTGTCCGGGCTAAACAAACAAGATGGCTACATAGAGACCTACTGACCTCCTTCCGGGATAGGGACAAAAGTTGGAAGTGTTTAAAAAAATAAGGCCTCCTATCTGACTGTAACACCTACAGGGCTCTATGGAGTTCCTGCAAAAAAAAACAAATCAGACTAGCAAAAAGCTCCTATTGTAAATTACTCCTATTACATGCGGTTGGGGACTCTAGAAAATTCTGGAGTCATGTAAAAACCTTTCTGAGGTCCAAACAAATCTCATTCTAATAACGACATGGTCCTAAATGGTGTCCATTGTAACAATTCAACTACCATTGCTAATGCTTTAATGTACAATTCTCTGATCTGTCTAAATACACATCAACTTTCCCTACCTCACCCCCATATCCAGCCCTAAAATTGCAAACCACAGGCCTGAGCACCCCCCTTTCCACTTTAAAACCATATAGAGATCTGATGTCCTCAAGCATTTAAACACTATTTCGGATGAAACTAGCGTAGGATCTGACAACCTTGAGCCCAGGCTTCTCAAGCTGGCTGCTTCCTTCATTGCAGCACCTTTACCTAGAATTTTCACCCTGTCTCTATGCCACAGCAGTGTCCCAAGCACATGGAAAATCGCTAGAGTCACTCCAGTATTCAAAAAAAAGGCATTACCAACTACCACCCTATAGCAATCCTATCGGTACTGTGTAAAATTCTGGAAAAGATAGTGGCCTCTCAAATCTCTGATTTCTTTCTCAAGTATAATCTCCTATCACCATATCAGCAAGGGTTCCGGAAAGGGCATAGCACCTCCACTGCTCTACTCCAATTCACGAATGACACTCTTTGCACCATGGATTCTGGCCTACTAACCGAGGCTGTATTTATCGACCTCACGAGAGCCTTTAACCTGGTGGACCATCCTCTTCTTCTGGACAACCTTACATCCCTTGGTTTCTCACAAAACACTGTGGTATGGATTGAAAGCTACCTAACTAATAGATTTCAGGTAGTGAAATTTAACTCTGCAGTATCAGATCAAACTCCTACAAAAATCGGCGTTCCCCAGGGCCCTATCCTGGGCCCGCTTCTCTTCTTCTCTGTCTTTATTAACCAGATTGCGCTGAACATCCCTTTCTGTTCGACCATCTTCTGTGCAGGTGATCTTGTCTTGTATGCCAGCTCAAAGTATGTACATGAAATCAACATTAATCTATCCTCTACCTTTCTACAGATCCAGTCCTGGCTCACAAGTAATAAGCTTATTCTCAATGTGTCCAAAGCACAGGCAGTGCTCTTTGGCTCCACAGCCAAACTGAAAACTTGCCACGGTCAGCTTAAGATACCTAACCCAGCTGGCTCATTCCTGGACACTGTGAGCACTTTCAAATATTGGGGGGTTCTTCCTGATGAAACACTTGACTTTGATCAGCATATCCAGAAAACCTGCAAATCAGTTAATACCAAAAATCAGTATTGCCTACAAAACAAGTCACGTACTCACTCCCTCTGCTAGACTAGCTATTGCACGGGGCATTTTACTTCCGTCGCTTGCCTATGATGCCGTCACCTACGTTAATGCGTCCAAAGCTACACTTCACAAATGGGATACCACCTACAATAATATCTGCTGCTACACCTCTGCATCCCTGCACCTATAACACTGCTGCCTGCTGTATGCTGATCTCAACTGGCCTTCCCCCTCAGCCCACCGGCTCCTTTCCCTCTGCTCCCTGACAGACAATATACTCAGGTCTAATACTCCTCTATCAATTCGCACCCTTTTAACTCCTCAGACCTCCTCCCATGGCCTTCACTGAGTGGACAAATCCCTGCTACACATGCCCAGGTTTAAAACCTCAAAGGATTCTAATGCTTTCTACCACATGGCTCCTAGAATATGAAATTCCCTACCCTTAGACATTTGTCATACACCCAGTCATGCCACTTTCAAAAATAAGCTTCGACGGGCCAGCCCGCCAGCTCAGCAGTTGGATTTCTATCTGCGACACTGGCGACCTAGGTTTGGGAGTGAGCCCGGGTCGTCGGAGGGCCAGCTGGGGGGAGAAGGCTGCAGCGCCCCATGCCAGCTCGCCTTCTCCGGGGGAAGGGGAGGGATGCATTCAGCATCTGCTTGCCCCTGGCAGAGGCCGAGGGTCTTGCAGGACGTCAGCGCTTGAGGTGCTGGGCGGGACTCAGATGGAGGTCTGTGGCTATGCCGGCACCAAGGGCCTTGGCAACAGGGGGTAGGATGTTGCGGACATTGGCATTAGCGCCATGATGTCAGAGATTCGCAACACCTGTAAGGAACACTGGAAAATGCCTGCCGGTCCCGGGGAGATGAAGTTTCGGGGAGCTAGCCCTCATGTGCGACCGCCTGCCTGGCCGACCAAGGATCCGACGAAACGTGAGTGTCGGGGTGTCAGGGCCCCATCCTGTCCCTGCCCGGGGGGGGTGGGTAAACCGAGGCTCCATGGGGATCTACGGTGGACCAGGTAGGTGGTTGCATGGGTAGACTCTGTGATGCTCCCGAAGGTGCGGGACTGGTAGGAGTAGGGAAGGGGATAAAAAGAAATTAAAAAAAACAAAAAAACTTTGAACTCACCTTGCTAACCCTGCACTTGTTACAGTCCACCTCAGTATGCTCGCCTTCCTCTCAGTGCATTTCACTGACCTATGTTTGCCCCTCTGATGGCTTTATGTCTACCTCCCTCTCACACTGCCTACACTCTCCCTCCTTATCCCCGAGCCTGGCCCCTGTTGATCTGTTGCCCTGCCCACTCCAGTTCTACTGTGTACGCTGATCCTCTGCTGACACGGTGCCCTGCCCACCCCAGTTCTGCTATGTACACTGATCCTCTGCTGACATGGTGCCCTGCCCACCCCAGTTCTACTATGTACGCGGATCCTCTGCTGACACGGTGCCCTGCCCACCCCAGTTCTACTATGTACGCTGATCCTCTGCTGACATGGAGCCCTGCCCACCCCAGTCCTACTGTGTACACTGATCCTCTGCTGACATGGCGCCCTGCCCACCCCAGTTCTACTGTGTACACTGATCCTCTGCTGACACCGTGCCCTGCCCACCCCAGTTCTACTAGGTACACTGATCCTCTGCTGACACCGTGCCCTGCCCACCCCAGTCCTACTGTGTACACTGATCCTCTGCTGACATGGTGCCCTGCCCACCCCAGTTCTACTATGTACACTGATCCTCTGCTGACATGGTGCCCTGCCCACCCCAGTTCTGCTATGTACACTGATCCTCTGCTGACACGGTGCCCTGCCCACCCCAGTTCTACTATGTACACTGATCCTCTGCTGACGCGGTGCCCTGCCCTCCCCAGTCCTACTGTGTACGCTGATCCTCTGCTGACACGGTGCCCTGCCCACTCCAGTCCTACTGTGTACGCTGATCCTCTGCTGACATGGTGCCCTGCCCACCCCAGTTCTACTAAGTACACTGATCCTCTGCTGACACGGTGCCCTGCCCACCCCAGTTCTACTAAGTACACTGATCCTCTGCTGACACGGTGCCCTGCCCACCCCAGTTCTACTATGTACACTGATCCTCTACTGACACGATGCCCTGCCCACCCCAGTTCTACTGTGTACACTGATCCTCTGCTGACACGGTGCCCTGCCCACCCCAGTTCTACTATGTACACTGATCCTCTGCTGACACGGTGCCCTGCCCACCCCAGTTCTACTATGTACACTGATCCTCTGCTGACACAGTGCCCTGCCCACTCCAGTTCTACTATGTACACTGATCCTCTGCTGACACGGTGCCCTGCCCACCCCAGTTCTACTGTGTACACTGATCCTCTGCTGACACGGTGCCCTGCCCACCCCAGTTCTACTGTGTACGCTGATCCTCTGCTGACATGGTGCCCTGCCCACCCCAGTTCTACTGTGTACACTGATCCTCTGCTGACACGGTGCCCTGCCCACCCCAGTTCTACTATGTACACTGATCCTCTGCTGACACGGTGCCCTGCCACCCCAGTTCTACTATGTACACTGATCCTCTGCTGACACGGTGCCCTGCCCACCCCAGTTCTACTATGTACACTGATCCTCTGCTGACACGGTGCCCTGCCCACCCCAGTTCTACTAGTACACTGATCCTCTGCTGACACGGTGCCCTGCCCACCCCAGTTCTACTATGTACACTGATCCTCTGCTGACACGGTGCCCTGCCCACCCCAGTTCTACTATGTACACTGATCCTCTGCTGACACGGTGCCCTGCCCACCCCAGTTCTACTATGTACACTGATCCTCTGCTGACGCGATGTCCTGCCCTCCCCAGTCCTGTGTACACTGATCCTCTGCTGACACGGTGCCCTGCCCACCCCAGTTCTACTATGTACACTGATCCTCTGCTGACACGGTGCCCTGCCCACCCCAGTTCTACTGTGTACGCTGATCCTCTGCTGACATGGAGTCCTGCCCACCCCAATTCTACTATGTACACTGATCCTCTGCTGACACGGTGCCCTGCCCACCCCAGTTCTACTATGTACACTGATCCTCTGCTGACATGGTGCCCTGCCCACCCCAGTTCTACTTGTGTACACTGATCCTCTGCTGACACGGTGGCCCTGCCCACCCCAGTTCTACTGTGTACACTGATCCTCTGCTGACACGGTGCCCTGCCCACCCCAGTTCTACTATGTACACTGATCCTCTGCTGACACGGTGCCCTGCCCACCCCAGTTCTACTATGTACACTGATCCTCTGCTGACACGGTGCCCTGCCCACCCCAGTTCTACTGTGTACACTGATCCTCTGCTGACACGGTGCCCTGCCCACCCCAGTTCTACTGTGTACCTGATCCTCTGCTGACACGGGTCCTGCCCACCCCAGTTCTACTATGTACACTGATCCTCTGCTGACACGGTGCCCTGCCCACCCCAGTTCTACTGTGTACACTGATCCTCTGCTGACATGGTGCCCTGCCCACCCCAGTTCTATTGTGCACTGATCCTCTGCTGACACGGTGCCCTGCCCACCCCAGTTCTACTGTGTACACTGATCCTCTGCTGACATGGTGCCCTGCCCACCCCAGTTCTACTATGTACACTGATCCTCTGCTGACACGGTGCCCTGCCCACCCCAGTTCTACTATGTACACTGATCCTCTGCTGACACGGTGCCCTGCCCACCCCAGTTCTACTGTGTACACTGATCCTCTGCTGACACGGTGCCCTGCCCACCCCAGTTCTACTATGTACACTGATCCTCTGCTGACACGGTGCCCTGCCCACCCCAGTTCTACTGTGTACACTGATCCTCTGCTGACATGGTGCCCTGCCCACCCCAGTTCTACTGTGCACTGATCCTCTGCTGACATGGTGCCCTGCCCACCCAGTCCTACTGTGTCAACTGATCCTCTGCTGACACGGTGCCCTGCCCACCCCAGTTCTACTGTGTACGCTGATCCTCTGCTGACACGGTGCCCTGCCCACCCCAGTTCTACTGTGTACACTGATCCTCTGCTGACACGGTGCCCTGCCCACCCCAGTTCTACTATGTACACTGATCCTCTGCTGACACGGTGCCCTGCCCACCCCAGTTCTACTATGTACACTGATCCTCTGCTGACACGGTGCCCTGCCCACCCCAGTTCTACTGTGCGCTGATCTCTGCTGACACGGTGCCCTGCCCACCCCAGTTCTACTGTGTACACTGATCCTCTGCTGACACGGTGCCCTGCCCACCCCAGTTCTACTATGTACACTGATCCTCTGCTAACACGGTGCCCTGCCCACCCCAGTTCTACTATGTACACTGATCCTCTGCTGACACGGTGCCCTGCCCACCCCAGTTCTACTGTGTACGCTGATCCTCTGCTGACACGGTGCCCTGCCCACCCCAGTTCTACTGTGTACGCTGATCCTCTGCTGACACGGTGCCCTGCCCACCCCAGTTCTACTATGTACACTGATCCTCTACTGACACGGTGCCCTGCCCACCCCAGTTCTACTATGTACACTGATCCTTTGCTGACACGGTGCCCTGCCCACCCCAGTTCTACTGTGTACACTGATCCTCTGCTGACACGGTGCCCTGCCCACCCCAGTTCTACTATGTACACTGATCCTCTGCTGACACGGTGCCCTGCCCACCCCAGTTCTACTGTGTACACTGATCCTCTGCTGACATGGTGCCCTGCCCACCCCAGTTCTACTGTGTACGCGGATCCTCTGCTGACATGGTGCCCTGCCCACCCCAGTCCTACTGTGTACGCTGATCCTCTGCTGACACGGTGCCCTGCCCACCCCAGTTCTACTGTGTACGCTGACCCTCTGCTGACACGGTGCCCTGCCCACCCAGTTCTACTGTGTACTGTGATCCTCTGCTGACACGGTGCCCTGCCCACCCCAGTTCTACTATGTACACTGATCCTCTGCTAACACGGTGCCCTGCCCACCCCAGTTCTACTGTGTACGCTGATCCTCTGCTGACACGGTGCCCTGCCCACCCCAGTTCTACTGTGTACGCGGATCCTCTGTTGACACGGTGCCCTGCCCACCCCAGTTCTACTATGTACACTGATCCTCTGCTGACATGGTGCCCTGCCCACACCTATGTCCGAGGTTTTCTATTACATTAAGGTGGACTAGCAGAAAATTGTGAATTGCACTTACTTGTTACTCTTTGTATTCTAGCCCACTGTAACTGCACGATATGTGTCTGTAATCATGCTCAAAAGGATCTGCACAGCACTAAACAAGGTCTGCAGGCAGGTTACAGGAGTGCACAGACTGACATGTACTTGTGACCTGTATGCACAGTCTAGCTGGTTAAACCTTATGGGCAGAATAAAATAACAGGCCTGCCTATTAGCATAAAAAATTTGCTTCAACCAGACCCCTCATCAAACTCGGGGCATGTCAAAACGGACGTATCAAATCCCTTTTTGCTACACCTCCCAGGCACAACAATCCTTTTCTTATAGGACACCCAGCTGGCCAAACAACCTCCCATCGGGTATCCTGGATGAGTCTAGGACTGGCCCTTTTAAGAACCAACTTTGCCAGCACCTCACTGCTCTAACAGCTGTGACTGACGCTTATAGAGTGTTTCCCTTCCCTACACAACACACATCCCCCCAATCCCCTCCCCCCCCCTTGCTGCCAGGTACACCTCTGCCATCTCTTGTTAGGAACCCTCCTCCCCCTCCTCCTTTCCTCTCCCACCCTGGTGTTTCTGCTACTGCCTCTTCTCACCCTATCCCTAGCCCCGAACTGCCCTTCCTCCCCCCTCCTCCTTGTTGCTATCACCTTCCTCCTCTTGCCCCCACTCACTCCTACATCTCCACCTGCCCCCAACAAAGCTAACCTCTGGTGCTTTTTACCTACCAATTGTTTCTGTTAACATCCGTTGTGCCTGTTAAATGATGACTCAAGTTGTATATCACTACTGTTATTTGGATTATATTTGGCATGGCTGTTTTTAACTGCCTTAATTGTTCCTATTGTTGATATCAAATGCGCTGTTTCATTTGTCTTGTTTGCTTTTGTTGTTAGACTACTGACGTGGAACCTTTGTAAAAGAGCCCCTGGCTCAACGGTATTGTAATTCGAGATATAAATAAATAACTAACTAAAGAAAATAAATTACTCCATTAGCATGTATTTCAGTTTAACTAAGAAAGGAGGCAGATTAAACAATCAGCAACACCAATTGATATTAGAGAAGGGAAAGCAATCATAAAATGTGAGTTTTCCATGAGAAATAGTATGATGTAAAAAGGGTTGACAGTGTCCGTTTAAAAAGGAAAGCAAAAACCATTGAATGAAGCAGCTAGATACCCACAGTTTGTACCTGTACATAGATGTTCCATTGGGGTTTCATCCGTAATCCAGTCCGTGAACACACTGCTCTTGCACAATAGGGCCATGCTTATAAGCAAAAGTAAATATCTAGTGCATGAACCAATCGAATGCCGTGTGCAAAGGCTGGGCACCCCCTCAAACCAAGGGGGGTAGACACACACGCACACCCACACACCACTAAGTCAATTACTTGAAAGTAAAACTTGGACAGCATGTTGCTTAAGCCTGAATATAACATGGTCTTCTGTTGATATTATAAATATCTTTTACTTTTCTATATAGCTTTTTCTTTGTTACCAGCGATCCACCCTCCACCTGACGGCACCCCCCCCACCGCCACCGCCACCGCCACCGCCATGACCTTCTCAAGGACTTATTGGTTATCCTCCACTTGTCCAAGCCCACTGGTAGGTAGCCTGCCATGTTGATTGTGCTTGTTTTTCACAGGGGGGCTGGTTTTACTGTCAGCGGACTGGGAATGATTTTTCCATTTTTCTTCCTCTTGGGAAGAAAGCTGTGCAAAGACACATATCATACCACCATGCGGGAGTGTTGGGGCCTGAAGGCATCCCAAGCCTTCCTTGTGGCCCTGATAGCCATATTACCTGGGTGCTGCTTGGTGATGATTAGACTGTGGAATTCAAATCCTAGCCCCCAGAAGGAGAGCACTCCTAGGAATACTCTGCCCCCCCCCCAAGGAGAGACTCAACAATCCTTTGCTTAGCCTCTCATACAGAATTCTGAGTGACTACTTCCCTAACCTCAGGGATATAGTGGTACAGAAACCCCAAAGCAGGTGCTTCCATTCCTCCACCCAACCCTTTCTGGAAGTTCCCTAAGCCTTCACAGCCTCGGGCCAGCGATCCTTTTCTCAAAAAGCCCCTTAGCTCTCAGTAAACTCCCCCTATTATCCAAGCGAGACCCTTCCCCTATTATCCAAGCGAGACCCTCACTACTAACTTTCAAAAGAATGCTTAAAGAGTGTTCTGTCCCTAAGACTGTGTGTGCCTGTGTGGTCCAGTGTTGGAATTACAGGGGAGCTTGCTAGGGCTTGGTCCCCCTAGCTCTGAAGTGAGCCCTGGTAGCTCACGCATTGTTGCCGTTGACTTATAACGGGAAGGGGGGGGGCTCAAGTTTAAATATAGGTCCCTTATGGGCCTCCCTAGCTCCCAAAGCTCATAAAGCATGATTCCAACAGTGCCTGTAACCGCTGAGTACTACATGGCAGCTGCTTCCCTTCTGACTCCCTTCTTCACTTAATCAGTGTCTTACTTGACCACGGAACTATACTGTTGCCTGTGTGGTTTCATATAAGCATGTAGTATTAAACATGTGGAATATGTTACTGCCATTTCTGTGTCACATTATTTGTTACTGCTGATGCACTTCGCATACCTACAAAAATTGATCTTTCTCTATTAAGTGTAACTAATTCCAGGTCGCTCCTGAAAAAGGTAGGCTAGTCTCAGTGTGCCAACCTAGTTAATAAAATTCAATAAATACATAAAAATACTCAGTCTTCCTTCCCCTGGTCAGCCCTGACGATTGATGTCCACTCCCGAATATGGATTATTGTCTGTGCATGTGGTAGTGCTCACTCTTTGCCAGTGGGTAGACTCTAATAAAGCTTTTATGTAGGTTGGATCAGGGCCTGGATTTGCAGAAATGTCCTGGCTGTGAGGGAATTTAAAATACGAGAGAGAGAGAGAGAGAAAGAGAAAAAAAATACAAGTGAACACAGGTGTTACAAAGTGGG
This sequence comes from Neoceratodus forsteri, assembly GCA_016271365.2. NCBI lineage: Eukaryota > Metazoa > Chordata > Ceratodontiformes > Ceratodontidae > Neoceratodus > Neoceratodus forsteri. The sequence continues at coordinate 365,210,044 of CM028137.1, forward strand.
AACAGCACATCAATTAACCTCTTTCCCAGATCCTGCTGTGCCTTAGGGATTTGAGAGGAATGGTTCACTGGGCCGAGCCTGGAGGAAGTTCTGAATTCCGCTAATTGATTCTGTGTCTGTCAAAGGGTGTCTCTGTAAAACTGCTGCTAGAGGAAAATACACTTGGTCTGGAACTGAGCCCCCCAATATCTGCCGCCCCACCACCTTACTATCTGCTGTTAATAGGAGCCATGCCAGCTGCCGCTGGGAGTCACACCTTCCCCCTCTTTCATCTTGCTCAGGTTGACTTCAGGCCTCTGTTTCCTGTCCTCAAAGTTTCACAGGATCTCTCGGCTGTGTGCCATGCTGCTCCCCTACAAGACCGCAGGAAGACAGACTTTGAGATTCATACAGAGCAGTTCCAATACTGGAAGAAAAATATTATCGTTTGTGCTTTGGCCTTAAATAATATTTAAACAGTTTTTTTTTCTCTCACGAAAAACATTTCCAGATTTGTGTGCCAAAAGATCCTGAAGTGACATACAGTAACGAAACCTGGAAGCGTGTGTGTGTGTGTGGTTACTGATATGAGCCCAGGGCTGTTGCATTATACAAGGGACTTCATGCTGGTGTTGTACTAGCCACTGTGCTGAGATTTGAACCTGGGGACCTTGCAGTAACCAAGGGTCTTTATACAGGTGTAGTAACAGCCAATGTGAATGGATTTGAACCCTGGGACCATGCAGTACTCAAGAGTCTTTACACTGGTGGTTTGTGATGGGATTTGAACCTTGGGGCCTTGAGGTAACTAAGATTCTTCACACTGGTGTAGTAAGTCATCATGCTGGGATTTGAACCTTTAAGTCATCAGATATGACTACCTCCACGTCCCTTTCCTGCTTGATCATAGCAAGTATCTCTTCCCCCATTTTGTACTCTACCCCTGGCTTTCTGTGGCCCAAGTGCATTATTTTGCACTTTTTTGCATTAAACCTTAGCTGCCAAACTTTTGACCACAGACATTTTAAATCTCTTACCATCCTTTGCAGCCTCCCCGCCGACTGTCCATTGGGTTGCAGATCTTGGTGTCTTCCACAAAGAGATAGACTTTCCCTTCCAGACCCTCTGCTGTGTCACTAATGAAGACATTAAAGAGAACCGGCCCCAGTACTGACCCCTGAGGTACCCAGCTGATCACTCTCCGCTCCTCGGAACGAACTCTATTTACCACCACCCTCTGCCTCCTATCCCCTAACCAGTTTCTTACCCAGGTTACCATCTTATTGCCCACTCCCATGCTACCCAACTTGTTTACCGGTTTCTTATGAGGAACAGTGTCAAAGGCCTTGCTGAAGTCTAGGTAGGCCACGTCGACCGCCCCTCCCTGATCCAACACTTTGGTTACACAGTTAAAAAAATCTATCAGATTTGTTTGGCACAACCTTCCCTCTGTGAAACCATGCTGCCTTGGGTCCTGCAATCTGTTGGATTCCAGGCATTCCACCATCCTTTCCTTTAACAGTGTTTCCAGCCGGCCCACCAGCGCAGTGGTTGGATTTGCACTTGTGATGCCGACGACCCAGGTTTGGGAACTGACCCGGGTGTTGGAGGGCCGGCCGTGGGGGAGATGGCTCGAGCGTCCCGACAGCTCACCATCTCCCGGGGGGAGGGGGGGGCTGGACATGGTCCAGTGTTTGCCGACCTCTGGTGGAGGCCGGAGGTATGGCAGCATGTTGGGTCCTGCTGCGTAAGGAGTGCAACAGACATCGGCTCATGTCTTGATGTCCTGGCATGTTGTGCTCTCAGACAGAAAAAAAAAAACAGGGAAAAAGGCTCCCTGACTGGCTGGATGACAGTTGCCGGTCCCCCGCCACCATGAAGCCCCGGATAGCCTGGACCAACCCCAGCAGCACCCGGGCCAAGTAAGTTACACTGGCTGCCCACCAGCACCTTCCTCCTTGGGGGGGGGACCCATCCAACGAGAAACGTTGGGTTGCCCAGGGGGCTATAATGTGGAGTGGTGGTTGGCTGTGGGGACAGAGTGCTGGAGGGGTGCACCTAGGTGACCTGAAGGAGTGGCCGGTCAGGGAGCATGGGAGGCAGAAAAAAAAACAAGTGTTTCCATTAATTTCCGTACCACTGAAGTCAGGCTGACAGGCCTATAATTACCCACCTCCTCCTTGCTACCACTGTTGTGAAGTGGGACTATGCCTGCTCTTCTCCAATCCTCTGGGACCATGCTGGTCTTCAGTGAACTGTTAAACAAGTGTGCTAGGGGTGCAGTCAGTACCTCCTGGAGTTCCTTTGGCACTCTCGGATGCACCCCATCTGGCCCCATGGCTTTGTCCACCCTCAGATTAGTGAGTGCTTTCCTGACCTTCTCCTCAGAAAAGGGAATAGTGTCCACTTCCCTCCCGTCAAAGCTCTTGGAGCCTTTTCATGGCCCCTTCCCTTATACTGTAAACACTGAGCAAAAGTATTTGTTTAAGATGTTTGTCTTTTCTTGGTCCTCCTCCGTACAGCCCCTCCCCCCTTAACCGTAGGGGCTCCGAGCCATCAGCGTGGCCACTGCGTAGCGCGAGAAGGGAACCAGGAGGCCGGGAGACAGCGAAAGCTGGGCCTGCCCTCGAGCACCCAGAGACCGTGAGGGGCTCCGAGCCGCCAGCGGGCGGGCGGCCACCGTAGCCGAAGAAGGGAACCAGGAGGCCGAGAGACAGCCAGAAAGCTGCCCTGCCTCGAGCACCCAGAGACCGGGGAGGCCTTGAGCCGCTTGAAGGGCAGGCGGTTGGGCCACAGAGGCCGAGAAGGGAACTAAGAGGCTGAGAGACAGCCTAGAAAGGTACGGGACTGCTGAGCCAATCGGAAGGCGACCGCCAGCTATGCCTTGCCTCTGATTGGTGCGCCTCCCATTGACTTTGCTTTACTTGCACCTCCAAAACTGGCCGGATTACTGCTCTTTCAATGTAAAATTCTCTAAAAGAGCTGCTTTTACTTTTATTATTGTATATTTTGTGAAATGCCTTCTTGCTTGATGATTCTGTGATTACAGTCTTTGGTGAGACTTGTGGCTAGGCGCTTAGGCGCCTAACCCCCCCACCCAGTCTTTGTTGTGCAAATATTCTTTTTAGCACCCCTTGCAGATTGCTGCAATTCAGTGCTTTTCCTGACTGCCCTCTCCTCTGTCCCCTCCTTTCCAGCCGGCCCTGCCCTCGAGCACCCAGAGACCATAGGGGCTCCGAGCTGCCAGCGGGCGGGCGGCCACCGCGTAGCCGAGAAGGGAACCAGGAGGCCGGGAGAGACAGCCAGAAAGGTACGGGACTGCCGCAGCCAATCGGAAGGCGACCGCCAGCTATGCCTTGCCTCTGATTGGTGCGCCTTCCCCATTGACTTTTGCTTTACTTGCACCTCCAAAACTGGCCGGGATTACTGCTCTTTCAATGTAAAATTCTCTAAAAAGAGCTGCTTTTACTTTTATTATTGTATATTTTTGTGAAATGCCTTCTTGCTTGATGATTCTGTGATTACAGTCTTTTGGTGAGACTTGTGTTGGGCTAGACGCTTAGGCGCCTAACCCCCCACCCAGTCTTTGTTGTGCAAATATTCTTTTTAGCACCTCTTGCAGATTGCTGCAATTCAGTGCTTTTCCTGACTGCCCTCTCCTCTGTCCCCTCCTTTCCAGCCGGCCCTGCCCTCGAGCACCCAGAGACCGTAGGGGCTCCGAGCCGCCAGCGGGCGGGCGGCCACCGCGTAGCCGAGAAGGGAACCAGGAGGCTGGGAGAGACAGCCAGAAAGGTACAGGAAAGCCGTAAAATTTTGCCCCCGGTGTTTCTTTTTATACTCTTTCCCACCGAATCTCTTATCTCTGCCCATAGCTAATCTCCTAGCCAATTCCCGAGCTCATTTCTTCACACCACCTTTAGTATCTTTAACCCCTACCTACCTCCACCATGCTACTGTTCCTCCTATTGCTGCTTTGCCTCTCACCTTCCTCGCAGATTCAGAAGAGGAAACTGAAGCAGCCCACGATATGTGATTAGGCAGCTACTCGGCTTGTCCCCTCACTGCTGTCCCCAGTGGATGTCCTCAATTCCCCAAGATATACTGCCGCTCTGCACTGTAATCCTTGGGTATCCCACAAAAGGCTCACAACCTGTTCTGTACCCACAAGCCCCTGCTCCATTATTGGCACTATAATGACCCCTATACCTGTCCATTAAGCTGGTACTTTATGACAAAATTTATAATCACACAGTAGGATCATCGCCCACTATACATTGGACCCCAAGCAAGAAGAAAGTCCTCTGACTACTCCTATTCCTATCACTTAGTGCCCTCATCAAACTAATTTTCTTTCTGCTGATCTGTGTTGGCACTGTTGAAATCAACCCTGGACCCACAGAAACTCTATCTCCCCAGCTGACTTAGCCTCCATAAATGGCCTGAGTTTTCTTCATATCAGCCTGCAGCCTCCTAAAAAGTTCTCACTAATACAGGCCTGGGTTGCACACACCTTACCTGACTTTCTGGTTATCTCCGAAACATGGCTCAAATCTGCAACAAAAGACAGTGAAATAAATATTCCCAACTATCAGCTCTTCAGATCTGACCGTCCATCCAGGGGCAGTGGGGTAGCCATCTATGTCAAAGCAAACATCTCTGCATCCTGCCTCAATACTACATCACAGCCGAAGGAATTCAAATGTTTATCAATTAAAATAACCCTTCCCAACATGTCATCTTTTCAATTGATTGGCTGCTATAGGCCCCCCTCTGCAGGCCTCAAGCTCCTATCCCACCTAGGATCTACACTTAAACTAGGCCTGAAGACACCATCATTTTAGGTGACCTGAATTTAAATTACTAGCCAATGCATCTGCACCCTAGTAACCTTTTGTGACACTTATGGATTCACTCAATTAATCAAAGAACCAACAAGGAATAATCCAAAGAACAAACTCAACAGCACACTTCTGGACATCATGTTGGTAAATAAGCCTCATCTGTATTCTCATGCTGGAGTACTATTCAGTGACATAAGTGATCACTGTCCCATAGCTGGCATAAAATCAACAATCAAGCCACCCAACCCTGCAAAATTTCTCCCAAGAAGGTCTAAAAGAACTTTAATATCACAGGATATCTTCATGATCTGTGCCACACCACACGTTAGCAGAATTCTATCTCACAGCTTCAATAGAGACAGCTCTACAGGTCTTAAATGATATTATCATAAGTGCCTCAATATACATGCACCCTCACCAGTGTCAGAACCAAACTCAAATCTTGTCGCTGGTTCTCTGCTGACATCAAAATCACTTGCTGCTTGCCAGGATAAACTCTGGAAAAGGAGAAAGACCAGGATCCAAATGACTGGCTTCAATTCAGAAAAGCCAGAAACTCCTGCACAAAACAAGTGAGAAATGCCAAGGCTGCCTTCACACAGCTGAATTGGATGCCTCCATCACAACCCTTCCAGATTCTGGGGTACCATAAAGGGATCCTAGGTCAAGTTTCTACCCCTGTCTTACCCCCAAAGTGCACCTAAATAGTGTGGAAATCACTGACAAGCAAGAAATCTTAAATGCCTTCAACGATCATTTCACTATAGCTGGCCTAGCTTTCGATTCCTCACCTGCAAATCTAATGAGGTCATCACTAAACTTACAATCTACTGAGGGACAAAGGCTGCTTCCACATTCTCCTTCAAATCAATACTTTTAAAAGAAGTAGAAGACCTACTATTCCAACTAGATACAACTAAAAGCGCAGGTGCAGACTCTCTGGATCCTACTTTCTAAAAGTAGCATTGCACGCCTTAGCTGCCCCCCTCACTCACCTTTTCAATCTGTCCCTAGCCACTGGTTCTGTTCCCTCAATATGGAAGACAGCTCAAGTGTTTCCACTACTTAAGGCAGGTGATCCCATGGACCTCAACAATTATAGGCCCATTTCCATCTTACCAGTACTGTCCAAAATGCTTGAAAGTTAGTGAACATCCAGTTAAGTGCCTACCTTGACACCAATAATCTTCTTAACCCAGCTCAATCTGGTTTAGATCTATGCACAGCACCATTCTGCCTTAGCAAAAGTTACAAATGACTGGCAGACTGCCTTAGACAAAAGATTAACACCTGTGCTGTGTTTCTGGATCTAAGCAAAGCCTTTGACGCTGTGGACCATGAACTACTAATCTCCTCTCTGAACTCCATAGGCCTTGACTCACTCTCTTAAATGGTTCAGATGCTATCTCTCGGAAGAATACAACTGGTAAAAATGAAGTTGCCCTATCTACCTCTAAACCACTGCTAAGAGGTGTACCCAAGGTTCCATCCTGGCCCCATCCTCTTTGCCATTTACATCAACAATATTGACTCCAATCTCTCACAATCTAATATTCACCTCTTTGCAGATGATACTGTACTATATGTCAGTAATCCTCACCATCAAAAGCCTGTGAGCTTTTACAGTCTGAGTTCTCCCTCCTACAGCACAATTTACTAGAAAAGAAACTACTACTAAATGCCAAGAAAACAAAGCTATGTTCTTGCCACCAAGAGCTTCTCTTCCGCTGTCCCATCATTCACCCTCCCACAATTATCTACCATCCTTGGTGAAAATCTGGAATATGTGGACAAATTCAAATATCTTGGAGTCTGGATAGACAATAAACTTGACTATACTAGCCACATTGAAGAGCTCCTGAAAAGCTTAGACAAAGACTTGGCCTATTTTATAGGATCAAACACTACCTGACCAGAGAATCCAAACAAAGGTTAATCCTGGCATCATTCCTATCCTCATTGATTACGCTGACTTTTTATGGTCACTGTTCCTCTCCCATTTAAATAAATTGGACACCTTGTATCATAGAGCTATTAGATTCATTACAGATCTTCCCTCCAGCACCCATCATTGCTCTCTCTACAATGCAGTCAGTTGGACATCCCTACAACATAGAAGAAACAAAATGCTGCTGTCTGGATCTATAAAGCTCTGACAAACAAACTCCTTCCTACATCTCAGATTGTTTCAACCAGATCACATCCAGGCCTTACACCCTAAGGATCAATAAACTCATCATGCTGAAGATTCCTATTACCTGCACTCCGGTATGAAGGGCTGCAATCAGCTATTCCCTAGCACTTATCTGGAATTCTCTTCAAAAGACCTTGAAATTGGATACCCTCATTCCATTAACATCATTCAAAAACTGTACACTAGTCTCTTCCCAGAATCATGCAATTGCTTCCATAAGGCCTAGTCCTCTCACACCCCTCTTTTCCCTACCCTTTTACACTTCCCCTATTTTCTGTTTTCTAGTTTGTTCTCCAACCTACTTACATAAAATGACCCCCAAGTCCCATTACCCTAGCTTTATCCCTCCAGTACTGTTTGTTTCTTTCCTTTTAATATAATCTAGGTCAAATGTCAATTTTGCCTTGTACATATGTAAATATTTGTATACCTGTTTCGTTCATAAATCTTTGTATTTGTGTTCAATCAGTACCATGTCTTTTGTGTAAAACTGTAACCTTATATTGTTAAGACCAATCAGGTCCATCTTGTAAATGAGCTATGCTCAATGATGCTCGCCTGAATAAATAAAGATTTTGATTGATTGATTGAACTGTACAATCTCTCCCTTTGTCTTCCTCACTAACATATCTGAAAAATGTCTTGTCCCTTTTTGATATTACCTGGGCTATTCTTTCCTCAGTTTGCACCTTTGCACTCCTTACTGCTTTGCCTACCTTCTTCCATTTCCCCAGATACACTTCCCTGGCCTCATCTCTCTGGGTCTCCTTATACCTTCTGAATGCCATCGTTTTTCCCTTTACTTTTTCTGCCACCTCCTTCGAGAACCATAACGGTTTCCTCTTCCTTCTGCTTTTGCTTACTTGCTTGACATACAGGTTTGTTGCCTTTACAATGCCCTCTTTTAGTTGCCCATTTGCCCTTTACCCCACCCAGGACATCTTCCCCCACCAGGTCCTTTTGGAGGGATTCTCCCATATTTGTAAAGTCAGCCCTTCTGAAATCCAGGACCCTCCCCCTTGTGTAAATAGATTCTGCTGCTGTTCTTATATTGAACCACACTGTGTGATGATCACTGGTCCCCAGATGATTTCCTACCCTGATGTCTGCAACGCAGTCCCTGTCAGTAAGCATCAGGTCCAGTATTGCCGTTCCTCCCGTGGGTTCACTGACTAGTTGCCTGAGGCGTGCCCCATGCAGGGAGTTCGACATGTCTCTATGTCTAGCTGATGCTGCAGCAGGGAGACTCCAATCTACATGTGGCAGATTAAATCCCCCCAGCAGCACCACTTCTCCTTTTTCAGCCATTTTGCCAGTTGCATCTAACATTTCTTTTTCTAAGTCCTCCCCCTATGTTGGAGGCCTGTACAACACTCCTAGCTGAATAGCAGCTCCATTTCCTGATTCGAGGATGACCCACAGCACCTCAGTCCCTTCCCCCGAATTCCTGTACCTCTGTCACTTTTATGTTTTCCTTAACATAAATCACCACTCCTCCTCCTTTCCTTCCTACCCTGTCCTTTCTAAACATTGTGTAGCCAGGTATGACCATTTCCCAGACGTGGTTGTCAGTGCACCATGATTCAGTAATGGCCACAATAGCCAGGTCTGCCTCCGCCATGATGGCCTCCAGGTCTCGAATCTTGTTTCCCAGACTTATAGCATTGGCACACATGGCTTTCCAGATTTTGTTAGCCCTTTTCTTGTCACTTCCCCCTTTTTCCAGCTGTTTCCCTTTCCTCACCTTTTTATTATGTTTCATTGCAGGTGCACAAGAAACATTTTGTTTCAGAGAATGGCATTTTAGAGGTTTGTCATGGACTAGCCCAGTGCAGAGCAGTCTACATTGGGCTTGTGCCTGACAGACCAGTGACCACGCAAGCAGAGTATGACGATGGTCACAGTTTCATGGGCGTAAACTTTGTGTATTGAAAGGACTGAAGCACTCCAATGAGATCGCGCTTCGGTAATTTCATTTGCATAAAGCCGGCCGGCAAGCAGCTGAGTGGTTTTATGTACATGACACTTACTCACCTGGCGCGGCTCCTGGGGATCCCGTGCACTGCACCATGCACAATAACTGGCAGACAGACTGAGAAAGCTGAGCAACTTCATGAGCACCACTGCTCTGCTCCTGTAAAGTCCCTGCAGTCTGCTCCACCGGCTCGCATATATAGATCTTTTTTAGAAGGGCAGTTGGAATCAACTGCCAAAAAAATTGCTAAAAACCACCCACTCCGGACTGTTTCTACTCAATCCAAGCTCAGCACAACACTGAGTGATGGCTGCCTCCTTTTAAAGGGATAGCAGGTTGTTTACTGTGAGAGGCATCGGAAAGGAAAGGAGTGAGGTTTTACTCTCCATCCCTTGACACAGCTTCTAGCCACCGATTTGTGCCTCCTAGCACAAAAACAAACATTGTGAGCAGTTCTTCAGTCGGGCCTGGCCTCTCGGCTGCCCATCAGGGGCAGGCGTGCATTGGTTGCATTGTGAGCACACTGCTATGTGCAGTGCCTTTATGTGTTCCCTGTCAGCTCCATGGCAGGGGGCAGCCACATTCATTTTATGTTAAATCAGGTCCCACGTTGTGAGGTTGAATGCCTGTCTACCAGATTTCATAAATGCACCTGGTGCAACAGCAGTGTCTCATGCTGCCGCTCAGGAAACCGAGTTTTTCAGGCCATGGAATCCCAAGGTGGAGCTGGCAGGGGAGGTGGGCACATCATGGAGGTGATGTGCCCAGTTCCCGGGAAAAGATGGCACATGCTGCCTGGCATTTTCTACTCCATTTTGGCCAACTACTGAGCAGCATTGGCATAAGCTATGAAGGCTGCTGTTTGCCTGCCTCCACACAACACCAAACCCACCATGGCAACTGGAGTTAAATGGCTTGTATGTTAGCAGTCTCACAGGAAACACAGATCAAAGGAACTCCTATTATCTGAACTCCCGCTGAGGAAGCTTTGGATGACTGGAGCCCTGGAGACTTTACACCAGTGTTCCTGACCACAGAAAACGTGATACTTTGCCCTGTTTAAACGTTATTGAATTTTAAAGAGCCTTTTTGCAAATTCTGTCCTAATGCTGCATTTTTAAAGCTGTTGTTATAATAGAACTGCATGTTGCAGTTATACACTGTGGACTTTTTGCATCTCGCAGTGTGCACTTTATTCTGCTAAATACAATGGTAGCAGACAAGACAGTGTAAGTGAATGTTCTTCAATAAATTTTTACAGCAGGCTCCTGTGTGATTTAGCAAAGAGTGCATTCCTTTCTGTTTCAATCACTTGATTCCAGGTTAGCTGCCATTTAGATGCACCCCCTCCTGCTCCTTCCTTCAGAGCATGTCTGTGTTTGTTGTTTGTGTATTTGTCTAAACTTCCCTCTCAACCACTAAAGGCAATCCTTCCATGACAGCGTTCAGGCACCTTAGTGAATCAATAAGTGCTTTTACACACGGGTTTCTTAAATGAAATATTCATTACCTGAGTGGCGCCACTGCAGTCCATTCTGTTGACTGCTCACTTTATATGCATCAAGCATGCCGGAATACCCACTCCTCCATTTTGAATTTTTGTCATTCCGGCTTTCCCATGGAGTCAGCTGAGATGGCCGTGATGCGAGATTTCCTCTGGAGATGGTGGGTGGTAAATGGAATGCCCATTTTACACAGCAGGACAAAATGGAAGAGATTGGGATGAACCATGCTGAGAAGAGAATGCGGTTTGGTTGAGTGTTCACCGAAGAAGTAGAACAGATGCACTTTACACACAAGGAAGGTAACGGTAAACTGCTTCTGTAACGGGAATTCTGTTACAGAAACACCAGTGTAAAAGTGCCTACTGTGAGAGGACGTTTACACTGGTATCTACTGATATGTAGCTATCAAGTGGCTAAACAGAAGGGCTTTGGTCTCCAGTGCTATCATCCTGGTAACTTGTAGGGGCGCTAACATGTGCTTCAGAATTTAAAGCAACAGTGCAACGAAACTGGGCAAAACATTTGACCCTATCTTTTTAAACTGTAACAGACTGCATGCATCTTGCAGTTTAATTTGCAGCAAAACTGTCCAGTTTTGCTAGAATTCAGGTATTTTGTAAATGTTTCCAATTACTTTTTCGCAAGAAAAAAAAAAGATGGTTGCTTTATTTGGCTTAGAAATAGCATTGTAAAACTGGCAGAAGGTTAGGGTAAAAATAAAAAAAAAAGATACAGAGAACAGAATAGAAAACACATAGAAAAGCCACTTTAACATGTATGTAAATATTTGTAATTATTTAAACTGGAAGCCAGGTTTTTGGGGAAAACATTTTTTGCAGCATTGCTGATTTAAAAAAATGAAATAAATGCATTTATTTTGTTATTGAACATGTTCTACATGAAACTTGTTAAGGCACAACACGTTGTTTTCAAGATTGCCCCAGGGCGTACAGCAGCATGAACTACACAAGAAAAATCCAGTGCACCGTGATAAACACATGAGAGTTAACAAACATCCAATATGTCATCAAACTATACCACTCAGACAATAACTTACGGTAAATGGGTAATTAGGCAAAGCAGTTACACAATTTGTATAAATAATGACAGAGTGCTTTCTTGGAGATACTGTTTTTACTTACACAGTCTAGTAAGGAGTTATAGCTGGAGGGTCCTCTCTAAGTGAAGGCCTTTGACATATTTTTTTGGTTTTTGTTAGGATGTGGAAAAGGTCTCTGACCTGAAAGATCAGACGTTGTAAATACAATGTTGACAGCTCTGCTCCTGAACTTACTTACACAAATACTCTGTGTACCTTTGTAGGCACTGCGCTGTATGTATTTGACTAGAGGATGTTGGCAAACTTTCAGTCCTTCATGGGATTTTTTTAACCCCCAGGGCATGGGATGATTTTTCAGTCTTTCATGGGATTTTCAACTCCATTTAGGCATGGAAGGATGCATTAATCCTTCTTTTGGTTTTTCAACCCAAACTAAGCATAGGATGATTTTTCAATCCATCTGGGGATTCTCGACCTCTGTTAGGCATGTTTTTTGTTTCAACCTGTTTTGGGATTTGCAATCCATGCTAAATAAACATAGGAAGATTTTGTAATCCATCAGGGGATTTTCAGCCTCTGTTAACACTGAATGGTTTTTCAACCCGTTTTGGGATTTGTGATCTATGCTAAGCAGCAGGTGATTTTTTTTAACCCGCCATGGGATTAATTCAAGCATGACTAGGACAGGGTTTAGTCAAAGGTTCAATGCACCATTGCTGGGTTCAAAGCTGGTTAGGATAGTTTCTAAGGGGCGTAATAAAGGGAAGACTTGGGGGGATAAAAGGGTCCTATTTTCACAGTGGGGTTCCAGAGCAAACTGGATGAACTCCATGAGCCAGATTTTTAGACGACTTTGATCACATGAAGCCCTGTGCGCCAGTATTGATGCAGCTGGCTTACATCAATCTAATGGACTTTCTTATCCCTATGTGGGTGCTGCAAGTTAGATCCACTTTCTTTTGATCTAGCTTGCAGTCCTAGGGGTAATTTTTTTTTTTATTTAGTTATTTGGTCCCTATTGCCTCCTCCATGGCCTCCTCCCTCCAACTGGCGATGGGGACACATATGTATTTTTATGGGTTTCTCCCTAACCCCACCTGCACTTTTGCATTACGGCGTGTGGAGGCACGCTTCGCACCCTATGGCACCAGCTCAGTCCCTTCCACCTCCTGATACTTTGCTGCCCCCACTCCACCTATGCAATCCACCGGACCTCCACCCGGTGGGAGCAGAACTACGGTGGGGCACCAACCCACCCTTAGCACCCTCGGGAGAGGAGAGCTGCCCGCCGGCATGCTCAGTCCTGCTCCGCCCCCTCACACTGGCACCCAACGACCCGAGGTCGTTCCCGATCCCAAGTCGTCCCGAGTAGTGCGAGGTAAGGCATCCAGCACCTCAAACCTCTGTGCCACTGGGCCAGCAGGGGTCATTTTTATGGCGGCACTTGCACCAGACATTTAGTGCAAGCTGCCATAAATCATCGAAACTGTTGCAGCTGCACCCGAGATTGTAAAATTGGGTGCAGCAGCTATGGCACTCTGGACTGGTGCAGCCACGTCAATGAAAGGGTTGGACGCAGGGCTTGCCACGAGCCCTGCTCCACTCTTTGAAAATCTGGTCCCATGTCTTTATTGGCTCTTGCTTTTCTATGTTTCTGTGTGATGAAATTACCTTTATGATATATATAAAATGGAATGCAAAATATGCAAAGATGAAAACTAGCAAGGAGGATGGTTGGAGCCGATCCTTCCCTCGATGAGGATATCCCAGACCCCATATTGGTGTGAATTTATATGGAAGTGCCCAGTCCATATTTTTGGGGGATGCCCCATGCTTTCCTCCTTTTGGGAAGAGGTAGGTACTAGTTTTACACAGCTCATGGGGAATGAGAATAACTCTTTCCCCACAGTTAGTATTGTTATATCTTCTGGAAGATGGGGGAGTCCTACCCAAGAGAAGTATGCTTTATATTTGTTTGGCTGCTGCTAAGAAAGCTATAACACGGCAGTGGCATAAATCAGGTCCCCCCAGTCTTGTTCAGTGGCATGGCTTAATTAATGAAATCTATTATTTAGAGTGTATAACAGCACATTACCTGAATTTACTTCAAAATTTCAATTAATTTGGAGGCCTTGAGTATTTTATATTTCACAAGTAGATGATGTGTTTGCGCCATGATTGCCTTAATTTGTACATTTATTGATGCTTCGTAGTTTCTTCCCGGTTTCTCCCCTTTCTCATATTATCCCTTTCTTTCTTCCCCCCTTTTTTTTCACGTCTTTTATATTACGCTATCTCAGTCCATGTTTTTGTAAAGAATATGTAATTAAATGCTTATGATGTTGAACACTGATGGTAACTTTCTCTTCCTGCAAATAAATAAAGACTATAAAAAATACTAGCAAGGAGGACAAAAAATGGTATGGGAGCAGGTTGTTTACTGCCAGAGGCATCGAAAAGGAAAAGAGTAGGGTTTTTACATACCTTTCATATACCCTGTTTCTTGGGGGTGCTACTACCGTTTTCAACAGATCAGGAGATTAAACAACACACATAAGAAAATACAGGTAGAGGTTATGTGACTTGCAAGGCTCACACTGTAAGAAAGTAGCAGTTGTGAGATTCAAACCCTGAGTTTCACATTCATAGTTCTGCTCTCTAACCTCTAGGGCAAACTACTTCCTAGAGGCAGCTTTGCAGTTCCATGTTACTACAGGGTGTCTGGGCAACATACCTCTTTCAACCTTTGTGGAACACTGACCCTAAAAATGTGGGGGTACATTATCAAATATGGAACTTGAATCTTGGAAGTGATCAGGGAAGTATATTACCAAAAACAAAGCCAGGACACTACATTTCAGGAGTTGATTTTGATAAACTGAGGGAATGGTTGTGGCTAAACAGACAACTATGCTACTGAATAGGAAAGTCAATGCCAAGTCGGAGGCTACAGAAGGCCAGGAAGCAGAATATGATGGGGGTGGTGACTACATGCGTCCCTGTGGGCAACAGTGGCAATATTTGTCCAGGGAGTTCCTGAGTGAGTTGAGGGAGACAGAGTGTGATAAGTGTTCAAAGTTGAGGAATTAGAGTACAAAATCGGGAGTCACAGAAGGAATGCAGGCCATGACTGGGCAGTCCAAATATATTCTGGAAGATAGGATTGTGTAGGGGATTAAGGGGAAATAGAATAGGGTGTGTTTGTTCCTTAATAGATTAGTTTGCTTATTAGTGTGCTTGAGGTCCTGTACAACCACCTTACAAGACTGATTCTTAAGTGCCCTAGGGACACCAACTAGTGTGATCTTTTTTATGGGCTTGGGTGGATTTCTTTGCCTAATTGAAGAAAGTTACATAAGTTCTTGTTAGTATGCAAGAGTGTCCTGGGCCAAGTGCCAGAATACCCGAGGAACGAACTCTTTCCTAGGCCCTTCAGTTCTCACACTTTGTGATAGTGAGCTTCCATCAAGCAATGGAAAACATGTTGAGCCTCCCTCAAATTTGGAAAAAAATCTTGGGCCTCCCCATTGAAAAAATATATTTTGCATAGTTCACCAGGAATGGTTCTATGTGAAAACGGTGATCGAAGAAGGGCGATCGCCGTTTGAGCGCGAATGCATCGCTGAAAATTAATTACGGCAATGTACACTCGCAGCAACTATGAAACCAGCGACCAGCTTTCTACGTTATCTGGGGGGCTGCGCTGCACCACCACCTCCCCCACACCCCCCTACTTAAGGATTCTCAACCCGGGGCAAGGTCAGAGTGGTGTAAACTTAAAAAAATAAAACCTGACTCAAGCAAAAAGCGATCATGCCCCAGAACCTACTCCGGTACTCTCCCAGTCCCAGCCTGACACCTACCCACCACACCACACATCCAGCTTGGCAGCTGACCACTGCACTACACCTCACATACTCTCCCTCCCCTTCCACTTGTTGTGTGGTGTGGTCCCTCCCGCCGCGCGCGTACGCACGTGTGTGTGTGTGTATATATATATATATATATATATTAGGGTTTTAAATAATTAATTAGCATTTTTTTCCTTGGGACAATGCTAACTGTACAGAAAGTATTTATATAGGTTTTCTAGAACTGTTATGTTAAACACAATGAGGCAAGTGCTATGCATTTACACAATGTTTTAGCACTTTTATGAGCAAAATGCTAATCAATTTTTGGAGTTAAATAAAACCCTGATATATATATAGCGACATCCCATCGCTGTATGCACCTACCCCTGTATCTGGTCTCTACCCTGCCTAGTTTCCTAGAACACAGGCGCCGTGATTGAGTCACCCTTTTTGTAAGTGCTCAGTTGCGGTTGCTGTGTTCACTGGATACCACCAGGGATAAAGTGCGACTGATAAAGTTGACTGAATATATTCTCTTTTATTCAACTTATTGTTCTCCCCCAACCCCACACCCCAGGTTATCCTTGTCACTTCACTTTTCTGACTTTTGGACCCTTATTACTCTATCTGTTTCCCCTCTATCTGGAACAACCATCCTAGCCACCTTCATCACTTTCCCTGTTGCCCTGTTGTTAAGCAACTTCTTCTACCTTTACCTCAGATCACACTTGAAAACAAGCTCTGACTCATTGTGCTGTTCCCCAGTCACTAATTTACATATAAACAGCACCGCACTAATGAAGTTGCTGATGTAATGAAATCGAAATGCCTCTGCCTCACCTTCCCAGATGCTCCATCCCCTAAAAGTCTATTTCCTGTTCTTTTTGAGGATGAGAATTTGCTGCGGACCCTCACCTGGCTACATCGGTGAGAGGGCAGAGGCGGCAGCAGATTTTGCACTGGAGGACCCCATCCTTCACCGGCGGCTAGCCAGCT
This sequence comes from Neoceratodus forsteri, assembly GCA_016271365.2. Taxonomy (NCBI): domain Eukaryota; kingdom Metazoa; phylum Chordata; order Ceratodontiformes; family Ceratodontidae; genus Neoceratodus; species Neoceratodus forsteri. Next base: position 365,226,448 of record CM028137.1, read on the forward strand.
TCTTTGACATCACATTACTGCTGTATTTCTTGTCCATCCTTCTCTGCACCAAGGATGCATGCTTGCAATTGTAAATTATCAACACGAACCAGTCGGGGATGTTTGTGTTAGGGCTACAGCCCTACTGGCGCCCAGTGCCTGAATTTGCAGCCATGTCCACCAACAGACACAGCACGGTGTCCCCGGCAGACCGGTTGGCAGCAGTCACACCTCCCGGCTCCGACTACCAGACAGTAAGTGAACCCGAGTGCCTGTCAGAGGGAGCAGCAGGCCTACAGATCAGGGCTGCAGTGATGGCCCAGGCTGGGCCCTAAGAACATCTCCCTTCCCGGAAACATGGCGAGTCTGACAGCTATGAAAGTCCTAACCCCTCAGAAATGGAAATAAATTGTATATTTTGACTCAAGCTATTATGTGTTTTATTTATTTGTTTTTTATTTAGTTGGTTCTAGGATTATAAATACCTTTGAGCCAAGGCTCTTTTACAAAGGTTCCACGTCAGTTGAAGTACAATACAGGGGCTACAACAGAAATAACTACATTGCAGGTAAACCGTACATTATACAGTTATTATTTAAGGGAGGAGGCGACACATTAGAGAGCTCAGTACAAAGAATGGCCCAGAGCAGCATCAACTAGGAGAGGGGTAAAGAACAATGGAGGAGGAACGGGATGGCAAGATGGGAGTAGTAGCAGCCGGAGGCATTGTCAGACATCATCGGGAGAAGTGCTGGAGAGAGGGGGTGGGTGGTGGGGAGGTGGGAAGGGGGAAGGGTCATGGGAGCAGAGGTAAAATAGAAGATAAGTGCTATGAGGGGGGTGGCAAGGCAAGGTTGTTGGTGGTGGCAAGTATTTCTGATTAGGTGAGGCAATCACAGGAGCTGGAGGCAGTAAGATGGAGTCGAAGCCTAGTTTTAAACATGGCAAGTCTGGGAGAGAGGAGATGGTGGTGCTGAGTCCATTCAGCCATGAGGGAGCCCTATGGGTGAAAGATCGTTGACTCTGGGTAGTGCGACAGTGGGGAACTTGCAAGAGCTGCGATTCGGATCTCCTGGAGCTTTGCAGATTAGTGCTAGGGCGCAGTAGAGCTTGGACACCAGGAGGGGCGAGGCCCAGGATAATTTTTTCGCCATGGTGCAGGTCAGATACTTAATATGGTTGGAGAGTTGGAGCCATCCAGATTGAGCATAAAGATCACAGGTATGAGTGAGATGGCGGGCTCCAGTGATAAGCCGACAGGCCTTGTTGAGGGATGTTGATATGCATCTGAGGGTTGTTGCCGTGGCTGAGCCATAAATGATTAGGCCGTAATCAATGATGGAGATCATGGAACTCTGGACAGCGATCTTCAAGGCTTCCGGGTGAGATGTTGCTCAAAGCTTGACAATAAGCCTAGTCGCGTATTAGCAGCTTTTGCTACGCTGTCAATGTGGGCCCCGTAGGATAGGTTGAAGTCAAGCAGGATCCCTAGGTTTTGTTTTTTTTGTAACTTTATTTTTTATTTTATATCATATATCATGACAATATATATCACATATAGTGAATAGACCACAAGTGTTGATACAACCATTGGGGAGGTTAATCCCCTGAGATACAGGATAAACAAGCATTTGCATCCACTATATATTGATAATTACTGGTGACTCCCTTTATCAACCTGCTTTCAGGTTCTCCAAAACGACATAACAACTCGAAATCGAGTTATTACGGCATTTCTTAAAACTTCCTCTCACTAGCAGTCATTCCGTGTAGCATGCCCATTATTGGCCCTTACTCCTCTGTGGGCGGGCCAAAATATAAAAACATGGCGAAGCAAAATTTCCCTTTACGATGGGCAGACCAGTCCCTGAAGTAATCCTAGACCAGCTGCAGTAAGTAATTTGTAGCAATCACTGTTTCTTCTTAATTCTGCCTTTTGGGGAAAACAATTTAAACAAAGCTATCTGGTTGATCCTGCCGGTGTCGCGCTTCGGTCGAGGCTTCTCCTGACCCAGCGCGCGCTGAAACATCCGTTGTTGCGCTTCCGTCGGGGCTTCTACCCAACCCCAAGCACTGAAATGTCACTGCTTCCTTGCAGTCAGCAGTATTATTTTTCTTAATAAATAAACAACGTTTCCCTAGTACACTGTGTGTGTGTGTGTGTGACAGGCACAGTGTGTGTGTGTGTGTGTGTGTGTGTGTGTGTGTGTGTGTCTGAGCAAACTCTGCACCAGTTATAAAAAATAAAAAAATAAGCAACTGTGTGTTTCTGGATTTTTTTTACACACCCTTGGGGTGTGATGACCTCATAAACCTCTCGAGCTTCGCTCTCGAGGTTTGTGGGGCATCACACCCCTCGGGTGTGTAAAATAAATCCGTAACACACAGTTGCCTATCTATTATTCTCTATTTACAACACAGGAGGGTAACATAATATTGAAATTTAGCATATTAATGTTCCATATATGCTGTGGGGTTAAGCTTCTAGATTCTAGAACTCTGAGCTGAGTGGCTGTGTTTGAGAAGAGCTCCCAAAGCTAAGTGCTTTTTGCTATAATTTTCAGTTGAAAAATTGTTTTGTTTTTGTAAATTTAGGTGATTGTGAAAGACAATCCTGTAGGCTCCGGGAAGATATAAAATTTGTGTGGTAGATATTCGTTGGAAGTCAGAAGGATCAACACATTTATTTAGTGTGATCTTTCTACTCTGATGTGGTTAATTTTAATACTTAAGCAATAAGGCATGACCAAGGGTTATGTTAATGGTCTATTAATCACCTTCTAGGGGTGTACTGTGGCACGAGGTGTAACCGAGTGCCACATGCCCCTAGAGGGTGATTAACTGACCATTAACATAATCCCTGGGAGTGCCTTATTGCTATTATAATAAAACATATTTTTAAACAGTGTTAAACCTTGCTCAGCATATAATTAAACTCTACATGTATGTTAATAAAAGATTAACATAAGGTTGTTAGAATGTTTGCAGCCAATCAGAAAGCTCTATTTCTCAGACCCTTTTTATAATGTAGTTTAAACCCTTTCTGTATGTGCCATTGGTGGTGTCTGATATTGAGAACCTAAGTGTCATTTGTGGGTATTCTGTCTGTTTTGGTAGGTACTTTATTTTCTCTGTTAAACAACTGAGTTTACCTATTGCCTAATACTTTATAGTACATTGTATCTTTTTGCACAGTCTCTGATTTTTTCTTCTTTCTCCAATGTTTTAGAACTGTTATTGTGGCAGAGGTGTGGTACTGTGTTCTTTCTTGTAGTTCAAGGTGCTTTTGGGACTGCTGACTTCTACTGGTTTAAAAGATTGCATTTTTTTTTTCTATTTTAAAAAAAGCTACATCAACTTGGTATGTTGTCACCTGTTGTTGCTAAGTAGCAGATGTTTTTGCATTGTGCTCTGGTTCTGTGATAGAATCTGTATTAGTAGAAGGTAGATTATTGTGATTGTAGTTACCTTTTGATGGTAAGGATAAAGAGCTGAGATAGAAATGTATGTATTTTTGAATGTTATAGAAGCCAGAAGGGGAAGGAAGCATATTCAATTCAATGCTTTACAGTAACTGGTAATTGCTATTTTTCTTTTAAACTTAGATTGTGGGCTTTTAGTGACACTGTACTTTCTTTGTTGTCTTTACTTAGAATTGTTTTTGGGCTGTTGGAAATTTAAAACGTAGTGGTGGTGTATTTCTTTGCTGTCTTTAATTGCTGCAAATTTTCCCCCTTCGTCCAACTCTTAATTATATGCCCTGTTAAATCTGATTGACAGGAGCTAAACACAGGGTATAGTAAGGGCTGTGGAGTAGGAGGGGCATAAGGGTGAAGAAGCCCACCCTCAGCACGACAAGTGTTTTGATTCATTTATTTATTTCTTGGTTTATTTTCTTTTTTAAAAAAGAAAAGTATCTGAGGATCAGTGGCAGGATTTTTAGGACAGTAAATAAAAAGGGAACTAGGAGAGCTTCAGTAGCAGACAAGTAGTGGAATAGCAGTATAATTGCAGTATAATGTGGGAGTGGTGCAATGCAGTGGCTGTGGAGCAGCCATATTCAGGCAGACCTTCTGGACACTAAGGTGCTGCCCTATCTGCATGCATTCTCTGACCGCGGGATGAGGTAGCCAGACTCAGAGCGGAAGTAAACTGGGTCAGGAGTACCATCACCCCTATCCAGAGACCACCCAGTCCAATGCAACTGCCTCAAAGGATGCCGAGAACGAGGAGCACTTGGATGACAGTGGGCTCAGGGAGGGTTAGAGCGGTCAGGCAGAGGCACATCCCAGATCCTATTCCACTCAAGAACTCATATGCCATACTGGCAAACGGGGACAACCAAATAGAGGTACCCAGAGAAGTGGAAGGAAAGGATGTGGAGGTTAGCCAAGGAGGTGACCTCAGCGGGGAAAGCAGTGGACCCCAGAGGAGGAGGAGGAAGCAAATCCCGGTTGGGGACTCCATCATAAGAGGGATCCAGCTAGGAACACAGGAGTAGGAGGACAGGGAGGTGAGGTGCCTACCAGGTGCCACGGCATGGAGGGATGGAAGGAAGATCCTGGGGATCACTGGGAAGGCAAGATGGGAGGGTGAGCTGGATGTCATTATCCACCTAGGTACTAATGACCTTTGCAAATGGGGAGCCAAAGGAAGTTCAGGAAGAGTTTAGGAAATTGGGGAGGGGTCTTAAGCAAGTAGCTACTTCTGTCACTTTCTCAGAAGTACTACCTGTGAGAGGCAAGGGAGAGCATAGGGGTGCATGCACCAGGAACTTTAACTCATGGTTGAAGAACTGGTGCTGTGAGGAAGGGTTTGGATTCATTGGTGACTGGGGACCCACCTGGAAGGATGGAGGTTTGTTCAAGCCTGACGGCCTGCATCCATCCTGAGGGAATCCAAGACTCAATGATAAGTTTAAATGCTACATTGACAAGCATTTAAACTAGCAAAGGGGGTGGCAGGCCAGCAAGGAGGTACCTACTTGCTCACCCCTACAGCTAGCAGTGGAATCAGTGAACCAGAGGAGTTGCTGTCTCTGCAAAGCAGTGTGCAAAGATGAGATTAGCTCAAGAGGTGGATAGGCAGAAAAGGGCAAAATTCAGCAGAAGGGCAGACAGCAAGGAGAACCAGGGATAAAGGACAACCAAGGAAGGGGCTGGAGTAGAACAGCAAAACAGTCTAGGGAGGTCAAATCATGGAAAGCCATGTGAGAAATGCCAGGAGCCTTAGCAACAAGATGGAAGATCTGGAGGCTGTCATGGTGCAGTCAGACCTGGACATTGTGGCCATCATTGAAACCTGGTGTAATGATAACCACGATTGGGAGATGGCCATACCTGGCTACAACATATTCAGAAGAGACAGGGCAGGCAGGAAGGGAGTAGGAGTGGCACTGTATGTGAAAAATGATGTAAGGGCCACAGAGATCCAGGAGGAACAAAATGGGGGAGAGATACTGTGGGTTAAGCTGGAAAGGAAAATGGGGCCAGTCATCCGCACAGGTGTGGTCTATAGACCACCAGCCCAGGAGGAAGAAACAGTTAGGAGTTGATGCTAGCCATCCAAAGGATGACAGACAAGGTGAGGTAGTACTGGTTGGAGACTTATATTCCAGACGTGGACTGGAGCATCCCAGCAGCAGCAGCATCAACTAGGAGCAGATTTATCCTGACTCTTTCAGGGTGCCTTCTCAAGCAACTGGTCATGGAACCAACTCGGCAGAAGGCAATACTGGACCTTGTGCTCACAAACAGGGACAGTGTGATGGGGTAACAGTGGGGAGCACCTGGAGAACAGTGACCACCAGTCACTGTGGTTTGAAATCACAGAAAGAGCAGAACCAAACCACACAAAAACACGATCCTGGCTTTTAGAGGCAGACTTTGGGAAAATGGGAGATACTTGAAAGAGGCATTAAGGGGAATGGGCAGGAATCAGGGGTTGAGGAACAGTGGGCAGTATTTAAAATGGGATTACAAGAGCAACAGAATTATGTATATGCAGGTTAGCAAGAGGAAAAGGAAGAGGAGACCATTATGGTTTTCCAAAGAGGTAGCAAAGAAAGTGAAAGCCAAAAAGATTGCATTCAGGCACAAAAGACACAGGCAGAAGGGGATAGGGAGAAGTACCAGGAGAAGCAAAGGGAGGCAGGAGGTCAGTAAGCCAAAGCTCAGACAGAAGAACACATTGCAAAATCAGTGGGTAGAGGGACAAAACCTTTACAGGTACATAAGGAAAAAGAAAGGCAAAGGGAGGGATAGTGAGACTGAAGGGGAGGATGGGGCTGTGTGAGGATGACAACAGTAAAGCTGACATATTGAACTAAGTATTTCTGCTCAGTCTTTACTGAGGAAGAGGAGGGTAATGGGTCTGAACGGAGTACAAGGGTGAGAATGGTGCAGAAATGGACACAAGTCCCTTTACACGAGAAAGGGTCCTGAAGGAACTGGAAGTAATAAGAGTTGATAAAGCAATGGGCCAGATGGGGTGCACCCTAGGTCCTTAAAGAACTAAGAGAGGTGGTGGCTGAACCTCTGGCTATCCTGTTTAGCCAATCACTGAAACAGGAGGTATCCAAAGACTGGAGGATAGCAGATGTAGTCCCTTTATACAAAAGTGGGAACAAAGAGGAAGCGGGGAACTACAGACCAGTCAGCCTCACCTCGGTAGTGGGGAAGATCATGGAAGCACTACTGAAGGAGAGATTGGTGGAACATCTGGTTGTCAATGGACTACAGGACCCAAAGCAGCATTGTTTCACCAGGGGGAGGTCATGTCAGACCAACCTCATTGAATTTTTTGACTGGGTGACTAGGGAGGTGGATCAGGGGAGGGCAGTGGACATGGCCTATCTGGACTTCAGCAAGGCCTTTGACACTGTGCCACATAGAAGACTATTACACAAACTGGGGAATATGGTGTGGGTAGGACAGTAGTGTGGTGGGTAGGTAACTGGCTGGGCGGCAGGACACAGGCGTGGTGGTAAATGGCTGTCACTCCAGAGGGAAGAGTGACCAGTGGGTACCACAGGATCAGTGCTGGGACCGGTCCTATTCAGTATCTTCATCAGTGACATTGCGAGGACCTAGAAGGCAGAATTTCACTGTTCGCTAATGACACAAAGCTCTGTAACAGAGTAGACACACCAGAGGGTGTAGACAGAATGAGAAGGGACCTGCAGAAACTTGAAGAATGGTCAGGGTTTGTCAGTTGAAATTCAATGCAAGGAAGTGCAAGATAATGCATATGGGCACAAAAACCCTGGCACAATATATCAGTTGGGGGGTGAGGATATAGCATGCACCAAGCAGGAAAGGGATCTTGGGGTTATCATCTCTGATGACTTCAAGGCAGGGAAACAGTGTGACCAGGCAGCAGGTAAAGCAAATAGGATGCTGGGATGCATAGGCAGGGGCATCACCAGCAGGAAAAGGGAGGTCATAATTCCACTATACAAGACACTAGTGAGGCCCCACCTGGAGTACACTGTACAGTTCTGGAGACCTTACCTACGTAAGGACATAGACAGGGTAGAGAAGGTTCAGAGGAGGGCAACAAAGATGGTGCATGGATTGCATCACAAGTCCTATGAGGACAGGTTGAAGGAACTGAACATGTACTCCTGGAGGAGAGGAGGAGAGAGGGATATGATAAAGACATGCAAGTATCTTGCAGGAGGAACAGGGTGGAATACACTATTTTTAAGCGAAAAGATGTTCCAGGACTAGAGGGCATGGGATGAAGTTGGAGGAGGACGATCTCAGAGGAAACGGAGGAAGAATTTCTTCACAGAACGGGTGGTGGACAAGTGGAACACCCTGCCAGAGGAAGTGGTGGGGGCTGAAACAATCACAGGATTTAAGAATGCATGGGATAGACATAAAGGAATTCTGGAGGTCAGGGGTAAGAGGCAACAGACTTCTTGGAAAACATAAACTGAACTTACAAGCTCAAATGGGCAGACTGGGTGGGCCATAGACCCTTATCTGCCGACACTGTCTATGTATCTATGTATCTATATGTGTAGTAGGATTGTCCAGCTTAATATAGGAAACAAGTCCCATTATGGGACTTAGGGTGCCTTGCATATCGCCTAAATGTAATAAAAACATCACATACAAGGTACAGATTGCAGCAGTTTGTTCCATAAACTACAATAAACTTTAAACAGAGATTTATAAATCCCCTTCCACAGTACTTTCCCACTTTCTAAAACAGTTAATTGCTTCTATATAAGCTTCACACTGTATTTGACCTCCCCTTTATTAAACATCTGGAGAAAAAAGAACATTTTAGTCCAAAACAGCTCTCTATTGGGAACAGTTCAATAATCTGTAATGACTCAAACCTTATGAGTCAACCCAAAAGGAAAATTCAAGATAACTTAAAGTCACTTAGCTTCTCTCGAGGGAAAAGCACAGAAGGCCCAATGCTCCGGTCTCTCATTCAGGTGTCCTCCTCCGAATCTTCGCTAGCGACTGCTTCTCTTACTCTCCTGGAACCAGCGTCACACGAGTGGCCCATTTACCGGTGTTGTCAGAGGGCCGGCAGGGGGAGAAGGATGGAGCATCCCATGGACGGCTCTCCTTCTTCAAGGGGGGTAGTGTCCGCACAAGGAGGACCCTGTGGAGGCTAGAGTCACTCATGCTACCGGCCGATACACAGGGAGGCGGATGGACGCTGGTGTTACTGCAGGCCATCCCCACCCCTCTGGAACAATGGGGAAAAAGGAAGAGGGAGGGCCTCTGTCTCTTGTGCCTCCTCGGGCTTCGATTAGCTCACATCACCACACCCCCACCAGATTCTGTCCTGTGGCTCGGATACGGAGTGCACCTCCGTGGAGATATTTAAGAAAGATTTGAAAACATACTTATGGCAAATGCCATTCTTGGATAACTAAGCTAATTTTAGTATGACTGTATTTTTATTATAATTTATTATGTTTTAATGTTTGATGTTGTTATTATGGTACATTTTTATACATGTTTTGTAGATTTGTATTTGAAATTTGAATTTATGATCTTAAAATGTTCAGCGCCTTGATACACTGAAAGGCGCTTTATAAATAAAATTATTATTATTATTATTTATTATTATATGGGGGTCTGGTGCCATGGCCCCACCCTCTGGGGGGCAAGTCGGGGGTAACTGGGGAGATAGCGGCAGTGGATGGCGGGTGGAAGTCCCCGTGGCCATGACCAGGGCTGAAGCCCGACAGAGGACTCACCAGGATAAAGAGTGGAAAATATATATATATAAAAAAAAGCCACCGAGTGTAAAGCAAGGAGAGCAAGTGAGACAGCGGCTTCAGAAGAGTAGACACATTTTAGCAATAGTTGCTCAGGCTTGTGTCTAGACTTCTGAAGCCGACGACCCGGAGCTGGAATACTGACACCAAGGAAACCCAGGGCAGCTTGCTCAGAAACTGAAATATACACATATCTTACCTTATTTATATGTTAATTGTATTTCTTATATGTTAATAGGAGCACTGAGGAACACTCCTATCCCTTAACAATATAACAAGTGTGATACTATTACCTCTATGTCTGCTATCCCCATTCCCAGTCAGAAAATCTCTGGTCGGCTCTGTTTTCAGCTGGTTCCAGCTGGAAGGATTAGCCTGGGACATGGAGGAGGGGTTAGGCAGTGGGTATGTGGACACCAGTGGGAACTGTTACACTAGGAGTGAGGTCCAGGGTTTCTGTACAGGCTGACGATGAACCCGACCCATCAGATAGGAGGCAAAACAGGAGTGAAAGCAGACAAAAGAAAACATCCTCGGGGACGGCCCATCAGCACAGCAGTAGGGCTTCTGCTTGCAGCACTGGCGGCCCGTGTTCGGGAATGGGCCTGGCTCATCAGGAGCTGAATGGAGGGGGGACGATTAAACATCCCAGAGGATGCTCTCCTCCTCTGGGGGTCGCTGTCCCTGCTCTTGTACTGTCACCTGGGTGACCACAGGTGGCAGTGCAGTTGAGGGTGCTATGGGTGGGTCAGATGCAGGCCAGACACCGAGGCAACAGCATGTCTTGCGTGCCAGCACATCTAGGTCTCCCTTGTGAGCCTTTGTCTGGTGGGATGGGAGTAAAGAGGAAAATGTCCCTGCTGCTGAGGACAATGGACATCAGTGCTCCTGGAATGCCCAGTCTGTCCCAATGTCTCCCGATGAAAGCTGAGTACATCATTCAATGGTATCTTCCCTCTATACACCTGCTGTGTGGTGACCATGGCAGTATGGAGGATGACGTTGTGGAATAGGTACAGCACCTGGGGGACACCATGGGTTAACTGGGCGGAGTTCAGCAGCAGAGAACAGGAAGGGAGACATAAATAAAGAATATAAAATATGAACAAAAACAAGCATTTGTCAATGCCATATGTTCACCATTTGCATTGCTGTTCTATCGGGCCTTGCTTGTACATGTCTTTACTATATATTTACCCAGGATAGACCAGATGAGATGCAGTATCTCATGTTCAGTGGTGTCCTGCTTTTATACATTTTTAAATTGTATTTACCCAGAATAGGCCAGCTGACAGGCAATATCTAATTTTCAGTGGGCTCACACATTTTGACCCCAAATTTCCAACAGTCTTTTTATGAACTGATGTGATCAAGACAGGTAGAATCTTTTAAATCCCATTTGAAAGGTGATTTCATGGTGCAACTGTGAAAACAAGTTTTGGAAGGGATTTGAAAAATGACAGCTGTCATGTTCAGGAGGTGGGGTAACACAAGGGATATTTTGAACATTAGGGGCCAAAATCTGCAAAGATCAAGTTAAGAGTAAACATTGGAACAGTTCAGCATTTCTTCATAATTTTGATGCTTTTTTTTTCACTTTTTGCCCCCAAATTTTCTACATAGTCTACGGCCACTCCTGAACACAACAGGTGCCATTTATGAAATAGTGACCGAAACGTCATTTCACACCACAAGTGTGAAAGTAGATTTTATTTATTTATTGAATTTTGTTGACCGGGTAAGCCCACTGGGCCTACAGGAGTTCCTTTTTCAGGGGCGACCTGGAATTAATTACAGAAATGCTTAACAGTACAATGAACAGTGTTTATAGAGAAACATTAGTTTGGACACTTTACAGTATGATGAACAGATTGGCTACAGAGAAACATTAGATTGGACGAACGTACAACATCGTTAGTTTTAAGATAATGTATAAAAGCTTGTATTAAACATTTTTGTTTTTTTACAGTGAGAGTTAAGTCTGTTTACAAAAACATCATCATATGGCACGTAGTTGAGTAGTCTGGTGCGTTACAGAGATGGGCATTGTTTAAAGCCTTATCACTGCATCATAGGCCAGTGACACACCAGGATTTGAACAAGCATTTGTCAATGCCAGGCAGTGTCAGTGGCTCAGTAGGTAGCACACTCGCCTCTGAGGCCGGGAGATCAGAGGGCTGTGGGTTCAGTTCCCACATCTGGCACTTGGGTTAATATCCCAGTACTGACACTGTAATGCAGCATGAGAGGGGTGCTGCATTTCTGAGGTGCCATCTTTCGGATGAGATGTTAAACCGAGGTCCCATCTGCCTGGATTGGTGGTAGTTCAGGTGGATGTTAAAGATCCCATGGCACTTATCGAAAGAGTAGAGAATTTCCCGTGTCCCTACCAAATTTCCCTCATTCACTAAAAATACCACCAACAGCTTAATCTGGTTCAAGGTCAGTTGGCATTCATCTGTATCCCCCTCCCCCGGGTCGTGCCTGAAAATAGGCAGGATTTGTCTAGTGCACTTACCCGGTCAACAAAAGCTAAATAAATAAATAAAATGCCGAATGTTGTCGCACTGGCATTGGCTTTGGTAGTGCAGTGCGGAAACACATTTTTGGCAGGATGTGAAAAAAGATAGCTGTACTGTTCATAAGGAGGTGGAAAAAAATGGCAGTGGTGAAAATGTGGCATGTAAATATTGCAAATTTGCAAAGTTACAAGGGTGTGTGGGAAATGCACAACGCACACTTGTAACACAGTCATTTTATGGAGTTTCAGCACCAAATTTTCCAAACAGGCATTTTAGCACCTCTGCTCATGAACAGTGTCACTGTCATTTCCTCTAACCGTCCCAAAAAGTGATTTTGACCGTTCATATTCTGTGCCGGACATGCGAAAACACATTTCGGGCAGGATATGTAAAATGACAGCTGTACTTTTCATCAATAGGTGTGGAAAAATGCTAATGGTGAAGATCCAGGGTGAAAATATTACAAATGCACAACGTTACGAGCATGTGTGCAAACTGCACAACGCACGCTCGTAACACAGTCATTAAATGGAGTGTCGTTACCAAATTTTCAACATAGGCATTTTAGGACCTCTGCTCATGAACAGTGTCACTGTGATTTTCGTAATCTGCCCCAAACACTGATTTTCCACAGCGACCGTGGTATTGTGCACTGGAAGTGCGGAAACACATTTCGGCCAGGATGTGAAAAATGACAGCTGTACTGGTCACAAGGAGGTGTAGAAACATGACAATGGTGAAAATCTGGCATGAAAATATTTCAAATTCATTAAGTTACGAGCGTGCGTAGCAACTGCGCAATGCATGCTCGTAAAACAGGCATTTTTTGGATTTTTTCCACCAAATTTGCACCATAGGCTTTTTGAGAGCCCACCTCATGAACACTGCCACTGTCCTTGCGTTAATCGGTCCCAAAAGGTGATTCCACACAGTGATTTTGAAATCACCTTTCGGGACCAAGTAACGTCATAACAGTGACAGAACTCATGAGGAGGGGTCCCAAAAACCCCATGTTGAAAATTTGGTGTAAAATTTCCCAAAACTGCCCAAGATATGCATCAAAGTTGAAAACCCTCTATGTATTCCATTATACAGCTTACCGGCATTTCCTCAGTTCGCAGATGACTTTGAAGAGTGAAGACGTGTTCCCGGTCCACCGAAGATCGTCGTGCCCCGCTCCAGGAGGTAAGTATGGTGTGAGTGGTGGGTGTGGGGAGGTAGGGTGCGCAGTTGGTGGGTGCGGGTGGTGGGTAGGGAGACTACGAGGGACAGTTTTCTGTTTACAGGTAGTAAAAAAAAAAACACTGCGGACAGGTGGTTTCTTTTTTGAGGGGGTACAGTAGCTGTTGAATGCCTATTTTTAATATCCTAGTGGTCCAGTTTGGTCAAATCTAAGCCATCACACCATTAACAAGGTCCTTGTTCATCGAGTGGTAGTTTTGATTGCCCAAAACAGACCACTGAGATATTAAAACTGGACATTCAACAGGTACCCTTATTGTTTCCTATGAAGCCTGCTCCTATGCTATCCAAACTCTGCTGTCACATTACGTCAGAGTGCAGGGGTGGACCATATATACTAGGATGGGGAGGAATGATGCAGTAGGTTTCACTGTGCAGAATTATGATCCCTGCCCCCTGTTAAAGCTGCAATATAAAAATAAATATTAAGCATAGAGCAGCTCGTGTAGCGGTAGCCGCAGCTGATTCTAACTGTGGGGGGCATCCTTCTTGTAACTTTGTGTTTACAGTTGTATTTATTCAATGGCCTACGCAGCCAGTATAGTGTTATGCTTGTGCAACTGTGTTAGTTTGATTTTTTGGCGTTGCTCTATGTTCAGAGGAATATCCACCCTGTAAAAGTACCAAAGGCAAGGAACCCTCAAAGAGGGTTCCACCCATTGAAGTGCCGCAGAACACCCTATGGTTGGAAGGTACCTTAGGAAGGTCCTAAGGAGAGAAGTGCTGCCGCTGAAGGAGAAGGAGGGGATGATGGTGGGGCAAAGAAAAAAGTGCTTCAGAAGGAGGCTGAGAGGAACTGCTTATATAGCTCAGGAAGTTGGGAGTGGCGGGCTACTTGTCCATTGAACTACAAGCCAAGCCTTCCAATTCAATGGGCTATGCAGCCAGTACACTGTTATGCTTGTGCAACTGTGTTAGTTTGGTTTTTTGGCCATTTGCACTCTCCATTCCAGAGGAATTACCACCCTGTAGGGGTACCAAAGCAAGGAACCCTCAAAGAGGGTTCCACCCCTAGAAGTCCAGCGGGACAATTCCCGTGGCTAAAGGTACCTTAGGAAGGATCCCCAAAAGAATGAAGTAGTACAAAGCATATAAGCAAGCAGTAGCTGTGACGTAGTAGTAGATAAAGTATCAGGCAGCTTGATAACATAACGAGATGCCTTGATAACATAACAAGATGCCTTGATAACATAATGAGATGCACTGGTTAGCAATAGCATGAGTTTGGTGGGTAGTGCTAGAGAATGAGGGGACCTCCTAAGGAGAGAGGGAATGGCAAGTAGGGACACCATCCACCTCCATCTGACAACAGAACCTACCTAATAGAGCTAGGAAACATTAACTACAGCTAACTAACTGTTATGACCTGAGGCACGGAAGAGAGAAAAAAACCCTTTGAGGAAGAAATCTCTGGGGATCCAAGGCCTAGGTCACCTTCCCTCCAGGCTGGGATATTTTATTTAGTGATGGCTCTGCAGCTGTGATTTGGAAACCAAACTAAAGGGAGGTGGAAAATATTCCAATTTGGTGGAAAGCTCTCACTCAGTAAGTCTAGCGGGAACACCGTGGAAGGTTGCGAGCACTACTATACAACAACAGGCAACCAAGGCCAGAGGAGGAGGAGAGCAACAACTGATGAGGCACTCATTTGGCCTACTTGACCTAAACACAAACCAGGTGAACCAGAGGCAGTCATGGGGAGAATAGTGTTGAAGGGTGCCTCCAAACCCATTCGGGCAGCTAAAGGGGCCCCCATGAGAGCCCCACCCCTTCACGTGGAGTCTTAACTTCTACAACTTGAGGTGCCACTGGTACGGTTGATGACTGAAGGTCCACCCAGAGCGAGGACATTCCTAGCTGCAGCTGACATCCCAGAGACTGAAGTTGAGGGGATGGTGGTAGGCATAGATGTGGAATTGATAATGAAAGACTGTGATACCATTAATAGGAAACAGATGTAGAAGCCACAGCTCAGCGGTCAGGTGAGAAGGACCCCGCCCCAAGCTTCACATGCTTAAGCTGCGGACTCTGGGTGCAGAGTGAGACCATCGGCTGCAGGGAAGCCCTGCAACAGAATGGTATGGCTGGCATGCCCCAGAAACTGATGAGGAGCTGAATGAGCAATGAGTGCTGAGACCTTAATGAACGTTAAGTGCTGTGACCTTGCAAAGGTTGGATGCAGTAGTGAGCGCAGCAGATATCCCAGAGGCTGAAGCTGAGGGGATGGTGGTAGGCATAAAGCAAAGATTGCATAAGCAAGAGAGGAACTGCATGTAGGTCAGTAACAGTGTAGCAATAGTCAGACCTGCACGTAGGTCTGCAAAACATAGTAGCAATGAAGCAGCACTGTGAATAGTGGGGCAAGTCAGCCAGGCATTCAAAAAGCCAATAAAGGTGACACATACTCAGAGGATTTAGAACATAAGTAATTAGCTACACAGGGCCACATCTCCCCAGACGCCTCTAAGTCCCCACCATAGGAAGAACAAGAAAGTGATGGAAGGGCCAAGACCCACATGCAGGTATTGAAACTAGTTGACAGCATCAGCAGTAGCTTAGCTGACCTCAGAGTATAACAGAGGGTACAAACATAAAAGCGGCATCTGTATTGAGTACACTGAGTTGTAAACTTCAATAAACATAGAAAGAAAGGAGACACCATGCTCTGAAAGCAGCTATCACCAGGCAGTGCAATGAAACTGCAGCAATGAGGTAAGTAGAATGAGTTGAGAGAGCTTGATTGAGCTGCATAGCTAGGGTTTAGAGTGAGCCTGAATCAGGTGAAAACAATTAAGTGCATCATGGAGAGCAGCTGTGATTGAGCTGAAACACACAGATAATTGTTGCAGTTGCACTGCAAGTAATTTGAGAGTTGTGAGTAACTGAGAGCAAGTAATATGAGCTCTGGAATAGCAATATGCTAGAGGTGGGATATTCAGACTGCGCCCAGCAGTGGTGCAAGTGGGGGCGCAGCGCAACTGAGATGCGCTGAGGCAGGGACAGGGCGATATTCAAAGGTGACGTGCAAAGGCACATCTCTGTTGAATATGGCACAGAATGCACCTGGCACAAGAACAATGTGCTGGGGCATTCCCCAGACAGGGAGGACCGGGAATGTTCCAGTGCAAATGCAGTTGTGATGTGCGCATCACCCACGATATTCAGAGTTGGGCATGCAAATGGGGCCATAATATATGCATGGCGCACTAGGGGCCGCCATTAGCATGCCATTATGGCCCCATTTGCATGCGATGAGCAGGGCAGCCCGGCGAAATGCACCTGGTGCCCTGCGGAGTTGCCAGCAACAGTAGCTGGATGCCTGGCAGTCAGTGCTCCCCCTCGTATGCCTGATCGCGGGCAGTAGTACAATAACAACCCCTGCCTGGTGGTCTAGTGGTCCCCCCCAGTATGCCCAATTGCGGGCAGTTGTACAAAATAAATCTCCATGGTGGTCCAGTGTTCCTCCCCTCCCTCCCGTATGCTCGATCGTGGACATTTGTATACAGTAAAGAACCCTGGTGGACTAGCGGTTCCCCACTCCCCTTCAGTATGCCCACTCACAGGCGTTTGACAACTATTACCCAACCTGGTGGTCTAATGGTACCCCCCCTTCCTCCCATATGCCCAATCAAGGGCAGTGGTATTAATGAAATTAAACCTGGTGGTCTAATGGATCCCCCCCTCCCTCCCGTATGCCCAATCACGGGCAGTAGTACTAATAATATTAAACCTGGTGGTCTAGTGGTTCCCCTCCTCCCACCCACAGGCGCCCCGGCTACCAGCTCTCCCCTCTTCATTTGAGGCAGCACCCGCCGCTTACCGCCCAGCCACCAGCGAATGACAGTTTACAATATGATCTGTAAGCCTATTGGTCCACAGTGTGGACCAATGGGCTTACAGATTCATACTATACTACACAGGCACAATTATGTGAATGAACATGTTCATTCACATATTTGTGCCTGTGTAGTAGTATGGTCTCAAGCCATTGGTCCAGACTGTGGACAATAAACACAGTCATACTGTAAGCTGTCATTCGACGGGTGGCTAGGTGGTGTGTGGGCGGGGAGCTGCCACCCACCGATGATGGGGGCCGGGAGCTGGGTGGCCGGGGGCCTCTGTTGGTGGAAGGGGAGGGGGGAACCACTAGACCACCAGATTTAATATTATTTGTACTACTGCCCACAGTCGGGCATATGGGTGGGAGGGGGGATCCACTAGACCACCAGGTTTAATTTCATTAATACCACTGCCTGCGATCAGGCATATGGGAGGGAGGGGTACCACTAGACCACCAGGTCAGGTAATAGTTGTCAAACGCCCACGAGCAGGCATACCGGAGTGGAGGGGGAACCGCTTGACTACCAGGGTTCTTTACCCTATACTAATGCCCGTGATTGGGCATGCGGGAGGGTGGAGGGAACACTAGACCACCAGGGTGGGTGTGGATGCTTGTGGATGGTGTCCCTGCTGGGTTGGTGGCCACCTACGGCTGGCAGGTGCTGTGTTGCATCCTGCAACACAGCAGCTCACTTGTGGGTGGCCTGGCATTGAGTCTTTTTGTTCTGGCTCAAGTTTGAGCCCCCGTATTTGATGCAACTCAGGGTTGTGCTAGCATATGCGCCACACATCCCGGGCTGAATATCGGGATGTGCCACATATGCATGGGCACGCCTCCTGCATTTGCGCCACATACATTAACTTTGCGCCCTGGTGCATCGGGACTTGCATTGTGATAGTTCCCCTGTTCAATATCGCTCCGGGGCACATTACTGGGGTTGAGCCGGCGCAACTCGGTTGCTCTAGGTGCAACCCCTTTTAATATCTGTCCCTAGGAGTTTAGAAACAAAGCCCCAAAAGACAAAACCAAAACACACAAACACAGAGAACAGGGAACAAGGCCCAAAACAAAGACACACAAACAAAGAAAACAAGGAGAAATGACAGAAAGAAGCATGCAGCCAGAGGCAAAATACAAATCAGACGCAGGAAAACAAATGCAGAAGTCCAGCAGAAACAAACAGAAGCAGCAGGGTGGGGGAAGGAGGCTGCAGCTCGTCACAGAGGACAAACAGACAGACAGAGCCTCTGGCCAGCAAAGAAAAAAGTACATCAGAAGGAGGCAGAGAGGAACTGCTTATATAGCTCAGAAAAGTGGGAGTGACTGGCTACTTATCCATTGAACTACAGGCCAAGCTTTCCAGTTTTTGCTCATTTAGTCTTTTAACATATCTGGGTACCCTCAGAGTCATATTTCATTATTTTTTAGCTGGAGTTGGTAGGAAAGATAATAGGAACGCTACACTGGAGTAACCTAGAGTCTTATTTCCAGAGCGAGTGCTTACTATTATCTAGCTTGTCCAGTAGAAATGACTCTGGTAACAATGGATAATTTGGTCAGGATCATCCTGGATAATTTGGATAGTTCATGAAGAAAATGAGCAGTATACCTCTTTGTTCCAGAAGAAAAAAAATCCATGCCTCTTATTGCATTTATCTGGGGTATCCAAGCTTTCTATAACCTGGATACAGATAAATAATACTAGATATGGAAAACATCTTGAAAATTTGACTTAGAGAAGATGTACCCTGGGTAGGGTTAACCGACAGATAACCACAGTGTACGCCCCCATCAGATCATGCAGTGTGGTTAAAGCAGTGTTTTTTGTTAGTAGCCATGTATTTCATTTTAAGCAGTAATGTATTTCTAGCAAAAACATTACTGTACCCGTTTCTTTTCCTTTTCTTTCATTGCTGAACTGAGATACAGGATTTTGAAGTTTTTAAAGTTCCTGCTTCAGGTAAATAGTAGCTGCAAAAGCTGCTTTTGTGCCGTGCACACTGAATTATCACCACTGCTATTGAGACGGCTAGCATTTTTGGCTTCTGTATTTGGAATATACAGTATATAACTTGGGTAATCACCTCTGTTTTCCTCAGTTACAAAATGGTCTGCATCTGTTGATGTCTCCAAAACCTATTTGTATTATCACATGAGATGTACTTTGACTTGTATGAGAAATTATTATATTACTGTATTTTTACTGAAATACATTCAAATATAAATAATTTAAAAAAATCTTCAAGTATATCTCTTTCTTCAGGCCACACCTATGGAATTATAGCTACTAGGCACTAGGACTACGTGGAAACCTTTTTGCTAGTAGTCTTCTAGGGGCTGCCCACGATGATGTCATACGTCAACATCCTCACCGTGTAAACATGGTTGGCCCCGTGCCCTCCTCTGTTCTTTTCCTGCTGTTGACCATCACATCAGGTCAGAATCCGCGGAGACATCGCCACTTCAGTCGACCGCCAAATCTTTCAGTTTCTCGTTTTCTTCTCTTTACTTTGGTTTTCTCATTTTGTTTTTAAGTGATCCCCATCGTTGTGTATGTTGACTGACTCTGTGAAACTCATCTGATATCGTGAGTGTGGTGGAAAAATCTGTAACAACCATGACCACGATGCCTGTGTCTGCTGTCTCAGCGAGGCCCATAACGTTAAAGCCTGGCCTGTGGATCAGCTGCAGCTTCAACCAGGCTACTTGGCTATACTATCAGAAAGCTCTGTAGTCCTTCCTCCTGGAACAGAAGATAGCCAGAATGGAGAGAGAGCTCCAGGCGGGAAGCTCCTCTGCATCTCCGGCACCATTCACAGGCTCCCAATCTTCCAAGGCCCGGGATCTTGTGATAAACACAAACACAGGGAGAGGGACCGGAGCGAGGATAAGCCCCCCCCTTCCCGTATGCTCTCTGTCGCTGCTCCACTTGGGGCTGACCACTGCAGCATCATCCACTTTGGTGGTGACGTCTCCTGCCGTCCACACCCTTGCTCCCACAGAGTCGACTTTGGCAGTGAGTCCCACCGGACCTTCCACGGCCAGCGATGGTCCATTGATGCTGGACCTCCTAACATCCCTCTCGATGCTACAAGCCTTGCTGCATAGGCCTCCACTCCCTCAGGACCTGCTGGCAGTTGGCTCCACCTATCCTTCTATGGTTCCAGCCTCCCCCTTCGACACCGCAAGCCATCCCATTGACGCCGGGACTTCAGCCTCCCCCGTCAGTGCCACAATTCGTCCTATCGAAGCTGGGAATTCAGCCTCTCCCGTTGACACTGGCCACCATCAATGTCCAGACAGTGCTCTCCTCCTTTGTGGAGATTATCCAGTGTCTTGTTCCTCTTTCAGTCCCTACGATACTGTGGCCTGCCACAGCAGCCCCACATCAATGTCTATTATGACAATGTGCCCTGCCTGCTCCTAGGCATTGATATAATCGCTGCCTTCCTTGGATCATTCAGAGCCTGTCAACAAGGATCAGGAATATATTCCTGACCTAGTTCCACAGGAGGAAGAGGAGGAAGACGTAGATGGGAGCCCATCCAGATCTAATTCCAAGGTTTCCTCAGGGACTGAGGACTCCACTAAATAAACTCTGAGGTCCACTCCTGAAGAGCCCTCCTTCATCTCAGTGATGAGGCAGCTTCAGATGGCAGTGGAGTTTGGTGCTGAGGAGCAAGACATTACCAGGCAAAACCTGGCTGTTGGAGTTGCCAGATTCTGCCCCCCCCTCTTATTATCCCTCCTCTGCTGGTTACACTAGAGGATGCTACTATGGCTGCCTGGTAGAGGCCCAAGTTGAGTCTTGCCATGCCCAGAAAAGCAGACAAACTGTACCAGGCCCCCTCAGGGAAGCCCTTTTTTGGCAGAGCAACCTCAGGCTGATGCAGTAGTAATTTATTTTGTACTGTATGTTTATTGAAGTTTTTGCAAAACATGCAGTGGATTTCCTGATACAGCACATAAGGATAGACAATTTCCAGTGAGGGCACCACTCCTTTTAATACACACAGGTTTAATATAACAAATATAAAATGTACTGCATCTAGAAGATACTGTACGCCCTTGGGGTACTACCAGAAAACAAACCCTTAGGGAAGTTAATTATAATAGTCGAACTGCTGAGTGAGTCCATGAGCTGCATGTGGTTGCAAACAAAGATTGTAAACATTACCTACGAAGTCTAAGCTTCCCACTATTAACGAATTTGTACATGCATTAAACTTATGTGAAAGCCTATTAGGCTAACAACAAAAAGAAACTTGCAGCTGAACAGCTGTAAGCACCGCCTCTATAATATAGTTGCAAACAGTAGTAAGCATAAACAATTGCAAGAGTGAAAGGTAGAATCAGGCGGCAATTAAACAATGAGAGACGTGCTATTTACTATTGAAACTGCCTCATTAAATAGAGCAAACTTTTGTTTAAAGTTGGTATCAGTGTCCCGACTAAGCTACTATTTTCAAACCTGTGGCACAGTACTACCAAGTCCTCAAGAGGCCTCTTCTACATTGGAATCAGTATCTTCTGCCCTGGAAGAGCGAGCTGCAGCATTCCTCTGGGCCTATTTCAGCACTTCTGCAGGGTCTGAAAATATAAAGATTTTCCTGTGGTGTACTACGCATAAGTGGGCCAGGAAGGTCATACCATGTGGGATTCTGGCTTCTCGCAACATCACGCGGACTCCATCGAAATGCTTTTTTTCATTTGTGTTGTGTAGCTTAAGTCCGGATACAAGTTCACCAGCAGCCCATTGCAGAGCAAGGTTTTCTTCTCAAGGACCCTGGTTTTCCATTTTTAACGGTAACACCGGTAGCAATCACGGAATCCTGCTTGGTTTGCGGATTTTGAATTCTTATACCGGTGCCTCACGGAAATTGCATGTCACTACACAGAATCTCTAAGATTTCAGCATCTTTTTAAATCTTTTTTTATTTTCTCTTTCTATGCCCCCTTCTCACAGCATCAGTCTCTACTTTTCAGAGATCCCTAGGCTGGGTGTCCCCGAGCTTCACCCCAGGTAATGCTCAGGAGCTCCTGTGGGCCTGTCCCTATCCTGCCTGGGTTGTACCCCCCCAGGTGGGAACGGAGGGGAACCCTCGTCACTCCTCCACACTCCCTTAGTGTGTGTCAGGCAGCCCAGTGGGTCCCTCATGGAGCCTGGTTATGAAGTCTGGGGCACCTGGGTCCCTTCTGCCAGTGGCTGATGTGGGGTGATTGTTCCTGGTTTTCTGTTCTCTGTCCCTGAGGGCACGGGCACTAGAGGAGATCCAAGGAGGTAGGTCACATAGAGACATGCCACTGTTCCAGATCCTGGCTAGTGTCCTCCCCTCCTGATCACTCTGCAGCACCATTGCATCATCACCCATGGTCACACAGGTGGTGGTAAAGAAGCAGGACCTGCAGCCCACCCTCCCTAGAGGAGGAGAGCAGTCCCCCAGGTGCTCGATCCTACTCCCCTGGCCAGACCTCCAGCAACCCGAGTTCGCTTCTGACCCTGGGTCGCTGGCATTGCAGGCAGTAGTGCTACCGCAGCACCAGCAGGCCGACCCTGATTTCAGCATCTTAAAATGAATGCTACTGTGCTTTGCATTCTTTCGGCTTTGCTGCGTATAGAGTCACTAAGGAAATCACCCACACTGCTTTGTTGTAACCAGCCATTCAGTTTAACCACCCATGCTTCCCACCAACATCTCCATCACCTGAGGACTGCTTTCCTTCCTGAAACCACAGTTTTCATGTAGTATGTGCCTAAGTGTCTTTTACTATTTATGTTACACTGTATGATACAAAAACAATACAAGTATCAGCACACATGGGCAGGGCCACTGGAAAATTGCAGGAAAAGTAACCTGAAATTGCAGAGATTTTTTGCAAAACTTGCTGGGAAATTGCAGGAGTTCGTCTATAGATCCGGAGTGCTTCACAATAAATCCTTTACTGTTTTCTACAGCATATATTAGTCAGCATAAAGTGCTAAATGAATACATTGACACTTGAATATGTTTTAAATATGAAGAAAAACTTCTGTTTCTAACATGAATCCTAAACAGATAAGATGTGTTGCCTCTTCCAAAATGTAAAAACATCTGCCTTATACAGTGCTAAATGATATTTAGTGAGCCACAGAAAATCAATATTAAATAAATCTAGAATAAACACATTTTATCTGTTTCTGGATGTAGAATAATGAAGCCTGATCAAAAGCTATTTACAGTGCTCTGTCAACTATTCACCAACTTTGGTGTAAGAAAAAATAAGCAGATGGAGTGGCAAATAGTTGAGTTTTAGTAAAATGTTGTAAAGTGTTTCATGTTCATAATTTGCACTGTAGGTACTGTGCACTATTATTAAAATCATATATTAAAACGTTATATATGGGTGTTATTATGGCTGGCAGTATAGCCTAGTAGTTAGAGTAACAAACAGTGATTGAACTGGGTACATCCAGCAGACTTGGGTTTGATTCCCACAACCTCCACTTGCATACTGTGCGACTCTAAGCAAGTCACTTAACCTCCCCAGTGTTTCTAGGTCACTCCTGAAAACAGGCAGTTCTGCCTAGTGGGCCTTACCTGATTTACAAGAATATAAAAAAAAATACCAGTATATGTTTACTACATCATAGAATAGTAGTCTGGGTACCATGTAATTTACTTGAGTTTTACTTGGGCTGCAATGGTTTTGCATAGGTAAATATAAATGTTCAGATACATTTTATGTGTTTTATAAGCTTGCTTTTAGATTTTAGTCAGGTTTTTATTGTATTCTTTGCACATGAGCATCTAGGTTGTAGATTGCTAAATGCAGGATCACTGTTACCAACTAGCTTACTCAAGTTTATAATCAGCAGGGCCATCCAAAATCCTCAGTTGTTTGAATGAAAACTAGTCTGAATGGAAGTATGTTCATAAGGAAAAAACTGCCTTACTACTTATGAAAAGACTTCACAGTTAGCACCCCATTTAGGTGAATTGGATCATTTGCACCTTTTCTCCCACCTGCTGTTTCAGTCTCTGTGATAACAAAAAGTTTTCTGATAGACTGCTTCAACAAAAAGCAAATGTTAAGTATTTAAGTGTATTTATGTTTGCCAGTGGATTTTGAAAGAACATTCAATGACATACAGAAGGTAAGACCCCAGGGACTGTATGATGCTGGTGGGCAGAGTGGTGCTCAATTCACATCTGAGCTCAGACATGAAAAGTGGGAGACACCTTTCTCATGGACACCAAGTAAAAGAAAAGTATCCACATGTCTAGAAGATGCATTAATCCATTTGAAGGTCCACTTGTGGATTTTTTAGGTGAAGACACTTCATTTCAAAGAAGCAAATTCAAGCTTTTTGGTTTTGTTCCTCCTACCCCCTGGCCACCCACTCCTTCAGGTCTGCCAAGGCTCCCTAGCACCGCTGCTGAGTCCCAACCACCATCCACTGCCCCTTACTGCTGTGCTACCAGGTAACCCAAAGTAACCCTTCATTGAGTGGGCCTCTAATCCTGTGGGAGGCTTCCAGGGGAGGAGAATTGCCCCAAAGAGCTTCCTGTGTATCCTGGGCATGGCCGGGGTCGGAATGGACACATGTCTTGGGCTTTCGGCTCATGGAGGGACCAGCAGCCATCCTTCGGTTGGTCAGCGGGTGTTTTCCCATTTTCCTGGAAGCGTGACAGGCCACATGATGTCAAAGCAGAAGCTGACGTCTGTCACGCTCCCTCCCACAGTGAGGGCCGACATGTTGTCGTGCCTCTGGCCTCCACCAGGGGCCAGCAAATGCTGAGCCATAAACCCACCCTCCCTCACAGGAGAAGGTGAGTGGTCATTGGACACTCAAGCCTTCACCTACTAGCTGGCCCTCCAACACCCAAGTCAAGTCTGTTCCCTAACCCTGGTCAGCGGTGTCACAGGCATAAATCCAATTCAGGCAGTTAAATTATAGATAGGAAAAAACCAAGGTAGTCCACCTTAGCGGTGATGGTTCAGATTAATTCACATCTGAATTCTAAAAAGCAAAAAGAGCAAGTCATTTGTAACTTGTGCATGTGGGGTGTGGGTGTTGAAGAAATGGGATCATAGTGCTGTCACTACTGCCATCACCCCAGAGGGATGTGGACTGCATTGTTGCTACTGCCATCAGACCGAAGGGGTGAGGGCTGTAGTGCTTCTGCCATCACCACTGGTGGATGGGGACTGTAGTACTGCTGCCATCACACCTAAGGGACGGGGGCCACAGTGCTGCTGCTTCTGTCACACCTGAGGGAGGTCATAGTGCTGTTTCTGCTGCCATCACACCAGAGGCTGTAGTGCTGCTTCCATCACACCTTAGGGATGGGGGCTGTAGTGCTGCTGTGCTGCCATCGCACCTGAGGCTGTAGTGCTGCTTCCATCACACCTTAGGGATGGGGCTGTAGTGCTGCTGCTGCCATCACATCTTGTACCTAAAATAACTTTAAATTGGTACAAGGATGGATGTATGTGCAATAGTGGAGGTCAAAATTGCTAAAATGCATGTTAGCAGAGTTGAAAATTATTAGTTAAAGCAGCAGTACTACGAAAAAAAAAATTGCGCTTTTTTGTCAGTTTATTCCCTGTGCCCTGCTAATCATATACCTGGTACTCTTTCTCGTCGGCATTGTACTATCGGCGAGTAATTTGCTCAGTTATTCTCTGCTTTTGTTTACATTTCTGCCACCCAGCATGTTGCACTGGAACCCCCTCCACTGCCAACTGCACATTTGAATGATTTGCAGGGACATCAGGAATGGTCAGCAGAGGGTTCCTCTGCTGTTGTCAAAAGACGTGATGCGACTGGAAGAAAAAGCGCAGCTGAAATTAATCAGCCGCCATATTTGTTGTAGCGCTACAACACTTCAAATAAATTGCAAATATCTAAAAAACTAAGGACGACTGGGAAAAAATATTTACTGGTATGGAAACTGGAACTTTGGCCCCATGCTTACAGCTGAAAAACAGAATTTTGATTGGTCACTTCCTGATTTCGTAGTACTGCTGCTTTAAAGTACACAGAACCAAATACCAGTAAAACTGGATTTTGGCTTAGCAGACACCGGTGACAATACTGTTTTTTACAATGTGCAAAATGGAATATGCCCTTTCTCAATCCCGGTAAACCAGTGTCCCTGTTTCTTCTGTCTGGCCAAACTTAGAAGATAGTCCCTAGAGCCCACTCCGTCTGACACCATCATGACTGCTCTGGTACCTCTGGATTGATCGGCCTTACATGCGTCGCCGCCCTATAGGCCTTCTGAATGTGGAATGGCCTATTTGTGAGAGAGTCCCCAAACTGTTGATCCAGCCAGTCTTTTAAAAACAAAATAAGGTGGTCTCCTTCGCTTCGTTCGGGGACTCCCAGCATACGAACATTAAGCGCTCTTGCCTGGTTCTCCAGGGATTCCATCCGGACTTTCAAATGTAAGTTTTCTTTGACAAGATTTGATGTTGCTCCAAGTGCAGCCTCGGAGCACTTCTTACACTCTGCTGTCTTTGTTTGTAAAGTCACAATTTCAGTTTCAATAGTGCTCACTTGGTTAGTCAAGGAATCAAATTTATCTGACAAGCCGGTGATTGTTCGAATAAAATGGGACATTTTTTGCCCCAAGCTCTGCAACGTTTCTTCTCCCTCCTCTGCAGCAGCCGATGCGGGATCTCTGAGAGCAGACGTCATGGTTGGAGGGCCAGAGAGAGAGAGAGAGAGAGAGAGAGAGAGAGAGAGAGATTTAATTTTATCTCCCTGGTTTTGTTGCCTGTCTTTATGAGGGTTGCCCATTTTGATGCTGACTCTCTCTTTCACCACTATATCAACAGAAATCCCTGATTCATGCCTCGGTAGACTGCTAAAAATGTAGATTTTCAACTGCAAATGCAGAGAGCAATCTCCTAAGCAGCCATCTTGCTTGGACTTCACCGATTCAGTAGTAATAAATGCAGCCCATAATAGGTCTGCGAGGCCTCAACACCTCAGTTCTCTTCCTCCTGACAAGGAGTTGAGAAAATTGGATCTTATGGGCAAAAGGAACTTCGTCTCTGCCACACTGGGCCTCAGAATAGCCAATTACCAGGCCCATTCGTTAACATTTCAGAACACCCTCTGGTAAATGGTCAAAGCAGCCGCCTAGGTAGGCAATTTCAGCGGGTCCCCAGGAGCATGAGATGCTTAAGGCCCTCAGAGTGGGGCTAACATAGATAGGCGTCTCTTGAGGTCTACCTATGATATTTTGGATGCCACAGCCAGGGCAGCTGTGGCTGGCATCTGCCTCAGAAGGCATTCTTGGCTTCGGGTGTCTGGATTCGCTAGTGATGTCCAGCAATCTGATCTGAATGCCCCCTTCAGTGGTTGGAAACTCTTTGGCGCAGATGTACAGGATATCTTGTCTGACTTGCAGGGCTCAGGACGAACTAGGCGGTCAGTCCACTCCCTTTACCACACCCAACCAAAAAGTGGGCAGAGGGTGCCATTTCATTGTGCCACCCACAGACCCATGTTGGGATCCCAACAGCAGGGCAAGCGCAGAACGGGTGCAGCCTTGCCTGCCCCTACCTCCACCACAGGAAAAGCCCCTAGAGGTGGTGGTGCTGCCCTGGCCGCCAGTTCTGCCTCAGCATGACTCCTTATCTAATCCCCCCACCCTCCAGTACTCCAGGAGGTGGTGATGGAGGGTCACTTCTCCCTTCACCTGGACAGGTGGAGGGGTCACAACAGATGCTTGAGTCCTGCAGCTCATAGAACAAGGTCACACTCTAGAACTTCTGGAGTGGCCTCCAGACCTACCCCCAGGTTATTCAAGCTACCCTCCAAATCACATACCAGTTTTACTGGAGAAAGTTCGCACACTGCTGCAGAAGATCGCTATAGAGCCAGTTCCTGGGGGTCAGAGGAATAGAGGGTTTTATTCCCACTTCTTTCTATTCCCGAAGTCCATAGGGGATTTGAGGCCCATCCTGGGCCTGAGAAATCTGAACTTCAATATCCAGTACAAGAAGTTCAGGATGGTAACTCTACAAGGCCTGTTGCTCCTGTTGCAACAGGAAGACTGGATATGCTCCCTAGACATGTAGGATGCATACCTGCACATAAAGGTTTGTATTCCTCACAGGAAGTAACTATGGTTCCTGTTTCAGGAGGAACACTACCAGTTCAGGGTATTGCCCATTGGCTTGTCATCTGCACCACAGGTCTTTATCAAATGCTTAGTGGTGGTGGCAGCATCTCTCAGGAGGGAGGGAGGGACTGTACATCTTCCCCTGTCTGGATGACTGATTGCTCAAAGCTCAGTCCAAGGAGCAACTATCTCACACCCTAGCGCGTACCAGACAACTGTTCGGTGCTCTAGGGATTACAGTCAGCCTGCCCAAGTCAGTCTTGACTCCTTGTCAGTGCCCCCAGTACATAGGAGCCATTCTCGACACTGCCCAGGGAGCGGCCTTTCTGCCCTGGGACAGGGCAGAATGCCTCATGGCACAGGCCCAGCTACTTTACAGCAACTGGCATGTCACAGCCAGGGCATTTCTGTGGCTGCTGGGCCTGATGGCAGCGTCCATTGTCACAGTGCCCTTGGCAAGGCTGCACATGCGGATCCCCCAGTGGACATTAAGAGTACAATGGGACCAGCGCACCGATGATCTAGAACAAAGGGTTCTAGTCCCTTCATTAGTAAAGAAGGCATTTCAGTGGTGGATGTAATCCATCAATTTACTCAAGGGGTTACCTTCCTGAAACCTTCCCTAACCACAGATGCTTCAGGGATGTGCTGGGGGCACGTTTGGGGCCTCACCAAACCCATAGTACATGGTCTGCAGTGGAGCATTCCCTCCACATAAATGTCCTAGAGATGAGGGCTGTTCTGTATGGCTGGCAAGCCTTCCAGAATTACCTTTCCCCAGGGCCTCTGCTGGTGCAGGTGGACAACATCGGTGCATTGCATTACATAAATGAGCAAGGGTGAACTCATTCATACCTCTTGTGCAGGGAAGCGATGAGGGTTTTGTATTGGGCTCTAGACCACGGTCTCAAACTGTCGGCAGTCCATGTTCCAGGTGCCCAAAACATCTTGAAAGACAGACTAAGCAGGTCGCAGTCCAGAATGCATGATTGGGAACTGCTGACCTCGGTAGTGGAAGAGCTGTTTGACAGGTGGGGTTCTCCTGAGCTGGACCTTTTTGTATCCCCACTCAACTCAGAACTGATGCTTTTCTGCTTGCTCATTCCAGGGCCTGGAGTTTTCTGGTGAGGGGCATTGTCCCTCTGCTGGAAAGGGAGGTTCCTCTACACCTTTCCGCTCTTCCTTCTAATTCAGAGGGTGCTGATCAAGCTTCAGATGGAAGGAGTGACTCTGATACCTATTGCTCCCTTCTGGCCTCATCAGATTTGGTTCCTTTACTGCAGCAGTTGGCAGTGGAACCTCCAGTGCCCCTGCCCCTGTGCAAAGGCTTGCTATCACAGAAGCAGGGCACCCTGGTCCATCTGGACTTCAAATCACTCCATCTTCATGCCTGGCTCCTGAAGACATAGCCAAGGCTAGATCTGGGATATCCCAAAAGGAGGCTGACATCCTGGTGGCTGATAGGAAGCCCTCCACCAGGGCCACTTATTCCATGAAGTGGAAACGCTTTGCTCTGTGGGCTGCTTCCCATCACCTGGATCCTTTCACTTGTCCAGTGAATCAGGTTCTAGAGTACTTCCTGTCCTTCTCAGACACTGGACTGCAGTAATCTTTTAATAAAGTGCACCTGGCTGCCATTTCAGCATTCCATGTGCCCACTGATGGCCATACAGTGGCACAGCTGGAGGTGTCCCGTATGTTTTTGAGGGGCATTCCTCATTTGAAGCCTCTCCTTCGCAATCCAGTCCCACCTTGGGACTTAAATTTTGTGCTAGAGAAATTTATTTTGGCTCCTTTTGAGCCAGCCATGACATGCTAGCTACACTTTCTGTGATGGAAAACGTTATTTTTAGTTGCCATTAATTCTTCTTGAAGGATTTCTGAGCTTCAGACTCTTGATGTGTGAGCCTCCTTATTTGTTTTTGCACAAAGACAGGGTGTCTTTGCATACCAACCCTAAGTTCTTGCCAAAAGTGGTGTCTGAGTTTATCCTGAATCAAACTATTCATCTCCCTGTTTATTTTCCAGACCATGCCAGTCCAGGGGAAGCATTGCTCTATACATTAGACATACATAGAATACTCAGATATTATGTTCACCATACGAAGGACTGCAGGAAGTACTCATAGCTTTTTGTTTTTTCACCAGGGAAAGAGGGCGTACCATTTTCCAAACAATGCCTGTCCAAATGGTTGGCCAAATGTATTACTTTTTGTTATAGGAAGTACAGCAAGGAACTTCCTGGGGTTGTACGTGGCCATTCAGCCAGAGACATGGCCACTTCTGTTGCCTGTTTCAGGAATGTATCAGCTGCAGAAATATATGTTGCTGCAACTTGGAGTACTGTCCACACTTTCACTAAAGCGTTATTTTTAGTTGCCATTACTTCTGCTTGAAGGATTTCCGAGCTGCAGTCCACATCCCGGGCAGAGAGGCCTCCAGAGTACCTCAGATCTGTTGCACCCTTTCCTGCACCCAGAACACTGTAGTCCACATCTTGCATAGAGAGGCCTGCCCTCCCCTCCCCCTTGGAGCACCTCTGGATCCGCTGCACCCTCTCCTGTGCCCAGAACACTACAGTCCACATCTCAGGTAGAGAAACCTGCTCTCCCTCTGGAGCACCTCCAGACCCGCTGCACCCTCTCCTGTGCCCAGAATGCTGCAGTCCACATCTTGGGTAGAGAGGTCTGCTCTCCCCTTCCCCTTGGAGCACCTCCGGACCTGCTGCACCCTCTTCTGCAACCAGAATGCTGCAGTCCACATCTTGGGTAGAAAGGCCCGCCCTACCCTCCCCCTTGGAGCACCTCTGGACCCGCTGCACCCTCTGCTGCGCCCAGGTAAATTATGGCCCATCCACTCCAATGGCCCTGTTTCAGCAGAGCATGGTACAGCACCAGTGGACAGTTTGCTTAACTGAAATGGTGCCAACCTGGACTTGATCACTCTGCTTTATGGAACCCTGTTTTAAATATCCGACTACTTTAATAGTCAGTGTACTACAACTGATTGAACTTAGCTCCACTTCTAGTGGCCTTTTCTTATTTATTGAAATGTTTCACCAGGAAGGCATGCTGAGTAACAAGTTGCTCATCTCCCGGCGTGACCTGGGAGGTAGGGAACAATGGGATAGAATACAGAGAAATGTTACTATGTAGGAATACAGTTTGCTTACTTGCATACAATGAGAGTAGGAAGGATTACAGGTGGATCACATTGGCTAACAATGTAACAGTTAACTATAGTACATATGAAGACACATATAACAAATTGTCAACAGTTGGTGACAGTTGGCAACACTGGAACACATATAATAACTTGGCAACAGTATGTAGCACTAGACGTTAGGTGACACAATAGTAATTGGTAGCCATTAGTGTAACATAGATATTCAAGATTTACAGTGATTGGAGTAAAGAGAGAAAGAATGGCAGGAGGGAACGAAAAATTGCGGAGGGCAGAATGGAAGAAGGGAAAGGAAATTTATGGAGAGACGAAGGCAGAACACGATTTATGAGGCAAACAGAGATGACAGGGTGGACTAATATGCATATAAGAGGGGCATAGGGGTAGGTTATAAGTGTTTAATTGAGAGTAGGGGTAGGCCAGTGTTAGACTATGTTAACCGGAAGGGGGGTAGGAGGAGAGGAGAGGGAGAGGTAGAGTGTGGCAGGGTGATGATAGAGAAGCATTGTATGGGGGGTATCCAAGGGGAGAAGGGGGGAGTTGAATTCAACAGTGTCCTGTTATCCCTATCTGGGCAGAGCGGGACAGCCCTACTGGTAGGACACAGGTTATAGGTGATGAGAGTTATTTATATATAGTGATGTGAGAGAGGGGGTGTTGGGGGAGGGACGTTGTGGGAGGGGGTAGCAGAGGTCAACTATAGTTGGGGGTAGTACACCACCAGTGTGCTGGGTGACCCTGCCTGCACAAGGCCGTGATCAAGCAGTGACTGAGGGCATGCAGTAAATGGAGAAATAGGGGAAAGGGGGTAAAGTTATTGCCCACTGTGTGCTATGGATCCTGCCTGCACAAGGCAGTGATCAAGCTCACAGGAGAGAGATAGATTAAGGGTCAAGAAAGAAGGGGAAGGAACACTTTAGGAGGAGGGAGAGAAGGGGACTACGAGGAGCACGATCAGAGGGAAATAGTGGTGTGGAGTAGGCATATGGTAATATGGGCTTAGGGGAGATGGTGGAGGGGATTAGGGAGGGTCATGGCAGGCACAGGAAGGGGCAAAAGTTCTTGAGGGCAGAGTTAATGGAGTAGCAAGAAGATGAGTGTCAAATTTGAGGGGGAAGTGAATTCCAGATTTTTGGGAGATGATAAGAATAACCCGATTGACCAATAAGGGTGGAGCGGCGTGGGACCACTAGAGTTCGTGAGTCGGTAGATCTTAGGGAGTGAGGGAGGGGGCAGTTGTAAAGGCAGGGGAGAGATAATGTTCACCCAGCCAGTGCTTGGAGGTGAATTTTGCACAGTGAGAGAGACATCGGTCTGTCAGGGAAGGGAAGGATAGGGCGTGGTAGAAATCAGAATGATGAATGTGGAGGGGGGCGTCAAGGGTAAAATGGCAAAAGGAGTTGAAGAGGGTATCTAGTATGGCCAGGGAGGACTTAGGGGCAGCACCGTAGACTACGTCACAGTAGTCGAAGATAGGTAGGATCATCTTCTGGACAGTCATGCCTAGCCATGGGTGGGGATGCAGGCATGGTTCCTGAATAAGGCACCGAGCTTGGGAAGCAATTTTTTCTGAATGGCGTCAATATGACCAGAGAAGTTCAGGTGTTGGTCCAGCCACACACCTAAATACCTGAAGGAGGATGTGTCCTTGAGTAAAGTTCCATCAAGGGTGTGGAAGGAGGGTAGAGAGAGAAACCTTGTAAGTCTCTGCCTGGTGCCGAAGGTCATGGAGACCAGTGCTGAACTTTGTTGAAGTCATGCTGCAAGCTGGATGCAACCTCGGTGGGGCAGGAACCAGATGCATACAAGACTATCATCAGCGTACATGTGAATGGAGGAGAAGGGAGAGCAGGTGGACGGGAAATCATTTAGAAAAATAGAGAATAGTATGGGGCCTAACACTGATCCCTGGGGGACTCCAGTTCTTATCAGGAGGGGTGGGGAAATTGCGTCAGAGATTTTTGACTGATTGGGTTCTGCCAGTGAGGTATGCCTTGAACCAGTCTGTGGCTAAGGGGGATAGCCCAGCTGTTGATAGGGTGTCAAGGAGAAGGGAGTGGGAAACTGTGTGGAAGGCTTTGGCCAGATTGACAGAAATGGCTGAGGTGATTTGGCCATTGTCCATTCCCGTGAGGATAGAATCAGTGAGCTGAAGAAGGGAGATGGTGGTGGAGTGATTTTTCCTAAAGCCAGATTGATAAGGGGTGAAGAAGGAGGAGGATTCATTGAGGTAAGCGGTGGGCTGGGAGAGGGCTAGGTGTTCCTGAAGTTTGGCAAGGGTAGGAAGAAGAGAGATGGGGCAGTAGTTGCCAGGGAAGGTGGGGTCTCTGCCTTTGAGGAGGGGAAGGACCACTGCGTGTTTCCATGGGGAAGGCACTGAGGCAGTTGAGAAAGAGAGGTTTAGAATAGAGAGTTGGTAGGTGGTGGCTGGGGCTGAGAGCGATAGCAGTTTAGGGTCAAGGCCATCCGGGGAGGAGCCTTTTGAAGGGCTGATTGCTAGCAGGGCATTTAGGGTGTAATTTGGGGAGACAATAGTGAAGGAGAAGGGGGAATTGGAGGGGGTCGTTCGTAGGCAGTAGGAAGGGGAAGAGGGAGGGGTGTAGTTTGGGAGGGATTGGAGTAGCTGATCAGCACAAGTGGTGTAATAGGAGTTGAATTCAGTAGCTACTGCAACTGGATCAGCAACTCCTAGAAGACTGCTAGCAAAAAAGTTTCTGTGTGGTCCTAGTGCCTGGCAACTATAGTTCCATAGGTGTGGCCCGATGAAAGAGGTTCTCTCAAAGACCTACTGTTACGATAAGTTCTTACGTAACTGTACTGTCCAGCTCCTGTACCATGGCCACCATGAAAAACTAAATATCTTGGTGTGGTGCTGTGCTGTTTACCATCAGAAGCATGTGGTAGCCCTTCTTAACAGAAAACATTTTCAGCAATGGCAACAAATTATTTCAAAATATGTATGGGCCTCTAAATGCCTCTGACTCAAATATAGACTGCTGCAGGCACCTAGGGTTTTGGGGGATAGAGTTCTGCCTGACTGGGGAATTATTACCTCACCATTGACCTCCATAATGCCCTTATGTGGCACACCTCAACTTATACAGCTAACTGGAAGCTGATGGAATTACAGGAAGAGGGGGGAGCACCCTTACTGGCCTGTGCCAAGGAATTAACTTTTAAGAAACATAATGGGTATTTTTCACTACTTTCTGTCTCGAATACCCTATATGGGGTGCAATGTCTGTGGGAAAAATTCAACATTGGACCTTTAATGTGGCTGTTCCATTGGTTTGGGTGGGATTCATGATTCCAACCAGTGCAACTCGACTTAACTTTCCGGAGGTGGTCAAGAGTGGGGCTCTGCTTCCTAGGCCAGGTCTTGCAGGGTGACACTACCTTAGACTTTCATTCCCTACAACAGACTTTTCAACTTCCACACTCGGATCATTTCAGATTCCTTCAGCTTAGCACCTACATATAGGAACAGTGTCAGGCGACTTTGGAAAATCAGAGGGCAAAACCTCTACTCATCACCATAGACGCAATCCTGAAGGGTATATTACACAGAGGGCTGATATCTGCTTTACACAATGCGATTAAGCCACTGCATGGTGACCAGGCATCCACTATTAAACAAAAATGGCACAAAGAGGCCAATGTGGATCTCCTGGAAACAGACTGGCTAAACATTTTTCAGTCAAGCTTGAGAACTACCTGTTCGCCATTGTGGCAAGGGTTTTCCTGGAAGGTCAGGACCCTTTTTTTCGTACACCAGTCATTCAGGCCAAATGGGGAACTTGTTTCTCCTCAGTATGCTGGAGGGGATGTGGTGCAATCCATACCCATATTTTCTGGGAGTGCCTCACTCTGTCTAAATTTTGGCAACAGGTTAAATCCAGGTTAACAACACTCTTCGCAGTTGGGACTCCAATTGCACTTGAGAATGCTATTTTGGGTCTCCCGCCATTGGATGTACTTGGCCGGGCTACAATATACTTGTGGAATATTTTAGTAGCTGCAGCCCATAAAGCCATCACTCTCTGCTGGCTCCAACCAGACCCTCCAACAGTTCAGTCCTGGCTTTCTGTAGTCCAGGATATTCAGTCTATGGAGGAGCTCACCTACAAAGTGAACCTCCGATTACATATCGTCACCCGACGGTGGACCAGGTGGATGCTGGATGACACCCTTTCAGAACCCTCATAATTGTAGATGTAACACATTTCATTTGCCTAGTGAGGACCTTAATTGGACCTGGTCCGTCTTGTCCAGGAACAGCAGTGGGTGAGTGGATGGGGAATCCCCAGGGTCTCCTGTCCTTGTGAAAACATCCAGCCGAGGAGGCTTCTGGAGTGCCATGCCTTTTCAAGTAATACTTAGAACCTATATTTGAAACTTAGAGTTTATATATGTAAATTCTAATGTGTTGCGCTCATTGTGTTTTTACTTTTCTCCTGCCTGTTACAGGATATAAACATTCTGTATCCAAGTTTTTTTAATAAAGATGCATTTAAAAAAAATCATGTGGTAGCACCATCTCAATACATCCACAGTATGTATCTAGTAAGTACATTTATAAAGTAAGCACAGTAAAAAATATATATTTTTTTCCAATTGCAAGTGTTGGCCCCCTGCCCCATGTCTCCCCTTCAGCTCCGCTTCCCTCTCCCCCCACCAATCCCTGGCAGTTACTACAGCCTAACTTTTGGTGCCAGCAGCCGAGGTCAGCCCATACCCTGCTATGTGATAGTAATCTCATGGGGTTTCACTGGGGTTTGTAACTGGGAATGGTGGTTGGCTGTGTGAACCAGTGGTGAAGATAGGACTAGTGGGACAGAAGCAGCCAGAGTACGTAGCTAGGAGACCTGAGTGGAGCAGGGAAGAAATCACCTGAGGAGAGTGGGGAAATAGTGTGAATTAAAAAAAAAAGAAAGAAAATTCAGAATCTAGTCCCTAGCATGCCCTTTCCTCACCATATCACATGCACAAGACTGCAGCATTATCAGGTAGGAGGAACCCTGCTTGATGACATGGCATTGGAAACAAAAATGAACAGAGCGGCTCAACTTCGGGAGATGCAAACAAGTGCATACTGAAGTGTATAACATCTTTATACTGGTTTTTCTCTGTTGCCTCTGATCCTCCCTCCACCTAACTGCATCCCCCAGCCCTGTCTATGACCTTCTCATAGACTTACCGGTTATCCACCAGTTTCCTAGGACCACTGCAGTTGTGAGCGACCTGCCGTATGGGTCTAGTGTTAGCCTGTTGGGGGGGGGGGGCATTTTAACCATTTAGAGGACTAGGGTCAGTTTTCCATTTTCCTTTCCCTTGGGGATGCCAGACAAGCATGACATGCAACCGCACAAGCATACTGGCATCCCCACCTTTCCTCGTGACCCCGCCTGTGATACCACCTAGCCTTCACCTGGTGGCAGTCATGCTGCAAGGTTGATGTTCTCCCTCCACCACCGAAGGAGGAGGAGGATGAGGAGAGGGAGAGCAGTCCCTGGCACACACTTCTCCTTTCCCTGGCCAGACCAATGGTCCGAGTCCGCTCTGGAACCTGGGTTGTTGGTGCTGTTGTGCAAGAAGTAATGTTACCACTGCACCAATAGGTCGACCCAGTATATGACAAAACTGAACACAAACTGCTGCTTTACAGGGACAGGAGATCCCATTTTTCCCTACAGTAGCCCTTTTCCCACAAAAAGTGAAGGGAGGAAAAGATTCAAGAGAAACACAGAAGACAGAAATCAAATACAACTGATGTTAGTCTAAATATAAGAATTTCCAACGGTCCCCCCCCCCCCGAGGTGTCAGTCCCTCTTTGAGAACCATTTGGAATGCCATTAATTTTCCCAGCACGAGAAACCTTCCCGTGTTTTTGGCAATTGCAGTTTCCGTGCGTGTGCATTCCTTGGCCCCAGAATCAAAGGACGGACCAGCATGAAAGCTCAGAATCTTAAAGGTCAACGTGATTAAGAACAGAAAGAGAGAGGCAGAAAGAGAACTGTGGGTCAATCTAATTACATTCTTAGAACATTACCTCTCTGTGCTTTTGTTAGAGAGGGGCTTCGGAACTGGACATGAAAACCAGCTCTCTGTCCCTTACAATTCCCGTGCAATGGAGTCTCATTCAGGAATGGAAATCCTACTGTAATGCCGTGCTTGTGGATTTCAGTCCAGTCTAGTTTATTGCTGAGGAAATGCTGTCACAAGTAAGGCATTATAACTGTAACCTCTGAATAAGCCTCGGCTGTAGAGTTTTTGTAAGGAACTAGGCACTCCTGTTTTCAGGTAAATACCCTTAGTATTGAAGAAGGAAGTCTTTAAAGTAATTTTTATCTTGGAAAGCATTTCAGTTGCTGAAGTGATTTTTGTTTTCAGGTGGTTTTTGTCCCTTCTGTTTCTGCTTCTTTACTGACACCCCTCACCTTCAGGCCACATCAAACTTTTCTGCCCTCCAGACTCACCCCTCGTTTTCACAGAGAGAGAGCTGTCCAGAGCTCCAGTGCTCAAAGTCCCATAGGCTGGCTTGCCAGGTACCTCCTCTAGCCTAATAGAGGATTCCATGAGAGAGAAGCAAAGGAGTGCACACCACTGCCCTTGAGGGTGCAAAAACACAGTATACTATGAGTCCAAAATGAAGCAAAGCTGTGCACTCACCAGGCGGTCCATTTATTCCAATTTTATTGAAGTGCCAAATTTACAAGAGATGCTGTGCTAACACCCCTGTGTATCTTCTCTAAACTCAAGGCTTCATCAGGGGGTGATGGTGGGGTGCGTAGACCACATGAGTGACAAAGTCATTGATGCTCAACCCCTTTTGTATGTGCAGTGGTAAATATAGGCCAGCCAAGCAAATTATAGGTACACTCGATATGAAGCTTCTAGCTATGGTCCTTGAAGAACTTTCTTAACCCGATACAAAAATATTTAGTTTCTCCCTGCGGTACTCTCAGCTCCCAGTGAAATGGAAATCTGCACTGGTCACACTGGTATTTAAAAGCAGCGACTGCTCTAACCTTGCAAACTACAGACCGAACTTAATCCTCTCCCCTCTGCCTAAGGCCCTTGAGAAAACTGCACAAGACCAACTCATCTCATGCTTAGAAAAATACGACATCCAGTGTGCCCAACAGCATGGCTTCAGAAAACTCCATAGCGCCAATACTGCCCTGATTGAGTATACCAGCTTTACTCATGAGGCTCTTGA
Source organism: Neoceratodus forsteri (assembly GCA_016271365.2). Taxonomy (NCBI): domain Eukaryota; kingdom Metazoa; phylum Chordata; order Ceratodontiformes; family Ceratodontidae; genus Neoceratodus; species Neoceratodus forsteri. Next base: position 365,264,804 of record CM028137.1, read on the forward strand.
CAGCGATGGCATGGTTGGAGCCATCTGCATTGACCTGGTGAAGGCCTTCAACCTTGTCAACCACAAGCTATTGTTTAACAAGCTCCACAGGCTTAGTCTGACACTGGACACAGTAGCCCGGTTCAGGAGCTACCTGTCAAACCGCTCACAGTGAGTGAAGATATACAGCTTGTCCTGTGCTTCTTGCACATAGGGCACAAGAACCCATGGGCAACATACGAACTAGGAGGGGAGGAAATGACAGTCACGAAGTAGGAAAGAGACCTGGGAATTATCATCTCAGATGACCTAAAAGAGGCTAGGCAGTGTGACAAGGCAGTGGGAAAGGCTAGCAGAATGCTTGGATGAATAGGGAGGGGTATCACCAGTAGAAAGAGTGAGGTCATTTTACCCCTTTATGGGACACTGGTGAGACCTTACCACAAGTACTGCGTCCAGTTCTGGAGACCCCAACTGAGAAACGACATAGATAAGGTAGAGGCAGTGCAGAGGAGGGCAACTAAAATGGTGCAGGGCCTGCATGGGAAGACATATGAGGAATGACTAAAGGAGTTAAATATGTATTCCCTGGCGCTAAGGAGGGAGAGGGGGACATGATAGAGGCATTCAAATACTTCACTGGTATAAACAGAGTACAGGAGGGGAGCATCTTCCAAAGCAAGAAATGCTCAAAGTCTAGGGGGCACAGTATGAAATTGGAGTGGGGACAACTCATGGGTAAGGTGAGAAAGTATTTTTTCATGGAGAGGGTGGTAGATGCTTGGAATGGCATCCCAGAGGACATGGTGGGGGCTAAAACAGTCACGATATTTAAGAATGAGTGGGACTGATACAGGGGTATCCTGAAAGGGGGGGGTGCTCCAGACTTCAGTTTGGGCATCGGGTCTCATAATAGGTAGGGATCGATAAGGCTGACTGGGTGGGCCAAGAGGTCCTTATCTGCTGGCAACTTCTATGTACCTATATATCCTCTAATGACAGGAGTGTATGTATAGGAGTGCCCGGAGGTTTTACTCTTGGTCCCCACCTATTTGGTCTGTTTATCAACCGCCCGCTGGTTGCCAGTCAATCTGCCAATATACCACTGAATGCTGATGATGTGGTAATTTACACTAAAAATTCTGGCACAGGCAGCCTAGCCTCTGACCTTAAATGCAATGTGAATCTGTAGAAGATTAGTTAAGATTGGTTCTCTAACAGTAATCTGTTCCTCAGCTATAAGAAAACTAAATCCATGCTCTTCACCTGCCCACAACTGAAGCAAAAAAGCACCCTCTCTCGCGATCCTTAATGCCAAGGGTCTAAAACTTGAGCAGGTGGAAGTCTTTACATACCTTGGGGCAATTTTAGATGATAACCTATCATTAGCCCCGCACGTGGATGACCTGGTACTGATGGTTAACAGGAGACTGAGAGCCCTGTTTAGAAATCGCAATAACCTCAGTGCTGAAAAGCTAGACATCTTATTGTGTCCAGTTCTGTACTGTCAGTCATTGACTATGGCCTCGCCATCTTTTCAGATGCAAGTGACTACATGTTAGACAGAAGGTGATTTGTAACAAGGTGTGTCAATTCGTATTAGAGGTTGATAAGTGTAGCCATAGCCGTGCACACCCAAACGAACTGGCTACCACTGTCTAGCCGAATAAAGTAGCAAACTTGCCTGCTAGCAAAAAAGGCACTGCTTAGACTCCCCACACACACACATTAAAAAACTGCCTCCGTCTCACTGCTAACCAGTACCACACCCGGAGTATGTCAAAGATTGCCCCAGAGCTGCCCTTCTGGTGAACAAAACTGGGCCAGCAATCCTTTGCAGTAAGAGCTGCTGCTTGATTGAACAAACTGCAGGTCACACTGCTTTATCGCCTCAATTTTGCATAAGTCAAAGGATTTCTGCATATATCTCTATCTGTACATTGCAGCTGTGACTGCACATAACTCTGTTGCAATTTTGCCTGCTTATAGCCTCTGCCCTGCTCTGTAATATGCATTGTTTGACTGTATTTCTTTGTAATTTGCTTGATGTTGCTGTTATTATATCTTCATTGTATTTTGTTCATCCTGGCATGGAACCTTTGTAAACAAGCACTTATGCTCAAAGGTACTTTCAAAATAAATGCATAAATAGATAAAGAGCCACTCTGTAGTTGATTATGGCAGGTGATATTATGCATTTCCCCTTCCTCCCATTGTCTGGAGCAGTAAATATATGAATAATCAGAATATTGTTTTCCATGGAACTGAAATAAGAGGTTATTTTTTTTTGTTTGCCTTATATAATTACCCTCCTTCCTGTACCTACCAGCAACCCAATCCTTTGGGCCTCTGACGCCACTACTCGCCAGACTCACCCTTTGCATATGTATTCCTAGATCTGTTCCAGACCTCTGCCTCTTGTCCAGGGGCCAGCATGTCCCTTTCGGGGGCTCCCTCTTGTCGGCATGGAGGATTTTCAGCTGGATCTACTGCTGCCACCATTCTGTTGGCTGGCATGTCTCTGCTGGAGTCCTTCTTACAACCTGAAGGAGGAGTGAACACACGTTGGGCAGAGCCTATGTGGTTCCTTGGATGGTGCGCTGGAGGGTCCGTTTGAGTTGGGGAGGAATGCAAGGCCTTCATCCTGCATAATGATGCAGCATTTTTTACCTTGTCTTCTCCATCCTCCAACAACCTTGCACATGCTGCAGTTTGCTTTAAGGGGGTGCCTGACAGTGCATGGTCACCCATGCCAGTAAAATCACTTCCACCACACTGCCACAAGGAGCTGCTACAGAGTGGTGCAGCGAGAGCCCACCCCCATCCCCAAGAGGAGAGCATCCGCAGCACACTCTTAACCCTCCCTGATGAGTCTTCTGCTCCTGATGTCCAGGTTTGGAGCACAGGTCCAGATCGCCAACGTATCGAAGCAATCCACCATCACTCAGCACTATAGAGCCAGCTGGAAAAGGTTATTTTAACCCCTCAACTCAAATTCTTTAGTTGTAAGCACAAAGGCAATTTATAACTGCTGCTTGGGTAGGGGGTCAAAACTTCCTGCGCTGAGGCCACCCAGTTGCAGTGCATTGCTCTACCAGGTCAATGACAAAGATTATGGACTGATGCTGGTAAACAGGGGGGAAGAGGTTAAGGGATGTGGCTCATGGCAAAGCGTCCTTGACCAGGAGGGAGGTGTCCCATTTCACTGGCATCAGTGACCCCTTTTGTACTGTAGAACCCTAAGAGAAAAATCTGGGAGATATCCTAGGCCTGTCAGGTTCATGGTTGGTACACTGCATCGCTTGTAGAGACCAGTACAATCAAGGCTGACAGGTTGCTTGACCCAAGGAAGGATGCAGGACAGCCTGAGGATGGAGAGAGAAATCAATATAGAAACGCAAAAAGTGCCAGCATTGGCTACACTCAACATGATGAGCCAATACATTTTTATGTTGATTGCGCGCATGCGCAAGAAACATGTTGTGGCGGGTTTCTCCACAAGCAGGTTGCGGAGGCATGGCACTGTTGTGGCCAGTGCCCCCACAGCCTATAAAGGCTTGTCCTGCTTCCCCCAATGCCGTGGCACGCTGCTGCTGACACTAGTTCAGCCAGCATGCCACCAACGTGTAAAAAATTAGATGCTGCAATCTGAGGCCACCTCGTCATTGCAGTGTCAGCCATTCGCTGCAATGAGGGAGTGACCCGTCATTGCAGGGCGGGACACTGAAATAGTGATATTGTTTATGAACATAGCGGTGGCTTGCTGCCGTGTTCACAAAAATATTAACCCCCCCCACTGAGGGGTGCCCAATCCCCCTCGGCAGCATGTGCCCCACACTTTATGTTGCTGACGGGGAGCCCATCCCCATCGGCATTATGTAAACCCCACCCCCCCGCTTTGGTTGTTTGCCGACGGGTTGCCCAATCCCCGTCAGCGTAATGTCACCCCCCCACTCTTCTGTTGTTTGCCGACAGGGGTGCCCAGTACCCATTGGCACAATGTAACAGCCCCGCCCTTGTTGTGTGCCGACATGGGTGCCATATCCCTGTCGCCATAATGTAACACCACCCCACCTTTCTTGTGTGCGGAGGGGTGCCCAATCCCCGTCGGCTACAGCTGCCCCCAAACAGAAGACTCTGTTGGCATGCTGGGAGCCCACCCCAGCATGCCACATTCCTGTAAAATTAAAAACGGTCCTCGCGATGTTAACTTTTTTTTTTTACCTGTAAAGAAGGAAACGGTCCCTCGGCGGTCTCCCTGCCCCTCCACAACCCGCACCCACCCACTGCGCACCCTGCCTCCCCACACCCCCCCCCCCCATACTTACCTCCGGAGTCCGGCACGACGATCTTCGGTTGACCGGGAACACGATGCACTCTTCAAAGCCGACCGCGAACTGAGGAAATGCCGTAAGCTGTATAATGGAATAAATAGGGGTTTTCAACTTTGATGCATATTTCAGGCATTTTGGAATTTGGCACCAAATATTCAACATAGGGTATTAGGACCCCTCCTCATGATTCTATCACTGTCATGGTATTAATCGGCCCTGAAAGGTGATTTTGCGGTCACTGCGCAGAATCACCTTTAGGACCGATTAACAAAATGACAGTGGCAGTGTTCATGAGGTGGGCCTACAAAAAGCCTATGTTGCAAATTTGGTGGGAAAATCAAAAAATGACTGTTTTACGAGCGGCGCTGACAGTTACTACGCACGCTAGTAACTTGCGAATCTGCAATATTTTCATGCCAGATTTTCAACATTGGCATTTTTCAGACTTCCTTGTGAACAGTACAGCTGTCATTTTTCACACCCTGGCTGAAATGTGTTTTTGCACTTCCGGTGCAGAATAGTGCGGTCGGTGTGGGAAATCAGTGTTCCACACAGATTAAGAAACTGACAGTGGCACTGTTCATGAGCAGAGGTCCTAAAATACCTATGTTGAAAATTTGGTGACGATACTCCATAAAATGACTGTGTTACAAGCATGCATTGCGCAGTTTGCACGCACCTTCATAAGTTCACGAATTTATAATGTTTTCACTCCAGATTTTCAACATTGCCATTCTTCTGTACCTCCTTATGAACAGTATAGCTGTCATTTTTCACATCCTGGCCGAAATGTGTTTTCGTAGTTCCGGCGCAGAATAGCATGGTCGCTGTGGGTAATCCATGTTCAGGACACATTATGAAAATGACAGTGACAATGTTCATTAGCAGAGGTCCTAAAATGCCTATGTTGAAAATTTGGTGACGAAAGTCCATAAAATGAGTGTGTTACGAATGTGCATTGCGCAGTTTCCACACACGGTCGTACCTTCGCAACTTTGCAATATTTTCACTCCAAATTTTCTACATTGCCATTTTGCCACACCTCCTTATGAACAGTGCAGCTGTCATTTTTCACATCCTGTCCGAAATGTGTTTTCGCTCTTCCGGCACACAATAGCTCAGGTTGCTGTGGGAAATCGGTGTTCAGGACATATTAAGAAAATCACACTGACACTGTTCATGAGCAGAGGTCCTAAAATGCCTATGTTAAAAATTTTGTGATGAAACTCCATAAAATGACTGTGTTACGAGCGTGTGTTGTGCAGGTGCCATGCACCCTTGTAAGGCTGCAAATTAGTAATATTTTCATGCCAGATTTTCAACACTGTCATTTGTTCACACCTCCTTATGAACAGTACAGCTGTCATTTTTCACATCCTGGCCGAAATGTGTTTCCGCACTTCCGGTGCAGAATGCCGCAGTCACTGTCGGAAATCAGTATTTGGGACAGATTAGGATCAAGCGACTGGGGGGGGGGGGTGACTGAGCTCAACTGAGCTCTGTTGGGACTGCAGCAGATGTCTTTGTGGGCAGGAAAAGGCAGCAATGCATGCAGGGCCTGAGTACAAAAGGGCAGCCTGCAGAGGTGGTACAAACAGAACGAGCAAGCGAGAGAGGGGGACTGAGCGAGCTCAACAGAGCTCTGTCATCACTGCTGCAGATTTCTTTTATGAGCAGATAAGGGTGGCTACGCTGACAGGAGCCCAGTACAGAAGGGCAGCCTGCAGCGCTGGCAGAAACGGAATGAGCAAGTGAAACGGGGAGTGAGTGAGGCCAATGGAGCTGTGTCAGGACTGCTGCAGATTTCTTTGTGGGCAGACAAAAATGCCAACAGAGGCAGGAGCCCAGTACAAAAGGGCAGTTTGCTGTGCCAGGAGAAACAGAATGAGCGAGTGAGAGGGGGAGCGAGTGAACGACCTCAGCGAAGCTCTGTTGGGACAGCTGCGGATTTCTTTGTGGGCAGGAAAAGGTGGCAACACGGGCAGGAGCCCAGTACAAAAGGGCAGCCTGCAGCGCCAGGACAAACAGAATGAACAAGTGAGAGAGGGGGAGTGAGCGAGCTCAACTGAGGTGTATCATGACTGCTGCAGATTTCTTTGTGGCCAGGAAAAGGCGGCAATGCAGGCAGGAGCCCAGTACAAAAGGCCAGCCGGCAGAAACGGAATGAGCGACTGAGAGACGGGGAGTGAGCGAGCTCAACAGAGCTCTCTTGGGACTGCTGCAGATGTGTTTGTGGGCAGAAAAAGCTGCCAACGTAGGCAGAAACCCAGTACAAAAGGGCAGCCTGCAGCAGTGGAAGACGCAGAATGAGCGAGTGAGGGAGGGGGGTGAGTCAACGGAGCTCAGTTGGGACTGCTGTGGATTTCTTTGTGGGCAGAAAAAGGCAGCAATGCACGCAGGGGCCAGTACAAAAAGGCAGCCTGCAGCAGTGGGAGAAACAGAATGAACAAGTGAGAGAGGGGGAGTGAGTGAGCAAGCTTAACGGAGCTCTATCATGACTGCTGCAGATTTCTTTGTGGGCAGAAAAGGGTGGCAATGCAGGCAGGAGCCCAGTATAAAAGGGCAGCTTGCACCGTGGGCAGAAATGGAACGAGCAAGTGAGACAGGGGGAGTGAGTGAGGCCAACGGAGCTCTGTCGAAACTGCTGCAGATGTCTTTGTGGGCAGAAAAAAATGCCGACAGAGGCAGAAGCTCAGTACAAAAGGGCAGCCTGCAGCGCCGGGAGAAACAGAATGAGCGAGTGACAGAGGGGGAGTGAGCGAGCTCAACAGAGGTCTGTCATCACTGCTGCGAATTTCTTTGTGGGCAGGAAAAGGCGGCAATGCAGGCAGGAGCCCAGTACAAAAGGTCAGCCTGCAGCCCCCACAGAAACGGAATGAGCGAGTGACAGAAGGTGAGTGAGCGACCTCAACGGAGCTGTGTCGGGACTGCTTCACATCTCTTTGTGTGCAGACAAAGCCACCAATGCAGGCAGGAACCCAGTACAAAAGGGCAGCCTGCAGCAGCGGGAGACACAGAACGAGCGAGTGAGGGAGGGGGAGTGAGTGAACTCAATGGAGCTCTGTTGGGACTGCTGTGGATTTCTTTGTGAGCAGAAAAAGGCAGCAATGCACGCAGGAGCCCAGTACAAAACGGCAGCCTGCAGCGGCAGGAGAAACAGAACGAACAAGTGAGAGAGGGGGAGTGAGTGAGCAAGCTCAACAGAGCTCTATCATGACTGCTGCAGATTTCTTTGTGCCCAGAAGAAGGCGGCAATCCAGACAGGAGCCCAGTAGAAAAGGGCAGCCTGCAGCACCGACAGAAATGGCACGAGCGAGTGAGAGATGGGGATGGAGCGAGCTCAACGGAGCTCGGTCTGGACTGCTGCAGATTTGTTTGTGGGCAGAAAAAGGCACCAACAGAGGCAGGAGACCACTACAAAATGGCAGCCTGCAGCGCCAGGAGAAACAGAATGAGCGAGTGAGACAGGCGGAGTGAATGACCTCAACAGAGCTCTGTCAGGACATCTGTGGATTTCTTTGTAGGCAGAAAAAGGTGCCAACGCAGGCAGAAGCCCGGTACAAAAGGGCAGCCTGCAGCGCCGGGAGAAACACAACGAGCGAGTGAGAGAGGGGCAGTGAGCAAGCTCAGTGGAGCTCTGTCATGACTGCTGTGGATTTCTTTGTGGGCAGAAAAAGGCAGCAATGCAGGCAGGAGCCCAGTACAAAAGGCCAGCCTGCAGCGCCGGCAGAAACAGAATGAGCGAGTGAGACAGGGGGAGTGAGCTGCCTCAATGGACCTGTGTCAGGACTGCTGCAGATTTCTTTGTGGGCAGAAAAAAACGCCAACAGAGACAGGTGCCCAGTACAAAAGGGCAGCCTGCAGCATCAGCAGAAACAGAATGAGCAAGTGACAGAGGGGGAATGACCCACCTCAACGGAGATGTGTCGGGACAGCTGCAGATTTCTTTGTGGGCAGCAAAACCTGCCAATGCAGGCAGAAGCCCAGTACAAAAAAGCAGCCTGCAACACCAGGAGAAACAGAATGAGAGAGTGAGACAGGCGGAGAGAGCGACCTCAACGGAGCTGTGTCGGGACAGCTGCAGATTTCTTTGTGGCCAGAAAAAGGTGCCAACGCAGGCAGAAGCTCAGTGCAAAAGGGCAGCCAGTAGCACCGGGACAAACATAATGAGTGAGTGAGAGAGGGGGAGTGAGCAAGCTCAACTGACCTCTATTGTGACTGTAGTGGATTGCTTTGCGTGCAGAAAAAGGCGGCAACGCAGGCAGGAGCCCTGTAAAAAAAAAGGCCAGCCTGCAGTGCCGGCAGAAATGGAACGAGCGAGAGAGGGGGAGTGAGGTAGCTCAATGGACCTGTGTCAGGACTGCTGCACATTTCTTTGTGGGCAGAAAAGCCGCCAACAGAGGCAGGAGCCCAGTACAAAAGGGCAGCCTGCAGTGCCAGCAGAAACAGATTGAGCGACTGAGAGAGGGCGAGTGACCCACCTCAACACAGCTCTGTCAGGATGGCTACAGATTTCTTTGTGGAGCCCTGTACAAAGGTGCAGCCTGCAGCACCGGGAGAAACAGAACGAGTGAGTGACACAGGGCCACTGAGCGAGCTCAACAGACCAACGCAATCAACATTTGGCATTGACAAATGCTTGTTACACTTGGTGTGCTCAAAGTAAACAAAACAATCAAAGTTAGTAACAATGGTGCAAATGTTAAACATGTTCCATCAGTATGTACCAGCACCAAACTGCAACCACTAGATTTAGTACTAGCTGGTGGTTCTTTCGGGCGGGGGGTGTTATGGTCTGTTATGGTTAGCTCTTGCTGGAAAGCAGTATGCACTGATGTGTTAGGCTCACCAAAATCCCTTGCTGGGGAGTCAAACTGGAAATCTCGTGTCCCAAAGGCAGTGAAAAGGCCTACAAAATTCCAGGAAAATCGAAACAGGGACAATAAATGGAACTGACCATTTTTAGTAAAACAAAACCCCAGAATTGGGCGTTTTAACAGTTTTATTTCAAATTGCGCATGTTGTACTCATTTTTAGTGCAGCAGCTACTTTGTGACTTTCCCCTATCCAGAAATCTGCTTTCTCTATCATCGCTGGCACTGTCCTGCCCTGCCAGCTCCATTTAATGTCTCAGAGGCCATTAGAATCTGGCAAGGGCATGGGGCGGGGAGAGTACTTGCTCTTTATTCTAGCCACTGCTGTGGTGTTTTATCCCTTCCACTTCCCTGCTAAAGCTACAAACACCTGTTGCTGGCCTCCCACATCCTAGTGATCCCAGTGAGGGAGAGCAAGCAACCTGGCCCACCACGGGGGTGGCTGAGGCAGTGGACTACGCTGCCACCCACCCTGGGTTAGGATGCACCCGCCATGGGCAGCACTCCCCCAGTCTGGCTGCCTGAGGCCTATCAACTCATGATCATTCCTGACTCTGGGTCACCTGCATGAGAACACGCTGCTCTGCTTCAGCACAGTTGGGCAACCCCACACCCACCTGTTGTGCCATTTTTGTTTAAAAACTCCACCTTGCACCATTTATTCCAGAAAAACCTATCATATTATGCAAAACTGCTGTGTAAAAAAGGAATTGAGTGTGATTTAATTTTTTTTTTTCAGCTATCATTTTTCCTCTCCTGCACTGCTGGCTTGTCCTCAGGAGGGTGCCCCCAACCCCATCCCCTGGCATCTACCAGCCAATGCTGACCTGAACCCCAGGGCTTGCCCCCCCTGGTGGGGTCGGCGGGGGTCCCGCACCCCCCACCAAAGTCTGGATATAGTGGACCAGTGCCGTGGCTAGCCGGGAGCGGAGCCTGCGGCGCCCTCTGCCATTTGCAGCGCAGTGCTTTCTCTCCTCCTGTTTCTTCCCCAGGGTGGGCCCTGCAGTGTCACCAGTGGAGGGCACACATGTCCGCATCTGGCCCGACTCCTCCCCCAACTTGTGGTATGGCGCCCTGTCCCCCCAGCCTCCACCGGGGGGTGAACAAGCACCATCCACATGGAACCCCCAACCCGGAGAAGGAGAGCAGTCCATTGGACGCTGCACCCATGCCTCCAGATGTGCTGCATCCTTTTCACAGACATCTGGACACATTTGCGACAGTTCTGGACTTGCATCTGTTTGTTGAACACAATTGTGGAATTTCATCTGGAAAGTTAGACTAACTTTTTGTGGACTAACTTTTCAGGCAGAATTTCACAGTTGCTTTTGACAAACAGACACATTCATTTGAAAATCTCACCTGTAATTTTAGATGCAATTCGGTTTATAATTTTTTTATTCTTTGGTAACTGGGTAGGCCTACTAGGCATAAGTGCCTGTTTTCAGGGGTGATCCGGGAGCACTGGAGAGGTTAAATGACTTGCTTAGAGTCACACAGTATGCAAGTGGAGGTTCTGGGAATCAAACCCAGGTCTGCTGTATGTAGGAAGCTCATTCACAGCTTATTATTCTCTAGCCTCTATGCTATACTCTAGGCTATACTACCAGCTTGTCAGCATTTCTCTTGCCTCTGTTCTACATTACCAGGTCAAGTTTCATTGAAACATGATCCTTGTCCCCTAGAGATCATCCGTTTCTGCTGTCTTAATGTGTTACTGAAGTCAAAATCCTCTGTGACATCATGGTTTGTTGCTATGGGAATGATTCTGATGTCACAAACAGAGGATTGTGACATCAGCAAAGGATAAAACAGCAGGAGGTGATCAAGTGTAAGTAACAAGGGTACTGTTTCCATGTGAATGAACCAAGTGATAAATAATAAAAAGAATAAAAATACAGAAAATCTGTAGAATTTAAGTTTAAAGCAGCAGTGCATGACAGTGCTGAAAATGTTAACTTATTCTTTTTATTGTAGATTGCTCCTTATCTTCTGTCTTGTATGTTACTTGTTCTTCCCTATTTTGAGTTGGCTTTATCACTTTTTTAACAGTTTAAATAATAAAAGGGGTGTTCTTTTAATATGGCTTGGACTGGGTTTTCAGCAACATTCTCTGTTGTTTTTGAACACCCACTGTTTAAGATCGGTTATCTTGTGACTATAATGAACTAGCATGCAGTAGACACTGCTCCTTGACCTTATTGGACAGTAAGCGTACAAACACAGCTGAGAATACTGATGAAAACCTGGTCTCAGCCATATTAAAAGGTGCGCTCCTTTTATTATTTCAGATGTGAAAATAAAGCACTAAAACAGACTCAAAATGAGGAAAAATTGTATCAGACAAGTCAAAATACAAGGGGCAACCTAAAATACAGTAAAAAGGTACACGTCAAATTTTTCACCGCTGTTATGCACTGCTGCTTTAATTGTGTATAAATATATATTTATCAAAGGTTTCCCAAATAAGCCATACTCACTTTAATTTATCACCTGCACCCCTTTCAGTTAAGGAGTGAGAAGAATGTAAGTGGTAGAAGTATGGAAGCATCCCAAGGAAAGACTGAGGGAAAGCTCATCATTGTTTCAGCCAGCTGTTGGGAGGTTCTAGACTTTGTGTCTGGGTTTCAGCTGGGTTTGGTGACCTGGATTCAGTCCCCGCCCTGGACCAAACACTGCAAGTTGGTCCATTAGGTCCTACGTACACCCACAATATTGAAAAACGCCCCCTACTTACTCACTCCAACACAACTGTTCAGCAGGCTTCTGAGATCCCAGACTATCTTGTCCCCTCTCCCCCAACCCAGTCAATTAGATGTTATACTGTGCCCCCCCCACCCGGCAACTACTAGCTAAAAGCCTGTACCCCCCTCCCATAATACAACAAATAATGCTAAATCCAAACCTGATCCCCCTCGCCCAATGTCTCACCAGCCAGTGCCTGAATAGGCCAGTCCATCTGTCACCCAGCTAGGTTATCCATTGATGAGAATGTCTGGGAAATGAATGGGAATGAACAGAAACACTGCTCTGGTAGTGAAATTGAAACCCATGACTCCATTCCAGGAAAAACAAATTGCCAATTACCTCCAGATGTTGACCTACAGGGTTACTGTACTTCCAGTGAAAAAATGATTTGTAGCTGTGCCGATGCATTATATGACAACCCCCTTCCCCACCCCACTTGGCTTCAGGCGTTTTCCATTTCCAGAGTAAGTGCCATGAACGGCTTCTGGTTGGCTTATGAAACACGCCATCCTGAATGCTGGGTTGGTTACCAAAAAATCTTACTAAAAAAATTATGTTCCTTTCCTGGCCAAACATTCTAAAAATGAAAAAAAAAAAAAAAAAAATCACTGGACACTGCTGACCAATCAGGTTATAAGAGTCACAGCCAGCTGAAGCACTCTTATAATCATATGAGTACTTCTTGTCTTGTGCCTCAGCATTTCATGGTGCAATGCTTTTTTACCATGCTGACCTTCCACATCACGCGTGCTGATTATAATGGGCAAAATAAAACTCCATGAACATACCCATGAGGGGGAAGGATGGGACATAAATAATCAAAGTACCAACAGTACTGAGAAGCATCACGTTGTGCCGTGCAGAAGCAAGACCCCACATGAAATGAGATGCAGCACCTCAGCTATGCTATCCTGTGCAAGTAAATTGCCGTTAAAGCACTTTTAAGTAATAAAACATGACCAGGGGTTAGAGTAACAGTCTGCTAATCACCCTCCAGGAGTGTACTGTGGCACGAGACGCAGCTGAGTGCCATATTGCACCTAGTGGGTGATCAACTGACTGTTAATCTAACTCTTTAGGAATACCTTATTTTTCTTATAAAAAAACTTATTTCGAAGGAAAAGTGTCAGAAGTATACTGTACCTTCTGAATGTTTTCCTGTTTGAGAGGGAGATTTTTAATAACATAGTTCACCCACCAACTATTGGGAATGTATCATTCCATTCATTCAGCGGTGCTAGAGAAGGGAATGCTGACAGGAAGAATTCATGCACCATGGTGATCAGGCTGTACATGACAGTGCTACAGAGATCGGTGTAAGGCTGTCAGAATCCTTACATCCAATCAGAATGGAGATTTCTGAGACCCATTTTATAATAAGATGTGGTACATGCGCAGTACTACATAAACATAAATTCTATTCTATTTTTCAGTCCAGGCACCACCACTAGTCAGTCAAAGTACCAATGGTACTGAGATGTGCCAAGGACAACGTCACCATACAGACCACACCGTAGTTGGCCCATGCACGTGAAAAGGTAACCTTAGTCTTCCTTAAATCCACACTTTGAGCTTAAAAAGGGGTGAAAGTAAAGGCAGCCTGCAACTATAGCCAACATCTGGGAAGCCAGGATCATTTTTTTATGAAAAACTAATCCTCAACTGATGATAGTTTCTCTGTATAACTCGGTGAATCTCGAAATGATGAGTAGATACTGTTACTGTAGCTGCCTGAGCTCATATTCATTTGAGCACCTCTTTTTAGAGGAAAACATTAATGTACCATGCCCATCGTAGTTTGAAAACCCAAGAAAAAACTTCTGAATGAGGTCTTGGACTTACCTGTGGCTGGCAGCAGTCCGGCGATATCGATGATTAAGTCTGCCCTGTTGATACTACATTGCAACCATTTTTATGTTTGCCTTGTTCTTGCACAAGGGCGAACATATTGGTACGATGGTGGGTTTTGATAGATGTGTCACTGTTGGTCCAGTGCAGGACAGTCTGAAAGGGGCTCGACAGTGTCAGATCAATCATCAGCCAGGCTGATCATGACACTCTTCTGGTCTTGCTGGGTGGAAACTTTTTATAGTTCAAAGAAAAGAGCCTGCTGAATCACAGGGCATCTCTTTCCTTTAATCTTTATAAGGCTGTCCAGCAAGCACAGCTGATCAGAAACATAGAAACATAGAATTTGATGGCAGATAAGGACCACCTGGCCCACCTAGTGATCTGCATCATGATTAGCTTGCAGTGGTCAGCCACCACATAAATACAATCCCCCTCACCCTCTACCAAGTATCTCTCTCACCTCCCATTGCTTCCACCTTCTTAATTGTCCAACTCCGGGGTGCCCAATCCCCAGTGCCGTGTAGTACCACCCACCCTGCCTGTTTTCACTGTGCGACACTGGGGAACCCACCCCCCCAGTGCCCACAAAGATAACACCAACACTGGGGTGCCCAATCCCCAGTGCTGGTACGTGAAATAAAGAAAACTGGCCCTAGACTTTTTTTTATTTTTATACACCCTGTGAAAAAAGAAAACCATTCATTGATGTCTGTTGCTGCTGCCGGCATACCGCTGCCATTACATTCCTCCATGTGACCCTCCCACTAAGCACCCACCACCTCACACCCCACCTTACTTTTAATTTTCTGACACCAATGCCTAGTGCCAGCTAATACCCCCCCCCCATCTTCACTGTGTGATAGCAGGGAGTCCAATTCCCAGTGTTGGTACCTGGTATAAAGAAAACTGTCCCTCGTAGTCTTTTTTTATTTTTAAACACCCTGTAGAAAAGGAAACTGTCCATCAATGTATGTTATGCCAATGGCACACCACTGCTGCTGTTACCCTCCACCCACCTGACCCTCCCACTCAGTACCCACCACCCCACATCCTCACACCTCTTACTTATCTACTAGGGGGTCCAATGCTATAGTCCCCTCTGGACCGGAGACACATCCTTACTCTTCAATGACAGACCAGGAACTGAGGAAATCAGGTATGCGGTTCTGTGTGTTTCAATTGTTTTTGAACTTGTACTTGATAAGTTTGGAATATTTTTCCCCAAAATTTCAACATGGCCTTTTTGGGACCCCTTCTCATGAACAAGGCAATGAAATTATGCAGATCCATCCCGAAGGTGATTTCGCAGTTCCTGCACAAAATCACCTTTCAGGCAGGACTTGAAAATTGTCTCTGCCCTTGTTCATCAGGTGGGGTCATAAGAAAGCTCTATTTTGAAAATTTGGGTAAAAATATTAAAAACAACAAATTTATGAATGTCTGTTGATATTTTTCAACAGACGCTCTTAACTTTGGTAAGTTTCAACATTCTGGCCATTTTTCACACCAACTCAATAACATGACAGCTGTCATTTTCAAATCCTAGTCAAAATGTGTTTTCGCACTTGAAGCAAAATTACCAACACTGAGCAAGTTCAGGCTATTCTCCACACTTGTTCATGAGATGGGGTCATAAGAAGGGTATGTTGAAATGTTGGGGTAAAAATATTAAAAAACAACAAAGTTATGAGTGTACATTGAAATGTTTCAATGTTTGTTCATAACTTTGGTAATTTTTAGTATTTTGACCCCAAATTTACAACATAGACATTTTTTCACACCACTTTGTGAATGTGAAGCTGTCATTTTTCAAATCCTGGCCAAAATGTGTTTTCACACTTGTGGCGCAAAATGACGTTTCTGCCACTGTTTTATAGATGACACGCATCATGTTCAGAAGGTGTGGTCATAAAAAGACTATGTTGAAAATTTGGGTTCAAAATGTGAAAAAACAGCTGAGTTATGAAGAAACGTTGAATTGTTCCAGCGTTTACTCGTAACTTTATTTTTGCAGATTTTGGCCCCAAGTGTTCAACATATCCCTTGTGTTGCTCCACCTCCTGAACATGACAGGTGTCAGTTTTCAAATCCCCTTTGAAACTTGTTTTCAGAGTCGCACTGTGAAATCACCTTTTGTATGGGATTTAAAAAATCCTACCTGTCTTGATAATAACGTCAGGACATTTAAAGACTGTTGGACATTTTGAGGTCAAACTGTTGGAGCCCACTGAAAATTAGATATTGCCTGTCATCTGGCCTATCTTGAGTAAATACAGTCTAAAATATGTAAGGCAGGACACCACTGAAAATGAGATATTGCATCTCATTTGGTTTGTCCTTGGTAAATATACAGTGAAAATGTGTATGAGCAAGACACCGTACAACAGCAATGAAAGCAGCAAACCTTCAGCATTGACAAATGCTTGCTAGAACCTCATGATGTAATTGACAATCAAGCTGTGGCTAGCCACATGGTAGTCAAACACAGCTAAAAAGTTTCCAGAATGCTGGCAATGTTGTAGAAATATGGGGCAGACCTAATGCCTCATTTAAAAGATCTTTTTATGGAATGTCAAACTGTGATGGATATTGTTCATAAATGTTTCCCTTTAATAATGTGCTGAGTGAGTGAAAGCGGTGAAGTAATTTAAATGCTGATCAGAAAAGATAAGTATGCACTGTATAGTATGATCCATAAATGACACAAGACAGATTGTTTCCAGTTTATGTGTTGTTTTGTAAACACACACAATTAAAAGTGTCAAACCCAGCACGAAGCATCATAGGTATGCAAATATTTGTGTGTTCATGGGGGGATAAACTGACTAGAAAATGATTCAACTTTTGCTGCATTTTGTTTGACATCCCATGTCACTGCTCAGGCCTCACCACAGCCAACTCATGTACACTAAACGTAACAATAATCTTCACAAAAAAGTACACGCATGACGAAAACAGGCAGAAGCTATCCCTTGCCACATAGAGACAGCTTAACAAGTGGTGGAAGTTCTGTTGTTATGTTGTGAAATTATTGTACTAAATCTACATGTTAACATCGGAAGCCTATCTGGAGGTTTGTGACTATCCCAGACTGTGAGCCGAACTTTTATGCTTTACTTGTATATAAACCTTGTAGCTTATGTTTGTACTATAATTAGAAATTTTTGCATATATAAAGCCTGTTTTTTCCCTTTTTTATGGTCCCTTGCAGCTGCCTTTGTCCCACCCAATATCATTTTTTAATTACAGTACTTTCATGCATTCTGAATCCAGAGACTTCAGCTGAGCAGAATCACTGCATGGAAAGCTTCATTGCAGACTTCCACTCAACTGATGTCACAGGGTTCTGAAACTAATAAGTGCTGTAATTAAAAAAATGAATACTGTATGGGGAAAGGCAGCATTAACAAGGCACCTTAAAGCAGCCGTGCGACTAAATTGGGAAAAAATTCGACCCTACCTTGTTTTCACTGTAAAATATTCCAGGCACCTTCCCATTATATTTGGTAGTAACATTTTCAATTTCCACCAACATTTTAGAATTTTGTAAATGTTTTAATTATGCAGATTTGGCATAGAAATACTGTTGTAGATATAGTAAAGGTTGGGGTCAAGAAAATAAAAATTAAAATCTCCATGCGCAGTACATGAAGGTAGCTAGAAAGGTAGATTTGATAGGTATACTAATATTTGTATTAATTGTATGATAGATCGCATGATAGATAGAGCATCCCCGACCAATTATAATGCTTCCTTCAGTTGTGCGTGAGGTACTCTTATTACTGTAAGAGTACTTCATGCACTGAGCCACCATAACAGGCTTCTTGCTGCCACTCATGCCATCAGCATTTAATTTAAAAAAAAAAAAGATTTTTTAAATGTAATACAGTTAGCAGTCTGTAATGTATGGGTCCATTTGGAGGGCCTCTTGTGGATCTAAGAGTGTTGCCTCTTGCGTCTTTAGGACCAGAGAGCTGCTCACCTTCAGTATACAGTTCTCAGGTCCTAAGAACGCACGAGACATCTCCCCTATATCCATAAGAGGCCCTCCAACCAGACCCATAAACCTATAGCTAAAACTAGCATGCTGGGAAAGCATCTTTTTTTGTTGTACTATTTTAAAAACAGTAAGGAAAAAATAGGACTACTGCAAAACGTACACTAAAATCAATACACTTTGGGGGTAATAAACTAACTTCACACGGTGGCGCATGCCCAACTGCAACATTAAAAATGTAAAAACAAGGTGCATGTTCTCCTCGATCATGGCAATTAACTAGTAATGATCAAGACACTGGAGTGGACTGCATACTCTGGCTGGGTGGGTCTAGTGCTTTTCTTTGTTTTACTTGAGAAAAAAAAATCTCTGTGCTGTCCTGCTTCCCTCACCCACCAACACCGTTAAGTACCCACCTTTAGTTACTTATATCAGACATCATATCTTGTGCAGTACTCATACTTTTTTCTTGGAACCCCAACTGCCAGGTGCTAGCATGTGTGTGTGCATGTCTGTTGGTGCCTACCATTGCCACAGGGTACCCAGAATGGATAGTGCAAAGATGGGCCCCGCTCAGCTGGACACCATATTTACTGTGTCTGCTCACCTTTACTGTTAATGCATACTCAAAATAAAATACTATCTTTAGTAAAATATTTTTGTTAAGGATTAATTTAGAGCTGTGCCAGCATGTTTTATTCATGTTTTCTTCACTGCTGTCCCTTTTCTGAGCTCTTACTTTCACCGTATTCTTTTTTAAAATTCAGCTTTACTGATACTACAGCAATCATTACACATACATTAGGAAGGTTACACAGGTGACAGTGGGTACAGTAAGGAAAAGCTGAAGATCTCTCTTTGGTATCTTAAACACTTTAGTTCAAAAATGTGCTGTTTCACCATAAGTCTGATGATGTCATTGCATTCTTCTTTAGTCTCTGATTTCTATTCAAGGTTAATGAAACACTGTTATACCATTATGCATCATTTTGTTTCTCAGTGTTGCCCCTCTGGTAGAGGAAGTAGTACCCGTCAAATAGGGAACGTGATGCTCCCTCAAGTAGGGAAAATTGTGACACTGGCTGTGGAAAAGGTGTTCTCAGGTAGGGAAAATGGTGCCACTAAGGTAGGGAACACGGTACTCCTCAGGTAGGGAACATGGTGCCACTCACGTAGGAAACATGGTGCCACTCACGTAGGGAACATGGTGCCCATCAGGTAGGGAACATGGTATTCCTCAGATAGGGAAAATGGTGCCCCTCTAGTAGGGAAGGGACATGGTGCTCCTTTGGTAGTGTAAATGGTGTGACTCAGTTAGGGAACATGGTGCCACTCAAGTAGGGAACATGGTATCCCTCAGGTAGGGAACATGTTGCTCCTCATATAGGGAACATGGTGCCCCTCAGGTGGGGAACATGGTGCTCCTCATATAGGAAACATGGTGTCCCTCAGGTAAGGAACATGGTGTCATTCAGGTAGGGAACAAGGGGCCCCTCTAGTAGGGAAAATGGTGCTCCTCAGGTAGGGAACATGGTGCCACTCAGGTGGGGAACATTGTGCTCCTCAGGTAGGGAACATGGTGCCCCTCTGGTAGGGTAAATGGTACCACTCAGGTAAGGAACATAGAATCACTTAGGTAGGGAACATGGCGTCACTCATGTGGGGAATATGGTGGCCCTCTGGTAGGGTAAATGGTGCCCCTCAGGTAGGAAACATGGTGCCACCAAGGTATGGAACTGGGTGCCCGTCAGGTAGGGAACACTGCACCCCTCAGGTAGGAAACATGGTGTCAGTCAGGTAGGGAACATGTTGCCATTCAGTTAGGGAACATGGTGCCCCTCTGTGAGGGTAAATGGTGCCACTCAGGTAAGGAACATGGTGCCACCCAGATTGGGAACATGGTGCTCCTCCCGTAGGGAACATGGTGCCAGTCAGGTAGGGAACATGGTGTCCCTCAGGTAGGGAACATGGTGCTCCTCAGATAGGGAACATGGTGCCCCTCAGGTAGGGAACATGATGCCCCTAAGGTAGGAAACATGGTGCTTCTCAGGTAGGGAAAATGTCACTCCTCAGGTAGGGAACATGGTGCCACTCACGTAGGATACATGGTGCCACTTATGTAGGGAACATGGTATTCCTCAGGTAGGGAAAATGGTGCCCCTCTAGTAGGGAAGGGACATGGTGCTCCTCATATAGGGAACATGGTGTCCCTCCGGTAAGGAACATGGTGTCACTCAGGTAGGGAACAAGGGGCTCCTCTACTAGGGAAAATGATGCTCCTGAGGTAGGGAACATGGTGCCACTCAGGTGGGGAACATTGTGCTCCTCAGGTAGGGAACATGGTGCCCCTCTGGTAGGGTAAATGGTGCCACTCAGGTAAGGAACATAGAGTCACTGAGGTAGAGAATATGGTGCCACCCGTGTGGGGAACATAGTGCCCCTCTGTTAGGGTAAATGGTGCCCCTCAGGTAGGAAACATGGTGCCACCAAGGTATGGAACAGAGTGCTCCTCAGGTAGGGAACATGGCACCCCTTAGGTAGGGAACATGGTGCCAGTCAGGTAGAGAACATGTTGCCACTCAGGTAGGGAACATGGTGCTACTCAGGTAGGGAACATGGTGCCCCTCAGGTAGGGAACATGGTACCACTCTGGTAGGGTAAATGGTGCCACTCAGGTAAGGAACATGGTGTCCCTCAAATAGGGAACATGGTGCCATTCAGGTAGGGAACATGATGTCCCTCAGTTAGGAAACATGGTGCTCCTCAGATAGGGAACATTTTTCCCCTCAGGTAGGGAATATGATTCCCCTCAGGTAGGGAATGTGGTGCCCCTCAGGTAGTGAACATGGTGCCCCTAGGTAGGAAACATGGTGCTTCTCTCAGGTGGGAACATTATGCTCCTCAGGTGGGAACATGGTGCCCTTCAGGTAAGTAACATGGTGCTCCTCAGGTAGGGAACATGGTGTCCCTCAGGTAGGGAACATGGTGCTCCTCAGATAGGGAACATGGTGCCCCTCAGGTAGGGAACATGATGCCCCTAAGGTAGGAAACATGGTGCTTCTCAGGTAGGGAAAATGTCACTCCTCAGGTAGGGAACATGGTGCCACTCATGTAGGATACATGGTGCCACTTATGTAGGGAACATGGTATTCCTCAGGTAGGGAAAATGGTGCCCCTCTAGTAGGGAAGGGACATGGTGCTCCTCATATAGGGAACATGGTGTCCCTCCGGTAAGGAACATGGTGTCACTCAGGTAGGGAACAAGGGGCTCCTCTACTAGGGAAAATGGTGCTCCTGGGTAGGGAACATGGTGCCACTCAGGTGGGGAACATGTGCTCTCAGGTGAGAGGAACATGGTGCCCTCTGGTAGGGTAAATGGTGCCACTCAGGTAAGGAACATAGAGTCACTGAGGTAGAGAATATGGTGCCACCCGTGTGGGGAACATAGTGCCCCTCTGTTAGGGTAAATGGTGCCCCTCAGGTAGGAAACATGGTGCCACCAAGGTATGGAACAGAGTGCTCCTCAGGTAGGGAACATGGCACCCCTTAGGTAGGGAACATGGTGCCAGTCAGGTAGAGAACATGTTGCCACTCAGGTAGGGAACATGGTGCTACTCAGGTAGGGAACATGGTGCCCCTCAGGTAGGGAACATGGTACCACTCTGGTAGGGTAAATGGTGCCACTCAGGTAAGGAACATGGTGTCCCTCAAATAGGGAACATGGTGCCATTCAGGTAGGGAACATGATGTCCCTCAGTTAGGAAACATGGTGCTCCTCAGATAGGGAACATTTTTCCCCTCAGGTAGGGAATATGATTCCCCTCAGGTAGGGAATGTGGTGCCCCTCAGGTAGTGAACATGGTGCCCCTAAGGTAGGAAACATGGTGCTTCTCAGATAGGGAACATTATGCTCCTCAGGTGGGAACATGGTGCCCTTCAGGTAAGTAACATGGTGCTCCTCAGGTAGGGAACATGGTGTCCCTCAGGTAGGGAACATGGTGCTCCTCAGATAGGGAACATGGTGCCCCTCAGGTAGGGAATATGATGCCACCCAGGTAGGGAACATGGTGCCCCCAAGGTAGGGAACATGGTGCTCCCAAGGTAGGAAACATGGTGCTTCTCAGGTAGAGAAAATTTCACTCCTCAGGTAGGGAACATGATGTTCCTCAGGTAGGGGACATGGTGCCACTCAGGTAAGGAACATGGTGCCCTTCAGGTAGGGAACATGGTACCACCCAGGTAGGGAATATGGTGTCCCTCAGGTAAGGAACATGGTGTCATTCAGGTAGGGAACAAGGGGCCCCTCTCTAGTAGGGAAAATGGTGCTCCTTAGGTAGGGAACATGGTGCAACTGAGGCGGAGAACACTGTGCTCCTCAGGTAGGGAACATGGTGCCCCTCTGGTAGTAGTAAATGGTGCCACTCAGGTAAGGAACATAGAGTCACTCAGGTAGGGAACATGGTGCCACTCATGTAGGGAACACGGTGCCCCTCTGGTAGGGTAAATGGTGCCCCTCAGGTAGGAAACATGGTGTCACCAAGGTATGGTACAGGTGCTCCTCAGGTAGGGAACATGGCACCCCTCAGGTAGGGAACATGGTGCCAGTCAGGTAGGGAACATGTTGCCACTCAGGTAGGGAACGTGGTGCCACTGAGGTGGGGAACATGGTGCTCCTCTGGTAGGGAACATGGTGCCAGTCAGGCAGAGAACATGGTGTCCCTCAGGTAGGGAACATGATGCTCCTCAGATAGGGAACATGTAGCCCCTCAAGTAGGGAACATGGCGCCACCCAGGTAGAGAATGTGGTGCTCCTCAGGTAGGGAACAGGGTGCCCCTAAGGTGGGAAACATGATGCTTCTCAGCTAGGGAACATTTCACTCCTCGGGTAGGGAACATGATGCTTCTCAGGTAGGGAACATGGTGCCCCTCAGGTTGGAAAAATGGTGCCCCTCTCGTAGGGTAAATGGTGCCACTCAGGTAGTGAACATGGTGCCCCTCAAGTAGGGAACATGGTACCAACCAGTTACGGAACATGGTGTCCCTCAGGTAGGTAACATGGTGCCACTCAAGTAGGGAACACGGTGCCTCTCAGGTAGGTATCATGTCACTCCTCAGGTAGGGAACATGATGCTCCTCTCAGGTAGGGAACATGGTACCCCTCAGGTAGGGAACATGGTGCCACTCAGGTAGGGAAAATGTTGTTCCTCAGGTAGGGAACTTGATGCTCCTCAGGTAGGGAACATGCTGCAACTCAGCTAGGGAACATGGTGCTCCTCAGATAGGGAACATGGCAAACCTCAGGTAGGGAACATTGTGTCCCTCAGGTAGGGAACATGGAGCCCCTCAGGTAGGGAACATGACGCTCCTGAGGTATGGAACATGATGCTCTTCAGTTAGGGAACATGGTGCATCTCAGGTAGGGAACATGGTGCTCCTTATATAGGGAACGTGGTGCCCCTCAGGTAGGGAACATGCTGCTCCTCAGGTACAGAACATGATGCTCCTCAGGTAGGGAACATGGTGCTCCTCAGGTAGGGAACGTGGTGCCCCTCAGGTAGGGAACATGGTGCCCCTCAGGTAGGGAACATGCTGCTCCTCAGGTAGGGAACATGATGCTCCTCAGGTAGGGAACATGTCACTCCTCAGGTAGGGAACATGATGCTCCTCAGATAGGGAACATGATGCTCCTCAGGTAGGGAACATGGTGCCCCTCAGGTAGGGAACATGGTGCCACCCTGGTAGGGAACATGGTTCCTCTCAGGTAGGGAACATGGTGTCACTCAGGTAATGAACATGTCGATTTTCAGGTAGGGAACATGATGCTCCTCAGGTAGGGAACATGGTGCATCTCAAGTAGGGAACATGGTTCTCAGGCAGTGAACATGGTGCTCTCCTGGTAGGGTAAATAGTGCCTGTCAGGCAGGGAACATGGTGCTCCTCAGGTAGGGAACATGGTACCACCCAGGTAGGGAACATGGTACCCTTCAGGTAGGGAACATGGTGCTCCTCAGGTAAGGAACATTTCATTCTTCGGGTAGGGAACATGATGCTCCTCAGGTAGGGAACATGGTGCATCTCAGGTAAGGAACATGGGGCTCCTCAGTTAGGGAACATGGTGCCCCTTAGTTAGGGAACATGGTGCCACTCAGGAGGCAATATGGTGCCACTCATGTAGGAAATATGGTGCTACTTATGTAGGGAACATGGTGCCATTCAGGTGTATGAAACATGGTGCTATTAAGGTAGGGAACATGGTTCCACTCAGGTGTAGGAAACATGGTGCTACTCAGGCAAGGAACATGGTGCCACTCATGTAAGGAACATAGTGCTCCTCTGGTAGGGTAAATGATGCCACTCCGGTAGGGAACATGGTGGCATTCAGGTAGGGAACATGGTACCATTCTAGAAGGCAAAATAGTGCGACTCAGGCAGGGAACATGGTGTCACTGAGATAGGGAACATAGTGTCCCTCAGGTTGGAAACATGGTGGCACTTCGGTAGAGAACATGGTGCCACTCTAGAAGGCAAAATGGTGTTACTCAGGCAGGGAACATAGTGCCACTGAGGTAGGGAACATGGTATCCCTCAGGTAGGGAAAAGGTTGCCCATCTAGTAAGGAAGGAATATGGTACTCCTCTGGTAGTGTAAATGGTGCCACTCAGTTAGGGAACATGGTGGCACTCAGGTAGGGAACATAGAACTAGGGAACATGGAGTTCCTCAGGGTTCCATCCTAGGACCCCTTCTGTTCTTTCTGGTAGTCAATCCCCTTCCTGAGATTTACAAGTCCACTGAGCTTATTCTCTGTGCAGAAGGCTAGGGCTAAGAAACCGATCTGGTTGAGCAAGGAGGTCATGGAAAAGGTAAGGAGGAAAAGAGCTGCCTTTAGGAAGTACAAGAAAACAGGGAGGGGGGAGGACAGGGAGGAGTACTTGACAGAATCGAAGGAGGTGACAAGGGCAGTAAGGGGAACCAAAGCATCTACGGAACTCAGGCTGGCACAAGGCATTAAGAGGGGGGGAGAAGGACTTCTTTAAGTACATCAGGGAGAAAAGGAGCTGTAAGGACCACATAGTAAGGATTAGGAAGGAGGGGGGTTGGGTGGAAGCAGGGTGCGATAAAGGCGGAAGCACTAAATGAGTACTTCTGCTCAGTATTTACTAAAAGAAGAGAGTGACACCCAAGGTGGGAGAAATGGCAGAAGCAGGGTGGGAAGTGGTGACAGATGGGGAAATTATGGAGAGCAGAGTTCGAGAGGGTTTGAAGGCACTGAGGGTGGACAAGGCGCCAGGCCCAGATGGCATCCATCCCAGGGTACTGAAGGAGCTGGCAGAGGTACTTGCAGGACCTTTGGCAGACCCTATTTAATGCCTCACTACATTCGGGGTGTGTACCTCAGGACTGGAGGATGGCTCGTAGCTGGTGCCCCTCCACAAGAGTGGCTAAGGATGAACCAGGAAACTACAGACCAGTGAGCCTCGCAATCCATCGTGGGTAAGCTAATGGAGACTATCCTGAAGAGGAGGCTGGTGGCCCTCCTAGAGGCCAAGGACTACAGGACAGCAGACATCATGGCTTCATATGGCAGATCCTGCCAAACCAACCTGGTCAAGTTCTATGACTGGGTAACTAGGCAACTGGACAGGGGCCATGCAGTGGATGTCCTGTATCTGGACTTCAGTAAGGCATTCGACTCAGTGCCACATGGAAGGCTGGGAAGGAAGTTAGTAGGCACAGGGTGGGTGCAGAAGCTGGTGAGATGGGTAAAAACTGGCTGCAGGAAGGCAACAGAGGGTGGTGGTGGGTGGGAGCTCTCACACCCAAGGGCAGTGACAGTGGTGTTCCACAGGGCTCGGTGTTGGGACCAGTGTTGTTTGGGATATTCATTGCAGACATATCATGGGACATCAAGAGCAAGATCAGTCTGTTTGCTGGTGATACCAAGGTAGGCGCGGTGGTGGATGACCTAGGGGGATGGCAGGGGTTGCAGGATGATCTGGCAAAGCTTGAAACCTGGTCAGACACCTGGCAACTGGGCTTTAATGCCAAAAAGTGCAAAGTGCTGCATTTTGGGATGAAGAACCCAAGGAGGAGTTACCAGCTGGGGAGTGCAGCTAGCCCAGACAGAGGAGGAAGGATCTGGGTGTGCTCATTACAGGGTCAATGAACAACTCGGCACAATGTGGGAAGGCAGCTGCAAGGCCAACAAAATGCTGGGTTGTATTGCAAAGGTATATCCTCGAGGAGGGAGGAGGTGATTCTGCCACTGTATAGGTCATTAGTTAGACCACACCTGGAGTACTGCGTGCAGTACTGGCATCTGTATCTGAAGAGGGACATTAAGTTACTGGAGGGTGCAGCGCGAAGCACAAGATGATCAAGGGCTGGGGACTTATCATACAGAGGAGGTTGAAGGAGTTGAACATGTACTCACTGGAGGAGAGGAGAGACAGGGTGACATGATTGAAACCTTTAAATACATGAAAGGAATAAACAAGACAGGTACAGAGGGGCTGTTCAAAGTAAGGAGGAGGGCCACCAGGGGCCATGATATGAGACTGGGCGAGGAAGGTTCAGGAGGAGATGAGGAGACACATTTTACAGAGAGGGTGGTGGCTGGGTGGAATCGTTACCTGCTGAAGTGGTATGCAGTAGAACAGTGGACTGCTTACAAGGATGGGACAGGACAAGGGAGGTTAATGAAGGGGAAGGGTGGAAGGGAGGGGCAGCTGCAGAATAAGGGGTGGTAGCTGCACCTTCGAGCAGACTTGATAGACCTCTAGGCCTTTATCTGCTGGCAAATTTCGTATGTTCGTATGTTTGTAAGATGATATGCTGTCTTCTGCAAAGACAAGAATCCCTTCAGCCTCCTTTACAAACTTCAACACGGTTTCAGCAAGCTTCACTCCTGGTTCTCCTCCCGCGGTTTGGCTCCCGGTGCAAAAAAAAACAAACAAGTCTGTGGTTTTCTCCAGTACCAGGAAGGTCACCAAAGAATGTTCTGTTCACCCTAGTGTGTATTTGTTCACTCTCGGCTTAGTTTTGTATTGATCCTTCCTTGCCACTGGACACTTGTGAAAATGGGCAATTGTGCTCACATGTCTTTGCAGTATGAAAAATAAATGAAATGAAATGATGCTCCTCAGGTAGGGAATATGGTGTCATTCAGGTAGGGAAAATGGTGCTCATCGAGTAGGTAGAAATAATGCTCCTCTATGGTCAGGCTATAGTACCCCTCAGGTAGGGAAAAACTGACTCCTTGATGAACTTGTGCAACCACAAAGCATCAGTGCCAGGATATCCTGCCTGTTTCATGATTCCTCCTTTGGGCTTTCAGTGGCAGGAATTAAAGGACATTATGGAGAATGTGAGTTGCTTATTATGCACGGTGTGCTTTACCTAACGAGTACATAAACTATAAAGATGCTCTCTGATCTGTGTCTCTATTTTGTGTGCTGCTTTTTCTTTGCATTTAGGTAAAATTGTGTCCCTACAAAAAATAAACTTGTACACGATGGCACGCATGTGGTATGTGTGCTTTCAGCCATGCATTATAGCCAAGGACACACTGTGCAACCCTGAGGAAGGCACTTAACTGCTCCATGATTCAGTCTGCTTTCAGCTGTGAAACTGAGTCGAACCAGGAGCTCCCACTTAGCAGATGAAACATTGTGCTCCAGCTGGGCTACCTGGCTGGGTAAATAAGGTGTAAAATCAATGTTAGTTTCCTTAGTGTTGTTCTCTTTCTATTTTATATACTGGTAATTGTAAATTAATCTCTGAATTAAGAAGTAAGGGGGTATCGGGCGTGAGGCTAGGGTGAAAACCCTGTGTGGACAGTAGGTCACGAGGCAGAGTAGGGTAAAACTGGGCAGACTGGATGAACTAATGGTCTTGTTATGCCAACATTGTCTATGTTTCTGTGTAGGTATTTGCATTAAACCTATTTATTTCTTTGTAGAGGGTGTCGTAGGGCTGAAGCTGCCATTCTGATGTCATGATTATTCATAAGTGAGAGACTAAATGTGGTGCAGGGAAGCCACAAGTGCAATTTGCATGTACGTCTCACTCATGAATGGATAGCAATCGGATGATGCTATATTTATGTAGGGTGTGAGTGTTTTTTGTAAGCTGAAAGACATAACAGGTCACACTCTGTCCTGATATTGTGGCATGCCTTGGGTGTGTTTACATCATGAGTCTGCCCAACAGAATAGGGCAGACATAACAAAATGCAGATTGTCGATGGTGTCTTTCCAACTCACAGCCACAAGACACCACTTGTCTGAATGAATTGGCATGTCACTGTACGAGACGAAGGGTAGAATTTTAAAACTAAAATTAGATGTACAGAATAGTTCTTATGAAATGATTGTCAATGAGCTGGTTTTGCATTGCTTTGTTTTAAAATTACCAGTGCATTGGCAACTCACATTGGGTTGGTTTGCAAAACTTTGCCAGCTCTGGAGCAACTGCTATTGAAATGTATTTGCAACTCAGCTGGAGTGCATACATTGAAACATAGAAACATAGAATTTGTCAGCAGATAAGAACCACTTGGCCCACCCAGTGTGCCCATTTTTCCCTACCTACAGTATCACCGTAGACCCTATTTGAGCTCCGGCTTTTTCCACCCCCCCCCCCCCATTTCTTTTCACTAAGATCCCCTTATGCATATCCCATACATTCTTGAACCCTTTACTGTTTTCACCAGCAATACCTCAGCTGATATACTATTCCACAAAGCCACTAAGCTTTCTGTGAAGAAGTACTTCCTCACATCTCTCCTAGACATATCCCCCTCCAGCTTCACAGCAAGCCCCTGCCATCTCCCAACCTCTCACTTTAATTTTTAAGCTCGCTTTGGCCTTGGCTACCATGCCTGCCCCCTGGAAGGTTACTAAAGTTATCCCTATTTTTAAAGCAGGGGACCCCCTCTCCTCTGACAGTTAGCACCCGATCTCCATTCTTCCCCAACTTGGCAAGCTTCTAGAAAAGGTTGTCCACCGTCAACTCTCTGACCACATTGACAAGTATAACCTCTTGTGTAATCAGCAATATGGGTTCGGAAAGAACCACAGCACAACCTCTGCCCTTGCCTTCTTTACTGATCATATCTTTGGGAACATGGATCGGGGGTAAAGCCACTGGGGCAGTGTTTGTGGATTTGACAAAGGCTTTTGACCTGGACAACCCCCCATCCCCCCCTCACCCCCACTCCTTACTAAGCTCCTCCAGCTCGGCTGTTCCCTTGAGACTTGGCAATAGTTCCTGAGTTACCTGACTGGTCGCTCCCAGTCGGTGACTATAGGCACTGCTACCTACCCCTGAACTGCCTGTCACTACAGGTGTCCCCCAGGGCTCCACCTTGGAACCCTTACTATTCTCCCTGTTCATTAACTCCCTCCCTGCCAACAGCCCTAACTACCCTGGCCTACTGTACACAGACAACCTAGTCCTCTACCACAGTGATGAATCCATCCATTTATTTATTAGAAAAGTCGGATTTACAACCTTTGAGTCATGGACTCATTTACAAAGGCACCTCGTTGCGGCGGGGGGTAGACAGAGTTACATAGTGTGATTACAACAGTGAGAACAGTACAGGTGCAGAACATTAAACATAGAGTACACATAGGTTACATGATAATGCTACTTATAATAGGTTACAGTCATATACAAGGTACCCAAGGGTTACATTGGGGGTACAGCCCTGGACATACCTAGATAATACCTGGAGAGGGTGGAGGTAGGGATGGGGAGTGGGGTGGGAGAGAGAGGGAGATGATAGGCTGTTCGGAGGACATTGTCAAATCAGGGAGGCCTGACAGGAGGATCCCACAGTGGGATAAATTAGGTGCATCTACAGCAACGCGTATCGAAGAGATGGTTCCGGAGGATGATTTTAAAGGGACCAATTTTGGCAATGTCTGTGATGCAGGGTGGGAGGGAGTTGAACCAAGCAGGGGCTCGGTAATGGAAGGACCTCTGAGCTAGTGAGGTCTTGGTTCTGGGCACCAGAAAGGTGGTCTTGACAGAGTTACGGGTGGCAACAGACGAGGACACACGCCGTAGAGAAGCAGAGACTCCCTGGTGGGGGAGGGCCCAAGAAGAGATTTTTGGGCGAGTAGGCAGGTCTGGTAGCGCAGACGCTCCTCAAAGGTGAGCAGGTTGGCGGTGGAGTAGAGCAGGCAAGTGTGAGTGTGGCTAGGGGCTCCAGTCAGGAGCCTGCAGACCTTATTGATTGAGAGATGGATTTTAGTCAAGGTGGTATTGTCCGCCGTAGCGTAAATGGGCAAGCCATAGTCTACTAGCGACAGGACCCAAAATTACAGCCACGCCCACAATTGGTTCTTATTGCATATTCTCCTGGTTAATGAGAAGAAGAACAAGGCTATGCTCCTTGGATCCAGGCCCTACCTGGTTAATGCCACTAAATCTTAACTCCCCTTTCCTGGTGCTCTCCCCATCTGGATCTCCCCTGCAGTTAATCTCTGAGTTCAAATATCTGGGTGTAACCCTAAACCCATCTCTTTCCTTTACCGTGCACATAAACACTGTGGTACACAGAACCAACCAAAAACTCGGCGCCGCTTATCATGTAATAAATTATCTTACCCCCAGTGCCCGATTAGCCATTGTCCGTGGGAACCTGCTCCCTATCATTGACTATTGCTCTCCCATTTACTCTTCCTCTCTGTCTTCTACCCTTTGCCACAGACTCAACTCAGTTTATAATAGTGTTTGCTGCTTCACACTAATGGCTCCCTTCTCCACCCACCATTGCGACTTATATCAGTCTCTTGGTTGGCCCTAACTCAAGCATCGCTTTGACTATGCACTTGGTAGAATCATTGATGGCACAACGCATGGGGGTATCGAGTCCCCGTACAATTCCCTCCTCAAGGCACGTACTATCCCCAGGTGTCTGCATGATACATCGGTCCCCCTGCTGGAAGTCCCCAAGGTCTCCACTGTAATGGGGAGTAAAGCTCTGTCAGTAGCCGCACCTCTATGGAACAGCTTCCCAGCAGCTATCCACATGGTTGCCTTGCACCACTCCTTTAAATCCCAACTCAGATCCTGGCTACTTCTGGAATCCACCTGCTCCTGCTCTCCTATTTAAACCCTCCCCCTCTGGGGTGTAGGTATTTACACCCCTTTCCCTCACTTCTGCCCCCCTTTTTATCATTCCCCCCTCACCCTTACTTGCTAGCTCTCTTTACCCTCCCTCTTCCCATCCCTACTAGTTACCTTGTTTTCCCCGTGTCTTCACCTCCTCCTCTCCGTAGATCTTTTCCCTGGTTGTCCTACCCTTGTACTCCTGCTCTACTTTTCCTCCTCCTTACCCTACTACATAGTAACCTTGGTATTTGCCGCCATGTCACCACTGGCACTTAGTTTGTCTGCTTTCCTCCATCTCCTCCCTACCACCCTTGGTGTCTACCTCTGTTTACCACCTCTGGCACCTAACTTCCCTACTTCCTCCCTATTCACCTCTATCTAGGTATTGTTGCTTGTTGAACTGTTTATCCTACTAGGTTACTGTGGTGCAATCTGTTTACCCTGTTCAAATTAGTATCGCTGCCTGTAACTGATTTTTCCACTACCCTGTGTTAATCTGTTGTTGTACAGCTAGTTATCTGCTTTCATCGGGCTTGCAACTGTACATTGTTCAGTTACTTGTCTGTACCATTGCTTATTATGCTATGTATGTTTCCGTTGGGACTTGTGTAATCCCCCTACAAATGTGGGTTCCCGAAAAGTCTTCCTTGAGCTTCCTAAATGCTCACTGTCAGGCTGGTGTTCTGCATTTTAGCAGTTTAAATGTATTGCCAGAGAGTGCCTGTATAGCCTCTGTGTACTGTCTCTTTAAGAGCTGCCTGGATTGCAGTCATAATTAATCTGAGAGGGAGCTCTGTTAGAAGATGTACTTGTTTGCTGATCATTTGTTAGAGTAGTGATAATATTGCAGTTTGTTCTAACCTGCCTTCTTTGCAGCATGGACAGTTCTGTTTGTTTAAATCATCTTGGTCCTGGACTGTCAGAATGGGCCAATCAGTACATTTGGGGCTTTAAAATAGAGCCTGCCTACAGGGGCTTGGTGGGGCCAAAACTTGTAGGAATTGTAGTTTGGGGCTTTTGGCACCTAAAATAACCTGGAGGGGGAGCCCTTGTTGTGACTGACAGACAGATCAGCCAACCGAACCTTTTGGATCTTGGGGAAAGTCCCACACTGCTTGCAGTTTCAGTTAGATCTGAGTTGGGAAGTGAAGAAGTAGCAGCTCGAGATAGTTCAAGCAGCAATCCATAGTGGATTCGCGCAGGAGAACTGTGGAAAGGCCTGAGTTTGGCCTGCATGCCTGCCTGCTGTCCCTGAGAGGGAACTTGTGCTTTTTTCGGACTGAATCCGAATTTGGAGAGCGAATTAAGCCACTGAATTGTGACCAGGCTTTAACCTGAAGAAGACCGAAGATTTGCTGAATGTGATCGGCCTGTCAAGACTTCTAGCTACCTCTGAATTCCCGGATTGTGCAGAGACTCTGTAATTGCGACCGGAGAGCCATTTGCCTGGTACAGCAGAATTTCCTTACATGTGAATGTGCTGTGTGCTTATAGTGGGTCATGATTTGGTTCCCCACTGTGTCTGAACTGTGTTTTGCTTGCTGGAGGCTGTATCCAGCTCCACGGACTGAATCCATATCCATTTCCTTTTGCCTGGGCCCTGCTACTCTGGCCCAGCTAGAATACCTGCTATGCAGAGAAAGTCATTGACGAGAGACCGGTCTGGGGATAAGCCCCCTGCTCAATGCCTTGAACAGGAACAACGCCTCGGTGATTCGTGTGGGCCCTGCTTCTCCGGGCTCTCCAGCTCAACAGCCTGCAGTCTCGATTTCGTCCTGCCTGTGTCCAGTATTGGGTATCATGAGTAAACATCAGGGTAGCTCCCTGCAACAACAGCTAAATCTAAAAGTGTTGTCATCTGATTGTCTTGTTGCCTTTTCTTTCATGAACTGAGCTCTCCGGCTCTGGATTACAAATAGTGTGTGTTGTGCATGTTGCTTTCTTCCATCACAGGGCCCCAACCAGCTGTGACATTCCTGGCTAGCCCACCGTTTTCCTACCTGGGTACCCAGAGTGTGTGACTGTGTAGGGACTCTGAACTGCATGCATAAC
Source organism: Neoceratodus forsteri (assembly GCA_016271365.2). NCBI lineage: Eukaryota > Metazoa > Chordata > Ceratodontiformes > Ceratodontidae > Neoceratodus > Neoceratodus forsteri. The sequence goes on from CM028137.1 coordinate 365,297,763, forward strand.
TGTCTGATTAATATAGCTTTTAAGCAAATCAACCTGATTACGCCCCTCCCTTGTTCAAGTCCCCTGAATAAATCAGATTTAACTTTGTTTGCATTTAACCTGACTGTGGTTCCAGTTTGTGCCAAAAGTATTGTACCGTTGCTGTTTGCTGTGCTTAACCTTGTTTTACAGGGGGTCCCCAGAGTCAAGCTAGAGGAACTAGCCCTGGTGGTAAGTGCAAACACTATGGGTTATTGCCTGGTGAATAAGGGTCATTGTGAAAGTAATTATTGTATATTGTTCAGGACAATAGAAGGGAAAGAGGGGGGTTACCGTGTCCCGGAGGGCTGTGCCCAGGTTAGCTTGACCACTAACAACCCTGACCTCCAGGTGGAGGCACCCGTTTCATTACCCAGGCCCCTTAATCTGCTACTAGCCAAGCAGGCAGGGGTAGTAGCCCTTGGGATAGCGCCACCTAGGGGTTACGCTTGCGTCTGTACAGCTTGTAATTTGCTACTCTTATTGGATTGTAAGTTATTGTAACTGTTTGATTCTGTGCCATTGTTTGTGGCCTGGGTCGTGCCTGAAAACGGTCCTTGGATCAGCAGAGCGCACTTACCCGGTAAACAAACAAATAAATAAATGTCCCCTTGTTCTTGTGGATTTTTTTTCCTGAAAAATACTTCCTTCCTTCCTTACTGTACCTTATGTACTACCATGAGGCAGTTAAAGGTTTCTATCATATCTCCCCCTTTCTCTCTTCCAGGGTGTACATATGGAGTTATTTCAGTCTTTACTCATAAGGCTTGTGATGCAGACCCCACATTCTTTTAGCTGCTCTCATCTGGACTGTCTCTACTTTTTCTATATCCTTTCATAGATGTGGCCTCCAGAACGGTACACAGTATTCTAAGTGAGGTCTTAACAGTGATCTATACAATGGTATCACCACCTCCCTCCTTCTTCTGGTGATACCTCTTGCTATGCACCCCAGCATCCCCCTAGCCCTTCTAACTGCTTTGTCACAGTGCCTGGCCATGTTTAGGTCATCAGAGATTATTACTCCCAGGTCTCTGTCCTGCTTGGTGATCATTAGCAACACTCCACCCATTCTGCACTCTTCCCCTGCAGTTCTGTGGCCAAAATGCATTATTTTTCACTTGTTCATATTAAAACCCAGCTGCTATACTCGTGACCACTCAAGTGTTCTCAGGTCTCTGCTCATCCTTTCCACCCCGGAGTATCTACTGTATTGCAGATTTTGGCGTCATCCCCAAATAGGCAGACCTTCCCCTCCAGATCCTGTGCATTGCCACTTGTACATAAGCAGGGCTGTCGCAGTGCAAAGCTGAGCTAGAGCTCTGAGGCAGCAGTTTTTGCAAGGATTTGCACTGGACCCAGCAATGAATTTTTGCAACTCATTGAGAAATGCAAGACCATCTGAGTGGTATAATAGGCCATGAGGACTATTTTGTGTATCAACACTGCAAACAATCCCAAAACAACAAACCTGCATTCGCTATATGTAGTTACTATGACAACCTCATGTTTTGTTTTTTTTTTCTGGGGGGGTAGTGGGGGGTAGCAGGATAAGATCTTGTGGAGTGCCCCTCCTCGGCAACAAAAATCATATTGTATTCTGATGCAGGTTTTTACCCAGACTGGTGGTGCCTCTGTGTGTGCAGTTTTGGGAACAATGGGTGAAATTAATTAACAAGATCTTCAAAGACTGATGAACTGGAGTCTCCCTGGCAGCGGCCCACGATTGTTAGGGGGCTCCCAGCAATTCTTAGGATTAAGGCAGCCTAAATCCAAGGATTAATATGGTATCTACAGTCATACAAGTTTAGGAAATTAAGAAGGCCATTGCTCCATCTAGTTCTTTCTCCCCACCTACTCGGTGGAAATACCCAGTCACCCCTTATTCTTCAAGGTACTCGTCAGATCTAAGTTTGAAGTAATCCACTGCCTGACCAAATGCAGCATCCCATTTGAGTGGTGATCCTGCCTGTTTAGAGTGGGGTCCTGCTTCAACTCAGTTTTATTGCTGGATAGATTGGAGCACTGGGAGGTCAATGGACTTGCTCAAGGTCATGCAGTGAGTAAAAAGCTTGGTTGGGATTTGAACCCGTTATCACTTGTTTCCTAAGACTTTGCTTTACGCACCGGATCACACTAAGTTAATATGCTGTTCTGGAGCATCATGGGTCAGTATTGATTTTGACTTTAAAATGAAACTGGGTAATGCAGGATTATACCCTCCCAGTGAACAGTGGGGAGAGGATTTGGGGTGTTTAATATGAACGCTAATCAGACCTAGGGTTTAGAAATAGTAAAGAGGTATTACTCATCCAATTTTGCATGGAACAGCATTTCTTTTTCTCTCTCTCTCTCTCTCTCTATCTCTATATCTCTCTCTCTCGCTTCCTTTGTGAGACAGGGCAGGTTCAATATTTTACAAGGAGAGAGTATTATCTAAATATTTATGCAGCATGTAACCTGCCACTATTTCAGAGGTACATTAAAATGCCACCTCATGCTCAAATGACCTTCCGTGCTCTCTGGAAAAGTGTCAGGACTGTACTGTTGGGCCCTTGTCTGGAAAGGTGCTACCGTTTTCTCAGCTGTTACTCAAGTAACCTTTGCCAGCCCTGCTTCCGAGAGAACAGGAGGGCATTTGTTCAACAGTAGCTCTAAGCTCCTCATTGCGGCTGATTCTGAAAATTACTGCATGTCGGCATTAACATAGTTGAGGTGAAGCAAGTTCCTTGAACATTGCAAAAGGTCTGATCTGATTAATCCAGCAAGAAAATAAGTTTCCTTTTCTTCCCCTCGTGAAACTGCCCTGTTTTAATAACTTTGGTGTTGGGGGAGGTTTTGGTGTTAGAGAAGCAACTTGCATGCAACGCACTGAGGCATCTGCTATGTCTATATGCCAAGCAGTTTCCTAATGGAAATGGTTTTCCTCTTTCATGAAACAAAAAAGAGAACAAGTTGGTTTCATTTTTCTTAATTCAGCAGCACCTGGGACTGTTAAAGAACACAGTCTTAAAAGAACATTATTTATTTTTAAAATTAGCCAGGAGTTACATTTCAGTTTTGACATCTGCTTGCTTTTTTTTTTTTGAGAAGTTTGTCTGACTGGCAGTACAGTAGGATGTGTGTACAACAGAACAGCACCTTACCTGGAGGCTGCCTTATCACGCTTCCCTTCATTATACTTCTTCAGCAGTGTGACCTCATTGATTGTGCCATCAGCGCTAGCCAATCAGGTAGCAGGTGTAGCAGTTTGTTTTTAATTAAAGGGGGACATTATGTACAGTGGCTCATGTAGTGTGAAAGCTCATAAAAGACTCTTTTTAATGAGGTATTGGTTTCATCTGTCACTGGAAGCACTCCAGAGATATAGTTGACTAAGTCTGCCATATGTTGATACTGCAGTGCCACCATTTTATGGAACCTTATGATGTCATGAGTAGCAAGCTGTACTTGACTGCATTTAGTTAGACACAGCTTGTTCCAGACACCAGATTAAACATCTCTGTTCAACACCGGACCCCAGGTCAGACATAGAAACATAGACAATGATGGCAGAAAAGACCAATGGTCCATCCAGTCTGCCCGTGGCACCCTATCTAACCTCAGGGCCTAGTGTCCATCTAGGGTCCACATCTCCTGTCTGTTTTATCTTGTTGACACCCATCAGTATGCAGAAAACTGAGATCATATCCTCTGTCAGCCACCTTTTGTCAAATGTGAACACGTTAAGAGCCACCAGCCTCTCCTCATAGCTTTTGTCCTGTATAATGCTGATTATTTCTTGGCTGACTCATTGTCATTTTGGAAGAGCCCATAACTGCATGCAGTACTCCAGGTTGGGTCTCACCAGGGCCTTGTAAAGTGGCGGGCCTATTTTCCCTGCTCTGATGGTCATCTCCCACTTTGGATGCCCTGGCTACAAGCTGCCTCTCATGTTTCAGTACCTTGCCAGTTATGACCGCTAGGTTCATTGCTTCCTCTACTACAGCAAGAAGAGCATCACACAGTGTTTAGGTCCTACCTCTCTTTCTCCTCCCCAGGTGTAGCACCTTGCCTTTGGGTACATTGAATCTGAAACTGCAGGAGTTGGACCAATTACCAGGCTTGTTCAGCACCAGGTCCTCCTGAAGTTTATCCTCATCCTCAAGGGAGTCCATCATCCTGGCCAGCATAGTGTCATCAGTGAATATAAGCAGCCTGCTGGAGATACTACCTTCCAGCTCATTGGTGAAAATGTTGAACAGCAGTGGCCTCAATGCCAGTCCCTGAGAAACGCCACTGAGCACCCCTCTCTACTCAGAGTACTGACCATCAACCACAACCCTTTGCCTTTTGCCCTTATGTATGTTAGCAGTTCACTGTATGTATGTTGTTGTGCATACCAAATTGGTGTACTTTGCCCAGAAACATGTCATGTGCCACAGGGTCAAGATCTTGCTGAAGTCAAGATAAACTACATCTACATCTCAGCCGATCCACTTCCTGGGTCACCCCAAGGAAGGTGATCAAGTTGGTTTGGCATGATCTGCTTCTCATAAAGACATACTGAGAGGGAGACAGTGACCTTGGTGTCATCGGAGCACACCATTATTCTCTCCTTTATAATGGTTCCCAAGATCTTGCCCAGCATTGATGTCACACTAAGTAGCTTGCTGTTGCCTAGGTCTGAGCTTACCCACTCTTTGGAGATGGGAACCACATTGTCAATATTCCAGCCCTCTGGCAGCATACCTTTCAAAAATACACAAAATGTGGGGCTCAATTCACTCATGAGGTGACCAGCACGGTGCTAAACAGTTATCAGAAATACCGGAGCAAAACACTAGTTGAGTATAAACAACTCATTGTTGTAGCACTAACCATGTAAGCACATAGTTTTCTTTCGAGAAAATCAAAAACTGCTTACCACATCGCAGAGTTTTCTTCTCTTTTATTTAAGTGCAAAAACGTGCTATAAAATGCCAGAAAGTGCAGTATTACTTCAAAGCGGCGGCAGATAACATACAAACATTTAGAAAACAACACCGACGACACTAAACATAGTGCACAGCAGCCATACTAATGACCAGCAGTCATGCTCGACAACATGCATGTAGTGCTATGTGCCAAAAGTGCAGATCAGCTGATGTTTCGCCAGATAGGCTGCCTCAGAGCTGACTGGCCATCATTCTACAATTACATTCATACTCTACCTCATAAATATTCATTCATTGCCTTAACATGATAGGCTATTGAAACACACATATACTCTAGCTCATAAATATTTATGCATTGTTTTAACATGATGGGCTCCTAAAACACACATATACATAAGACTATCACGATACTAAAAATAATTCCTAAAAATGCATAAATTAATCTATCTGAAGCTAGCAGTTAACTTTACAAATTTCCATCCCACATCCATAAAAAAACATTTTTTCACAGTAATTTCACAATTTATAAATAACTAGCAAGGGGTATCTCTTCATTTAAACCTCTTGGTTGTGAAGTGTCTAAAGAATGAATCCAATAACATTCACGCTGCAGAAGCTTATTCACCAGATTTCCTCCTCTCACCCCAAGTTCTAATTTTTCAATACCAGAGAAACGTAAGCTCGCAGGTGAACCATGTTTCATCATCTTATAATGCCTGGCCATTGCGTTTGTTTATGGCCCTGTTCTAATAGCAGACTCATGTTCTGTTATTCTTTCCCTTAAAGTTCTGCTAGTTTGTCCTATGTATCCTAAAATCACATGGCCATGTCAGCAAATACACAACCCCCACAGTTGAACAATTAATAAAGGGCATGATTTTAAACTTTTTCCCAGTTCTAGGATGCTTAATTTCTTCTGAATTTACTGTGTTATCACGCTGGGCACAATGCCCGCATTTATAGTTGCCCTTTGGAATACTGGGTAGCCACATTCTCTTAGATTCAACGGGTTTCTCATAAAAGCTATGTACTAATTTGTCTCGTAAATTCACACTCCTTTTGTATGAAATTCTTACAAATTCATCATCAAATCCCCACGGTATTTTGTACTATATGCCAGTGTTTTTTAATTATTTTGGCAATGGCCCCACTCTGGTTACAAAACTTGGTCACAAAAGTGATCAGTTGTTTCTCTTTTATTTTAGTCTTTTTACAGAGAAGATCTTCTCTGTTAGTTCCAGCAGCTCTGTCCAAACCATTATTAACTATTTCAGGCAGATATCCCCGATCCACAAATCGCTGGGCCATTAATTTTGAGTGTTTCTCCATTTCCTGAGTACTACTACAAAGCCTTTTTACATGCAGCATTTGTCCTACTGGTATATTATCCCACAGTGGTTTGGGATGAGCACTTGTGTAATGTAATAAGCTATTCCGAACTGTGTTTTTCCTGAACATAGTTGTGGTCAACTTTCCTCCTTCACCATAGATAGTAACATCCAAGAAATCTATTTTTAACATGTCTTTCTTCATAACAAATCTCAGATTTGGGTCAAAATTGTTTATTATACAGTAGAACACATCCAGCCCTTCCTCTGTACCAGCCCAAATCATCAGCCAATCATCAATCAAGCATTTCCAGAAGGTTGCACACTTATTAAAGAGAGAATCTGTACATAGGTAACGTTCTTCCCATAGTCCCACATATAGACTAGCCAGACTTGGTGCGAAGGTAGTCCCCATCGCTGTTCCTCAAATTTGTGTGAAAAAACTTTTTTGGGTAGATAAAATAATTAGATGTTAGCACCATGAATACCATTCTTATCAGAAACTCTGTTTTTGGTACCTCAGCGGTCTCTCTCAAGTTCAAATAATGACGCAATGCTTCTAAACCGCCTTTGTGAGGAATATTGGAGTATAAGCTCTCAATATTAAAAGTGACCAAAATCATGCTTCGTTGTTCTTGTATCTCTGCTAATACTTTTATTACATGACTTGTATCTTTCAAAAATGATTTTAATTCAGAAACACAAGGTCGCAAATAGTAATCAATTAACTGTGAAAATGGTTCCATAGATGAATCAATAGAGGACACTATAGGGCGGCCTGGTGGATTTATGGCATTCTTGTGTATCTTAGGTAACAGATAGGTACATGGTTTAACTGGATTATCTACTTTCAAAAATTCACATTCCTGTTTGATAAAATAACCGTTTACTTCCCCTTCATTAATAAATTCAAATGCTCGTTTTTTTATTCTTTCAGTCGGGTCTGTAATGCGTTCATAATATCTATCAGATAGCTGTTTATCCATCTCCTCGTCATACTTTGCTCATCCCCAAATCACAATGGCACCCCCCTTGTCCACTGGTTTAATAAACAGATCCATTTAATTTTGTAGCGTTTTTAATGCTTCATTTTCACCCCAGTTAGATTTTTATAATTAGGCATGTACTCAGACTTTTTTTATTAATTTTGCAACAACATTGTCCACCAAACTGGCAGAAGTCTTGATATTACGGTGCACATATGTGGGGGAGGGGCAAAATGTAGATTTCTTTTTGAGATCAGAAGTAACACTGTGCACAACAGCCATAGCAGGATTTGAACTTGATGAGACAAAACGATCCCCACTCTGTGAAACATTCATCTCACTAGGACCTGTCTGAGAGAAGAAGTTGTTAAGATAGAGCTGCCTGTAAAATTTAAATAAATTGATCCGTAACTGAAAGGGGTTGACAGCAACACTAGGGACAAAGGAGAGGCCTTTCTGTAACACCCTTATCTGCTCACCACTAAGGATTGCTGTGTCACATTTATGATTGATATTTGTTGTTCTTGTTGGATCTCCGAGGTGGCCCCGATTGCTGCCAGGGTCTTTCTTCCTCTGCCTCTGCCTCGTCCATTTCCCCCTCCCCCTCCTTGTCCTATGTTTGCGTATTGGTGTTGCGGGATCGATACTGCATGTGTTTGACTTAGGTTCCCTGACTGTTGACCTAAAAAAACTTGTCTGCCATTTCCACCTTGTCGAGGGACTTCACCTTCACTCTCAGGGGATGATGTAAAGTTGTTCTCAATGAGCCGATTGATATTACCTTGATATCTATATGGTTCTCTTCTTGTTTTACATTGCCAGTTATAGACTTGACGCCGTTCATAGTCTCTATCATCCCTATTATGTTTCCCTTGTTTATATTCCTTAAGTTCATCATGGAATTTTACAATTTGAGCTTCAATTTTGTGTAATAGCTATGTGTATTCTGTGTTTGGCACATAAATCTTAATGTTTGCCTCAATCTGAGTCATTTCTTTCTGAACGCTATCAGTGTCTCTCCTGGCTTTCTTTATGAGGCTTAAAATTAAATCACTCGATGCCTTGTTTAATATTCTCTCCCAATCTTGCATTAACTCTTGATCATCTAACCCATATGCTGGTGGTACTTGTATTCGTAAGCCTCTAGGGATTTTTCATTCACGCTAGTAATGTGATAAGGAGAAAGCGTGCATCTGATAGCGTACCAGTTTTTTTCTAAGGTTTTCTAGTAACATACCATCTGGTTTCGCTTGGGCAGTACTTGTACCTGCTTGTGGGGCAAACAATTTTTCACATGCTGCCTGGTCAAAGACTATCTACATTCCTTCGGTTTCACTAAAAGTCAACTGATCGGTTGTCAGCACCAGCAGCCAGTCATAGTTACTGCGTTCCGCGGACCACTGTACTCGAATTCAGTTAAATATGTTTTTTGGTACTAAAAAGAAAGCTGAACTCAGGAACCTAGTTATTTTTTTTTTAAACAAGGGCTAAAATGTACTTTAATTGGGCTTCGACAGTGGAGCCGTGATACTGAGTATGCCCATATACATAGAAACATAGAAACATAGAATTTGACGGCAGATCAGGACCGCTTGGCCCACCCAGTCTGCCCATTTCCCTACCTACTGGATAAGCTGCAGATCCTAGTTAACCAGCAGCCTACTTCTTTCTACCCCACCCCCCAGGCTTTATGACTATCCCATGCATGCTAGAATTCCACCACTGATTTTGACTCCACAACCTCCTCCGGAAGGCCATTCCATGCATCCACAACCCTCTCTGTGAAAAAATACTTCCTTAAATTACCTCTGAGCCGCCCCCCCCTCTATCTTCAAATTGTGCCCTCTTGTTCTTGCACACCTCTTTTTTTGAAAGATGCTACCCTCTTGGACTTTGTTGATTCCCTTGAGGTACTTGAAAGTTTCTATCATGTCCCCCCTCTCCCTCCCTGCATATGCCCAGTGTCATGGCTTCACTTTTGGAGCATGATTAAAGTACTTTTTAGCCCTCATTTAAAAAAAAGTAACTAGTTCTCAGAGTTCAGCTTTCTTTGTCATACATAAAAAAATAGTTTAGCTGAACTTGGGTATAAACTTTTTTTTGTGATGTAAGCAGAGAGAGGTGCCCACCCCTGCTACCGCTTCTTTCTCCCCATCCCCTATAGGTGGCTGCCCACTAACCGACCCTTTCCCATCTTTATATATGTATATGTAAGTGGAGCAGGGTGCCCACCCCCGCTGCCGCTTCTTTCTCCCTGTCCCCCTGCAAGTGGCTCGCCCGCCCAGTCGCCCTTCCCATTTTTGCACAAATATATCATTAATACAAACATACGAACATACGAAATTTGCCAGCAGATAAAGGCCTAGAGGTCTATCAAGTCTGCTCGAAGGTGCAGCTAGCACCTCTTATTCTGCAGCTGCCCCTCCCTTCCACCCTTCCCCTTCATTAACCCTCCCCCTTGTCCTGTCCCATCCTCGTTTGAAGCAGTCCACTGTTCTACTGCATACCACTTCAGCAGGTAACACATTCCACCCAGCCACCACCCTCTCTGTAAAAATGTGTCTCCTCATCTCCCTCCTGAAACTTCCTCGCTCCAGTCTCATATCATGGCCCCTGGTGGCCCTCCCCTCCCTTACTTTGAACAGCCCCTCTGTACCTGTCTTGTTTATTCCTTTCATGTATTTAAAGGTTTCAATCATGTCACCCTTGTCTCTCCTCTCCTCCAGTGAGTACATGTTCAACTCCTTCAACTTCCTCCTATGATAAGTCCCCAGCCCCTTGATCATCTTTGTCGCTCTGCGCTCATGCACCCTCCAGTAACTTAATGTCCCTCTTCAATCAGGACGCCAGTACTGCGCCAGTACTCCAGCTGTGGTCTAACTAATGACCTATATAGTGGCAGAATCACCTCCTCCTCCTCGAGGATATACCTTACCAATACAACCCAGCATTCCGCTGGCCCTGCAGCTGCCTTCCTACATTGTGCCGAGTTGTTCATTGACCCTGTAAGAGCACACCCAGATCCTTCTCCTCTCTGTCTGGGCTAGCTGCACTTCCTAGCTGGTAACTCCTCCTTGGGTTCTTCATCCCAAAATGCAGCACCTTGCACTTTTGGCATTAAAGCCAGTTACCAGGTGTCTGACCAGGTTTCAAGCTTTGCCAGATCATCCTGCAACCCCTGCCATCCCCTAGGTCATCCACCACCGCCTACCTTGGTATCATCAGCAAACAGACTGATCTTGCTCTTGATGTCCCATGATATGTCTGCAATGAATATCCCAAACAACACTAGTCCCAACACCGAGCCCTGTGGAACACCACTGTCACTGCCCTTGGGTGTGAGAGCTCCCCACCACCACCACCCTCTGTTGCCTTCCTGCAGCCAGTTTCCTACCCATCTCACCAGCTTTGCACCTGCCCTGTTCCTACTAACTTCCTTCCCAGCCTTCCATGTTGCACTGAGTCGAATGCCTTACTGAAGTCCAGATACAGGACATCCACTGCATGGCCTCTGTCCAGTTGCCTAGTTACCCAGTCATAGAACTCGACCAGGTTGGTTTGGCAGGATCTGCCCGCGTGTAAACCATGCTGTCTGCTGTCCTGTAGTCCTTTGGCCTCTGGGAAGGGCCACCAGCCTCTCCTTCAGGATAGTCTCCATTAGCTTACCCACGATGGATGTGAGGCTCACTGGTCTGTAGTTTCCTGGTTCATCCTTGGGGCCACTCTTGTGGAGGAGCACCACATGAGCCATCCTCCAGTCCTAAGGTACACACCCCGAATGTAGTGAGGCATTAAATAGGTCTGCCAAAGGTCCTGCAAGGACCTCTGCCAGCTCCTTCAGTACCCTGGGGTGGATGCCATCTGGGCCTGGCGCCTTGTCCACCCTCAGTGCCTTCAAACCCTCTTGAACTGTGCTCTCCATGATTTCCCCATCTGTCACCACTTCCCACCCTGCTTCTGCCATTTCTCCCACCTTGGGTGTCACTCCCCTCTTCTCTTTAGTAAATACTGAGCAGAAGTACTCATTTAGTGCTTCCACCTTATCGCACCCTGCTTCCACCCAACCCCCCTCCTTCCTAATCCTTACTATGTGGTCCTTACAGCTCCTTTTCTCCCTGATGTACTTAAAAAGTCCTTCTCCCCCTTCTTAATGCCTTGTGCCAGCCTGAGTTCCGTAGATGCTTTGGCTCCCCTTACTGCCCTTGTCACCTCCTTCGATTCTGTCAAGTACTCCTCCCTGTCCTCCCCCCTCCCTGTTTTCTTGTACTTCCTAAAGGCAGCTCTTTTCCTCCTTACCTTTTCCATGACCTCCTTGTTCAACCAGATCGGTTTCTTAGGCTACATTAATGTAAGAGCAAGGTGCCCAACCCACGTCTCTTAACTCCCCCGAGGTCGCGCACCACTGCTTCGTAATAAGCCCGACACTGGGGTGCCCAATCCCAGTGTCGGAATGCAGTCTGTCCCTCTTATGTTTTATATATTTTTTTAAACCCTGTAAAAAGAAAACCGTCCATCAACGTGTATTGCACCGTTGCTTCCCCCCAACCCAACCCTTCCACTCAGCACCCCCCAAAGCCCTTACTTTACCCACCGGGGGTTCAATGCCATAATCCTCTCTGGACGGCAGACATTTCTTCACTCTTCAAAGTCAGACAGCGAACTGAGGAAACAGGTATGTATTTCAATGGGGTTTTGAACTTAGAGGCATAACTTGGCCATTTTTGGGACCCCCCACCTCATGAACAATGCAAGTGACATTAGGGAAATCTGTCCTGAAAGGTGATTTCATGGTTGCTGCGCAAAATCTCCTTTCGGCAGGAGTTGAAATTTTTTTCCACCCTTGTTCATGAGATGAGTCATAAGAAGGCTATGTTGAAAATCTGGCATAAAAATATTAAAAAACAACAAAGTTAAGAGCCTACATTGAAAATTTGCGAACGCTGGCTCCTAAGTTGGTAATTTTCAGTATTTTGCCCCAGATTTTCAACATAGGCATTTCTTCACAGCACCTCATGAATGTGACAGCTGTCATTTTTCAAATCCTGGCCAAAATGTGTTTTCATGCCTGTGGCACGGAATGACGTTTCGGTGGTGTAGAATGACATTTTGGGGGAGGATCTATACATTTTCACCTACCAGGTTCATTAGGTGGGGTAATAAGAAGGCTATGCTTAAAATCTGGTGTGCACATACGGTAAAATGCCCAGGTTATGACTGAACATTAAACTGTTTCAGCGTTCACTCATAACTTCACTAATTTTCGACATTTTGACTCCAAACTTTCAACATAGCCATTTTTCCACACCATCTCATAAACCTGACGTGTCGTTTTTAAAATCCTGGACGAGATGTGATTTTGTACTCTTGGTGTGAGATGACATTTCAGCCAATTTACTGTAAATGGTACATGTCATGTCTATAAGGCAACTCTGAAAACAAGTACCTTCAAAACTTGTGATCAAAATTAAAAAACAAAACAAATTGTTTAACACACAGCAAATATCCAGCATTGACAAATGCTTGTTTTGATTCAGGATGAGTTTGTTTAGGTCCCTTTTGGGCCAGGAGGGAGACACTACTTGGCCCTTACTCCTTATTGCTTACAGTGATGGTTACCTTTGTGGCTGCTTTTAGCATCTTCTTTACCTGGTCCAGACCCTTGGACACCAGACTTCTCCATGTTTGGAAAGTCTGTCTTTCTAATGTGGTGGGTTCCAGTGTCCAAGGCCCAGCTTGTCTTCGGTGTCATCAGGGAGAAGGTTACCCAGTTGTGGCCACTGCCTCCAGCCAGTGTGTTGATGTTCTCACTGGAGATGACCCCCATCCCTGCTGCTGAGAACAAGGTCTAGGGTGACAGTAAACCTAGTTCCTTGTTGGATATGTTGTCCTAGGAAGGTAGAGAAGATACTTGATCTTAGCCCAGCCAGACTATGCCTGGGAGATTCAAGTCCCTCTGCTACGACACCACAGTCCATGAGGTCACAGTGCTGGCAAAATATGAAGAAGAACAGCTGTAGGTATGTCTGCACACCCCAGAACACAAATACAGAAACACACACACGTGCATCCCCCCCCACGTAGACTCGTATACACCCCACATGTACACCCCAGAACACAAATAAACACACACACACACATGCAATCCCCCCACACACACATACACATGCACATGCACTCCCCACAACACAAATAGAGAACCATATACATGCACCCCCCAACACACATAGGCACATGCACATGCACACCCCAAAACACAAATAGAGAAACACACATATATGCTTCTCCCCACACACAGACACAAACACATTCACACCCTAGAACACAAATAGAGAAACACACATTCACCCCCACACACAGACACATGCACACCTGAGAACACAAATAGAGAAAAAGACACACACACTGAAATGCACCATACACACGCGTGTACGAGCACACATGTGCGCGCACACACACACACACACTTCTGCACACCCCAGCACATGCAGAAACACACACGTGCACCCCACACACAAACACATGTACATCCCAGAACACAGAGAAACACACAAACACACATGCATACCCCCTCACACACACAAACACATGCACACCGCATAACACAGAGAACTCTACAGACATGCACCCCATTCAGATGCCAGAACACAAATAAACACATACACATGTACTCCTTCACACAAACAGACACATGCACACCCAGTACAGAAATAGAGAAACGCATACACACACACACACACACACACACAGCAGCACACAAAGAAACATATATGCACCCCCTAACACACAGACACATGCACACCCCAGAACACAGAAAAACACACTAGACATGCAGTCTCCACACTCAAGCACATGCACACCCCAAAAGACAGGGAAACACACACACAAATGCACCCCTCATGCACACAGACACATGGACACCCCAGAACACAAACAGAGTAACACACAAACATGCACCATCCACCACATAGACACAAACACATGCACACCCCAGAACACAAAGAAACACACACACATGTACCCTCACACCCAGACACATGCACTCCCCGTAACACAAATAGAGAAACACATGCATGCACCTCCCACACAGAGTACATATAGACACAGGCACATCCCAGAACACAAATGGAGAAATACACACATGCATCCACCTACACACAGACACAACTGTATCATGATCTCAGATGTTCTACTGTACAGCGGCTGGCCATGGAGGAGGATGGGTTACATTGGTCGCCTCCTCATGCTTGTGGACTTGCTTAAATTTAAGAAACGTGGGTGCTAGGAGGGTGAAACTTGGGTGCTGCTGCCAGGGTGTGTGTGATGGAAGGTTGATTTGTTTAACTAAATGGCAAGAGGAGATGGTGGATGGCCATGGAGACAGGCCGTTGTACTGCTCGTCCATCATGGCAGTTTTTTTCTATTACTATTGAAATTGTAGGTACTGGTGGGAGGAGGGTGGGAGTGGGGTTGTTGCTGAGGGTGGGGGGACAGGGGAATGTTCTTATTATGATTGCACTGGGGAGGACAGTGGGAGCTGTATTTATCTTTTGTTTGTTTTTTTACTATTTCCCGAATAAGAATAAGCATGAATAGTGCCACTATTATTCAAATCTGAATAACGAATAGTGCAATATTCATGGTATTCAGGAAATGCTGTTAATTAATTGCACAGCACTAAAACAGATGCACACCTCAGAACACAGAAAAGCACCCACACATGCACTCCACACACACATATACACAGATATATGCACATCCCAGAACACGAACATTAACACACACACACACACACACACACATATCCCCCACACAGGTACATGCACATCCCAGAACACGAATAGAGAAACACACACATGTGCACCCCCCACATACAGACACATGCACACCCCAGAACACAAATAGACACACACGTGCGCTCCCACACACAAACACATGCACACCTCAGAACACAGCTAGAGAGAGACACACACCTGCATCCCCTCCACACCCAGACACACCACAGAACACAAATAAATACACACACACATGCACCCCCCACAGAGACACAAACACATGCACACCCCATAACACAAATAGAGAAACACAAAGCCATGCACACCACACAGACACAAAAGCATGCACATCCCAGAACACAGAGGAAAAACACACATATGCATTCCCTCACACAAACACATGCACAATGCAGAACACACATAGAAACACACACACACACACACACACACACACACACACTACCCCTACACATAGACACAATGCGCACCCCAGGACATAATTAGTGCAGTATATGCGCACATGCACCCCCACACCCAGACATATGCAAACCCCATAACACAAGTAAACACACACACATATGCACCCCACACCCAGACACACACAAACCCATAACACAAGTAAACACACACACACACATACCCCACACCCAGACACACGCAAACCCCATAACACAAGTAAACACACACATGCACCCTACACCCAGACACATGCAAACCCCATAACACAATTAAACACACACATGCACCCTCACACCCAGACACACGCAAACCCCATAACACAAGTAAACACACACACATGCACCCCATACCCAGACACATGCAAACCACATAACACAAGTAAACACATACACATGCACCCCACACCCAGACACACGCAGCCCCATAACACAAGTAAACACACACATGCACCCCACACCCAGACAGACGCAAACCCCATAACACAAGTAAACACACACACGTACCCCCCCAGACACACGCAAACTCCATAACACAAGTAAACACACACACATGCACCCCAATACCCAGACACATGCAAACCACATAACACAAGTAAACACTCACACATGCACCCCACACCCAGACACATGAAAACCACATAACACAAGTAAACACACACACATGCATCCCCACACCCAGACAAATGCAAACCTCATAACACAAGTAAACACACACACATGCACCCCACACCCAGACACTCGCAAACCCCATAACACAAGTAAAAACACACATGCACCCTCACACCCAGACACACGCAAACCCCATAACACAAGTAAACACACACACATGTACCCCCACACCCAGACACATGCAATCCCCATAACACAAGTAAACACACACACATGCACCCCCATACCCAGACACATGCAAACCACATAACACAAGTAAACACACACATGCACCTCACACCCAGACACATGCAACCCCATAGCACAAGTAAACACACACACATGCACCCCCACACCCAGACAGATGCAAACCCCATAACACAATTAAACACGCACACATGTACCCCCACACCCAGACGCATGCAAACCACATAACACAAGTAAACACACACACATGCACCCCACACCCAGACACATGCAACCCCATAATACAAGTAAACACACACACATACACCCCCACACCCAGACAGATGCAAACCCCATAACACAAGTAAACACGCACACATGTACCCCCACACTCAGACGCATGCAAACCTCATAACACAAGTAAACACACGTACATGCACCCCCACACCCAGACACACGCAAATTTCATAACACAAAGTAAACACACACACATGCACCCCCACACTTAGACACAAACAAACCATATAACACAAGTAAACACACACATGCACCCCCACAGGCTGGCCCGGTGGTGCTAAGGGTTGAGGCGCTGCAAGCCATACCTCATGCTACGCCGGTGACCCGGCTTCAGGAACGAGCTCGGTTCAGCGGGGATTGGAGGGGGAGAGGGAGGATTGAGTGTCCCAACGGATGCTCTCCTCCCTCTGGGATGGTATACCAGGGTTGCAGCACACACCTGACGTCCTGAGAGAGCTGGTGGGAACACGGGCTCCCGAAGGGCTGGCAGCTCCATCTATCAGAGTCGGGTGGGGGGACGTCTGTAGGCACTTGGGAGGGACGTGCATCAGCACGTTTCCTCTCTGGATGCTCTTCGTCCTTGCGCCGGCGTCTCAGGGGGCTGGGACAGGGGAAACCACAGAAATAAATGGAAAACACCCCTTGGTGGTCATAGATGATGACCGCTCCAGGTCATCCAAGACCACCGATTCCGAATGGACCCTGCTGTGCAGGAGGAAGTAAGAGGTGAGGCACTCTAGGGGCAGAGCCCGAGTAGGGAGCAGAGATGGTGATGAGCGGTCCAAAGGAGTGGGCACCGAGGGTAGGCAGGAGGAGATAAACAGAAATTGTAAAAAAAAAAACACACATGCATCCCCACACCCAGACACACGCAAACCCCATAACACAAGTAAACACACACATGCACCCCCACACACAGACACACACAAACCACATAACACAAGTAAACACACACATGCACCCCCTCACCCAGACACAAGCACACCTCATAACACAAGTAAACACACACACATGCACCCCCACACCCAGACATATGCAAACCCCATAACACAAGTAAACACACACACACACATGCACCCCCACACACAAAAACTTACACACCACAGAACACAGATAAACACATACACATGCTCCATCCCCACACACGGTCACATGCATACCCCGGAACACAGAGAGAGACACACACACACATGCACCCTCCACACAGATATATGCACACCCCAGAACACAAACAGAGAGACACATGTGCACCCCAAATAGACAGACACATGCACACCTCAGAACACAAATGGAGAAACACACACACACACACACAAGCACACACACTCCCCCCACACACAGACACACGCACACCCCAGAACATAAACAGTACAGTACACAGATGTGCACCCTACACCCAGACAAATGCACACCCCATAACACAAAAAGGGAAACACACACCTGCGCGCCCCACAGTGACACAGACACCGTGCATACCTGAGAATACAAACAGAGAAACACACACATGTACCACCCCTGCACAGACACACGTGCATACCCCAGAACATGAAAGAGAGACATACACACATGCACACACACACACCACACACACACATATACCCATACCAGAACACAGAGAAACACACACACATGTATCACCCCTGCACAGAGACCATGCATACCCCAAAAACACAAAACAGAGACACACACGGATGCACACACACCCACACACACATATGCCAATACCAGAACACAAATAGAGAAAAACACACACACACACATGCACTCCCCCTACACACAGACACTTGCCCACCCCAGAACACAAATAAAGGAACTCACACATGTGTGCTCCCACACACACACAGACACATGCACACCCAAAACCACAACCAGATACACACACACACACACACACACACACGAGCACCCCTCACACACGCAGACACCTGCAGACTTCCAAATATAGAGAAACGCACACCCATGCACCCTCGCCACACAGATATATGCACAGCCCAGAACACAAATAAACACACATGCATCCCCACACACAAACACATGCACATTCCAGAACACACATAAAGAAACACACACACACACACGCACTCCTCCACCACACACACACACATATGCACACCTCAGAACAGAAATAAACACACACACAAATGCACTCCCCACAGAGACATAAACATGTGCACACCCTAGAACACAAAGAGAGAAACACACAAATGCACCCCCCACTCACAGACACATGCACACGCACGAACACAGAGAAACACACAAGTGCACCTCCACACACAAAGACATGCACACCCCAGAACACAAATAAACACACACATGCACCCCCCCCACAATCAGACACATGCATACCTAAGAACACAACCAGAGAAACACACACACACACACATACACCTCCCACACATGTGCAGGCACATACACATTACAGAACACAAATGGAGAAACACGCACACATGCATTCCCCCACACAGAGACACATGCACATCCCCAGAACACAAATAAACAGATGCACCCCCAATCTGAGGCATGTACACACCCCAGAACATTAGTAGATAAACACACATAAATGCACCCCCACACTGAGGCATGTGCACACCCCAGAACACAAATAGATAAACACACACATATACATCCCCACACTGAGGCATGCGCAAACCTCAGAACATTGATAAACACATACAAATGCACCCCCACACTGAGGCATGTGCACACCCCAGAACACAAATAGATAAACACATACAAATGCACCCCCACACTGAGGCATGTGCACACCCCAGAACACAAATAGATAAACACACACAAATGCACCCCCACACTGAGGCATGTGCACACCCCAGAACATAAATAGATAAACACACACAAATGCACTCCACACTGAGGCATGTGCACACCCCAGAACATAAATAGATAAACACACACACTGAGGCATGCACACCCCAGAACATAAATAAACACACACAAATGCACCCCCACACTGAGGCATGTGCACACCCCAGAACATAAATAGATAAACACAAACAAATGCACCCCCACACTAAGGCATGTGCACACCCCAGAACACAAATAGATAAACACACACAAATGCACCCCCACACTGAGGCATGTGCACACCCCAGAACATAAATAGATAAACACACACAAATGCAACCCCACACTGAGGCATGTGCACACCCCAGAACATAAATAAACACACACAAATGCACCCCCACACTGAGGCACATGCAATCCCAGAACACAAATAGATAAACACACACAAATGCACCCCCACACTGAGGCATGTGCACACCCCAGAACACAAATAGATAAATACACACATATGCACCCCCACACTGAGGCATGCGCACACCTCAGAACATTGATAAACACATACAAATGCACCCCCACACTGAGGCATGTGCACACCCCAGAACACAAATAGATTAACACATACAAATGCACCTCCACTGAGGCATGTGCACACCCAGAACACAAATAGATAAACACACACAAATGCACCCCCACACTGAGGCATGTGCACACCCCAGAACACAAATAGATAAACACACACAAATGCACCCCCACACTGAGGCATGTGCACACCCCAGAACATAAATAGATAAACACACACAAATGCACCCCCACACTGAGGCATGTGCACACCCCAGAACATAAATAAACACACACAAATGCACCCCCACACTGAGGCATGTGCACACCCCAGAACATAAATAGATAAACACACACAAATGCACCCCCACACTGAGGCACATGCAATCCCAGAACACAAATAGATAAACACACACAAATGCACCCCCACACTGAGGCATGTGCACACCCCAGAACACAAATAGATAAACACATACAAATGCACCCCCACACTGAGGCATGTGTAGACTCCAGAACATAAATAGATAAACACGCACAAATGCACCCCCACACTGAGGCATGTGCACACCCCAGAACATTAGTAGATAAACACACAAATGCATCCCCAGACTTGAGGCATGTGCACACCCCAGAACATTAATAAACACACACAAATGCACCATCAATCTGAGGCATGTGTACAACCCAGAATACAAATAGATAAACACACACACAAATGCACCCACACACTGAGGCATGTGCACACCCCAGATCATTAATAAACACGCACAAATGCATCCCTGCACTGAGGCACATGCACACCCCAGAACACAAATAGATAAACACACACAAATGCACCCACACACTGAGGCATGTGCACACCTCAGAACATTATTAAACACACACAAATGCATCCCCGCACTGAGGCACATGCACACCCCAGAACACAAATAGATAAACACACACAACTGCACCCCCACACAGCGGCACATGCACACCCCAGAACACAAATAGATAAATACACACAAATACACCCCCAATCTGAGGCATGTGCACACCCCAGAACACAAATAGATAAACACACACAACTGCACCCCCACACAGAGGCACATGCACACCCCAGAACACAAATAGATAAACACACACAAATACACCCCCAATCTGAGGCATGTGCACACCCCAGAACACAAATAGATAAACACACACAAATGCACCCCTACACTGCGGCATGTGCACACCTCAGAACATTGAGAAGCACATACAAATGCACCCCCACACTGAGGCATGTGCACATCCCAGAACACAAATAGATAAACACACACAAATGGACCCCTACACTGAGGCATGTGCACACTCCAGAACATAAATAAACACACACAAATGCATCCCCGCACTGAGGCACATGCACACCCCAGAACACAAATAGATAAACACACACAACTGCACCCCCACACAGAGGCACATGCACACCCCAGAACACAAACACACACAAATACACCCCCAATATGAGGCATGTGCACACCCCAGAACACAAATAGATAAACACACACAAATGCACCCCCACACTGAGGCATGTGCACACCCCAGAACACAAATAGATAAACACAAACAAATGCACCCCAACACTGAGGCATGTTCACACCCCAGAACATAAATAGATAAATGCACACAAATGCACCCACACACTGAGGCATGTGCACACCCCAGAATATTAATAAACACACACAAATGCATCCCCGCACTGAGGCACATGCACACCCCAGAACACAAATAGATAAACACACACAACTGCACCCCCATACAGAGGCACATGCACACCCCAGAACACAAATAAACACACACAAATACACCCCCAATCTGAGGCATGTGCACACCCCAGAACACAAATAGATAAACACACACAAATGCACCCCCACACTGAGGCATGTTCACACCCCAGAACATAAATAGATAAACGCACACAAGTGCACCCCACACTGAGGCATGTGCACACCCCAAAACATAAACAGAAACACACACAAATGCACCCCCACACTGAGGCATGTGCCTACCCCAGAACACAGAGACACACACACAAATGCACCCCCCACACAGACATATGCACACCCCAGAACACAAATAGGGAGACACACATGTGCACCCCTAACAGACAGACATGGAGAAACACACACACACTCTCTCTCTCTCTACCCCCACACCCAGACAAATGCACACCCGATAACACAAATAGAAAAACACATATAAATCATCCTCCCCACAGAGACACAAACACCATGCATACCTGAGAACACAAATAGAGGACACACACACACACACACACACACACACACACACACACACACACACGTACCACCCCTGCATAGAGACCATGCATACCACAGAACACAAAGAGAGACATACACACATGCACACACACCCCACACACACATATGCCCATACCAGAACACAAGTAGAGAAACACACATGCACTCCCCCACACACAGACACAAACACCTGCAAACCCTGGAACACAAATAGAGAAACACACACATGTATCCCCCACACACAGACGCAAACACATGCAAACCCCAGAACACAAATAGAGAGACACACACACACACACACACACACACACGCACTCCCCCCATACGCAGACACATGCACACCCCAGAACACAAATAATGAAACACACACACATGTGCGCCCCACTCATAGACACATGCTCACCCAAAAACACAACCAGAGAAACACACATGCACACACACATGAATCCCCCCCACTACACACACACACACACACACACACACACACAGGCAGACACATGCACACCACTGAATACAGAGAAACACACACCCAGTTACCCTCTCCACACAGACACATGCACACCCCAGAACAGAAATAAACACACACATGCAATCCCCCAGAGACACAAACACATGCACACATCAGAACACAAATACACACATGTGCCACCCCTGCACACAGACACAATCACATGCACAGCTCAGAACACAAATAGAAAAACATACACACATGCACCACTCATGCACACAGACAATTGCACACCCTAGAACACAGAGAAAGACGCATGTGCACCCCCACACACAAACACATTCACATCCCAGAACACAAATAAACACACACACACACATATGCACCCCCCACGCAGACATATGCACACCCCAGAACACAAATAGGGAGACACACATGTGCACCCCTAACAGACAGACATGGAGAAACACACACACACACTCTCTCTCTCTCTCTACCCCCACACCCAGACAAATGCACACCCGATAACACAAATAGAAAAACACATATACAAGCATCCTCCCCACAGAGACACAAACACCATGCATACCTGAGAACACAAATAGAGGAACACACACACACACACACATGTACCACCCCTGCACAGAGACCATGCATACCACAGAACACAAAAGAGAGACATACACACATGCACACACACCCCACACACATGCCCATACCAGAACACAAGTAGAGAAACACACATGCACTCCCCCACACACAGACACAAACACATGCAAACCCTGGAACACAAATAGAGAAACACACACATGTATCCCCCACACACAGACACAAACACATGCAAACCCCAGAACACAAATAGAGAAACACACACACACACACACACACACACACACACACTCCCCATACACAGACACATGCACACCCCAGAACACAAATAATGAAACACACACACATGTGCGCCCCACACATAGACACATGCACACCCAAAAACACAACCAGAGAAACACACGCACACACACACATGAATCCCCCCACTACACACACACACACACACACACAGGCAGACACATGCACACCACTGAATACAGAGAAACGCACACCCAGTTACCCTCTCCACACAGACACATGCACACCTCAGAACAGAAATAAACACACACATGCAATCCCCCAGAGACACAGACACATGCACACATCAGAACACAAATACACACATGTGCCACCCCCGCACACAGACACAAACACATGCACAGCTCAGAACACAGATAGAAAAACATACACACATGCACCACTCATGCACACAGACACATGCACACCCTAGAACACAAACAGAGAAAGACGCATGTGCACCCCCACACACAAACACATTCACATCCCAGAACACAAATAAACACACACACACACACACACACATGCACCCCCCACACAGAACCACACGGCCACCCAAGAACACAACCACACACACACACACACACACACACACACCAAACACACACATACATTCCCCCTACACACAGACACATGCACACCCTAGAACACCCATAAACACACACACACATATGCAGTCCCCCACAGAGACACAAACACATGCACATCCCAGAACACCAATAGAGAAACACACACACATGCAAACCCCCTGCACACAGATACATGCACACCCCAGAACACAGAGACACACACGTGCACTCCCTCACACGAACACATGCATGCCCCAGAACACACATAGAAAAATACACACATGTATTCTTCCACACACAGAGACACATACACAAGCCAGAACACAGAGAAACATACACATGCACCCCTACACACAAACACATGCTTACCCCAGAAAACAGAGAAACACACACACACACGTATCCCCCCACACAAAGGCACATGCACACCCCAGTACACAAATATATGGAAACATAGAGACACATGCACCCCAACCCTGACTCATGAACACCCCAGCAAAGAAATAGAGAAACACACACATATGCACCACGAAACAGGCACATGTACACCTCAGAACATAAATAGAGAAACGGACATAACTGCACCTTCCACACCCAGACACATTCTCTTCCCATAACACAAACAGAGAAACACACACACATACACACACACATATCCCCACACACAAACACATGTACGCCCCAGAAAAATAAAAACACATACATTCACCCCCACAGACAGGCACACCTCAGAGCACAAATAGAGAAACACATACACATGCGCCCCCCTACACAGACACAGGCACATCCCCAAACAGGAATAGAGAAGTACACACCTGCATCCCCCCACACTCAGACACAACCATATCATGATCTCAGTTGTTTTACTATGCAAGAATGTGCTGGAGCACTATTCACAGGAAGGCGGCCAACTATGGGGGGGGGGTTACATTGGTCACCTTCTTGTGCATGTGGACTTGTTTAAATTTAAGAAATGTGGGCACCGCAGGCAGAGGGTGGTACTTGTGTGCTGCTGCCAGGGTGGGGGATGGAGGGATGATTTGTTTAACTAAATAAATTACAAGAGGAGACAGCGACTGACTGTGGAGGCGGGCAGGTTGTGCGCGTCACCCATCATGGGAGTTTTTCTATTACTATTGAAATTATGGGTGCTGGGGGCAGGGTGATATTGGCCTCATTGCAGAGAGTGTGGAAAAGGGGGTGTTTTTACCATGAGCAGGCTCAGGAGGCAGGTGGGGGGCTGTTTTTTCTTTTTGTTTTCCTTCTGTTTCCCGAATAGGAATAGGCATGAACAGTGCCACTATTAGTTATTCAGATCTGATTATACAATGGCACATTAAAATGTTGAAACGTGATTGGCTGACTGTGTCTTTTATCCGTGAGTAAATTCCAGCATAACTCACGGAAAAAGATGCAGTCAGCTGCATCTGAAACAAAAATCAGTCCGACCCCCCAAAAACAAAAACATTGCAGCCACCATGTTGGATCCCCACTAAAAGCGGGACTTTCAAAAAAGCACGGCAGTAGTTACCTGGTAGACCCCAACAGTCCCAAAAGCACTTAATATGGCACAGAGCAGAAAACTAAGACACATGCACACCTCAGAACACAAACAGAGAAACATACACACATGCACACCTCAGAACACAAACAGAGAAACATACACACATGCACCCCACACTCAGACACAAACACGTGCACACCCCAGAACACAAGTAGAGAAACACACACACATGCAGCACTCCTGCATATAGACACATGCACACCCCAGAACACAAACAGTAACACATTCACACCCCAACACACAGACACATACGCACCTCAGAACTCAAATAAATGCACACAAATGCACTCCCCCCACACACACAGATACATGCAAACCCCAGAACATAAAAAAACACACCCACACATGTGCACCCCCACACACAAACACATACACATCCAGGAACACAGAGAAACACACACACATGCATACCCACGCACAGACACATGTACACCCCAAAACACAAATAGAGAAACACACACTTGCACCCCCCGCACATGGAAGCATATACAAGCACACCCCAAAACACAGAGAAATGCATACACACACACACAGTACCCCTGCACACAGACACATGCACACCCCAAAACACAAATAGACTCACACATGTGCACCCCCACACAAACTCATGCACACCCCAGAACACAAAAAAAGAAACTCGCATGTGTGCACCCCCCACACACAGACACATGCACACCCAAGAACGCAACCAGAGAAAAACACACACATGCACCCCCCCACACACACAAACACATGCAGAGACATGCACACCTCAGAACTCAGAGAAACACACACCCATGCACCCCCTACACAGACACATGCACACCCTGGAACACAAATAGAGAAACACACACATGCACCTCACAAAGAGACACATACACACCCCAGGACACAAACAGAGACACACACATACATACACACACACACACCAGAACACAAACAGAGAAACACACACATATGTACCTCCCCCACACAGAAACATACACACCCCAGTACACAGAGAAACCACACACATCCACCCCCCCACACAAGACGCAAACACTTGCACACCCCAGAACACAGAGAAACACACACACACACACACCTAGAACACAGAGAAACACGCACATATGCACCTCCACACACACACACACACACACACTGACACATACACACCCCAGAACACAGAGAAACCAAACACATCCACCCCCCCACACACAGACGCAAACACTTGCATACTCCAGAACACAGAGAAACACACACATGCATGCACGCACCCCGCACAGACAGATGCACACACCAGAACACAAATAAAACACACACACACACACACATATGCATCCCTCCACACACCCATACACAGACACATGCACACTTCAGAACACAAATAAACACACACATGCACCCCCCACACAGACACATGTACATCCCAGAACACAACTACAGAAACACACAAAGGAAACCCCCCCCCCACACACACACACAGACACATGCACACCGCTGAACACAAGCAGAGAAACACACATCCATGCACTCACCAACACACACAGACACAAGAGACACATGCATGCCCTGAACACAGACACACACACACACACACACACACACACAGCACGCGCGCTCCCAAACACATACAGAGACTGACACACAAACACATGCATACAGACACATGTAACTTTTCAGGCATCAGTGGAAGGCGTGGTAGTGGTTCCAGTAGCACTGATCACTGGGGAGCTTGAGCAGCTGTTTTGAGGGCATGCACATCTCCAGTTTGCCTTCTGCCGGTTGATGAAACTGGCTGGCAACATGTCTCGGGGGGCTTTTACACCCCCTTTATCCTCTGCACCCGTGGACGAAACCATGACGCACCAGCTGGAGATCCATTTCCTTGGGACCTGCGGGCCTCCAACTCTTCTTACATTAGGGAATGAAAGAGTAGGGAATTTCATGAAGACGTGGGTATGGGGACTCAGTAATTCTGCGGAAGCAAAGCAATTAATCCTTTGCTTTGGAGCCATCATAGCTGGGAAATTTATCTTCCAAAAGTCAATAGCAGAACAGTTTGTTTCCAGCTACTAGCTCTTGCTTGTATCAGCACAATGAGACTGGTTTTAATTAGAACAGGAAATGTTTGTGAATCCCCGCTCCACCGCTGTTGTCCCAGGCTGCCAGAGCTAACCAGCTAACCTCCGATAGGACTAATGAACAGTGTGTGCCTTGCTCTGAGTGGGGTGCATGAAAGTGCAGAGCATGTATTTCGTGCTCACAAAAAAACACCATTTGTTTTCAGTTAGGGGTGGGAGTCAGTCCAAGAATCTGCAATTAATTAGGTCACTCTTCTTACCTTGTTTGGAGAGGATGCTGTTGTTCGCAGCATGCCTAGATTTAACATGGTGTTTGTCTCTCTTTGAGTTACTTACTGTATCACTGTGTGTGTGTGTGTGTGTGTGTGTGTGTGTGTATGTGTACGCATATGTGTGTGTGCGTGTGTGTGTGTGTGTGATGTGGGGGAAGGGATGGTGCAGTGCCATGGGTCCCAGAGCCCATGTATGACCTCTGACATGTAGATTGAAGACACGTAATGAGCCTGTGCACCCCTGCTGCAGGGAAGAATCTGCCCATTGCAGACATCATTTATTTGTATGCAGTTTTTGGTGGCTGTTGATATGAGGAGCCTTGTACGCCCCCGAAGACCGCCACCCTTCACTACAACTTTGTGTAGATCCACAGGCCTTTGAGACCCTACTGTACAACTCAGCCTGTCCTGACAATCTAGGTAATTGACCCTGCAAATGTGAAAGAGACAACTGGTGTCTGCTTTCTCATATCATGGAAAAGCAGACTTGGAGCGCTGTGGAACTTAGTACAGCGCTCCCTCTCTATAGTGAACCTGGCTACAACATAATCCCTTTCATAGTGAACACCTATGCTGACTCCCATGTTTTCCTAAGTAGGCATAATAACACCTCATTATAGTGAACACTTAGCCATAATGAACATATCAGCTGGCTCCAGAGGTGTTCACTATAGAGAGGGACCACTGTACTTTGGGATTCATGAGGGCCACGGTTCAGTGAGTGTTAGAACCTGAGATACATGTCTGATCTGAGTTTCCAGTGTACAGTGTGGAACACCTCTATCTCCATGTGAGGCAGAGGGATTCTGAGGGATAAAATATGGGCTTCACCTCCTAATGTAGACTAAGTTTGAGTATCAATATACAATGTGGAGACAGCACCTCTAGGTGTGTGGGACAGAGTGGCTTTGCGGGCATTTCCACTGTACAGTGTAGTGCAGGTGAAACAGCCCCTTCTCTTTATGGGCCAGATGGCTTCTGAGTGTGAAGCTGGGTGGGGAACATCCCTCCCAATGTGGGACAGCTGAGAATAATAATAATAATAATAATAATTTTATTTATATAGCACCTTTCACAATATTAAGGCGCTGAACAGATCAATAAAAACATCAACACACAATACAAACCACAAACCATAAAAATGATAAAATATGTTCTAAAAGCATAATAAATTACAATCAAATTTCACACACTAAACAGTGCATTTAACTTTCAAGGAATGCCATTCTCCAGAGATAGGTTTTCAATTCCTTCTTGAAAAATCTCCACGGAGGAGCATTCCCGTAACCGGCAAGGTAGAGAATTCCAAAGAGTGGGTGCGGCATAAGAAAATGCTCTACTGCCAGAGGATTTCAAACTCACTCTTGGAATCTCTAACAACCCCATGTCGGCGGTGATCGGCTAGGGCAGTAAGACACCAGAAGGTCTTTCAGATAGGATGGACCCTGATCGTGAAGGGCTTTGAAAGTCAATAAAATGACTTTAAAGGTGATCTGCCACCGTATTGGGAGCCAGTGCAGCTCACGCAGCACCGGGGTAATGTGACAGGACCTACTTGTCCCACTCAAAACCTGGGCTGCCGCGTTCTGCACGAGCTGTAGGCGGTGGATTTCAACCCCAGAAAGCCCAAAGTAAAGGGCGTTGCAGTAGTCTGGTGCAGCATGGATTCCATGAGGAGAAAGTCTTTTGAAACCCAAATCCCCGCCCATAAGAAATTTTAAAGAACAGCACAAAGGGCTCCACAATCAAGTGTGGGGCTGGTTCCAATGTACTCTTTGTGTGCAAAACACATTTTGGTTTATTTACTGTTTAATGTAGCAGAGTAGCTTGTATTAGAGTAATTTTGCTTATCTTTAGGCTGACATCTTCTGTTACTACCAATCCCAGAATTCCCTGCAGCTGACATCAGCGCAGCAGGCAACAATGGGAAATTCAATAGCCTGCAGTGCATGTTAGAGCTTTTATAATCTCCGATCAGATGTTTCTGAGTCTGCTTGTCTCCAGAGGTTAAGTACAGTCTTCTGTGACTGTATAGCCCAGGGAGGATGGATTTATGTGATAAGGGTGAAAGCCCAATCGCGATCGGTGGCAGGGCGAGCATACATGGCCGAAAATCAGTTTCAGCGATGTACATCCCCCGTGCACAAGAAAATGGTGCTGGGGACTTAGATTTTAATTGCTCATGCGGGGGGCTATGCTCCCCCGGTGGAGGGCTTTGCGCCCCCCCACAGAGGGCGTTGCCCCCTGCACCACCCTACTAAAGGATTCTTAACTCCAGGGGGGTGCAGATTCTTGCAAATTAAAATTTTGGGCTGGGCGCAAAAAAATGTAGGCGTGCCCAGACCCGAACTTGGAACCCTTGCAGCATTAGGCTGCCACCTACCCACTACACTATGGGGCCAGCTTGGCAGTCCATGAGCCAATACTCCCTCCTTTCCATGATACTCGCCCCCCAGCGGCGTAGCCATATAGTGAAATCCTGTTGCTATGCGCCCACCTCCCCCATCCGGTTGCCCTTCCTCAGCGGTAGCCCCGTCGGCATGTGCTGGGATTAAGTCGCCATTATTGCAAGTGCTCAGTCACCGATGCCCATGTTACGGGCTACCGGGAGGAGAGCAGAACCAGCAAACAAAATATCAGAGTCTACAAAAGCTCTAACATGCACTGCAGGCTATTGAATCTCCCACTGCTACCTACTGCGCTGATGTCAGCTGCAGGGGATGCTGGGATTGGTAGTAACAGAAGGTGTAAGCCTAGAAATAAGCAAAATTACTCTGGTACAATCTACTCTGCTACGTGAAACAGTAAGTAAATGAAAAGTTTTTGCACACAAGATGCACATTGGAACCAGCCCCAAACTTCAGTGTGGGGCCCTTGATTCTGTCTGTTCCCCTTTAATAATTTTGGTGCCTCCACAGTAGAGCAGTCATAGAGCAGCAGGATTTTCCACTTCTCCCTTAGTTCCCTGCCCAACAGTAGGGTCATTGCAGCCAAACCTTTCCTTTGGCCTGGAGGGTTGGGTGAGTGGGCAGAAGTCAGGTGGCCTGGTCCTCTCTCCCTCTCTAGGAGCCAAACTCCTGTTGTCCATAATGCAGCTTGCCCTCCCTCCCTCTCTCAGGTACATTTTCAAAGCGGAATCTCAAGGCTGGTCCTGTGGCTTGGAGGGCTGAGGTGCTGAACACTTCGCCTCCTGCCATGCTGGTGACCTGGGTTCAAAATGAATGTAGGTCACATGGGGACTGGCTGGGGAGGGAGGAATGAGAGTCCCAAGGAGAGCTCTCCTTCTTCAGGGAGAGGGAGCACACATGTCCTGCTTGGCGGCTTCCACCTAGAGGAATCTGGAAGGCAGCGCAGTGGGAAGTAAGGGGAAGGGTTCCCACCTGCAGGACATAGGGGGTGCGTCTCTGTGGAGATGGAGCATGCACAGTGCATTACTGCACATGCAGTGGCCCCTGGGGAAGAAAAACATGGCATAAAAACCTGCGATTGCAGCTGGATGATGGCCAGATTCCCCACAGGCCCCATACTGGCCACTGGGCACCACCAACCAGCCTGTGGCAGAAGACAGACCGGACCATGAAGGTAAGACTCAGAGGAGCTGGGTGATGGAGCTGGGGTGACCGGTCTAGATGTGGGCAGGTCAGGCACAAAAGGAGATAAACTAATAGGAAAAAACCCTGAATCTTGCTGTCACTGGGCCAGTCTTTTGCATATTGATTTTTTTTGTACCCCAGCCCAGCCACCCTTGGTCATCAGGGATTCACTCTGTGTAGGTCTCAGCTACCACCCAGCACTCACTGCAATCTGCCTGATGCCTGTAGTGTCCCCTATGGTTCTGCCCTCTGTGATAGGGGTCTATGGGAGGACTGTCCTTCCCATAGTAGACAAAACTGAGAATGCATCCACACTCGCAAACTCCAAAAAAGTCTGCTCACACAGCGGGTTGTAGTTTAAGTTTGAGAATGGTCTTTATTTTGTGCCGAGAGAAAATCAAACAAGGCCCAGTGGTCTACTGGCCACTCACCTGGTGCTTCAGCTTGCTAAGTGGTTTCATCAGGGGGCATGGCTAGGGGAAACACATCATTGTTTAAATAGGGCTGATGTCATGAATAAACATATATGCAAATACAGTGTCATTACATACAAGAAGAAACAAGTGCACAGGCGTACCAAGAGCCATGCAGATTGGCAGGCATTTACAGCAGCTAGAAACGCGTATGTAAAAAGCATCCACACTGCCAAAGCAAACTACTATGTTTCCACACTAGAACAGGCCAAAGGGAATTCACACAAAATTTGGAAGACACTTAAATCGATTGAAGGACGGCCAAGCCCCCCCTCCATTCCAGCCAAGATTCTTACCAATGGCAGGATTGTCGAAGGTAATTCTCAAATCCTGGAAGAACTCAATTCCTATTTTGTCATGGCTGGCCTAGCCTTTGACTCCTCGCCTTATGCAGGCCAAGGGATTAACCAAGCCAACTCTAGCCTTACTCCCCACACCTCGAATTGTCCTTTCCAGTTGCGCTCACTTAACTACAAGGAAGTAGAAAACTCGCTACTTAACCTTGATACCAAGAAAAGCGCAGGGGATGATGGTCTTGAACCTTTTTTCCTAAAACTTGGTTATGCCTATATCACAGCCCCCATTCTACATATTCTCAATCTCTCCATCTCCTCTGCCACAGTTCCATCCCGTTGGGAATCTGCCCACATCCTTCCCCTATTCAAATCAGGAGACCCATGCAACCTAAATAATTACAGGCCTATCTCAATTTTGCCTATTCTCTCTAAAGTTTTTGAAAAACTGATCTACAATCAATTAAAACTTCATATCAAAACCTTCTCACTTTTAAACCCAGCTCAGTCTGGCTTCCGCCCTAAGCACAGCACTATCACAGCATTGGCTAAAGTTACCAACGACTGGATCTCTGCTATGGATACCAAAAAGGTCACTGGTGCAATCTTCCTAGATCTAAGTAAAGCTTTCGACACCGTTGACCACAACCTACTAATCAACAGCCTTTTTAAACTTGGTGCCACTCCTTCCACCGTGCAATGTTCACCAGCTACCTCGAAGGGAGGACTCAGAAAGTCAAAGCCGATGCTTCCGAAGCTTCCTTGAAGATTGCCAGGGGAGTCCCTCAAGGCTCCATCTTAGGTTCTATCCTCTTCTCCTTGTACATTAATGATCTTGACTCTCTCATATTACCAAATCCAACCTACATTTCTTTGCAGATGACACAGTATTGTGCACTTCTGGCTCTACGCTGTCTGAAGTAAAGGACGCACTGCAAGCTGACTTTGCCCAGCTGGAAACTAACCTCATTAATGCTAAGTTTCTTCTTAATGCTAAGAAAACTAAGGCTATGATTTTTTCTCTTAGCAACTCATCTACCACCACCCCAGGTTTACCGAAGGACCTTATTACTAACTCGCAAGGCGAACTCTTGGAAGTTGTCCCCAAATTTAAATATCTTGGCATTTGGCTAGATAACAAACTCTCTTTCAGTGATCACCTTGAGGACCTTTCCAGAACGCTAAAAGCTAGGTTAGGATTCTTCTTCAGAAACAAGTCCCTCTTTCCGACTGAAACCAGAATTAGGCTCGTGCAGGCCACATTTCTTCCCTTACTTGATTATGGGGACCTAATTTACAGCTCCTCTGTGATCTCAAACCTAAACAAGTTGGACATACTTTATCACCGTGCCCTGCAGTTCATTACCAATTCCCCCTACTGAGCCCACCACTGTGACCTTTACGCAGCTGTTGGCTGGACATCACTTACCACTAGACGTCTGCTTCATGCTGGTATTTGGACTCTCAAGTTACTCCTGAACAAAATGCCGAGCTACCTCACATCTCATCAGTATCTCCCACTGTGCTTATTCTCTCAGGAAATCTGACTTTGTCTTCCTTGACGAGCCTAGGACTCGCACCACCTTTGGTAAAGGTGCTATTTCATATGCTCTTCCAACAATCTGGAACCGACTCCAATCCACCCTGAAACTATCCAGTGTGGTCTCGGTTAATTTCTTCAAAGAGTTAACTGCTTCCAAATTAAAAGATAGTTGTAGATGCTTTTAAGCCTCTTCCCTGCACTTATTTCCTTATGAACATCCACCTTGAATCAGCGCTTGACAGGACATGAAACCATGCAGTTATTCTCAAAACATTCTCCTGTCCTTACCTTCTGTATCTATATCCTTTTCCCCCCTACTCTCATTAGCCCTCACCCCCACCCCTTACCACTCATTAGCTACCCTTCCATCTTATTCTACTACTTCCTCCTGTTAGTTTTAACCCCCTCCTTCTTACTTAACTACTCTCTCCTGTCTCGGTACAGTCCCCAACTTTTCTACCTACCTCTGTCTTATGCTAATAATTCCCACCCTGCACTGAAGTAATTGAGCACCTGATGATATATGAACCTTACTATACCTCTTTCTGGTATGATGTACTTACATGAATTGATGCATTTTAGTCTTATGTGTATATTGTTTCACTTTTGCTGTTAATATGTTGCCTCTTTTATGCTAAGTCTCCTGTCTGTGTACATGATTTAGGACGTCCTTGTGAATGAGCTTGCTCAATGGGGTTTTCCTGCAATAAACTTGAACTTGAACTTGAAATACAAATTTCATGGCCACCAGGACTAAGCACAAGTGCAAGTACAAAAACTCTCTCGAGCTCCAAAGCAAAACATAATATTTGTACTCTAATTGATAAGAACTGTTGATTTTACCAGAGGCAGAGCAGTGCAAACAGAGCCACCATACAGCACTAACCAAGCACTCCATAAGTATCCCTAACATTGTTTCTCTACCTATGATAATAATACATAGCACTTCTTAACAGTAAAAAATGAATCAGTGCAGGGAAAGTGAAGCAGTTACCCAAAAGCTAAAAAGCACAGATCATATTGCCAAATGGCCCTGTCTCAGTGGAGAGAAAACACTCGAGTTTGCTTTTTACCTAGATTTTAAGCTGCAGTTGGAATATAAATGAAAGACTACAGACTGGCAGAACTTGTTCTTAAACTCAGTGCTTTTTATGTTTGTTTGCACGCATGTGCAAGAAACATAATGCCACCATACGAGTTTTTGCTAGTATGGCACCCCCGCTTCCAATGCCCTCAGCGTTTTTGCAGGCGTGGCTGCACCGCACCAGTGATTGCCCCAGCTGTGTATGACAGCATTTCAGATTGCAGTGGAGTACAGTTGAAAGCAAACGACTGCTACAGTCAGTGGAGGTAACGTGTAGGCAATTTGCATACTGCCCTGCCGTCAGCAGTATGCAAATTGCCTCCACCTTACCACCACTGATTGTAGCGGTGGTTGTATGCGCGTGACCCCCTTTGTTGTGTGCCGGGGTGCCCAATCCCTCGGCTCATGCAGATTCCCCCCAGCACACCGTGAGCCTCCCGACGGGGTGCCCCAATCCCAGTCAGCTCCAATGCCCCTCCCCAAAAACAAACTTTCAGTTGCCATGCTGGGAATCCACCCCAGCATGGCAGAAGTCCAGCATGCTATGTGTCCGTCCCCCACACTGTATGGGCCAACAGGGTGCCCAATCCCCACTGGCTCCACTGTCCCCAAAACTTCCAGGTGCCATGCTGGGAGCCCAACCCAGCATGGCAAAAGTCCCATGTTGTCCATGTAAACTAAAAAAAAAATTAAAACTTGTAACAAAAGAAAACGGTCCCTCGTTGACTCTCTTGCCCCCTCCCATAACCCGCACCCACCCTCTGCGTATCCCACCTCCCCACACCCCCCTCACCCCATACTTACCTCCGGAGGCTGGCGCGACGATCTTCGGTGGAGCGGGAACACGTCTGCACTCTTCAAAGTCAACCATGAACTGAAGAAATGCCGGTAAGCTGTATAATGGCGTAAATAAGGTTTTTTCAACTTTGGTGCATATCTTGGTCATTTCTTCGAATTTTTGCACCAAATTTTCAACATGGGGTTCTTGGGACCCCATCTCATGAATTCAGTGACTGCCATTTAGTTATTCGGTCCCGGAAGGTGAGGTGATACCGCGGTCACTGTACAGAATCACCTTTTGGGACCAATTAACAAAACAACAGTGTCACTGTTCATGAGGTGGGCTCTCAAAAAGCCTATGTTGCAAATTTGGTGAAAAAATTCCCAAAAATGACTGTGTTATGAGCGTGCTTTGCGCAGTTTCCTCGCACACTCGCAAATTTGTGAATTTGTAATATTTTCACTCCAGATTTTCAACATTGCTGTTTTTTCACACCTCCTTATTAACAGTACAGCTGTCATTTTTCACATCCTGGCCAAAATGTGTTTTCGCACTTCCGGCGCAGAATGGAGCGGTCACGGTTGGAAATCAGTGTTCAGGACAGAGTAAGAAAATCACAGTGACACTGTTCATGAGCAGAGGTCCTAAAATGCCTATGTTGAAAATCTGGTGACAAAAGTCTATAAAATGACTGTGTTATGAGCGTGCATTGCGCAGTTTCTATGCACCCTTGTAACTTCACAAATTTGTAATATTTTCACTCCAGATTTTCAACATCAGCATTTTCCACACATTCTTATGAACAGTACAGCTGTCATTTTCACATCCTGGCGAAATGTGTTTTTGCACTTCCAGCGCAGAATAGCGCAGTCGCTGTGGGAAATCAGTGTTCGGGACGACAGATTAAGAAAATCACAGTAACACTGCTCATGAGTGGAGGTCCCAAAATGCCTATATTGAAAATCTGGTGAAAAAAATTCCCCAAATAATTGCATTACGGGTGTGCATTGTGTAGTTTCTATGCAAGCTCGTGACTTCGCCAGATTTTTTATATTTTCGTTCCAGATTTTCAACATTACCATTTTTTAACACCACTGCATGAACAGTACAGCTGTCAGTTTTCACATCATGTTGGAAATGTGTTTTCGCACCTGTGGCATTAATGGTACAGTCACTGTGCAAAATCACCTTTCGGCTAACAAACTGATAGTGTCACTGTTCATGCGGTGGGGTCACAAAAAGCCCATGTTGAAAACTTAGAGTAAAAATACCAAGACATGCCCAGGGCCTTAGGGTTTCTGACCATAACGCCCTACTCTGAAGGGTCTGACAGGCGTCCACCGTACCCTGTAGGGACTGACAGACGTCAGGGGTGTAACTTGGGATTGTTGACAGTAATGCTCACGCCATTCCATCCCCACCCCCACCCCTGCAGCCAGTGACAGGCATCGAGGTGCACCTTGGACTCTTTGGCCCCAGAGTTCACACCATTCTCCTATACTGCACCCATTTCAGCGTATTTCCTTATGGAATGAGGTGAGTGTAAAGCCTAGACACCCCAAGGCACACCTCGGCACTTGTCAGTGTCTGTAGGATAAGGTGAGGTGAAATGTTGTGACCGTTGTGGGTGACGACCAAAAGGCACACCACCATGCCTGTCCATCTCTGCAGGGTGGGTGTGGAGCTGGTGTCAGTTCAGTACATCACTGCCATTCCATCTGTCTAACTCCTGCACTTCCACTGCTAATGCCAGCAAGCAAACATTCAGCATTGACAAATGCTTTTTCTTTCACTAACAGTTTTTTTCAGCAGGTCAGTGGAGTTGCCATATGTACCAAGATGGTTCCCAGCTTTGCCGATCTGTTTGTAGGTTGGGTGAAGGGACAGTTTTTTTCTCTCATTCACAGGGACTGTGCCTGAACTCTACAAGTGCTACATAGATGACTGTATGGGGGCTACTTCCTCCTCCAAGGAGACCCTCCAAGTTGTCTTGCACAAGTTTACCACAGCCCATCCTTCCCTTCAGTACACCGTTGAAGTATCCTCCTCTACACTGCCTTTTCTGGATATCAAACTGTCAGTGCAGAACACTGGTCTGAAGACATCAGTTTATCACAAACCCACTGACACACAGTTTCCTTTTCCTCTGCTTCTTCAATCCTAAACATGTCAAGAATGGCCTGCCATATTCTGTTTTTTAGACTTCGTAGGTTATGTAGTGAAGATGATGATTTTGCTGAGCAGGCCCAAATAATGCATGTTTTTTTTTTTTTTTTTTTTATCAACAAGGAATACCCTTAAAGCACAGTGGATAGAACACTCTCCTGGGTCAGTAACATGCCCCGTAACCTTGACCCCACAGGAAGGATACTGTCATGTAAGAACAACAACAAATTCCACTAGTGCTTCCCTTCGCTTTCATCAGAGTACATCTTCTCTTGACAGGATCATCACCAGTAACTTTCTTGTTTTGCAAACTGACCCTAGCATTGGTGCTTCCTTTACAGAACCACCTATTGCCTCCTACCCCCGGCCGCCCAACCTGTGGAATTTCCTGGTAAGAAGCAGCCTACCTACTCCTAACAGTTCCTCCCAACCAGGTACTAAACCTTGCAAAAGAACTCGCTGCTACACCTGCAAATTTATTTCTAGTATGGTTGAAATTTGGGGGTCCACAGGTGTTTTTCACATCACCAAGGAGTTCTCATACATCTCCACTAATGTATTGTATTGTAGTCTTTGCAGGAAGTGTACAGCTATTTACATTGGAGAAACTGGTAGACACCTTGCTGGCTGTTTCAGGGAACACTACAGGGCAGTCAGATAAACCCATTGTATCCCACTTTATCTCCAGGGACCACAGTATCAATGATCATTCTGTTTGTGTCCTTCAGCTGGGCTTCTGGGATTCTGACCATAGGAAAAACATGGAAACCAAGCTGATCATCCGACTTGACTCCCAGCAGCCCTCCAGTTTAAATTATAGACTTATTTTCTACTAATATCTTTCAGCCACCCCTTCTTTTCCCTAAAGTCTGTTTCTGTCTATGCACATCTATTTTCATTTTCCACAGATGCCACCATCTATGTCTCCTTCCCCCACATTTGTCACCTTTCAGCCTTCTTACTAGGCCCTGTTAATTAGTCCCCCACCTGGGGACTTCTCTAGCTCATTCAGTGCTATTATGCCTTGTCACTCCCATCATCACTGTTTTGTTTTCCAGATTCTGTCTTTATCTTACCGTTTATCACGTCTTCTTTCAGAACCTCACCCTTTTTTCTTTTCCCTCATATATATTCCTCATTTTACCTCTCCTTTACACTAACTTTGCTTTATCTCTTTTAGATATTTCCTGAAGAAGACCTATTGTTGAAATGTCGATTTTTAACTCTATTTTCTATTTTCAGCGTGCATTTAATATAACCATTTTGTTTTGTTAAATGGAAGACTGCTGGCTATCAGACTTTATAGATTTGAGAAGGTAACGTGAACTCTGCAGATAATGTTGTTCACAAAATACCAACTGTTGGAATACAGGAAATTAAAAATAAGAGTCCGGGTGGTGCAAATGGTGCCACCAAAAGGCGCTAACTGCATGCAACAGTAACAGTAAAGAGAACAGTACTACTACTGTCTAAAAAATTATATCTTGCACAAAGCAACAATGGTAAATGCATGAGAAACAGGAGACAACAAGTTGCAGTTAGTGCAGCCCAACTGAGCTGACCCTGCATTCAGATAACACGTAACTGATAGTGTACACCACTAATGAAAAGCAGTGAAATAGCGGTACAAACTAAAAATAACCGCAGGTTGTAATGCTATACAAGGATCAACTATGCCTGGTAAAGTGTAAAATTCACTGCAAAAAAAGCATGCTGGGTAAGGCATAATGCTTTACAGTCCTGGTATAATCTTATGAAAAAGTCAATAGTCTCTCACAGAACAAAAGGTAGAACCTCTGGGTCCCTGCACGCGATCACTCCTGGCAGCTTGTCTAGGGTAAATTCCCAGTTTATCAACAGGGATCAGCATTCAGCATGGGTGCAGGTTCCATTGTAGAGATCAGAGAAAAACATACCCTAGGAAGAAAGAGGCAAAACAGAGTAAGTCAGTGAAATAATCACAAACATTATAAAAGATGCATGATTGAGCTAATACAGGTCCCACTGGTGATTCAAACTATCAGGCTTGACAGTTTTAAGTCTAAAAATCCATTTGTTTTCTTTTTGTAGGAGGTTGCTAAGTCTATTTCCTCCATTATGTTGTTGTGGGACCCATTCCAATCCCATGAAACGTAGCTCATTCAGATGGGAACTATGTTTATCCAGAAAAGTGCAGTCCAAGATGGGTATCAGTTTTTTTGTTGATAATGGAGCATATATGTTCCTACACTCTAGTCTTTAGACTTCTAATCATCCCACTAACATAGATCAAATTGCAGGAACACCAGCGAACACAGACAATGAAGCTGGTATCACATGTTATTACTTCATGAATTTCAGCCTTGTCATTGGGGATTTTTAGGATGCACAGATTCTATACTCTGTACTGTGTATTTACAGGCATTACATCTAGTACATTTGTGAAACCCTTTAGGTCTTTGGTGTAACCAAGTAATTCTGGGTGTCAGCTTATCTTCTACACTATGTACAACAGGGTGCTTTAGACTTTTTGCTCCACCAAAGGTGACATGTCTGTGCCCTACAGCTACTTCCATTTCTGGATCACTGAGTAGTATGGGACAGTTTTGGGGCCACACTTTTAAGTCTCACTTAACTACACTGTAGTTACAGTTTAAATACAGTGTAACTACATTGCAATTTCAATGTAGTTGCATGCAACAGACATGTAACTACAGTGTAATTACCCTGTTGCATGTAATAAAGTGTAACCAGTTTCTGAAAAATCACATTACCTATTTTCCATGAGCATTCTTTATACTCAGTCACAAAAGTGACAGGACCAAAGTTGTTTGCTGTATTCAGATTGCTGGATTTGTCTCTAATAAGTTCCTGCCTGTCTGAGGTCCTGGCCCTTTCATTAGACTCTGCCAGCAAGTTGCTTGCATATCTCTTCAGTGAAAATCCGGTCTCTAAATCTTTGGCTTGTGTATCAAAGGCTTCAGTAGTACTACAGTTTCTATGAAGTCGTAGGAATTGACTATATGGTGTTGATTTTTTCAAAGTGGGATGGTATGCGCTGTTTACTCCAAGTACAGATGTGGTAGCTGTGGGTTTTTGAAACATCATGTTGATGTTGCCAAATTCATCGCTAGAGAGTGTGATGTCTAAACAATCCAGCCTTTCCCTGCTGGAGCTATATGTAAATTCTGGATTTAAATCATTCTGATAAAGCCACTCAGTGAACTCCTGTATGCCAGATTGCTCTCCTTCCCATATGCAAATTGCATCACCAGTGTAGTGATACCTACATTTAGTTCTAGGATAAAATGGGTTTGTCTCTTGATCTAGAATGTATGCCATTTCCCATAATCCCAGAAATAAATTTGCATAGCAGGGGGCCATAGCTACCCCCATTGCCATACCACAAGTCTGAAGAAAAAAAACTGCCATAGTAGTTCAAATCCAGATTTGAAGTCAGGTAGTTTGGGGGGTGTCCAAGCATGCTGACCATCATATAGACGGCAGCTGGGCATTTCTTTCCTACTTTCTGCCACTCATCCCTCTTCCCCATGATGTGGCAAACTGCCATCCAACACCATGTATGCACAATGCACTGCTGGCCGAACAAGCTTCTTGGCTCTTGGCGCTCCTGCAGCTGTTACTATGGTGCCTGAACCCGCCGTTCACCCTCCCTAGGCAGAGTACACCACCTCTTGACAACTGCTGCAGCCAATGGCTTCTCCCCAACTCTACTCCCTGAGTACACTCCCGCATCCGAGTCGACTGCACGGCAGTGCAGCCCACTGCTGCTCGGCCATCGGTGGCTCCAATGTTCCAGTCTTTAATTTGTTTTTAGGAAAATTTGAGCTTTTGCTTGGAGGAGCAGTGTAACCTAGTGGTTGGAGCGCATAGCATAGTTGTGAACTTGGGAGTCACAGGTCTGCATCCTGCCATTACCATAGAAACACAGAAAATGACATCAGGAATAAAAAGGGTCTTAGCCCTCCCCATCCGCCCCCCCCATTCCTCTCCCAGTTTATGTCACCCGGAGTAGCTGCTATACCCTTCACTCTGTCCCAAACATGCTTGAAACCATTAATGGCTTTAGCACCCACCCCCTCAACTGGTGGGCTGTTCCATGGTTCCACCACCCTTTTGGTAAAAGAATAGTTTCTCATATCCCTCCTGAACTTCCCTCCCAACAGTTTCCACTTGTGCCATTGCAACCTCAAATTGTTAGTAATGCTAAATAATTCCCCATAGTTCACCTTGTCTATTTCTTTCAGGAACTTGAAGGTCTCTATCATGTATCCAGTCTCCCTTCTGGTCTCCAGTAAGTACATGTTCAGTGCCTTGAGGTGCTCCTTATACGACCTGCACTTTTAGCCCTGAATCACATTCGTTAACCCCTCACTGCACTGTCTCCAGTCTGTCCTTATCTCTCCTGAGGTGAGGACTCCAGAACTGGGCACAGTACTCCAGATGTGTTCTCACCAAAGATCTGTAATGGGGTAGTATTGCCTTTTTCCTTCTGCTGTTAGTACTCTTCCTGATACACCCCAGCATCCTATTTGCCTTACCATAGGCCATGTTGCACTAGCTTGTTTGAAGCTGTCACTGATGATGACTCCTTGGTTCCATTCGCAACTATAGTGCTGAGTCTTACTTCACTCACCCACCCAGTACTCTGTCCTGGGGCTTTTGTTTCCTAGGTGCATCACCTTGTACTTTTTGGCATTGAATTTCAACTGCCAAACCTTAGACCATCTCGATGCTTTGCAGGTCAGTCTGCATTTCCCTGATTCCCTTGTTTCTATCCACCCTCCCACATTCCGTAGTGTCATTTGCAAAGAGACACAACCTGCCCTGATTCCTTCCTCAGTGTCTCTAGTGTTGCTGATGACCATACTGAAGAGGACTGGGTCCAGGACAGATCCCTATGGCACCCTGCTTGTGACATTCCTCTCTTCTGATCCGACACTGCTAACTGTCCACAACCTTATGCTGCCTCCCCTTTAGCCAGTTCCTTCCCATCTTATGATTTCCCTATATGCACCCAGATCCTCCATCTTCTTCAGCAAGCATCTGTGAGGCACTGATTTGAAGGCCTTACTCAAGTTGAAGTAGAATAAATCAACAGCATGACCTCTGTCCAGTGCCCTTGTCACTCAGTCAGATCAGTCTGACAGGACCTCCCTGCCATGAACCCAAGCTGTTAACTATCCAGGAGACCACTGCTCTCCAGCTAATCCACGAGGTACTCTTTGACCAGTGACTCCATCAGCTTTCCGACAACAGACGTAAGACTGGCAGGTCTTCAGGTCCCTGCTTGTTCCTTGTTCCCCTTATGGAGAAGAATTATGTCTGCCACCCTCCAGTCCTTCAGAACTGTTCCAGTCTGTAATGAGCAATTGAATAGCAGCACTGCCAGGGGTGTGACTAGTTCTACTGCCAGTTCCCTGAGCACCTTTGGATGCATCCCATCTGGCCCTGAGGTCTTATCTATCTTTAGGGCTGCTAGTCCTTTCTGGACCCTTTTGCTTATAAATACTGGCAGCCTCATCTCCGTGACCCCCTTTGTGGTTGCTTTGATGCTGCTCTCTGCCAAGGGCCTCCTGTCCTCCCTAGTGAAGATAGAGCAAAAGTAATTATTAAGGGCGGCAGTCTTTTGCTCGTCCTCCTCTATCACCCTACCCCCAGATAGACTAACGATTCTCCTCCTGTCTTCCTTTTTTCGCTAGTATACCTGAAGAAGTATTTTTCTCTGCCCTTGACCCCCTTTGCAATACACAGCTATGTGTCTGCTTTTGCCTTCCTAACCACCCTCTTTGCCTCCTTACTTCTCATTAAGTGTTCTTCCCATTCTTCCTCCCCCTGAGTTTCTTTGTACCTGGAGAAGGCCTTTTGCTTGGCTCACTTCACTTCCCTGACCCTTGCTGAGAACCATAATGGTCTCTTGAACTTGTTCCTTTTGGTTACAGTCTGACGCACAACTTTGATGCCTCAAGAAGGGCCCCCTTTATTGCCCTCCATCTCTCTTCAACACCTCCTATGTTGCCTACCCCGACTAACTTGTCCCAGACTGACTCCTTCAATCTGTTGAAGTTTGCCCTTCTGAAATCAAGGTCCTCAGCTCTCGATTGTGTTTTTCTGGTCCCAAGGGCCAGTTCGAACCAAATAGAGTTATGGTCGCTATTCTGTAATGGCCCCCCTACTCTCA
Organism: Neoceratodus forsteri; assembly: GCA_016271365.2. Taxonomy (NCBI): domain Eukaryota; kingdom Metazoa; phylum Chordata; order Ceratodontiformes; family Ceratodontidae; genus Neoceratodus; species Neoceratodus forsteri. The sequence continues at coordinate 365,341,911 of CM028137.1, forward strand.
CAGCACCTGCCACCTCTGAGTTGGTGAGCACCACATCAAGAATGGCTTCCTGTCTGGTGGGTTCCTTAACTAGCTTTACCAGTAGACAGTCCAGGAATGTATCTAGTAAGGGATGACTTCTAGTACTCCTGGCCACTGGAACATCCCAGTCAATATCTGGCAGGCTCACATCACCCACTACCACTACTTCCCCCTTTGCCACCCCACCTTTCTGGTTCTTTCCCAAGCTCCCTGCCCCTCTCTTCCCCGTGCTCTGGTGGTCTGTAGATGATCCTCCAGCTTAGTTTCTTGCCTGAGGCCACCATGAGTTGCACCCCAACGAATTTGCCTCCCCATGACTACCTATGATACACCCATCTTCCATAACCTCAGTGCCATCCTTGATATAAAGGGCTACGCTTACCCCTTTACCTTTTCCTCTATCCTTCCTGAACAGTGAGTACCCAGAGACTGTCCAGTCTAGTCGTTATTTTCTGAAGCCCACGTTTCTGTGATAGCCACAAGGTCCTTCGCAGAATCTGCAGTCAGTGCCTGGAGCTCGCTGACTTTATCACCCCAGGCTCCTGGCGTTCAGGCAGACCTCCTTCCGTCCAACTCCTGAACCCTTTTTTCTGTTCTCCTGTCTTTTTCCCTTGTTCTTCCCTGGTCTTCTTGTTTTTTTGTGTTGATTACACACTTTTTGTTCCCCCACTCTGTTATCCCTCTTCCAGTTTTGATCTCAACTCTATTTTTATCTGCTGTGCTGCTACAAGACCCCAGATATGGGGGAGTACTAGATAGGTTCCCCTTCCTGTCATCTGCCACCATCGTTCCCCTAGTCCCAGTTCCTGTCCCCCCCCCCCCAGACAGTTTAGCTGTCCGATAAACTTCTGCTCCAACACACTGGCCCCTTCTATCATCAGGTGGAGTCCATCACTATTGAAGAACCTCCTGTACCAGAAGTCACCTCAGTCCCTCACAAAGTGGTACCCCTTCTCTTGATACCATCCCTTAAGGCCCCCTTTAAATTCCTCTGTCTCAGCCCTCCTTATTCTATCCTTCTTTCCCTCCCTGCCCTACATAGGGAGGATCTCAGAAAAGGCCATGGAGGCTGAGATTGCTGAAAATCTGTCCCCCAGTCTACGAAAGTTCCACTTCTTCATCTCCACCGACTGGTGGACTATGAGCAAGTCACTTAAGCAATCCATACTAAACTCCTTTGTACCTCCCCAATTAAAACTTCCTGAACATTCTCTAACCTCCTTCTGTCTCTTAGACTGCCTGTGCTTGTGTAACAGCTGACACAGCTGCTTGGGGCCATCAAACTATTTACCTGATATTGCATTGCAAAAACCAACCACATTTTAATTTATTTATATGTGGAAACTGGCTTGATTTGCTGTAACATAATTAAAATCATTGCCGCTTTTTCTAATTGGCAATGTACCATAATTGTGGGAAAAACTAACAAATGAAAGGGAAAAATTAACTCAATGACAGTCATATTTTTCTACGGTGGCTCTAAAAACGGCCAAATTTCAGTGATTGTTATCCAGTTTTTACTGAAGTTTTACTCACCTGGACTGGAAAAAATGTAAGAAAAAAAATGGAAAAACATGGATTTTCACCCATTCCAAAATGGATTTGATCATATTTGAAAATGAAATATCAGTGACTGTATGATTTACATAATTCGTGTTTAATAATGTCTATGAAATATCAAAAGTGCTATACAGTACTTACCTCTTGATATACAACATGACTTTTGTGTAGTGGTTACTGCTACCTAAAATTTATAGGGTAATTTATACTGTCTTGCTAGCATTTTAGAGTTTCAAGTTTGCTGATTTAATCTTAGTGCCTGTAGAGTGTTCCCTCATAAGACCCAGTAGCGATCTCAGCTCAGGTCTTGCACACCCCTTCACCATTATACTCTGGTATTGTGTTTTAAATAGCACTGTTCTTGCTCTGTCAGACCTTCTGGCACCTTGCTTAACATTTTGGGTCTGCAACACCCCCCCCACCCATTTAAGTCATTTTGCATTTCTTTTCTGCTCCACGAGCAGCCCCACCCCCTGCCTCTCTTATTTAATTTCCCTGTGTCCTTCTCTTTTCAGGTAAGTCTGAGAGCCACAGCTGTGGTTCTCTGACAAACCCGACCTGCCAGACTGCCATCCGCAGTCCAGGTCTGAAGCCACCATCCCCTCACAGAAGCTCAGGTACGGACTTCGCACCCGGGGACTCATTACCACCAGGAAGGGAGCCCTAGCTGCCTGATTTTTTGGCCCACCCAGCCACCCCCAGTCCTGTTTAAATACACTTAAACCATGCCCCGGCTTACTAGCTCACTCCTACAGGTTTCTGCCAGCCAGCTGCTCAAGCTTTGAGCGACAACATCACTGTCTCTTGCGAAGCAGTTTCCCTATCTAGTGTAACTCCTCTTTCTAGCTCTCACTAAAAACCACCAGGTGCAGTGGTTAACTGTACAGCCTCTCTTTGGCACCAGTGTGTCAGGCTTGACGACTGAATCAAGCTGCCATGTCCTCCGTCAAAGGGTGCTATCTACTTCTGCTTCTTGCTTCCTGGCTTGGTACAGCTGGCACCAGATGCCTGGCTGGGCCGCTGCTACCCCCCCTCTGAACCACTACTGGGTAATGCATGGCTGTCAACCGCACCTTCGGAGACTGCCTCACTTGGCTGTGGGCAGCGACTCACTCGGCCTTACTTCTCAAACATGGTATTCCATGCTCCTCCCTCACTGAGGGGTAGTAATGGTTAGTTATACCCCAATATTTAAGCCAGTGTCCAACCACCTGAATCATCTAAAGCCTCGGCGGCGGAAGGTATGAGCCAAATTTAGCACAAACCTTTCTTCCAGAAAGGTCATCTTTAGGCTCCTGCTCCTCTCTGGCAACATTCACTCAAACCGAGGCCCACTCACTTTAACGGGCCCTGGTGTTCATAAGGTTAAAGGCCTAAAAATAGCCTCCCTGAACATCTGCAGTTTAACCACAAAATTTCACCAACTACAGGCATGGATGGCCTTCCATACCTCTGACATCCTATGCTTAATGGAGATCTGGTTGACCAGTAGGATTAAAGATAGCAAAATTGCCCTCAAAGGCTTCCAAGCATACAGGATTGATAGAATAGGCAAGAGAGGTGAGGGATGCCTCATCTATGCCAGGGACTCTCTGCAGTGCATTGTCCTCCCTGGAACCAGGGTGGATGAGGACCAAGAGAAAATAGTGATAAAGGCTCAGGTCGGCCAGAATGGCAAAACTCTCATCCTTGCCACAATCGACCTACTCCCCAGGAAAGCCAAAGCAGGCTTTCCCACAATTATGGACGTTACCGGCACCCTTCCAAAGGAGATGGAGCTTGTCATTACGGGGGACTTTAACATAAACTGGGATGGAAAGGAGGCTGCCCCTTTCAGGGATCTGATAGCCACCTCCAACTTGTCACCTGCCCCACCTGGCAGAACTATAAGACAGGAAACAGTACCCTCCATGACTGGGTCCTTGCAAGCTCACCATCCTGGATCTCTCAAGGTTCTCCCAGACACGCTAAGTGACCACTCCCCAGTCACCTTCCTGTGGTCTAATAAATTTACCAAAAGCCCACCCATCCTCATTGAAAGCAGGGTCTTGAGGAAGGATAAACCTGAAGCCCTCAAATCAGCCCTTGCCCTGCATGACTGGACTCCTATTGACCTGGCGCCTACCCTTGAGCAGGCCCTCAGTTACTTCATTAAGGGCTTTAGCTCCATCTGCAACATCTATGCTCCACTCACAGAAAGAAACATTCGGGGGCAGGCAAATGGCTGGATTGATGGGGAGCTCCTCTTCCACTTGGAAGAAAAGGACATACTCTGGGAGAAGGCCAGAAACACAGGTAGCAAGCATGACTACCAGTGCTACAGAACAGCCAGGAACCGCTGCACCAAGCTAATCCGGCTCGCCAAAGCTAACTATCACAAGGCCCAGCTTTGCAATTCTTGGGGTGATGGGAAAAGATTCTGGGATAATATCAAAAGCATCCTTGGAAAGGAGGACATGAAACACCCTCAGGTGCTCAGTATCAGTAACACCCCCACTACAGACCCTCTAACTATTGCAGAAGCCTTCAATAAGGCCTTCACCGATCTTATGCCAGTACTACCACCTGCCTATTTTCTGCCTGACTTCAACCAATCCAACAATGTGTCTACCCAGTGTTCTCACCCGAACTTCTACTTTAAATGGGTGACGGTGAAGGAGGCCCTTACTGTGGTCAAGAAAATACTAGGTAAGACCAGACTGGGCAGTGACGGGATAGACATGAAACTTCTATTCCTCACCCTGGACAGTCTTATAGTGCCCATTACCACGCTGCACAATAAGTCCCTGGCCCAATTCCTGGCAATTTGGAAGCAGGCCCTAGTTACACCAGTGCATAAAGGAGGTGACAAGTCTCTGGTAGCCAACCACAGACCCATCTCGATCCTCTCCCCCCTGTCCAAGGCACTGGAAAAGATTGTGATGGGTCAACTCGTCGACTACCTCAATAAGTATAATCTACTATGCCCCAACCAGCATGGCTTCAGACAAAATCACAGTACCACCACTGCCCTGCTGGACTACATGAACTATGCACATAAGGCCCTGGATGAAGGTAAACTGGTGGGGTCTGTCTTTATTGACCTCACCAAAGCCTTCGATACAGTCAACCACCCCCCTGTTGCTGACCCAACTGCAAAACATGGGTGTGGCACCCAGTGCTCTTTGCTGGTTCTAAGACTACCTGATATGGAGAAATCAATGTGTCATAATTGGGCAAACGGTATCCAGCGCAAGACAGGTATCATTAGGGGTACCCCAGGGATCAATACTGGGGCCCTTACTCTTTGCCCTCTTAAATGGCCTTCCCACAGCCTGCGACACCAAACTCGTACTGTATGCAGATGATGCTGCGCTCCTGAGCAGCAGCATGTCTCAGACTGCCCTACAATCTGAGCTGCAGAACTCCTTCTCCAAACTCGAGGACTGGTTCAGTAGTCATAAGTTGCTACTAAACTACAAGAAGACCAAGGAATTGCTTATGTCCAGCCCCCACAACAAAAATAAGTACCACCCCCTCATCATCTCCAACTCATGCAGTGAGCCGCTGGAACAAGTTCACTTGTTCAGGTATCTGGGGATCATAATAGATGATACTCTCACATTTGCGCGCCATATCGACTCTCTGGTCAAGACAGTCAATACCAAGATTGGTGTCCTGTACAGGCACAGTCAATACCTCTCTCCGGGGGTCCTCCACCTCTCAGTCCGCAGCTCAATTATATCTACTATTGACTATGGACTAGTGGTCTATGGGGCGGCAATGGATACAGTGCTCAAGAGGGTTCAGACTGCGCTCAACAAAGCCTGCAGACTCACCCTGGATGCTTAGCGTGGCACTCACACCTGTACTCTGTATGAATGTGCAAATTGGCTGTCATTAAGAAACAGGGTTAAATTCCAGACTTGCATCCTAGGGAAGAAGGCTATATTCGATAAAACACCACCTTCTGTAGGCAATTTGATCAAGGCGGCCAACTCATTACAGGTCACCAGAGAGAGGACTAGAGGGGCCTTGGCGATCCCCTTCCGTCACACCTCACTTGGGCAACGTGCATTTGCCTACCGGGCCCCCCATGGATTAATGAACTTCAGGGGAACCTCTTGGCCACCAATTGTCTGGCACAATTCAAAACCGACCTCAAACAGCACCTAATAACACTCTCTAAGTGCACTTGCACCTGAGTCCAGCCTACCTGCTCTCTCTGCCCCCCAGCAAGCACTAGGCAGGCCTCAGGTACCCCCTTCCTCTGTCCCATCCCATGACTTGCCCCAGCAATCAGTTTGCGTCATGCTTCTTCGGCACCTGCCACCCCCCTCCCCAATTCACAGTCCCGTGAGTTTTCCAAACAGCCACTACTAATGCTGGCTGCCTGACCATGCCGCCTCATACCCCACCATTTTACTTTAGCATGTCATCTCTGCTCAGCCTTCCCTCACCCCACCATTTCTCCCTATACCTCATCGTCCCTCTTCCCCCACCCTCTCACCTCCACCGCAGTACTTACCGCCCTCTCTCGTACCTCTTTTTCACCCCTCTGCCAGCTATCCTGTCCCTCTGAACTACTGACAAGGCACTTTGTGACTGCTTATTCCCCACCCCCACCCTCATAAAGTGTTTTTTCTTGTTATTTAACTTGTACCTATGTTTTTGAGTTATTCTGTAAGTTCTGAATCCAAGCTGTATCGTTCATTGTGCTGTACCTTTGCTTTCTCCTACTGTACTTTGTTTTGCAATCTATGACGTGGAACCTTTGTAAAAGAGCTTGTGCTCAAAGTTTTTTTCCGAATAACTAAATAAGTACATTTTTCCATTCTTGCAGTGTGTATGAAAGGTGCTCTATAAAACAAATTCCTTTGTTTTTCATCTCTATGTGCAGTCAGTTGAAAAATGAAACACAATCCCCTAACCTGCATTGCAGGTTTATGCAGCCAGACTGGGATTATAACCGCTGTACCTGTAGGTATGGCATAGAACCCTTTGGGCTCATGGGGAAGATAATATATTCTTACAGGATATGATACAAAATGTTTATGGTGACCTGGTAATTTCTGTTTCACAGGTAAACAACAATGGAATCATCTCGTTCTTGAGAGAGAGTCTCACAGTTCACCCAGTAGCTTTCCCGATTGACACAATGACCTGCTGGTCGTGAGTATATCTCTGGCCGACACACAACAGAAGAGCTGGTGAGGTGGGTTTTACAGGGAAAGCAAAGACCCCATCATTCTGCAGAGAGCAACAGCAGACATTCACTCTTACTTCCCAGAATTCAGCGAGTTCACTGCCCATTGGGGCTTCATCACCACCTGGTACCAGGTCACTTTCTTTGGGGGAAGTTCCTTTTCACCGGTGAGAATTGTTTTGTTTGTTTGCGTTGCTAAATACATAATTACTTTAGTGCCAACAGGCCCTCTGTTGATTCATAGGCAGGTATGGTAAGAGCAGTGTGTATAGTGCAGATCTTTCAGTGCTGCCCTACTCTGAGATAAAGTTCTCCTGGGAGTGAGAAAGTACTTCAACTTCAAGGCAGTATACCTGGTCTTGTATTGACCTGAGATTGCCAATGTTGCCAGACAGCGTTGACTTTTTTTTATCATCTATTTGTTTTTCAGTTCCTCTTAACCAGCCCCCTACTGACGGCAACTCCCAGTCTGGTCACCCACCTCGCCCAGGATTTACCTCATCTGCTTCTTACCTCCACACAAGACTGGGTACCTTCATTGGTAATGCTGAGCCTGCAGGGTCTCTGTCGTTATCCCACCTGTTGTGCCTCTAGTTTTTTCCCCATCTCCAAGGCAGGCACACGTGCAGTGGCATGCACGCACTGCATGCAGATGCAACACGCCTCAGCATCTGTGTCTAGCCTTTGAGATGGATGACCTCTGCAGTGCTACCTAGCCTTCGCAAGGTCGAAGCAAAGCAGCAGTATGTGCTGTCCCCTCTCCCCAAAGAAGGAGAGCTGTCTGTGGGCTGGTAATGGGCTCGATCCTCTTTTCCCAGCTGACCTTCATAAGACCGTGGTCCATTTCTGAACCCGGGTCACAGGTATGGCAGGGGGAAGCCCTGCTGCCATGTCATTGGACTGACTTAACAACAATTGTCTTTTGGCTGATGGTTTTGTGACCTGAACTTTAGTCCGTGAGGAATTTGAACTGAGACCATCAAGCACTTTCCACTGGAACTGAGATCTAACAGACCTCCCTTTATATATTGCTCCACCCACTGTTATGAAATCAGGGCAAGGAATTAGCAGACACACTGAACTCTTTAGCTTCACTAGATTGATTTTTTTTCATGTACCTTTTTGCCACCCTATTGCCACCTTCGCCTGTCTTCATCCCCTAGATCAGGACCCCCGGTACCATCTGCTGTTCCCCCGCTTGTCATGCCGAGAGTCCCAAGGGCCTTCACACATGACAATGGGGACATGCTGTATTTTTCCCGGTTTTTCTCCCTTCCCTGACTCCCTGAGGCCTCAGCTACCGATTGCGCATGTGCATGGAGGCATGCATGCGCGTTGTAACCGGCTACACCATTCCAACCTAATGCCTGCCTCCCCCATTTGCTAGATGCTACCACTGAGCCTCCACTTGGTGGCAGCCAAGAGCCGGGAAGGCTCACTTCCCAATCTGGGAGAGGAGGTTGTCAAGCAGTCGCCAGTCCTTCTCCCAGCCCCCAGCCCCCCAGCCAACCCCTGATGTCCTGAGCTTGTTCCCAAACCTGGGTTGCCAGTGTGGGAGAGGTAAGGTGCTCACAGTGCCTCTGCTCTCTGCTCCACTGGGCCGGCATTGCTTTTCTCTTTTATTAAGCAAGCATTTTGCTTCTCGCCCTGTGACCAGATTCTCCTTTGGTCTCTGCTAATGGCTGCTTTCTCAGCCTCGGAGCCCCATCCAACCACAGCTCCTTCTAGAATGCCACACCCCATTGCAGCTCTGGTACCACTTCATTTTGTCCACTGAGGCAGGGCCATTTCCAGTATCTGGAGAACAGCTTATGGGGCTGTTGTGTCTTGCTGGCAATCAGGAGTTGTGGTGTGGGACATGCGATGGCTATGGGAGGGTAGGGGTGGGATGTCATCTGCCCAATAGGAGGCTCCCATTTTCTCTCACCCCCTAAGAGCCAGACCTTCCAATGTCTATGAACTCTCCCTGCTTGTGCCTGCAGACCCAGTTGTATAGCAGTAGGGAGCACAACCTTCCCTTCACAGACTAGGGGGAAGAGTACCCTTTGGGAAAATGAATCCTTCTCCCATGTCGGCCCTTCAGTGCTCTGAGCTCAGTGCAAGAACCTAGTTTGCTGGCATTGCTGTCAGCAGTGCTGCTGCTGTAACAATAGGCCTGCATTACCAGCTTGCTTTTTGTTTGCAAAATGTTGTCATTGTCTGCAACAAGAGATGAGTGCAGCCCCAATTCTGTGTTCACAAGGGTTACTGATTCTGAATCTTGGCATCCTTAGTTTAGCCATATTGAGGCAAACAAGGCTTATTAGTTGAGCTGTGGCTTTAATTTGACCCCAGCCACCCTCTAAAATATAAAAATATATAATTCAAGACCTGCTCCCATTGCTATCAGGAGAGCATGCCCCCATGCTCTGCAAACATCTACCCTTCCGGGTTGCACCTGAAAATAGGCACTTGGTTGTCTAGTGTGCTTACCTGGTTAGCAAAAGCACATAAATAAATAATAAATAAATCACATCACAGAATGTGGAAGCATGAGGGCTGCACAGGGGCAGAGCTTGCTGCTATAGGCACTAGGAAGAGGAAAAGGCCATGGAGACAAACTCAATTTATAATTATTAACTGAAAAACTAAGCAGCTGAAAATTCAGTACTGTGGACAGTTTCAGCTCATTTTAGGTAAGCTAGCACTGGGGAACATGCTTAAAGCACCAACACTGGTGCTCTTTGGGGTTAACGTTTTGTGGTCCGGACTTGGTCCTTATGTCCGGCAGTGTTCCACCGTGTCAGGGAGCAGTGTCTCTTCCATGCTAGTTCATCTTATATGTTGAACATCAGGTGTTTCATGACTGCTGAGAATATTGATGAAAGCCTTGTGTCAGTAATATTTCATGGGACTCACCATTCATTATTGCAGATCTAAAGGAAATGCTGATGCAAACTCAAAATAGGAGTGGGGACATCTTGAGAAAAATGGCAATTTAAAATGGGATAGAAAGGTACATCTCAACATTTTCACTGTAACATGTACTGCTGCTTTAAGTCAAAGTAGGAAAACAATTCTCTTGTCAGCGAGAATGGTTCTTTTTATGTTTGCTTGCACGCATGTGCAAGAAACATAGTGCCATCATCTGAGTTTTTGGAGGCGTGGCAGCCATCTTCCAATTCAGTCAGTGTGTTTGCAGGCGTGGTTGCAGTTCTCCAATCAACTCTGCAGCTGTCTATGACAGCAGTTGAAAATGCAGTGCCGTACAGTTGAAAGGGAGAGCACCGCTTCAGTGAGCAATGCCACACCTCCACACGCACACATGCATATTGCGTGCTCATGTGCTGCCCCCCGCACTTACTGTATAGCTGACGGGGGTGCCCAATCCCCCGTCGGCTCCACCTCCCCCCAAAAAAAGCTTTCCAAGTGCCACACTGGGAACCCACCCCAGCGTGGCACACGTTCATATGGCCAACGGGGGTGCCCTATCCCCTGTTGGCTCCAGGCCCTCCCCCAAACAGCCTTACAGCTGCCACGCTGGGAGCCCACCGCAGCGTGGCACAAGTCCGTATGGCTGATGGGGGTGCCCAATCCCCTGTTGGCTCCAGGCCCCCCTAAACAGCCTTACAGCTGCCACGCTGGGAGCCCATCCCAGCGTGGCAAACGCCCCGCCGCCTTCCTTAAAACCAAAAACAACCCTGTAAACAAGAAACGTTCCCTTGGTGGTCTCTCAGCCCACCCGCACCCACCCACTCGCGCATTCTACCTCCCCACCCCTTTCTCCCCATACTTACCTCCGAGCTCGGCGTGACCATCTTTGGTGGACCGGGAACACGCCTGCACTCTTCAAAGTCGACCGCGAACTGAGGAAATGCCGGCAAGCTGTATAATGCAATAAATGGGTTGTTTCAACTTTAATGCATAGCTCAGGTATTTGGGAATTTTGCACCAAATTTTCAACATGGGTTTTGGGACCCCTCCTCATGAATTCTTGAACTGTCATGGCAAGACCGGCCTGAAGGGTGATTTCCGCAGTCACCGCGCGAAATCACCTTTCAAGACCGAATAACGAAATGACAGTGCCAGTGTTCAGAAGGTGGCTCTCAAAAAGCCTTATGTTGCAAATTTGGTGAAAAAATTCCTAAAATGATTGTTTTACTTAGCATGCGCTACAAAGAAGTTCCTACATTACCGTAAGTTCGCAATTTTTAATATTTGCACTGTGGATTTTCAACTTGCCATTTTTACCACACCTCCTTATGAGCAGTATAGCTGTCATTTTCACATCTTGCTCAAAATGTGTTTCCACGCATGTAGCTATATAAGCGTGAGTCGGAAGTAAATAAATGTATGGGACACATTAAGGAAATCACAATGATACTGTTCATGAGCAAGGGTCTTAAATGGCTATGTTGAAAATTTGTTGAAAAAATTCCTAAAAATGACTGTTTTACAAGCGTGAGTTGCGCAGTTCCTATGCACACTCGTAAGTTTGCGAATTTTTAATATTTGCACTCCAGATTTTCAACATTGCCATTTTACCATACCTCCTTATGAGCAGTACAGCTGTCATTTTTCACATGTCGCCCAAAATGTGTTTCTCTGCATATAGCGCACAATGGCGCAGTCAGTGTGCGCAATCAATGTTTGGGACAGATTAAGAAAATCACAGTGACACTTTTCATGAGCTGAGGTGTTAAAATGGCTAGGTTGAAAATTTGGTGAAAACATTCCTAAAAATTACTGTTTTAGGAGCTCACGATGCGCAGTTCCTACTCACACTCGCAGGTTTGCAAATTTTTAATATTTGCACTCCAGATTTTCAACATTGCCATTTTATTACACTTCTTTATGAGCAGTACAGCTGCCATTTTTCACATCTCGCCCAAAATGTGTTTCCGCACTTATAGTGCACAATGGTGCAGTCGGTGAGCGAAAGCAATGTTTGGGCCAGATTAAGAAAATCACAGTTACACTGTTCATGAGCAGAGGTCTTAAAATGGCTGTTTTGAAAATTTGGTGACAAAAGTCCATAAAATGACTGTTATGAGTGAGCGTTGCGTAGTTTCCACGCACCCTTGTAAGTTCATGACTTTGTAATATTTTCAGTCCAGATTTACACCAGTGGCATTTTTCCACACTTCCTTATGAACAGTACAGCTGTCATTTTTCACAACATGGCCGAAATGTGTTTTCACACTTTCAGCACAGAAATGCGTGGTCGCTGTGGGAAATCATTGTTCGGGACAAATAAAATCACAGTGACACTGTTCATGATCAGAGGTCCCAAAATGCCTGTGTTGACAATCTGCTGTAAAAAATTCCCAAACTAATTACATTACGGGTGTGCGTTGCTCAGTTTCTATGCATGCTCGTGACTTCACCAGTTTTTTTAATATTTTCACTGCAGATTTTCAACATTGCCATTTTTCACACCTCCCCATGAACAGTACAGCTGTCATTTTTCACATGCTGTTCGGAATGTGTTTTTGCACCTGTGGTGCTAAATGCCATAGTCGCTGTGCAAAAGCAGCTTTCGGCTAACAAACTGATATTGCCACTGTTCATGAGGTGGAGGTCACAAAAAACCATGTTGAAAATTTGGAGTGAAAATGCTAACGAATGCTTGAGGCGTTAGGTGTTTGACTACAACGCCCCCACCCTGTAGAGAATGACAGGCATCAGGGGTGTAACTTGGGATTTCGCCTGTAATGCTCATACCATTCCACACCCTGCAGCCAGTGAGAGGCATTGCGGTATGTCTTGTACTCTTCGCCAAAGTTCACCCCATTCTCCTATACCGCACTCCATCTCACCATATTTCCTGAAGGAATGGGGTGTGCATAAGGGCCAAAGGCCCCAAGGCACACTGTGACACTTGTCAGTGTCTGCAGGGTAGGGTGTGGTGCAATGGCGTGGCCGTTATGCCTGACGACCCAAAGGCACACCCCAATACCTGTCAGTCTCTGCAGGGTGGTGGTGGGGTTGGCTTCAGTTGAATACTTCACTGCCATTCCTATTATGCAGCTCTGTAACTTCTACACTACCACTGCCAATGCCAGCAAGCAAAATTCAGCATTGACAAATGCTTATTTTAACACATGCTTTACACTCCTCACTTGTGACCTTGGTGGGACCTGCTTCCACCAACGCCAAAGTGCCCTTTTTTCCTGGTCAGGGAGACCCATCTGACCACTCCTTCGTTTACACAATGTCCAGCCTCATTCCACAGCCATGGGGCACCTAATGTTAAGAGCCCCCTCCCCCCCCGGGAGGAGCTCTGCCATTTCAATGCGGCAGCTGGCTTTGTCATTCAATCTGGCCAGCAGCCATGTCAAGTTGAAAGTGCAGAGGCATTCTGGAAGTGGAACACAGGACCCCAGAGAAGCCACTGTGAAAGCAGGTGTCTTCATTCTCTCTGTCGAAGACACCCCATTTCTGGGTTTTTCTGTCCTTTCTCTATAAAGTCACATGCGTGTGATGCCATTGGATGCCGGCAAGCCTGACATATAAGGGTCTGTATTCTCTTCCCTTCCCAAATGCTCATCCATGTGCCCCACTGTGCCACCACCTGTGGTTACCCTGGTGACGGTAGAGTGGCAGGGAGTACAATCCTTCCTCCCCAGAGGAGGAAAGCATCCCCTAGGGACACAGTCTTACTCTCCTGACCAGTCCCTGATGACACAGTCCAGGAAGGTTGGGCAGAACTCCAAGCAAGATAAAGAAAATCAGACTGCACTCATTTTTCCAGTATCAAAAGAAAGTGCTTACTTTAGAGTGCAGTGCAGAAGATAAAGAATCTCACATCTAGGCCACTCACCCCAGTGCTTCGCCTAACAGGGCTTCGTCTGGGGGCTGCTGTTGAACGAGCGAAGCGGCCCGATTCTTTATAATGCTTGGAGTGCTGCCTAGCCTTCCTGAACTGTGTCTTTTAATTCAAGGGCTTGGTTGTCTCTCAAGGGAAGGCACCCTGGTCCCTGTACCTTAGTGCAGACTAAACTCTTGGACCCACCAGCCCCTTATGACCCATACGCATTCCCGATCCTGTGTCACCTGTATCATGAGCGATAACCCTACAGCTGTGCTGGCAGGCAGAGGAAGAACTATTCTTCTGAGCATCCACTTCACTTTGCTGTGCTGTCATGATGGTAGCCTATTTTTGCTGGCATCAGTGGTTCAAGTAATATCACTCTGTCTGTCTGCTTTTTAGGTTAACACCTTCCAGATTGTGATGATCACGGATGAGGATCTCGCCTTCACCATATTCAACTATGAGAACATCACCTGGACGACAGGCATGCATGCCAGTAGCGGAGGAGACTTTGCTGGGCTTGGGGGCATCGCTGCACAGGTAGGATCATGAGGGGAAGTCCTTTACAATGCAGTCTCAATGCTGGCATAGCTTCTTTCTGCAGACTAGGGCTGTGTGGAATGTGGAATGAACACTGCCAGTGGAATTCATGCTGAACGACAATCCTGCTTCTGAAATGCTTTCCTGAATTATTATTTCAATTTCACGGAATTTCGAAAAGCATTTCTATCTAAACTGCTGAATAATATTCTATGGATTCCATAATCTGGAGATGATGATGATTATTATTATTATTATTCTTTCTAATTTGGAAAAAGTGACTTGCAGGTTCAGCACAGTTCTCTTCTTTTTATAGAGCTGTTTGCTCCCTATGGCCACCTACTCCTGCCATTGGGCCCTCCTCAGTCCCCAGTCCCATCTGCCTCTCCCCCCAATGACATGTTGATATGGATCAGCAAGGAGCAGGGCCTGAGAATGGAGGGGACCATCACATATGGCTACGGGGAGATATGGTGTTTTCCTGGTTTTCTCCCCGGCCTCCTAGAGCAATGGTGAACTTGGCAAGTGCATGTGCGTGAAAGCACGTGCATGCTTCTAGAAGCTGAGTGCTCCTTCCACCCTCCCATACATCAGTCTTTGACTCTGCTCTGACACCTGGCCTCTGCCAGGTGTCAGCTGAGAGTGAGGAATGAGAGTGAGGAACTGTGCCTCCCCAATCCAGGAGATGAGAGCAGCCCAGCAGCTGCTACAGTCATCTCCCAGCCCTCCCCAGTCAACCCCCAGTGGCCCAAGCTTGCTCCCGTACTTGGGTTGTCGGCATGGCGCAAGGTGTGGTGTTCAGTGTCCGAACCTTCAGTGCCACCGGGACAACCAGCACAGATTTTTTGTAAAGGCTGGGTCGGTTTTCTTTTTTCTGGCATTTTTCTAGTATAGCATTTGGCACTAACTCCACTTTAACGTGATTTTCCGTAATTCATGCATGTAGTGCATTATTTGGTAGCTTAAGGTGCCGAAAATCAGTTGTGTCCATTTTTAAAATTGTATTCTCAGCCTGTATTTAGCTGGAAGGGATTGTAGTTAGGCCCTGACAAGGTGGCCAGCTGATCCCTGCCATTTCCAATTCATTTACACACCTGTTCTTCACTTCTACAAAGAAAAAATGTCAGAATCAAACTATCAGCAACATCAGCACATTCAACAGAATGTGAACAATCATAAAATTGTTTTTTTCTTGTGAATATATTTTTTATTGAAAGTGCATGTTAAAAGCATACACAGTCTGTTACAGTTATTGCTTATATTGTAACCCTGTTATCATGTGTATTTTCTCTGTAACCTGCTGTACCTGACTGTGTGATACTGTACTGTATCCCGGGTCGCCCCTGAAAAAGGGACATTCGGGGCTCAGTGGGCCTACCCGGTCATTAAAATTCAATCAATCAATCAATCAATCAGTGGCTATACTGGTTTGAGGTATACATTTAACTAACCATCAGCAATATACAGTTAGTTTTTCCCACAATTACTTTAGCTCTATTGTAGAAGTCAGCCTCTTAGGACACTCTGTCCTTAGGTACAGTTTGGACTAAGGATGGATAGCTAGCACTCTCATAAAATATGTTTTCAAACAAGGGACAGTTTTAGGCCTAAAGGGGTTGACAGTGTCCCTTTAATGGATTGATTTCTAATAGGACCACCTTCCTCTGAATGAGCGGTAGAGCCGCAAAATGTTGGTGGTCCATTTAGGCGGCCAGTTAAGCATGTAAACAGATTTAAGGTTGGATTTGATTTAATGTGAAGTTGAGCATTATCCCTCTCTGTACATAGTTAGCATTACCACCCAGAGAGAAGCATCTCCCACAGTCACAGTTTGTTTTGTCTCCTGGACAAGAGACCTGGTCAACCTAGACACCAGTAGCCAGGTTGTTAGATTCAAAACTAGGTCTCCATGTTCACAGCTCTGGTGGGGCAACAGTAGGAACTATGGTGCAGGTCTGCAGATGTGAGTAGGGAGATCGCAGGGGTGCACTTCATAGGCATGTACAGGGCCATTTTGAGACTACTTTTTGAATACTTTAGCATGCTGATTCCAACAAATCAAGGTCACTGCTCAGCTAACATGGCCCATATTACTAGAGTGGTGGCCTTGAATTGGTGGAACTGGCACTCTATAGTGTTCAAAAAAGTAGTTTAAAGGCCAGCCCAGTGGCGCTGAGGGCTGAGGTGCAGATATGCGCCTTACCTCTAAGGTGAGAAATCTAGGCGTGGTCTTCGAGGACAAGGCTGATATTTGAGACTCAGGTGTCAGCGGTCGTCAAAGGCAGTTTTTACCTTCTGAGGAACATCACCTGGATTAAACCCCTAATTCCACCCAAGGATCTGCCATCAATGGTGCACACCTTTGTGACATCAAGACTCGACTTCTGCAATGCTGTATAAGATGTTGGATTGTGGACGATGGAAGGAGGGTGGTGACGCCAGCAAAAGGGAGCCTACCCTGCCATGGCCTAGGAGCATAAACAAAGGATGGGAAAAAATAAAAGTTAGTTAAAGAAACAGCCCTATACATGCCTATGGAGTCCACCCCCATGCTTTCCATATTCTTACATCACAAAACATCAGAGGATGGGGCTCCAAATTGGAAGTACAAGGGAAGTGATCAGACTCTTGGTTCCACTGAGCCAAAATACAATCCCTGCCCTCTTGAATACCCTACAATCAAAAAATGAGTTTTTATCATCTTTGGTCTCTGGGGCAGGTAAGAGTCTTTGGTAACTTTTGCCTACAATACCAGAAAAAGGAGCTCTTTAAAGGGCACCTTTTATGCGTCCAACCCGCCAATAGCATCCTTAGGGCTCCCTGACTTGCAGGCTATACTAAAAATTTTAAAACAGAAGGCTTTAAAAAGGGAAGGGATTATATGTTGGCTTTCTGGAGCTGAGAGCCCGATCCCTTCTACTTCCCTATTCGGAGTGCCACCACCGTGCTAGCATGTTTTATGATGTAATAGTCAGGAGAGTGCAGGGGCACACTCCATTGACTTCAATAAGGCACTAAACACTAATTTCAATATTTTAATGGCCTGATTGGAACTATTCTTAGCCACCACTCAATGAAGAAGGCCCTTCTTAGTCGAGCGGTGGCCTTGATTAGTTCCAATCTGGCTATTAAAGTATTGAAATTAGTGTTTAAAAGAGAAGCCCTATTGAAGTCAGTGGAGTGTGCCCCCACACTCTCTGGACTATTACATCATAAAACATGCTAGCTTGGGGGTGGTGCTCCAAATGGGGAAGTGGAAGGGATCAGGCTCTTGGCTCCATGGAGCCAAAATGTAGTACGATCCCTTCCCTTCCTAAAGCCTGCTGTTGGAAATTTTTTTAATGCAGTCTGCAAGTCAGGGGGCCTAAGGATCCTTCTGAAAGAGCACAAAAGGTGCTCTTTAAGGATGGACATTATAGATCCAGGGAGGCCTCTCGACAACGAACCACTCTATTTCCCTGTATGTGAGATACTCTTATACTGTAAAGAGTGTCTTTCGCGCAGATGCCCTAGAAACGGGCATGTTTCTGGGAGGGTTTTTACATTTTTAATATTGTATTGATCACCCTCCATCAATAATATATTAATATGTCCCCTGAGATCACTCTTACAGTTGTAAGAGTGGTCACACTTATATTCTTGGAGTATCAGACCCACTTACCTTTGGTTCATGGTTCTCATACCCTAAGAATGCCTGTGAGACCACTCTTACAACCAGTAAGGCTGGTTTCTGAAGGGCTTATTAACATATGGGGTGGTTATTTAGTGATGCTATAATATGTTTTGGCTAGAGTTTAGGAGTGGGTTTTGACTGTCAGCAGCCATATTGGAAGCTTGCAATTGCTGCAGTTCTAGCCTCTCCCATCAGGTGTTACTTGGTGGCAGTGCTGTTTAGGATACCTGCGTGGATGGATATGAACAGGAGTGGGTGGGTTGGGCCCTGGCTGGCTGCTGTGAAGATGCAGGGGGCATAGGGGTGATGGTAGTATTGGTGGGGTAACAGTTTGCTCTGTCTTCATTCCTTCACTATTGTATCCCTAGGCAGGTTTCAACGCTGGTGATGGGAAGCGCTACTTCAACATCCCTGGCTCCCGCACTGATGACATTGTTGATGTGGAGGAGACTACCAATGTTGGTGTGCCAGGACGCTGGGTATTTCGGATCGACGATGCCCAGGTTCAGGTCGGAAGCTGCAATGACACAAGTAAGGCAGAGTTTGTTTTGATTCCATAGTTCATCATAGTTCAGAATTATCAGGACTCATATAGCATCTTAAGAAATTAGCCAGCATTATGCATTTTGACTCTCAATTGTCTGTTCATTAAGTAATTCCGTAATAATTCCCTGCATAATTGGCTAGATATGATTCATACAAGTTTGCAGAAGCTGTAAATTACTGTTACACATGCGCGAAAACACAAATCCAGTTATACGTGGTTATGATTTCATGCCTGTTTATAATGGAATTTGTATGTTTAAAAGAAACATAACATAAAAACAGAATATGTTTGCAGATAAGGACTGCTTGGCCAACTCAGTCTGCCCATTTTCCCCTGCCTATACTGTCAACACAGGCCCTACCTGATCTCCAGCTACCTCCCCCTGCTTTCCTACCAAGGGTCCTTTGTGCCTATCCCATGCATGCTTGAAGCCCTTTGCTGTTTTTGGCCCCTCCACCTTTGTTGGAAGACTGTTCCAGGCATTCCTCTCCTCTTCAGCGGAGAAGTACTTCCTCACATCCCTCCTAAATATCCCCCCTTCCAGTTTCATTGCATATCACTTTGTTCTCCAGCTTCATTGCATGTCCCCTTGTTCTTCTGCACCCTCTGCTTTGAAAAATATTCCCTTCCTGTACCTTATTCACTCTTATGAGGTGTGTATAGGTCTCTATCATGTCCCCCTCTCCCTCCTCTCTTCCAGGGTGTACATATTGAGATCCCTCAGTCTTTTCTCGTAGGGCTTTTGATGAGACCACTGCATTATTTCTGTTGCCCCCCACTTCTGTACAGCCTCTATCCTGTCTATGTCCGTCCTGAGAAGTGGTCTCCAGAACTGGACATAGTACTCTAGGTGGGATCTCACCAACAATCTATACAATGGTAACACCACCAATGTCGTTTTCCTGGTGATAGACCTCCCTGTGAACCCCAGTATCCCGCTGGCCCAGCCTGCTGCCTTGTCGCACTGCCTTGCCACCTTGAGGTGATCAAATATGAAACACAGAAACATAGAATTTTTCAACTGATGAGGACTGTTTGCCACCCGGTATGCCCAGTTTGTCCTTGCCTATACAGTCACCACAGATCCTACCTGATCTCCGGCTACTTCCCCACCCCCTGCTTTCCTGCTAAGATTCTGTTATGTCTATCCCATGCATGCTTGAAGCCCTCCACTGTTTACCCTCCCACCACCTCTGCTGGAAGACTGTTCAAGGCATCCACCACTCTTTCAGTGAAGAAGTACTTCCTCACATTCCTCCTAAATTTCCCACCTTCCAGTTTTATTATATTCCATCTTGTGCTGGTGCATCACATCTTCTTAAAAATACTCCCCTCCTCCACTTTGTTTACCCCTGTGAGGTACATATAGGTTTCTATCATGTTCTCCCCTCCCTCCTCTCTTCCAGGGTGTACATATTGAGATTCCTCTGTCTCTCCTCATAGGGCTTTTGATGCAGCTTCTGCACCATTTTAGTTGCCTTCCTCTGGACAGCCTTTACCCTGTCTATGTCTTTTCTGAGATGCGGGGCCCAATTCACAAATACTTGTGTCTGGCGCACATCCCTGGTGCACGGACAGATGGCGCAGGGGACTTGCAGTGGACATTTTACGATGATCCCAGTTCTCAATTGGGTGCGCCAGATGCAGCAAGTTAGACCATCTCCCCCCTGGTGTAACTGTGCATCCAAGGGGGATATATTTTACATGGCTTGCTCATAGCCCTTGGCGCAAGCTGCACTAAAAGGTGGAAATGGTTGCAAATGTGCCAGATCATCATGAATCGGGCTGCATTGTGCCAAAACTTACAGATGACATAGGGCTTGGTGCAAACTCTGCATCATCCTTCATGAACTGGGCTCATGGTCTCCAGAAATGGACACAGTACTCCAGGTGGGGTGTCACCAATGATCTGCTGGTAATTCCTATCCCTGTGCACTCCAGTATCTCACTGGCCTTGCCTACTGCCTTATTACACTGCCCTGCTGCCTTGAGGTAATCAGATATGATAACCCCCAAGGTCTCTTTCCTGCTTTGTATCCATCAGTATCTCTTCTACCATTTTATACAGATGCCCCTTCTTGCCCCTATCACAGCATGCACTAATTGATTATATTAGTCACAGCCATCACTGAGACCCCCTACCAGTAATAACCCAATCCTCTCCTCTCACCCTTTCTACAGTCTCACCACCCTAACCTACCTTAACCTCAAACAGACCCACCCTTAAATGTCTCCTCTCACCCCCAGTTCTCCCATCTCAGCACCTCATACCTGCCCTAGCCTCATACTATCCATTCCTTAAATGTCTCCTCCTACCTCCTCTCTACTGTCTCACCACCCATACCTGCCTGAACCTCATACAGACCTTCCCTTAATACTCCACTCTCATCCCCTGATCTCCTGCTCACACTCCTCCTACCAGCCTAATCTCATACACTCCTTCCATTAAGTTTCTCTGCTCACTTCCTGATCTGCCACTCCTCCCCTCTGTTCCCTGCCTCTAATGGCAACCATTAAATTAGAAATGGAAACTAACCCAAGATACAATGCCTGGGTACAAGGCAGCTACTGGTACCTTTTAAACAGATTATTTCAAAGCAGTTTTTATACTTCTTAGACATATAATTAACAACTACTTGTTACCAGATTCCTAGCAAATTACCTTGTCCAGCTAGTATCCTATGTTAGATACCCGTAACCTTGTCTCTCTATACTGTGACATGTAACTGTTTTCTTGTCTGCTGACGTGGAACCTTTATAAATGAGCGCCAAGCTCAAAGGTATTTCTGAAGAGTTAAATAAATAAATAAATAAACATACTCTGCCTCTGGGGTTTCATGCCTAAGTGCATGATTTTGCACTTTTTTGCATTGAAACCTAGCTGCCATACCCCTGACCACTCCTCAAGTTTTTTCAGGCCTATACTCATTCTCTCCACCCCGCTGGAGTGTCTACCATATTGCAGATTTTGGTTTCATCTGCAAAGAGGCATACCTTCCCTTTCAACTCTTTTGTAATCACTTATAACGATATTAAAGAGGACTGATCCCAGTACTAAGTCCTGAGGTACCCCACTGGTCACTCTCCCCTCAACAGAGTGAGTGCCATTTACCACCAACCTCTATCACCTAACCATCAACCAATTTCATACCCAGTTTACCACCTTGGGTCTCACCCCAAAACTGCCCAGTTTCCTTATGAGCCTACTATGATGTACAGTGTCGAAGGCCTTGCTGAAGTCCAAGTAGGCCACATCCACTGGCCCACCATGATCTATTTTCCTAGTCACCCAGTCGAAGAAATCAATCAGGTTTGTCTGACATAACCCCCCCCCACAAATCCGTGCTGCCTCAGGTCTTGTAACCCACTAGATTCAAGATACTCCACCTGCCTTTCCTTTAAAAACATCTCCATTAATTTCCCCAACACTGACATCAGACTGACTGGCCTGTAGTTGCCAGCCTCCTCCCTGCTGCTGCTTTTATGAAACGGCAATACACCTGCCCTCCTCCAGGCTTTTGGAACTATTCCTGTTTTCCAGTGAGTTGTTGAATATAGCTGTCAGAGGTGCAGCAAGTACCTCTGATGCAGCTTCTGCACCATTTTAGTTGCCCTCCTCTGGTCTGAGCTCTCTCAGACACTCTTGAGTGTACTCTGTCTGGTCCCATAGCTGTATCCAGTTTTAGATTCGCAAGTCTGGACTCTTTCCTCTGTGAATGGACTTGTGTCTACCTCCCTCCCTCCCTCCAGTGGTCCTGCTGCTTTCATGTGGTCCATCCCCCTACCCTTCCACTGTGGAGAAAGAACAGAAGTATCTTGTTGCCATTGATAAAAAGTGGTACCACACTATGAATGGTGGATAGAGTTAAGAACTTGGGTATTGCTGTGGATGATAGAGTGACACTGGAACATCAGGTGTCCACTGTGATTAACACTGGTTTCTACCGTCTAAGAAATATCGCCTGTATTTAGACCTATCTTGCCCGCTGTGACCTGGAAACTCTAGTGTACATTTTTGTCTCCTCCCACTTGGATTACTGCAGTGCTTTTTACCTAGGGCTGGTGTGTTGCTTGTAGCTTGTGCAGAACTCAGCAGCCTAGCTGATAGCTGGGACCTTGCGATCTGTGCATATTACGCTGGCGCGTCGAGAACTACACTGGTTGCCAGTGAGGTGGCGCATCAGCTTCAAGATATGTTTGTTGGTATACAAAGCCCTGCACAATGTGGGTCTAAACTACCTAAAAGACGTCTTGACCGTATACACTACCATCTGCCCTCTTCGTTCCTCAGAGGGAGGGCTCCTGTCAGCTCCTTGCTACTGACTTAAATCCTCAGGAGACAGAGCTGTTAGCATTGTGGCTCCTATGATGTGGCACTCACTTCCATCCTCTATTAGAAGAGTCTCCTCTTTGGAATGTTTCAGGAATTTACTTAAAACTCCCTTTTTAATCAGGCCTTTGGGAACCCACATAAGAATTAAGTCTTAAGTTTTAAACTGTTAGGGATACTGCTTTAGTGCCAAATTTCTTGAAGCTCTGTTCATTATGTATATTTATTGTTTTATATTCTGTGGTTTTATAATCTGCATTATGTTTTATGATTCTGTACGGCGCCTAGAGCCTTGGATAGGTGCCTAACAAATAAACTTGCCTTGCCATCTGTTAAGAATATCTGCTTTTTACTGATCTTCCTCTGCACAATCTCCCCCTGCCCTTCTTAACCTTACAATCCATCCCCTTGTCTTTCTCCTTTCACTTATGTATCTGTCATCAAGGCAAAGGTCAGGAAGCACAGGAAAACCAGGAGCAGTCATAAGATTCACAAGTAGCGTTTCATTATTATTATCAATAACAGCAAAATAAAAAATAAACTTGTTCAGGATAGCTCTTTAAAAATGCTGTACAAACAGAGAAAACAAAGTCCTTTATTTGAGCGTTTCTTTTTAATTTCAAATTTTAGTTTTCTCTCTCTCTCTCTCTCTGCTAGAAAAGATTGCTTTTTTTATAAGAAGTCTTTGCCTGGCAAATAATTTCTGCATCCTAAACTTATTGAGAGACATCCTGTTTCTCACAAAATGTATCAAAGTTTTCTCAGTTTCTTTCCCTGCAGGTGCAACACAATCGAACATTGTGTCCCAGAACTAATCTCCTGTTGAGAACTCTGCAAATGAGTTTGTGTAGGTCAAACTGCATCTTAAGGTTAACTACCTGAGTTCCAAATAGCTTTTTGCAATCATTTCAACAATATAACAAAATACATTTTCAAACCAGAGAACCCATTTTCACAAATAGTTCCAAGAGGAGAAATGAAGCTGGGAACAAACCAAATGTTTGTCATGGAGAATTAATTTATTTTAACAAAAAAACTTCAGACATGGCTAAAAATGGGACTAGTACTCTTATGTATTGACTCGGCTTGTGAGTCTTCCTCAGGGGATTGTTACATAGAGGTGTTAGCCCAATTTTTAGACATGCTTGAAGTTTTGTTTTTTCAAATTAATTCTCCATCGCAAACATTTGGTGTGTGCCCAGCTTCATTTCTCCTCTTGGTTTGTTTGTTTTTTCTGGTGCACCTTTGAGGAAGTCGATGAGTGCCTTTCCTTTCTGTTCTACTGTGTCACATAAATAGTTCCACACATATTGTTATAACCACAGATAAGCAAGGGGGAAGAAAAAATAGAAACCACAAGAAACAGCAAATGAAGGCAGGGAGATAGCGGGAGAGGGAGACTGTCAAGAGTGATCAGTTCCTAGGTCTCACAAGAAAATTTGATTGCAAAATCAGACAAGACACAGAAAATGAGAGGACAGGACAGATCCTTGCTTTTAACTCTTTCTGCATAACAGATGGGGCAGGGTCTTATTCAGCCCTGTCACAGTACCTAAATAATGTCTTGTACCCCTTAGTTACTCCTTTGGCTATCCTTTCCTCAGTTTGTGCCTTTGTGCCCTTCATCACCTTAGTGGTGCCATGGAAAGTAGTCACTGCATCATTTTCTTTGACTTTCTCCCCCTCTCACTCAGTATTAAATGCACCTCTACCTATCTCAACTTCCACAGACCTGAAATGTATCCATTTCATACGCCGTACAACTGGGTGGGGGGGGTGTCAGTGCATCATTAGTGACACTAGAAAGACTAACCAGTTTGCCTAGCATCATCAGTAATGCATATACTGATGTTTTCTTCACACACACCCTCCCACGTGTGCTAAATGCAGACTGTCAGTTGACAGCAAGATTACTATTGGCAGCACATTGCACATTGTGAGGGTGGAGGGAGCTGAGTTAACCAGGATTATTTTGCCACTGTCCTCCCCATCACAGATAGGAAATAATGAGGGGGTGCTACTTCAGAAATGTTTTGGGGTTTGGGGGAGGGGGATGTTAAAAAGATGTATATGATCAGTGCAGCAGTAGCGCTATCACTTATAATGCCTGCAGCTCAGATTTGGGAATGAGCTGAGTCACTGGAGAGCTGGGGGGAGGATTAAACATCCCCATGGATGCTCTTCTCCTTTGTGGTGTGTAGGATCTCCCACTGCACGACCATCACCTGGGTGACCACAAGTGGCGGTGCAGGCAGAGAGTATCAGAGGGGAGGGGAGACATCATTAGCACGATGGGACATCACCACGCCTTGCGTGCAAGCTCCCTTTTTAGGCTAAGCACAAAGCAGCAGGCCCTATTAAGGAGACCCCTAACTCTAGACAACACATTGTCATTCGCTGAGTCATAAACCACAATTCCACAGTCAACTATGCTTGTGACGAAGCACTGCATAAACAGTTTCTTAATCTCTGGGAGAAAGCTGTTTCTATGCCTTTAGAGTAGCCCTAGCATAGAGTTGACTGTCTTGATCAAGAGGTCAACATTTGTGTTGAAAGACAAAGTACTGCCAATGGTAACCCCAAGATAGTTAAAGGTTTTTATTTCTACAAGGGCGTCCCAGTTGTGTAGGTAAGGGTTAAGACATGGGAGTTGTAGGTCTTGATGCAGGTGCCAGAGAGCATACATTTTTTTTTTGTGTGTTCATAACAAGCAGGTTGGAGGTGAACCATTCCTGGATGGCAGTAAAGTCAGCCTATAGCCTCAGTCTCAGTTTCTCCAGGCACTTGTCACTGGAGAAAACGACAGCGTCATCTGTGTAAAGTAATATATTGATTAACCTGCAGACAGCAGGTATATTATTTATACATAGACTGAAGAGAGAGGTGTACCGTCAGCATATCGACATTTTAACAGTGAAGACCATCACAGCAACAGATCTCACCAGCTCGCTGTGATGGTCCTGCTGTACACCAGCACTCTGTCTCCTGGTGTTACACCCCCACCCTGAACCAACTCCAACTCTGAGTTGGTTATTTAGAGATGAGGTCGTGCAGGGAGCAAAAAACACTCCGTTCCTCATGGGAACAATGCCGACAGTTGGCATTGTTCCCATCGCTGTTGGGGATGTCAGCAACATTGTTGTCGATATAATGACATGGAACGAAGAGAGGGGGGTCCCACAGTTGACCCTTGGAGAACACCCACAGTGACTAGCCTATTCTCTGAGAGTATGTTGCGGCATTTTACCGCTTGGTCTCTACCGACCAATTAGCCTTTGAACCAGCTGAGTGCATCTTCAGAAAGGCCAGACTTTTTCTACACTGTTGAGGGTCATGAGGGCTTTGCCTGCCAGTTCCAGCCCTCCCTTGCACCGATCACCAAATTGAGGGCACAGAGCCCAGTAACAGAGAGACCAAGGACTGACCCACCTCCCCACAGCCCTCTCCATAAGTCAGGGGACAGAATGGCACCAGCAGGCAGAGCCACAGTTGAGTGCAAGAATCAGTGCATTTAAATCCCCAGTGAGCAGCTTTCCCAGCAGATGCCGCCGAACTTTTTCTACACTGTTGGGGGTCATGAGGGCTTTGCCTGCCAGATTCAGCTGTCCCCTGCACTGATCACCGAATTGAGGGCACAGAGCCCAGTAAGAGACAGACCAAATACTAACCTGCCTCCCCACAACCCTTTCCACCAATCAGGCACAGAGCTTCCTTTTTACAGTAGTTAATTACAAGTGGTACTCCATATGAAGGACCGCAGCGCAATGGACAATGAGGGAGTCTGCCAAGAGGGAGGTAGCCAGTGACTGGTTATTCTGCATGAGCCAACAGTCTTGGTATTGGTATACACATTATTAAAGGATTATAGCAGAATATGCTCTTAATACAACACACTGAAGAACGGTCACAGGGCTGTTTCAAGAGTTCTGGTAGTCACTCCAGTGATTCCTTAGGACACCTAATGCAATGTGATTTTATAAGTTCAGTCACAGCACTGTTTCATATGTCCTGGTAGTCACTCTAACATTTATTTATGACATTTAACGCAATGTGTTGTTTGTAGAAGTTTTTGTCATTATCTCGCCACATCCAAAACTGTTTAGTGTTGCATGTGCCTTAATTCATATAAGTTGCTAATTTTCCACCAAAATTTCCAGTCCTAGCAACTCTCTATCTGGGTAATCTTCATCAAGGTGTTGCCTCGTAGGATAAAACAACATTCAGGATCCAACCCTCCTCTCCACACAAGCTCTGTATAATTTAAGTCTCTATACAATCTAGCAGAGGTAGACCTCACTGGGGTTCAACTGTCTGCAGATTTAACTACATAAATATATCAGTCTCTATGCTAAGGAAAGCTGCCACACAACAGCACCTCATATTCATGTAATTACTGTCAGGAGCTGAAATATGGAAAAAACGATATATGGAGTGCTGGAGTTTAGCTAAATAATAAGAGATCCTCTTATCCAGGTTCCCACCCTCCCCTGCAAAATGACCAGCAGATACTTTTTATGGGGCCAATTTCCCAGTGGTGCAGAAACACCACAAAAGTGGCAAACTGCTTGATTACTGCAAAGCCAGTGATCCTGTATTCACTGCTGGTTATTCAAGGCTCTTATGTAAAATATGCAATTACCAGCATTTACAACCCTAATCTGGGAATTAAAACTAAAACAGGCCAGCATGCACAGACATTACATAGCAGATGTCATATGTGTAGAAGGTTGATTCTGCTTTTACTGATCTGCTCAGGGAATGTGGAAGTTAATTGTGGCCCGCTGTTCCCAACTGCATCACCCTCTGAGCTTGTATCCCTTAAGGGGCTAAAATTTATGCTAATTGGTCATGCAGCCTATAAAAAAAATTGGATGGTGTAAACGCTTGGGTCTCACACATGAGCCTAGATGTTCTTTTCCTTACAGAAACATGGCTTAATGGGTTAGTATCCCACCATGAAATTGCCTTACTCTCCTTCACCCACTTCTGCCTGGACCGACCAACTGCAGGAAATGGCCTTGTCATCTACATCAATAATAAATGTAAGGCAGACAAATTCAGCTCCCTCTCTATGCCAAG
Source organism: Neoceratodus forsteri (assembly GCA_016271365.2). Classification (NCBI taxonomy): domain Eukaryota; kingdom Metazoa; phylum Chordata; order Ceratodontiformes; family Ceratodontidae; genus Neoceratodus; species Neoceratodus forsteri. The sequence continues at coordinate 365,369,639 of CM028137.1, forward strand.
TGAATTTGAATGTTTGGCAATCAAACTTTCACTACCAGGCACTGAGACTATTAATGTCATAGGATGCTACAGGCCACCTAAAGGTGTTTAGAACTTCTGAACGACGTCTGCACCATCCTAAATATGCATACAAATGAAACAATAATATTAGGAGACCTAAACCTGGATTGGTGTTCCCAAAAATCAAATAATTTGAAAAACCTCTGTGAGTGATGACTTAGGGTTAATACAACTAATGAACCCACGACCAAACTTAAAAAACCCTACCAAGGACTCCACATTAGATCTTGACCAGTGGGCCCCATAAGTTTACCCATGTTGCAGCATTCCACAGTTATATCACTGATCACAATGTTGTAGCCTGTGTCTGGTGTTCAATAAAACCAGAATCCTTTTCAAATTTCATTGTCAAATGAAGATTTACGAAATTTAATGCATTAAAGAGAATTTCCGACCAAACAGCATAAGGTATTAGGCTTCATAGACCAATATCTTATGCCAGCATGAGCTCATTTGAGCAAAAATTATTTTTTTTATTCACTCTGTTAAGTATACGAAGGGATCGTAGCTGGCTCCATAGCCACCATCATCCAATCCCTTCCAGCTTCCTAATATGGCTGATCCTCCCCCGTGCTCCGTGTTTTTGTGACATGTGAGCAGGGAGAGCATGGGGGCGAGCCCTATACAAGTCTATGGGGTGTTTTTTAGAAACAGTTTTATGAAGCTTTAAGCAATCTGAGAGGACAGTGAAAGCCACTGCTGTACTAATATGGACCCTGTTAGTAGAGTGGTGGCTTTCATTACCCTCTCAGATTGCTTAAAGCATCATAAAACTATTTTTAAAAACACCTCATAGACTTGTATAGGGCTCGCCTCACGCTTTCCCTTCTCACACGCCACAAAAACATGGAGCGGGGCAGAGCAGCCATATTAGGAAGCCAGAAGGGATCGCTCATGTGGCTAGAGTCAGCTACGATCCCTTCAGATACTTAACAGAGTGAGTAAAAAATGTTTTTGCAAAATGAGTCTAGGTTGTTAAAGGTATTGGGCTATGAAGCCCAATACCTTATGCCAGAAACTTCCTGTAAACTTTCCAGCTCATCCAAGCACAATAAACTGGCAACAGTTTCATCTTGCCTCCACAATTCCTGAAGCAACTGCACACTTCAACCAACTGTTGTTGGGAATCATAAACAAGCATCCTCTCCTGATAAAGCAGGATTAAAAAGAAATCATGTCCTTAGTTTAACAGCGAACTATAAAAAGCCTTAAGAGAAAGAGATGGCCTTTGGGCTGCTGCTAGGTGTACAAAATCTGAATCTGATTGGATTGCTTTTATAAAAAAATGAGAAATGCATGCACCAAACTAATGAGACACCAAAGCTAATTTCCATTTGAATGCTTTGGAAGACTCCAATAGTAATGCCAACTTCTGGAGGGTGGTCAAAAATATAGAAGGCTGAAAAATAACCCCCTCACTCTCAATCAAAATTGAGTCACAAGGTAAATTGCATTAGGTATGAAATCCCGAAACTTGGTCTCCTGAACCCCATAACCCCAAGTCCAGGAGATCGAATTTTGGGAAACCAAGGGTCTTAACTGTAATGCAGAGGCTTTCTTCTACCCCATATAACTTATATAACCAACTCCGGGGGCAGACCTTGGAGTAAAAGAAAAGTTACAGAGGGTGGAATGGTGGGGAGCAAAAGATGCCATGACCGGGAACAGAAACCAGTGCCATGCGGCCATGCCGGACGTGCTGCTAGGAACCCAAACCCTCCATGCCACAGGAGCAGCTCAGCCAGCCCCTGCATTCGTGTCGCTGTTGTGATGCCTGGCAGGGGTAGGGTAGCAGTTCGTCACATCCACTACCTTACCCCTGTCGCCATCACATTTCCTCTTGTCGGGCTGGTATGTGTCGGAATACTGAATTCGGTCCTGTGAGTATCGGGATTCCAAGTTACAGTATCCTAAATGGATACCGGCAAATTAATAATGGATAGACAAATAATTCTGGAAGAACTAAATTCCTGCTTTGCCACAGCCGGTCTTGCCTTTGACTACTCACCAGGAGCATTCTACCCCACCTCCCATTTGAGAGATACCAGCAGTCTCAGTCATCCGACCAACCTATTTTCATTCCAGTCCATTACGTACAAGCAGGTGGGAGACTCACTATTAGGCCTAGATACCAAAAAAAGTGCTGGCACTGATGGCTTAGACCCCGTGTTCCTTAAAATTGGTTACCGTCAACTTTTGGTACCAATAACCCATCTTTTTAATCTCTCACTCTCCAGCAGTGAACTCACCTTAATTTGGAAAATGACACACATTATACCTCTCTTCAAATCAGGTGACATAAGAAACTCCAGACCTATATCTATTTTCCCCATCCTGGTCAAACTCCTCGAAAAGCTAGTTAATACTCAGCTAAGGGATTATCTAGAGCTTTCAACTCTTATAACTCCAATGCAATCTGGATTCAGACCCAAATATAGCACTACATTGGCCTTAGTGAAAGTTACCAATGTCTGGTTAACAGCCCTTGATCACTGGCATATTACAAGTGCTGTTTTTCCCGATCTCAGTAAAGCTTTTGACACAGTCGACCACAGTATACTACTATGAAAGTTAAAGGATGTAGGCCTAGATCTATCTGTACTATCCTGGTTCACTAATTATCTAATAAGCAGACAGCAACAAATCAAAACGGGAAGGTTATTTCTCCTCCTGCACAATGCTACCTAGAGGAGTACCACAGGGATCTATCCTGGGCCTCCTACTATTCATGATTTACATCAGTGATGTTAATAGGAATATCAGTATGGCCAACTTGCATTTCTACGCTGGTGACACAGTCCTTTACGTCTCTAGACCCACCCTAACCAATGTATGCGCCGATCTTCAGTCAGAGTTTAATCAATTGCAATTAAACCTATTTCAATCCAAACCATTGTTGAATGCAAAACAAAGGTAATGTTTTTCTTGACAGCTGACTCTGCATCCCCCACTTTGACTGCTCCCGCTATAACCACACTCGTAGGAGATGCACTTGAAGTGGTGGACAATCTGAAATATTTATTTATTTATTTATTAAACACCAGTTTACAACCTTTGAGCCAGAGGCTCGTTTACAAAGGTACCTCGTCACAGAGAAGACAATACAGTGATAACAACTTAGTACAGAGAAACAGTGTACAGTTTTTTTTTTGTATTTTTTTTTGTGAGGATACAGGAGGACAAATGAGATCAACAGTTTACCACATACAGGGTTGGTGAAGTTAACATTGTTCAGGGAAATAACTAGAACATCAGAAAAACATAGGATATCAATACCGTTTGTTTTAGCGGAGTCAACAGGGAGGTAACAGGAACCAAGGGTAGAGCAGATAGAGGATTTGAGCAGCCAGCAGGGGGCTTTGTCAGAGAGTGAGCAAGATAGCTTAGAAACAGCAACAGCTGCGAGTGGTGAAAAGGTGGTTCCAGAGGGTAGTTTTAAAGCAAGAGATTGTGGGAGTGTCTGAGATACTGGCAGGGAGGGAATTGTACCAAGAAGGGGCACGGTAGTGGAAAGCCCGTTGTCCATGAGAGGTCCTTGCCCTAGGTACCTTCAACTTGGTTTTACAGGAGGACCATGTTGAAGCTAGGAGTTAACACGGTGGATAACGGCAGTCAAACCAGGAGGAGAGAGCCCAAGGAGAGTTTTTTTTGTAAGGATGCAGGTTTGATACCTAAGACGTTCATCAAGCTTGAGCAGATTAGCCTGGGAGTAAAGATGGCAGGTATGTGTAAGTCTAGGAGCACCTAAGATTAGTCGACAGGCCTTATTTAAGGTGAGGCGGATTTTGTTTAGCGAGGTCTGGTCAGCAGCCACGTAGACTGGTAAGCCATAGTCAACAAGTGACAGAATGGAGGACATAACTGCGAGTCGGAGGGCATCGGGGGAGACAGTGTTTGTGGCGGTAAAGGATTCCCAACCTAATATTGGTGGTGGAGGCTAAGGCGGAGATATGGGAATGGAATGTGAGGGCAGGGTCAAAGGTTATCCCAAGGTATTTGTATGTGTAAACTTGTTCGAGTGGGAACATAGAGCTGGTGAAGACTTGAAGCTGGAAATTACTAGCTTTGTTTTGGGGGTGGGAGAAGATCATAGATTTGGTCTTTTTAAGATTGATAACCAGTCTATGTTCTTTAAACCAGGCTTCCACGTCGTCATAGGATAATTGCAGGGAATCTTGGAAGGTGGTGGGGTTACGGTCATAAGCGAAGATAACAGCGTCATCTGCATAAAAAGAGGAGTTTACCAGTACAGGCACCTGGCAGGGTGTTGAGATAAAGGGAAAAGAACAGGGGCCCAAGAATAGAGCCCTGGGGAACCCCAGATCGGATAGGGCAGAGGTCAGAGAGGGTGCCATTGATTTTTACACGCTGGGACTGGGCAGACGGATAGCTGGAGCACCATGAGACAGGTCCTGCAGCAAAGCCAGCGTGGCTGAGTGCATCCAGCAGGAGAGGATGGGATACGGGTGTCAAAGGCTTTTGACAGATCGATGAACACTGCACCAGCAAGAGAGCCTGAGTCCAGGGAGGAATGGAGGAAGTTAGAAAACTCGATGAGGGAAGTGGTGGTGGTGCTGTGCCCAGCATGGAAGCCGTGTTGTTCAGTGCAGAGGATACTGTATTTGGTAAGAAACTCAGATATTTGGGAGGATACTACTTTCTCTAAGGCTTTTGAGAGTGGTGAGAGGATTGAGATGGGACAATAATTACCGGAAAGGGCCCTATCTCCACCCTTATGTATGGGAGTGACAGTGACAATTTTCCAGGCTGATGGAAATTGCCCTAGACAGAGTGATTTGTTGAAGAGGCAAGTGATTGGGGCGATGACCTGGTCCAATGCCAGGCTGAGGAGTCTGGGGTCCAAGGAGTCACTGCCAGTGGTGTTGCTTCTTAAGGCCTTGGTCAGATATGGTCTGACTTCATTGACAGTGACCCGTGGAAGTGGAAAGATGCGTGAGAGAGCAGGGTCAGGAGAGTGAGGAGGGGGGTCAAAAAGTTGCTAGGGAGTACAGAGCTAAGGTCAGTAAAGGATTTATTGAGATGGTTAGCAATGAGGGTAGGATCAGTAGAGATAATACCCTCAATATTGATTTGGGAAGGCGGAGGAGAGCGTGTACCACCATTTAGTTGTTTGATGTTATCCCAGAAGGTTCTAGCATTCCCCCAGGATGAGGTGAGTGAGGCCCGATAATGATTGGCCTTTGCTTTGCGTGTGGCCCAGGTGCATTTATTTTGGGCAGCAGCATATGCCTGTCTGTCGGCAGGGTGGCCAGTTTCCGTGGCTAGGTGCCACAGGTTATCCCTGTGCCTAAGGAGTTGGAGTAGGGAAGGAGTGACCCAGGGAGTATGGCGTACCTTGGAACAGAGTTTGGTTAGGGGTGCGAAGATATCACAAGCTTTGTTAAACATTAAGGTGAAGAAGGCCAGGGCTGAATCAAGGTTAGGGGCGGTCTCAGTGGGAGACCAGTCAACTTGGGCTAGAAGTTGCTTCAGGCCTCTCAGCCCACCTGGTTGCAACCGCCGCCATAGGGTGGCCTGTGAAGTGGGTTTGGTTAGGGACGTAATCCAACGGAAAAGAATAGGGGAGTGGTCACTGATTCCATCCAGAAGGACTTGTAGATTGCAAACTTGGTTAGGTCGGTTGGTGAGGACTACATCCAGAAGAGTTCTCGACCCCGTTGTGGGGTTCATCTTGTTGGTTGGGCAACAAGTCGCTTAGGTCAATAGCAGTAAAGGAGTCGCAGGTGGAGGAGGATGCGGGGCTAAGCCAGTTGATGTTTAGATCACCCAGGAGAATATGCTCAGGGGAATGTGGTAGAGAGGTGAGATACTCTGTTAGAGGGACCAGGGCCTGAGTTTGATTTTTTGGGGGAATATAGGTGGAGGTTAGAAAGAGGGGGCCTTTAGAGGGGTCGGGGTAAGCTTTAGGGTAAGGGCCTGGGCCCTAAGGTTAAGGACAGGAGCTGGGAGGGCTACACCAGAAAGGGAGTCTTTGATATAAATAGCACAGCCTCCACCTCATCTCCCTACACAGTCTTCTCGAAAGAGGGAGTAGCCAGGGAGTGAGACAAGGGAGTCAGATAGCCAGGTTTCGACTAGGGAGATGATGTCAGGTTTGTGGACAGTGACCCAACATTGGAGCGAGTCAAATTTCTTCAGGAGACTGCAGATATTCATAGAAGCAATAAGAAGCTTATGGCTCAACGGATTCCTGTCCTTCTCCACACACACAGAACCCCTATGCAAAAAGCTAAGAAGTAGATTAGAATTCTTTTAAAGAAATAAGAGTTGCTTGCCATGGGATGTCAGGAAGAGATTAGTACAAGTTACCTTCCTAACTTTTTTTGACTATGCTGACTTGATCTACAGGTGCTGTTCTTCCATCTACCTAACCAAATTAGATGTACCCTACTATAGGGTCCTTAGATTTATTACTAACTCAGCACCAAGAACACACCATTGTATACTATGTAATACTGTAGGTTGGACATCCCCGACTACAAGGAGGCTAAACAAATCTATACATGTGGGCTTATAAAGCATTAGCTAAATATCTACCACAGTACATTTCAGATCTTGTCAACTGGTCCCATAGTACCTACTCATTAAGGAAAAGTAATTATATTCTCTTAGACACTCCGAGGTACGCTACCCAGTTCGGCAAAACAGCAGTCAGCTGCATCATCCCTATGGGCTGGAATAACCTGCAAAATTCCCCTTAAACTTACCAGAATAGTTGGCCTTGGTGTTTTCAAATCATTTACAGAAAGCTTATGCAATGAGTTACGTATCTGCAAAAGCCTGAATGTATGACCACCACTGTACTCTTCATTTGCATTCATTTATGTGGTACTCTGTTTAGAGCTATATTCCTCCCGAAATGCACATGTGTATATCACGTACCTACATCAGTGACTAACCTTCTGTACAGTGGGCACTCCCTACTCAAATTGTACAATTTGTAACAGGTTAGGCATTATTAAGTATTCTTCTTTGTTATATTTTATCCGTTGGTCTGTACTGCAGTGTATTATCTTCTCTACTAGTTTCTTGTGCTATGTTCTTAACTTCCTTTCTATTGTATATTACTGTGCCCAACTTTTATTGTACACTGTCCTACCCAGGACTTCCTTGTAAATGAGCTTGCTCAACTAAGCCTTTTCCTGTGGAAATAACTAAATAAATAAAATAAGTAGTTTCTGGCAGGGGGGGCATGGTACCAAGGTTGAAGACCTTGGTAAAGTCTATGTGTATGAGCCCAGCCATTTCTTCTCTGTCCAGAGCAAAATGAATGGAGTCAGTGAACTTCAGGAGTGCAGTCACTGTGCTGAATTTTTTTCTAAACCCATGCTGCTCTTTTGCAAGGAGCTTGTGCTGATTCAGGTATTGAACGATCTGAGTATTCACTACCTTCTTTAAGGTTTTTGATCAAGGGGTAAAATGGAGATCGGGTGGCAGTTAGATGGCTTGTTATGATCACCCCCTTTAAATACAGGGGTCATGTGGGCTTTTTTCCATAGCTCAGGTACTTGCCCAGTGGAAAGGGACAGACTGAATATAATCTGTAAGGGTTGGGTGACTTCCTTCAGCACTCATTTGAACAGCTTCATATCTGTTGTCTGGGCCAAGTCTAGTTTTAATTTTGGTTCTTGCTAGGTAGCCATGCACATCAGTCCAAGTAAGCCTTTTAAAACAGAACTTCACTCTAGCAGGGTGGTCAGGTGTATCTCCTACTTTGGGATGGTGGGTAATAGGGTCAAGTACGTATGACGCTAGATCACTTAAAGTTTTGTTAAAGTCCTCAGCAATATTCTTGTCCTTTTCAGTTGTGGTGCCACCAGCTACAATGGAGAGGGGCAAAGGTTTTTGGGGTTGCCCATAATTTCGTTAATGCCACTCCTTAGTTGTTGTTTTTTTTTTATTTAGTCTTTTTATTTCATTTATAAATGCAACAATTTTACAGGCAGCAATACATCACTTATTAATACCAGTTGATAACATCACGATACATTGCATGCATACTTGTAGCAGTCATATTAGGGGAAAATAAATTAACATCTTATTACTTCAGTGTCCGGAGAATCATAATTACTCATTTTAAGTTCAGACTGTGATCCATTCAAATCAAATCAGGCATAGCACGGTGAGCCCTCCCCTATTCCTCCCAGATTTTATTCCCATAAAAATTCAAGGAGCATCATAGATCATATCCTGAGTATCTTTTCAGCGCAAAAGAATAGCAAAATTACATATTCAGTACATAGCTTAAGGTACAAAATCATCATAATGATTTAGTTGGTATGATATCCACTTTTACCATTGTACATCAAATTTTTTAACTTTGTCCATCATCTTGGCCAAGAATCACTCAAGGGCATATATCTCCCTGGACAAAACAATCCAGGCTTTTTAATGGGTATTTTATTTCTAAACCACAGCCTAGTGATAATTTTGCGGGCTGCTGTTATAAATCTTAAAATTTGTTTCAGCAAGTTTTTGTCAATTCACAGACCTTTTGGTTTAATAAAAGTCAATATAAATGTGGGAGTGAATAAATCAGTGGTGTCATAAATTGCACTCAGCTCCTCGAGGATCTCTTTCAAAACTTGGATAGCTTAGGACATGACCAAAGGACATGGCTCCGATTTGCTCTGTCATCCCCACATTCTCTCCAACACTATCCCTTCCCTAATTCTCCCATTCTAGCAGCAAGGCTGGTGTGCGGAAGAAACAAGAATGGAGTTTCCACATGTATTCACGCCAGTATGGTGAGAAATTGATTTTTATAGTTGGTAAAGCAGAGTCATTCCAGTCCTGCTCATTGATTGATACCTGCAGTTCTTGTTCCCATCTAAACCTGATTGAGTTTGTCGAGTCTCTCAGTCTTTCATTTAAGGCCTTATATATCTTACTAATCAGGTGATCCGAGGTTGTTCCTCTGATGTGAGCTTGTAACAGCTGTATTATTTGGGTAGGGTTTTCACTTAGGGCTGCGAGTGACTGTTCGTATGGTTGAAGGTATGATTTAAGATGTAAATAAGAAACAAAATATTTATGGAGCAAGTGATATTCCTTTTGAAGGGAGGCAAAGGGAAGGAGACCTGTTTGCATTATACTTCAGTGTTCCCAAGAACTATTTTTCAGGGAATGTAAAATAATCATTACTGACCTTAAGCCATATTTTTAAGGGTTCCCTGGTGAACTTTGGATAATTCATTATCCCTTGGCACTTGGGGGGCATCCCAAAAAGGAGCTCCTGAGTGTTGTATAGGTCTCTCCAGGTTACTTCTAATTGTTTCTAGTGTGCATCATACTGTTTATTTAGCTGTTGTAGGACTACCTTAACTGTGCTGCCATCGCATACTTTTTGAGGTCAGGGAGGTTAAGGCCACTCTCTCTCTCTCTGGCCAGTTGCAGAACAGAATATCTAATTCTGGAACGCTTTACGCTCCGAATAAAGTGGGATATCATTCTGTCTCATGCCTGGAAATATGTTTTCGCTGGGGTGAAGGGCAGTGTCTGAAGAAAGAACAATATGCAGGGAAATACATTCTGCTTAATTGTATCTATCCTACTCAAAAAGTTTAGGGGGAGACGTGACCAACAAGATAGATCTTCTGTCAATTTTAGGGTTAAAGGTTCGAGATTTGAGAGCTCTGCATGAATGGGGTTTCTTGTGAGCTTTATTCCCAAGTATCTCATCTCTTGTCTGTGCCTCTTAAAGGGGAAGTCTTTTTTGAAGTGGGATGGAGGGAGGTAATTGTACGTCAATACCTCGGTTTTTGATGTGTTCATTTTATATCTTGCTAGCTTACCAAATGTTTGTAGCTATTTCCATACCTCTGGGGTGGATTGTTCAGTCTCAGTAAGAGCCAGCAGAATATTGTCTGCAAATAGTAATATCTTGTGCGGGCGACCTCTCAATGGAAGGCCCTCTATGTCCCGAGAAGATCTGATGGCAATGGCCAGGGGTTCGAGATATAGAGCAAACAACATTGGGGACATTGGGCATCCCTTGCGGGTGCCCCTAGAGAGTTGGAATGTATCTGAAAGTGCCCCATCCACCTTAACATTTGCTTTAGGGGAGGCATAAATATTTTGTAATTGTTTAATAAGTTGCTCCGGGAATCCAAAGTGTTCCAGAGTCTGCCATAAAAAAGACCAGCTGACCCAGTCATAGAAACAGAGAAACATAGACTTTGATGGCAGATAAGGACCGCTTGGCCCATCTAGCCTGCCCATTTCCCTACCTACAGGATAGGCCGCAGATCCTAGTTAACCAACAGCCTATTTCTTCCTACTCCCCACAAGAATTGCCTTATGTCTGTCCCATGCATTCTTGAATTCTCCCACAGTTTTAGACCCCACAACCTCCTCAGGAAGCCTGTTCCATGCATCCCCTACCCTCTCTGTGAAGTAATACTTCCTCACATTGCCCCTGAACTGCCCTCCTTCTATCTTTAAATTGTGTCCCCTTGTTCTTGCAAGTCTCTTTTTCTGAAAGATGCTACCCTCTTGTTGATTCCACTGAGGTACTTAAAAGTTTCTATCAGGTCCCCCATCTCCCTTCTTTCCTCAAGGGTATACATATTAAGCTCCTTTAGTCTCTCCTCATACGGCTTCTCTTGCAGACCCTGCACCATTTTAGTTGCTCTCCTCTGGACTGCCTCTATCCTGTCTATGTCCTTGTGGAGATGGGGTCTCCAGAACTGGATGCAGTACTCCAGATGGGGTCTCACCAACTGTCTGTACAGAGGATAACAACTTCTGTTTTCTGCTGCTGATGCCTCTCCTATACATCCCAGTATACCCCCAGCCCTCCCTACTGCCTTCTCACATTGCTTGCTAACCTTAAGGTCATCTGATATGATTACCCCAGGTCCCTTACCTTTTGTTGTTGTTACTATCTCCCACCCATTGTGTATTCTTCCCTGGTTCTTGTTTCCAGGTGCATTATTCTGCACTTTTGCATTGAACCTAGCTGCCATACTTCTGACCATTCCTCCAACCTTCCCAAGTCCCTTTCATCCTTTCCACGCCTCCTTGTGTATCAACCCTGTTGCAGATCTTTGTGTCATCTGCAAAAAGGCATACTTTTCCTTCCAGTCCCTCTGCAATGTCACTGATGAAGACATTAAAAAGGACTGGACCCAGTACTGAACCCTGCGGTACCCCACTAGTCAAATGCCTTTTCAGCATCTAACCCCAGTAGCACTAAAGGGATTTGTCTTTCTGTGGCATAATCTACTAAGAAATGTGCACATTATGGCATCATGGGCCTGTCTGCCCTTAATAAAGCCCACTTGATCAGGGTCAATAATAGCTGGTAGTAAATTATCTATTCTAGAGGCCATGGCTGACGTGAACATTTTGTAATCATAATTTAGCATTGATATGGGGTGAAATGAGGTAGGGTGTTCAACATCTTTATTGGGTTTAAGTATGGCTGATATGGTGGCATATTGCTGTGTGGGTGGGGAGTGGGGTCTCTCTCTTGGACTGCATGTAAGGCTGAGAGTAATATGGACAGTAGCAACTTTTTGAATTTGTTATAAAATTCAGAAGGATACCCATCTGGACCTTGTGCCTTCAGGGTCTGAGCTTGTTTTAGAACTTGGAGTAGTTCTCCCTCTTTTATTGGTGCCAGCAAGGCTTCAGCCTCTAGTGGGCTGATTCGTGGTATTGGTAAACTCTGTAAATATGATTCGATATTGTCTAGGGGACTTTCCTCTTCTTTAGTGTACAACTCGTGGTAAAACTGCTGTAGAATAAGTCTAATTTCCTGGGGACTTTTTGCTAATCTTCCTGTTTTAGGATTTACCATGCTGATTATGTTTGCTCTGGTTCTCTGTTCTCTCAGTTTCCTTGCTAAATTTCTGGAGGCCTTAGGTCCCCCCTCATGATGTCTTAACTTTAGATAAAATAGTTTTTGTTGTACCAATTGGTCTACTATTTTTGTAGCTTTTGTTTTACAATTCTTAATCATTGTCGTATTGCGGGGTCCTTTTGATCTGGCCAATGCTGTAAATGTAATAGCTCCTCCTGCAGGTCCTTATGTTTTTTTTCCCTCTGCCATTTTTTAATGACAGAAAATCGTATAATCTCTCCTCTTAATACTACTTTTAAAGTATCCCACAGAATTGTGGGGGCAACTACATGTTGTGTATTTTCTTGTTTAATTCTAGGTACAGCCTCCTGGACCAATTTAAGGAACTCTGGGTCCCTAAGATGGGCAAGGTTCAGGCGCTAATTTGTTTGCTTATATTGTGCCCCTAAGTCCACCTTGAGATATAAGGAAGCATGATCCGATAAGAAGGTGATCCCATGCCATACATCACAAATGGAATCTAAATGCTCGACCGTGGTTATAAAGAAGTCCAGTCGAGCCCCATTTCCCACATGCGGGGCCCAGTGGGTGTATTCTTTTGTCTTAGGAAAAAATGTCTCCAGGTGTCCACCAAGCCCAGAGAAGTGATGATTTGTTTTGTGTATTTTTGCAGAGCGTTAGATCTATGGGCCAGAGGGGTATCGGCATCCAAAGAGGGGTTTAAAGTGATATACAAGTCTCCCCCCAGCAGCAATTGTCCATCCATGAGGGACATTAAATCTGCACAGAATTTTACTGCTAAGGGCTTCCCTGACCCAGGAGGGAAATAGATGCCAGGGTAACAGGTGTTGAGTACAGCTTGCCCATCGCTATGGCAATGCGGCTCTCCGGGTCACTAATCTCACTTTGTTTTTCAAAGAGCATCTCCTGGGAGAGTAGAATCATCACCCTTCTTCTTTTCCCACCCCTATAGGACAATTCAGTTACCACAGAATACCCACACCTCTGAAATTTTTTATGTTCGTCCGAGGAAATGTGGGTTTCCTGCAGCATAATAAGCCCCGGTCTCTCTTTTCTGAATAATTGAAATAATCGAGCGCCTTTATCGGATTACCAATCCCATTGACATTTAAAGATAAAATCAAAGTTGACTTAGCCATATCTACTTCTGATCAGTCCTTGTGTTCATATTTCCTGCGTGTTAAAATACAATATATCCCCTTCCTACCGTACTTATGCCTTTTCACCCCTATGCTCAATAATATTGTATTATTAATTGCTTTATGTACTGTCACTGATATAAGCGAATTATAATTACTGGCTAGAGCTTTTTCCCATAGGGAAACCCGGTTATAATTTGCCGTTATAACCAGCTCGGCTGGTTATAACGGCAAACATGTGCCAGGTTTCCCTTGAAACAGCCATCCCTCAGTCGCTGTTCTCTGATGTTCCGTGAAGCAATCCCATGGTGCAGCGCACTTTATGGTCCCTCATATTTGGCGGTAATTTTCTTTTTTATTTAAAAAAAAAATGAACTCTTTGTCTTAAGTAAGCCACTTGAAAACAGAACCAAAATAAAAGAAAAACCTGCGCCGTCAGCATGAGATCGCAGCCCGGTCCATGCCACATTGCCCCTGCCTCTCGAACCTGGAAGGACGCTGCAACCGCCGCTCGGCTGTAAGTTAATATTTAAATAAAAATCAATATTTCTACAGATTTTTAATCAAAATATCCTCTTCCTCCAATAAGTGCAGCAGTATAACTAGGAAGACCACGGACCGCAGCAGAATCCAGAGTGGTCCAAGGCATCCTAACACTAATCTGTTGGCTTATTTTATTTGTTATAATTGCTCACGTGAAAAGCGACTCCAGCAATTATAAATAAATATGGGATGAGGTAGAACTCGATTTTACATATTACCATTGTGGATGCTTTTATAAACCTCTCGGGCTTCGCCCTTGGGGTTTATGTAGCATCCCACAACTCGGGTCTGTGTAAAATCTCGTTAAACACACCACCCCATATATTATTCTCTATATAATGTCTGCCTGTTGTTCTATTTAAACACCATAACACTGTCCGAGTGTTTAAAACTACACAAGGATCTAAAAAATTCGACACTAGGCCTATAACAGCTAAACTTGTGCAGGCCTGTTGCATTTTAACATTACACATGATGCCCAGTACTTTTAGGCCTGCCAGAATAACCAAATGCCAACAGGGCATCAACTTTTTTGTACTAGCAAATTGTACCTGCTGTCACAGGTCTCTGAACCTGGCAGAGAATGTAAGCAGCTCCCAAGGTAGGGAGAGAACAAATACCTCTCTTTTGAAGGGGCAGATGTATGCGCCCTGGGGGGGGGGTGTCAAGGCAACAACAAGGGCCCCCAGCACCACTATTTTCCTGGTACCTAGTGGTGCAGCAGGCCACACTGGAAATAAAAAAGAGGAACAGGGACCCCCAGGAAATGGTCCCTATGTGCCTCCTCCAGTAAGGCCTTATGGATACGTCACGTCAACCGTTTAGGGATGGATTTCTGACCCTATAATGGTCAGGTGGGCATGTAGCACTGCAAAAAATGCATTAAGTCTAGCCGTCTTTCCTGGACTATGGTGTAATTAAACAAAAACTATGGGAGGACTATCAGCAAGCTTCGCGGGGGGGAGGGGATAATCCAAGGGAAATTCAGAAACATCCTTCTGATTCACTAACCTTTTTTCCTCATATATAAGCTTGGGAATATAAACAGGATTTCCATTTCCCAATGTCCCCACCCCAAACAGATTTTCCTGAGTTGCATTGTGTAGTTTCCCTTGTATGCAGAGTCACCTCCGCATCAGGTTATCAGTTTTTAAGTCTCTGCAGAACCTCTCTAGTCACTCACTCCGGTGCAGGTTGCTGAAATCTTTGTAAAAGTTTTTTCATATCCTCTAGGGTTGCTTGACTTAGTCTCTTTCTGGAACCCAGATCCCTCGCAGTGTCTCAAACAGCATCGCAAAGGCCTTGCTGAATTTTCCTGATTGTGGAGTCTTCCTGGGTGGATTGAATCAGGCCACGATGCCGCTGCTTAGTTGTTTGGGATGCTTCATGAGGTTTTTTCGTTTGGTTTTGTAGAAATCTGCCTTGGCTTCCTTTTTTTATCTTCTGTTTATGCTCCCCCACCTTTGGGGCTTCTCTCTGGGTCTTTTCAGCAGCTGCAGTACACAACCACCCACCTGAACTGAGCTGCTCAGGCTACATGGGGTATGCGAGGTCTGGGCACTCCCTCCCACCAAGGAGCGACCCCAAACCCCAAGGAGAACCGGAGAGTCAGCCGGTATTGGGTGTGAGGTTGGACGGACTACCTCCGATCGCTGTAGCATCACCTGAAGGAAGGGGGATTGTTCTGTAGTTTCTCCCCGGAGCATGGACAGGCAATGACATCCTGCCCAACATGCACATGCTCCCACATACACCTAGAAGACGACCACCGTGCTCCAATCCCCGAGATCTGCTTGCCATGCACTGCAGTACCCCAGCCTCCGCCAGGGAGTACCAGTGCAGCGGACAATCCCCGAACCCTTCCCAGGACCAGGACAGCTGTCTACAGATGCTCAATCCTAGTCCTTCCCTGCTGACCCCTGGCAACCCGAGCTCGCTCCCGAACCTGGGTCACCGGCATGGCGCGAGGTGTGATGTCCAGCGTCTCAACCCTCAGCACCACCGGGCTGGCTTTGCCTTGGCTTCCTTGATGTAGACTTCTACAGTGTTCCACAGCTCCTTACATTTTTGGAGGTATTTGTTTTGGCCAAGTTCTTTATACAGAGCCCATACTCTGTCCCATTCCCTGGTCAAGGACTTGATAGCAGGTGTAAACCAGGCTTGGCAGTTTCCCTTTCTAATGAGGGTCTTGAAAGGGACAACAGTGTCACAGATTCTGTTAAAATGGAGAATGAAGTACTCCAGGGCTGCATTAACATCTAGGCCCCGATATTCAGAATTGTGCCCAGCAGTGGTGCAAGTGGTTGCGCAGTGCAATCAAGATGTGCTAGTGCAACCCCAGGGATATATTCAAAAGAGATGAGCCATGGCACATCTCCTCTGAATATATCAAGTAATGCGCACTGTGCAAATAGGATGTGCTGGTGCATCCCCCTCAGACAGGGCTGAATACCAGGAATGGGAACTGTGCCCACGCAACAGAGTTACTCTGTGCACAAATTCCTGATATTCAGCCAGCAGTACGCAACTGGGCCCATAATACATGCAAGGAACAAACAGGGCCATTTGCATGTCATTATGGCCCCATTTGCATGTGTTGTGCAGGGCAGGCTAGCGAAATGTGCATGGCGCCCTGCACATCATGTGGTGCCGTCAGAGGGGGTCTCGTGGCACCCTCTGCCCTCCCCATAGCCCCAAGCTCTGAAACAAACGTTCAGAAATCCCTGGTAGTCTAGTGGTCCCCCCAGCCCACCCGTAGCCCTGACCACCGTAAAAGAACATTTATGTAATTCCCTGGTAGTCCAGTGGTACCCCCCCCTTCCCGTAGCTGTAATTGCCGAATATTAATTAAAATACCAGCCCTGGTAGTCCAGTGGTACCCCACTCCCTTCCCTTAGCTGCAGTCACGAATATTAAGTAAAATACCAGCCCTGGTAGTCCAGTGGTAGTCATTCATTGACATATTTGTGAAGTGCTATTACAGTATGCACTGCAAGCCCATTGGTCCACAGTGTGGACCAAAAGGCATACAGCCGCTACTGTAAGCGGTCATTCGGTGGGCAGCCGCAGTGGTATGCAGGTGGATGTGCTGATGCCTGCTGATGACGGGGGAGCTGGTGGGCAGGGGTCCTGTGTGGGTGGGGGTGTGGGGTGCCACTGGACCACCAAAGAATTGTGTACAGCACTGTTAAGTGTGATGGGGTTTATGGGCAGGGTGGGGGGACCACTAGACCACCAGGATGATTCTGACTACCATTATACTGTGATCGGGTTACGGGCGGGGTGGTGGGGTACCATTAGGCCACCAGGGCTGGAATGTTCATTACATTTTGGTGATCGGGGTTACAGGTGGGTGGGGCGGTACCACTGGACTACCAGGGCTAGTATTTTACATAATATTTGGCGATCATGGCTACGGGGAGGGAGGGGGGTGCCAGTAGACTGCGAGGACACTTACTTAAATATATTCTTGCCGATCGGTGCTATGGAGTGGGAGGGGGTGCCACTAGACTATCAGGGATGTTGTGGGTGCTTGTGCACAGTGTACTGGGGGGCCGGTGGCCACCCATGGCTGGCAGCTGCTGTGTTGCACCTTGCAGTACAGCAGCTCGCCTGTGGGTGGCCATCATTTGAGCCTTTTTTTTCAGGCTCAACTTTGAGCATTGGTATACGGTGCATCTCAGGGTTGTGCCACTATATTGCCACACATCCTGGGCTGAATATCGGGATGTGCTACATATGCATGTGCACGACCCCTTGGTATGTGCTGCATACATGATCTTTGCGCCCGGGCACATTGAGAATTGCACTGCGCAATTCCCTCTTTTGAATATTGCCCTGGAGTGCATTTCTGGGGTTGTGTTGGTGCAACTCAGTTGCACCAGGCGCAACCCCTTTGAATATCTGGGCCCTTATGTACTGGACAAGAAAGACCAGTCAACTTGTTGCAGTAGGTCTCAGAAATAAGGGATCTAGTGGATGTGGAACACTTGGGGTTTAATGTTGTAGGGCTCACCTTTGGCCACTTTGGTGGACCAACTGCAGGTTACAGGGGAGTGGTCACTAAGTAAGTCAGGCAGGATTGCACAAGAGATGACCCTATCAGGGTGGCTGACTAGGATCCAATCAAACAGGGTGGCAGTGACTGTTTATTTTACAGTTCACCCTGGTTGGAGTGGAAATAAGCTGGGTTAGGTACGCATTGGCCAGTTTGTCTTTTACGCCTTATTATTAGTTGCAAGCCAGTTGCAGTTAAAATCACCTAACACAATTTTTTCATGCCAGGGATTTAAACCAGATACAGCATTAGTGAAGCCATAGAAGTCAGCACTGACTTTCTTTGGTGGTATATATGCCACAGATGGTTGAGACTTTTTTCACCCTTGAGGCCCAGTCTTAAGTTAGCTGCAAGAAGTTCACAGCCTCTCGGGACAAGAGTAAGGGAGAGTCTGCTAGATCTAATGAAGGACTTTATCTATAAGAGACATCCACCCTCATTTTTTCAAGACTCTGTCTTGTCTGAATAATGTGTAGGTGTTAATGTTAATCTCTGTCTGGGATCCTGTTGGTGAGCCAAGTGTCTGTGAGAGGCACAGCATCAAACTGGGAGTCTGTAACCCAGTGCTTAAATTTATCCAGTTTGGGCAGAAGATCTCCCATGTTCAGGTGGGCCACCTCGAGATCTTCTCTGGAGGATGTTACAGGTGTATCAGGGCCAGGATTTAGATACACATTGCCACCAGTGATTAGTAGGAGCAGTAACACATGTATGATTGCAAGATATGGCTTAAATGTTTGGGGGACGATACACCTCTCCTGTTTTTTCACCTTCTGCATTATGCAGCAGGATTGCTGGAGGAATATTACTAAGGTATCTCCAGCATGACCTCTGTAGTTAAGTGGGGGTGCTGTACACCAAGTTATAGGGTGTCGTAGAGGCACAGGTCAGGAAGTGTAGGAAAAACCAGGATCAGTTGTAGAATTCGCAAAAAGTGTTTATTATGTTTGCTTGTACGCATGTGCAAGAAACATAGTGCCATCATCTGAGTTTTCGTAGGTGTGGCACCCATCTTCCAATGCAGTCAGTGTGTTTGCAGGCGCGGCAACAGTTCGCCAATGAATGCTTCAGCTGTCTATGACAGCAGTTGAAAATGCAGTGCCATACAGTTGAAAGGGAGAGCTCTGCTTCAGTGAGCAGCGAGAAACTACTGCCTGCGCATGCGCTCCCCTCCACACGCACACGCATGCATATTGCATTCTAATGCGCTCCTCCCACACACTGTATGGCTGACGGGAGTGCCTAATCCCCCGTCGGCTCCAATGTTCCCCCTCCCAACAGACAACTGGGTGCCACGCTGGGAGCCCACCCCAGCATGGCAACAGTCTGTATGGCCGACGGGGGTGACCAATCCCCTGTTGGCTCCACTGCTCCCCGCCACAAACAGCCTTCCAGCTGCCATGCTGGGAGCCCACCCCAGCGTGGCACAAGTCCCACATCGTCCAAGAAAAAAAGAAACCTGAAAGATAAAACCTTCCCTCGCTGATTGTCCTGACCCCCGCTCCCCTCACCTGCACCCACTCTCTGCGCACCCTGCCTCCCCATTCCCCCCACCCCATACTTACCTCCGGAGTCTGGCGCGATGATCTTCGGTGGACCGGAAACACGTCTGCACTCTTCAAAGCCGACCGTGAACTGAGGAAATGCCAGTAAGCTGTATAATGGAATAAATAGGGTTTTTTCAACTTTGCTGCATATCTCAGGCATTTTTGGGAATTTTGGGCCCACATTTCAACATGGGTTTTTTGGGACCACACCTCATGAATTCTGTCACTGCTATTTTGTTAATCGGCCCCGAAAGGTGATTTTGTGGTCACTGCACGGAACCACCTTTTGGGACTGAGTTATGAAATGACAGTGTCACAGTTCATGAAGTAGGCCCCCAAAAATCCTTCGTTGAAAATTCAGTGAAAAAATTCCCCAAAATGACTGTTTCTGCGTAGATGCGCTATTCTTCGCGCCTTTCGTAAGTTCGCCAATTTTCAATAGTTTCCTCCAGATTTTCAACATTGCCATTTTACCACACCTCCTTATGAGCAGTACAGCTGTCATTTTTCACATTTCACCCAAAATGTGTTTCTGCGCATGTAGCACACAATGGCGCAGTCAGTGTGCGAAATCAATGTTTGGGACAGATTAAGAAAATCACAGTGACACTGTTCATGAGCAGAGGTGTTACAATGGCTATGTTAAAAATTTGGTGAAAAAAGTCCATAAAATGACTGTTACGAGCGACCATTGCGCAGTTTCCACACACCCTCGTAAGTTCATGGATTTCTCATATTTTCAGTCCAGATTTTCACCACTGACATTTTTCCACACTTCCTTATGAATAGTACAGCTGTCATTTTTCACACCATGGCCGAAATGTGTTTTCGCACTTCCAGCGCAGAAATGCATGGTGGCTGTGGGAAATCACTGTTTGGGACAGATTAAGAAAATCACAGTGACACTGTTCATGAGCGGAGGTTCAAAATGCCTGTGTTGACAATCTGCTGTAAAAAATCCCCAAATGAATTGCATTATGGGTGTGCGTTGCGCAGTTTCTATACACGTTCGTGACTTTACCAGTTTTTTTTTCATATTTTCACTGTAGATTTTCAACATTGCCATTTTTCCACCTCCACATGAACAGTACAGCTGTCATTTTCCACATCCTGTTCGAAATGGGTTTCGCATCGTGGTGTCAAATGGCGTAGTCGCTGTGCAAAATTAGCTGCTAACAAACTGCTATTGCCACTGTTCATAAGGTGGGGTCACAAAAAACCCATGTTGAAAATTTGGAGTGAAAATGCCAACGAACGCCTAAGATGTTAGGGTTTCCGACCATAACGTCCCCCCTGTAGAGACTGACAGGCATCAGGGATGTGACTTGGGATTCTCGCCTGTAATGCTCATACCATTCTACACCCTGCAGCCAGTGAGAGGCATTGAGGTGTGCCTTGGGCTCTTTGACCCCAAAGTTCACCCCATTCTCCTATACGGGACCCATCTCACCGTATTTCCTGACGGAATGGGGTGAGCATAAGGGCCAAAGACCCCAAGGCACACCATGACACTTGTCGGTGTCTGCAGGGTAGGGTGTGGTGAAATGGCGTGGCCGTTATGCCTGACGACCCAAAGGCACACTCCAATGCCTGTCACTCTCTGCAGGGTGGTGGCGGGGTTGGCTTCAGTTCAATACTTCACTGCCATTCCTATTATGCAGCTCTGTAACTTCTGCACTACCACTGCCAATGCCAGCAAGCATACATTCGGCATTGATAAATGCTTGTTAGTACTAGTAGTAACATAAAAAAAATAAACTCGTTCAGTATAACTATTTACAAAGGCAGAATGAACAGAGAAGAGCCATCTAAGTTTTCCTTAATTCTCTGTGTGTCCCAAAACATTGCAGCTGTCTCTCTTATAAGTCTTTGCAATTCCCCTCTTTAACAAGCATCCTGTTTTTTATGTTGTCTTGCTCCTGTGCAGGAAACATGTTGCCGTAACTTTGGAATAGCAGGTTTTAGAGGCGCGGTTGTGCTGTGGCCAGTGGTGCTACTGCTTTTTCAGGCTGGGCTCCATAGCATGAATTAGACTGCATGCTGTCTATGACAGCAGTGCAAAAGTGTGCCACTACCTTAAAACGTTTTAGCCGCTGCAGTGATGGAGCTCCACCTCATTGCAGGGCGTGCCTTATGCAGTGTAATATTTCAATAAACATGGTGGGCGGTGGCTCGCCGCCCGCCCTCACAGTCCCTATGCAGCCAACTTCGGGGGTGCCCAATCCCCCTTTCGGCATATATGCCCCCTTTCCTGCTGTGGTGTGCCAAGAGGGTGCCCAATCCCCCTTGGCATCATGCCTCCAAATGCAGACATGCCTGCCGACGGGGGTGCCCAATCCCCCTATCGGCATGTTAACCCCACTGCCATTTTCCTGCCGCTGGCCCGAGTGTGTCCATGCCCACACTGGAAGCCCACAGTGTGGGTGACATGATCCCCCCCAACCAATGTGCCACACTGGGAGCCCAACCCAGTGTGGCCACAACCTGTAAACAAACCAGAAAATGGGCCGTGGTGATTTTTTATTTTTTTTTACCTGAAACAAAGGAAACGGTCCCTCGCTTGCTTTTGGCGGCCCCGACCCCAACCCACAACCACCCTCTGTGCACCCCACCTCCCCACACCCCCCTCACCCCATACCTACCTCCGGAGCCCGGTGTGACAATCTTTGGTGGACTGGGAACACGTCTGTACTCTTCAAAGCTGACCGCGAACTGAAGAAATTCCGGTAAGCTATATAATGGCATAAATAGGGTTTTTTCAATGTTGGTGCATATCTCTGGCATTTTTGGGAATTTGGGCACCAACTTTTCAACATGGAGTTATTGGGACCCCTCCTCATGAATTCAGGCACTGTCTTGGCGTTATTTGGGACCGATTAATGAAATGACAGTGCCACTGTTCATGAGGCGGGCTCCCAAAAAGCCTATGTTGCAAATTTCGTGAAAAAATTCCAAAAAATGACTGTGTTATGAGCTTGCATTGTGCAGTTCCCACGTACGCTTGTAAGTTCTTGAATTTTTAATATTTTGCTCCAGATTTTCAACATTGCTATTTATTCACATCTCCTTATGAACAGTGTAGCTGTCATTTCCCACAACGTGCCCAAAATGTGTTTTCACACATCCGGCACACAGTGGCGCAGTTGCTGTAGGAAAACAATGTTCAGGACAGAGTAAGAAAATCACAATAACACTGTTTATGAGCAGAGGTCCTAAAATGCCTATGTTAAAAATTTGGTGAAAAAATTCCAAACAATGACTGTGTTATGAGCGTGTGTTGCGCAGTTCCCACGCGCGTTTTTAACTTCGAGATTTTTTAATATTTTTTTTCCAGATTTTGAACATTGCCATTTTTTCATACCTCCTTATTAATAGTACAGCTTCATTTTTCATATCTGGACTGAAATGTGTTTTCGCACATCAGGCGTAAAGTGACACAATCTCTGTAGGAAAACAATGTTCGGGACACAGTAAGAAAATCACAGTAACACCGTTCATGAGCAGAGGTCCCAAAATGCCTATGTTAAACAGCTGGTCATAAAATTCCACAAAATGACTATGTTACAAGTGTGCATTGCGCAGTGTCCACGCACCATCATAAGTTCTAAAATGTGTAATATTTTCACTCCAGATGTTCAACATTGCCATTTTTGCACACCTTCTTATGAACAGTACAGCTGTCATTTTTCACATCCTGCCCAAAATGTGATTTTGCACATCTGGCGCACAATGGCACGGTCGCTATAGGAAAACAAAGTTCGGGACAAATTAAGAAAATCATACTGACACTGTTCATGAGCAGAGATCCCAAAATGCCTATGTTCAAAATTTGGTGGAAGAATTCCAAAAAACAGACTGTTACGAGCGCGTGTTGCCTAGTTTTCATGCACGCTCGTAACGTCAAGCATTTTTAATATTTTGACTCCAGATTGTCAACATTGCCATCTCTTAACAACTCCTTATGAATGGTGCAGCTGACATTTTTATGTGGTGCAGAATGGTGCGGTCACTGTGGGAAATCAACTTTTGGGACACATTAACGAAATCACAGGGACACTGTTCATAAGCAGAGGTCCCACATGCTTTCATGAGGTGGGGTCAGAAAAAGGCCATGTTGAAAATTTGGAGTGCAAATACCAACAAACGCACAGGGCGTTAGGGTTTCTAACCATAACATCCCATCCTGTACAGGCATAAGGGTGTGCCTTATACTGTCGGATGTAATGCTCACGCCATTACACCCCCACCCTGCAGCCACTGACAGGCATCCAGGTGTGTCTTGGACTCTTTGGCTTCAAAGTTCACCCCATTCTCCTATGCTCAACCCAGCTCATCATACTTCCTTATGAAATGTGGTGAGCGTAAGGCCTGATGACCCCAAGGCACAATGTAACACTTGTCAGCGTCTGCAGGGTCCGGTGAAGTGAAATGGCATTAGCGTTATGGCCAGGGACCCAAAGGCACACCCCAATGCATGTCACTCTCTGCAGGGTGGTCTGGGGTTCATGTTGGTTCTATACTTCTCTGCCATTCCTATTATGCAGCTCTCTGACTCTTGCACTACCAATACCAATGCTAGCAAGACAACATTCGGCCTTGACAAATGCTTGTTTCTAAAATGTTCTTGTATGTTTCAGGCAGGTGTAGCAAGAACACAATGTCCCAGAACTAAGGCCCCTTCTCCACAGCTTCTGAAAACGGGCGTAAAAACTGCTCTCAGGTTAACCCCTTGAGTTCCCAATAGCTTTTTGCAATCATCTCACACTATAATTATATACATTTCAACAGTAACACTATATAATTTTTAAACAAAGGGATCCTAATATATCAGTTACATTTCCACATAGTGATTTGCATATATTTTTATACCAGCAGATATGCAAAGGAGAAAAAAAACAGAAACAGCAAGGGAAGACTGAGAGACAGTGAGAGGCAAAGAACTACAAGACCCTCGGGGTGATCAAGTCCTAGGTCTCACAGGAATATTTGGTTGTGTAACCAGACAGAGAAGAGACAGGAAAGGAAAGAACAGAACAGATCCCTGCATTCAAACTCTCCATAACAACTCTATTCAACCCTGTCACATAGGGCAATAACATACAGTGGGTTCAACAGTTACCTGGACCTGCATGTTCATACAGTGGGCAGGAATTATAATATCAGACTGCGCAGAGATGTGGTAAGAGGTATTTGTTGCTGGTGTGTTAATAGTTACTGCCAACAAAACAACTAAGATCATAAGACCTATGCTACAGATGTTACTAGGGAAGGTGACCATTTTTGAGTCCTAGTACAAGGAGGGGGCTAACAAGGCATGCGTCACCCGAGAGGGTGTATTTTACAGCAACTAATAAATAGGAACACTCACATACTCAATAAGCAGCAGTCTTGCAATACACAGAATACAGTAATACCCAGTATTAAACTAATGACACCATAGCATATAGACAGCAATGTTTCAGTAAGAATATACTTAAACCCAATTCAAGACAAACGGCACCACTACACATTACATAGGTAGGAATCACTATGGGCCGTCTAAGGTACAGGTAAAGCACATTTGTGCATGGAGCTCCTCATTGCACAATATGACAAAAACATAGCTGAGTAACTTAGTAATTGTGTCCCGTTTAACAAACAGCATGCCCAGCCGATGACTGACTCTAGGCTGACTCCTGGCAGACTTCTGTTGTCACCCTTATCTCTTGGCCCTTTGTGGACTGAGGGGGTGTGGCTAACCGCTGGTGAAGATCTGTCCCAGTCTGGAGTGTCGTTATTGAATCAGTCGGCAGTTGAAGGGGGAGAGTCTTGATGTCTCCCGGGGAGACTCTCTCCAACCCCCCAATGTGGCCAAGCAGTCTATGGTGTGGCCAAGCCAGTCCATGAGTTTGGTTGTAGTACTTTATTTTCCCTTTGGTAAGTTCAGGACAGCATGATGCTTAGTTTTTGTGTGGCCCTATGTACAGTACAACTGTCCAGCAGTTTTCTATAATATAGATTGAATTTAGAATTGCTAGTTTCTTAGATTTACAAAATGGGAATTTCTTAGCGATATGATTGCTTGCTGTCAAGGCTTAATTGCCTAACGGACAGTGTTGGAGACTCATTTTTTGTTAAATTTCTGTAATATATTAGATTACTAGCACTACTTGTTTAGTGCGTGTGTCTACCTCTGACATTCTCTACAGACTTTAACCTAAGCCATTGAAGCAGCTGGCAAGTTTGGACATTATTTTTTGGGACTTGAGGTTGATTATAAACCTTGCCTTTGCAGTAATACCCCCAACTCCTATTGTACCAGATTGTAAGAGAAAACTTGTGTAACCCCACTTAAGAAGGTAGAGGCCAGTATCTGTCTGGCTATATATGTTTTGTACATCTTACATCAGCTTCTTTGCCGTATTGTTTTGTTTAAGAAACAATAAATAGAACGTACAAAAAACAAAAAAAGAAAAAAAAGAAGGCTATGTTGAAAATGTGGGGTCAAAGCCGGCCTATTGGTGATGAGGGCTGAGGCGCTAGACGCTGGACCTCACGCTTCGTGTTGACCTGAGTTCGGGAACAAGCCCAGGTTGTCGGGGGTCAGCAGGGGGGAGGACGAGGAGTGGGACTGAGCTGCCACAAGGTGGCTCTCCTCTCTTGGGGAGGGACATGTGCTTGCCACCCCATAGTTCTGCTCCCATCTGATGGAGGACTGATGGGAAGCATAAGGCACCCGGTATGCATGTGCGCCTCCATGCACAGGCATGTCTGCAGGACCCAGAGTGGGGAGAAAACCAGGGAAAAAAGCACAAACTTCATGTGGAAAAATATATAAAAAATGGTAAAGTTATGCACATACCTTGAAACTTTTCTACACTCACTCGTAACTTTGGTAATTTTAAATATTTTGACCCCAAATTTGTAACATAGCCATTTTTCCACACCACCTCATGAATGTGACAGCTGTCATTTTTCAAATCCTGGCCAAAATGTGTTTCTAGGGATGTGGATCTGTTGTTCTATCCACACTTCTTGGCATGTCCTTTCCCTTTAAGAATCTTGCCGGAAGGTCTAAAACCTGGCTCCTCCTACCCACCTCAGGTCTGCCCCTTCATGCCAGATCTTCCTTTCTGCTGGAAGATTCAGGTTCCCTCCTTATTGCTCCCGCGTTGAGTAGGCCCTGGCATTTAAATCTTTGGATTATTTACCTAAGCTAAAACCCATTAGAGTTTCTCCGCATCATTTTATAACTGCAATATAGGACAAGTCCTCACCCGGGTTCCGCTGGTGCCCCTGCTGGCAGAAAATGTCTCACGTCGACTCACATGCCACGTGCATCTATTGCCTGGGCCACGATCATACCCAGGCCTGCGACTTTTGTCACTTGTTCTAGCTGAATGTGTTGGACGAGTGCCCTGCACACTTACAGTTTGGCCAACCAGAAAAATGGAACCCGCCGGTCAAATCTAAAGATGCCCATTCGGCAGTCTCCGTGGCTGCAGGGTCTGCTGAGCAACTTGAGCAAATGAAGGCCTTCGAGGAGGAGGTGGTGCAGGCTGCTGATCAGTCCTCTTCAGCATTGGTCTTCATGCTGTTCAAACTGGGCTCAACCTTTACAGGCTCCTTCAAGGAGTTGTGCCAGTCTCTCCCGACCAAGGGGGAGGGCCTGTCAGGTTCACACAGATCCTGTTCCTATAAAAAGGAATCCAAGGAGTTAAGCGATCAACATCTTTCTTGGGAATCGAGAGAGGTCTCATTCTCAGGAATTTCCTGTTTTGACTATGGTCGAAATTGTGGCCTCAGCCGCTGGCTTCACGGTACCCCCGTCAGGCCAGCCGGAGAAGATGTGGGACGATGACCCAGTCGAAATTATTATCGACCCCATCGACCCATTGTTGCTGGATGAGGCCGACAATTCCTTGTTCAGGACTCCAGTCCTGACTGGACCTACTGAGGAGGAAACCCAGCTTACTGGGAACCTCCTCACGGTCCCTTGCCCTGACCTGGAGGAGCCGTGGGTTTCTCCGGCTCCTTCTGAGCACCCCCATTGGTCCCCCCAGTGGTCGAGATCGAGGTCATCCTCGACTGACAGGTCATGGAGAACTCACAGATGCTATTCTGGGTGTTTCAAGAAGTGGCACCACCGCTATTCATCCCTGTCCTCCTTGGAAGAGAAGAGAAGAGGCTTTGGCACAAGTTGCGTCAATGCCACAAGGATCTCATGTGGCAACAGTTGGTGTTGGCCAGTCCGAAGTTGACCCAGGCATCCACACCAGCCATCACATGGCTGTCGCCCTCTAGGCTGATGCTGCCTCCTCCGGAGCCGGCCGACACCATCCCTCTGCCTGCAGAGCTGGTGAAGGCCCTCCCAGCTTAGCTGAAACCAGCCTCTCTGCCGATCATGGTGGAGCCACCACCTAAACAGCCTCCCTCTGGGGTTCCTGTTAAGGAGTCTTGGCCCGCTAAGGGCCTCCCGCATAGGCTGTCAGTCACCCTTACTCCCTACCATCCATGGTGGGTCGAAAGTGGCTTAGGTGGTCGGCCAATCTGTCCGGACTTCTCGGAGTCTGAGGAATCCTCCTTGCAATCTCGTCAGTTCGATCAAGCTTTGATGGGGAGTTTCTTGATGGAGAAAGATCCCACGTCCTTCATGGGCATTCTCCATCTCATCTCCGAATCCACAAGGATGAAACTGGAGCTTGTTCAGAAACGGGCTCAGTATCCCCTGACAGATATTTTGACAAAATGGGATTCTCCGACAAAGGCCTTCCCAGTAGCCGAAGCCATTACTGGCCTGGCTGTGGAGCTTTTGCAGCACCCTGCCTCCTTCCCTGCACCATCGGCCCAGATGGCCTGCAAGTATGCAGTTCCCTTCGGCACCCTCTCGGGGTTCACAGAGCACCCCTCGGCTGAGGGATTGGTAACCGAATCTGTGTTTCGGCACTCGGGCAATTCAGGAGACACTGACAGACCTCTGGACAAAGAGTCCAAAAACCAGACCACTCTGCCTGAAAAGTCTATGCTGCCTTTTCTCTTGGTCTCCATCAGGCAAACTCAGCTGTCATCACGTGTAAAGGAGATAAAAGACTCCAGCATCAGGTTCTTGTTAGAGGTAAACAAGTGGAAGGAACGACAAACAGTGGCAAATCATGTAATAAGTTTATTACAAAAGCACAGACTTACAACCTGCAGTAAAGCAAATATATGTAATAAGTTTATTACAAAAGCACAGACTTATAACCTGCAGTAAAGCAAATATACTGGGTGAAACAAGTTTTCCTATGTCTAGATGCAGCAATTCTCAGCAAACCTTTCTAGAACCATGCTTCTTATAGTAAGATAAGGAAAAAGGTGTGACATTTCTTATTGGCTGAAGCAAGTGGTACCATTACATTACTGGATAGAAAATGTAGAGTCAGCAGAAAGAAAAACATTACTTATACATAAGACGTAACATTAGAACAAAGACGGCACAGAAATTGTAGCAGGTGCAAGGTCATTATAGTGCAAAGCAGTGTCAGCAGAAATTCATGTGTACAAGAATACTTTGGTAAAAAGATATGGTTAGGCCCAAAGCACGTATGCCTCATATAAGCAAATAAACATTACATCTAACAGAAAACTAAGAAATAATACTGTAAAATAAATGTATACTGTATAGCGTATACACTTAGCAAGCACGGTCCCTAGTACCCACACTTGTACAGTAGATACCCATTACTGCATATTAGTGCAATACAGCAGTATCACAGTAATAATAAACCATCTGTCATTGGTATGTGCATGAGGGTGCAAGGGGTGTGGGACCCACTTGCAACACATGGCACACTTCTCCCATGCCTTCCTTGGCTCCCTAGATGAGGTGCTTCCTTATCTCCCTGTGGACCGTCAGACTACGGTCAAGCAGGTCTGGGATCAGGGTCGGGCTGTTGCAAAACAGCAACTCCAGATGGCTCTGGACATTGGGGATTCTTATGCCTGTTTGGTGGCGGCCACGGTCACCATGTGCTGTAGGGCCTGGCTGAGGGTCTTGATCTTTATGGCAGACACTCAGCACAAACTGGCGGACATTCCCTTCCTATGCACCGACTTGTTTGGTCCAGAAGTTGATGGTCACCTCCAGTGCATCGAGAAGTCCAGTGCCACCTTGGACTCCATTGCCTCTGCTCATAAGGAATCTCAGGGTTCCAAGGAGCAGAAGCATAATCCCTTTTGGCCTTCTGCCCCTGCGGCCAAGCAGCCCCAGTACCAATCAGAGCAGCAGCAGCAGCAGGCTTAATCTTGGTGCCCTCGGCCCAAGTCAGGGGCTTTGGCGGTCTGTAAGCCTGGAGGGAAGGGTCCTGGTGGTCCCGCGGCCGGATCCTCCTCCTCTAAGCCTGCTCAGTGACAGGATGGGGGTGACCACCCCCATGCCTGTCACACCTACTCTGGGTCCTCCTGTGGGGGCTGTCTGTGCTGCTTCCTTTCTGTCTCGTCCACTGTCACAATGGCCAGATGGGTATTGGAGGTGGTTGGCCTGGGTCTGCCTCTGGAATTCAAGCATTACCCATCAAGCTGAGCCCGCACCCCATGGGAGGAGAATGTGTCCGTGGACACTTGGTTGGCTCTCTGAGGTGACATCATCCAACTCTTCCGCAAGGAGGTAGTGGTCAGAGTGACGGATACACCTGTCAACCCAGGGTTCATTTCCAGGTACTTCCTGGTCCAGAAACGGATGGGGGGGCTGGTGCCCCATTCTAGATCTGCACAACCTGAACAAGTTTCTCAGGTCTCGCACCTTCAGGATGGTAGCTCTGTCTCAGATCATACCATCTCTTGAGCAGAACATGTGGTTTTGCTCTCTGGATCTGCAGGATGCATTCTTCCATGTCCCAATCCATCCATCACACCAAAGGTTCCTCCACTTCTGAGCAGACGGAACCCTCAATGAGTTCCAAGCCATGCTGTTTGGCCTGTCATCGGCCCCCGTGGTCTTCACTGAAAGTAAAGCAGTGGTGGCGGCCCATCTTTGGCATCGAGAGGTCAGGGTGCACCCCTATCTGGACAGTTGGCTCATAGCAGTTCCCTCCAGACAGGAGGTGGAGAGGTCCAGGGATCTGACCCTCCAGACTTGCATTGACCTTGACCTCCTAGTCAAAGAGGCCAAGTCAGGACTTGTATCTTCGCAGGTGATATGCTTCATCGAGGCAGTGCTCGATCTTGCCGCGCCAGAGCCAGGCTCCTGATGGACAGGGTGGAGGTTCCCGCCACCTTTGCCCGATCATTTCTGTTTGGACACTTGCAGCCTGCCTGGGACTTCTTGCGACTTCTGGGCTACATGGCAGCCTGCACCTCCGTTGTCTGATGGGCCCGGTGGCATATGTGCCCCTTTCAGTGGGAGCTGGCCAGCCAGTGGACTCAGCGACTAGGTAATTTTGACCAGCTGGCCACTGTAACCCAGAAGATATGAGATGCTCTCCAATGGTGGACCATCCTGGAGCATCTGCAGGAAGGGATCCTGTTTGTCTGTCCTGAACCAACTATCATCTTGATGACCGACGCCTCTCTCATGGGCAGGGGTGCCCACATGTGGGACCACAGAGTCCATGGGCTCTGGACCCCCAAGGAATCTTGATGCCACATCAACCTGCTGGAGCTCTGAGCAGTTTGGCTGGTGCTGATTGCATTCGCTCCGTTCCTTTGGGATGAAGTGGTTCAGGTTCAGATGGACAACACCATGACCATGTACTATCCCAACAAACAGGGCAGTATGCACTCCCGGCCTCTGTGCAGGGAAGCTCTCCACATCTGGACCCTCGTGAGCCGACTGGAGGCGGATCTCCTAGCCATTCATGTGGTAGGAGCCTCAAATCAGCTGGCGGACGCCCTCAGCCATATGGGTGAGGTGTCCCATGAGTGGTCTCTCCATCCAGAGGTAGTACACAGCCTGTTCTCCCAGTGGGGCACCCCTTAGATGGACCTGTTCTCCTCTAGGGAGAATGCGAAACTGAGGCTGTTTTGTGCCGCCCCCAGCAGAGCTCGCTGCGGGGATGCCTTCTTCTGGTCGTGGACCCCAGGCCTGTTTATGCCTTCCTTCCACTTCTCTTGATCCTCAGGGTGCTCCTCAAGGAGAGGAGGGACAAGGCACATGTGATCCTTTTGGCTCCAGACTGGCCCTGCCAGTTTTGGCACCCCGATCTCCTCAGCCTCAACGTCAAGCTCCCAAGGTGTCTTCCAGCATGCCTGGACTTGCTCTCAGTCAGTCAGGGGAAGGTCCTCCACCCGGGCCTTCAATCCCTGCACCTGACAGCCTGGTTCCTGAGTGACTAGAGTTACAGGCTTTGGGTCTCTCCGAAGATGTTCTCACTGTAGTTGGGGCATCTAGGAAGGAATCGACCAGGAAGTGCTATGCCTTCAAGTGGAAGAGATTCTCCATTTGGTGTCAGGGCAAGGGACTAGACCCTTTGTCCTGTCCAGTGGCTAGCATTCTCAACTACCTTTGGTCTCTCTCCAAAGGGGGGTCTGTGGTCTACAACCCTTAAGGTACACCTGGCAGCCATCTCTGCTAACCGGGTGCAGGTCAGTCAGCAGATGGTGGCACAGGAGAAGGTACTCTGGCTTTTCTTCAAAGGTCTCGACCACATTTCCCCACTGGTCTGTGAACCACCACCATTGTGGGATCTACTGCTGGTACTGGCAAAGCTCATGGGCAAGCCATTCGAACCAATGCACAGGAGTGAGATGTCACACCTGACGTGGAAGACCACCTTTTTGGTGGCTATCACGTCAGCCAGAAGGATTGGGGAACTCAAGGTGCTCTCTGTTGAGTCTCCCTATCTGGTCTTCCACAGGGACAAGGTTGTTCTGCGCCCCAGAGACAAAAGGAAAGAAAGCTGCCCCATCAGGCCATACAGTACTTTCATACATGAAAAAGTCAAACACCATATATCTTCTAAACAGGGACTCAAGTGGGAACCACAAGCCTCCTACCGGTTTCGCTTCAGAACATCATCAGGGAGGGGTGTTTTTGATTGTTTTTCATGTATGAAAGTACTGGATTAAATTAACTATTTTTCAACTTGCAATTTGCTTGTTGATTTGATTATTTGGGTAACATTTATTCATTTCTGCAGTTAGTGGTGCTGGAGTTTTTTCTGTGTGTGTTCTGCGCTCCAATCCGAAGTTCCTTCTGAAGGTTGTGTTGGAGTTTCTTCTCAACCAGGTGATGACTATGCTGGTGTATTACCCCAATCACACCTCAGAGGTCGAGTACAGGCTCCATACTTTGGACCTGAGAGTTTGGGGAGAGGTTCACCAGCTGTTTTTCACCTACGCTGAAGCTGCACCAGGCAGACCTGCAGCCAAGCAGATGATTGGCAAATGGATTACATCATGCATTGATCTCTGCTATAGGTTGGCGGATAGGGAGCCTCCTGTAGGGCTTAGGGCTCATTCCACCCACCATACTGCTGCATCAGTGGCTGCTTCCAGGGACATCCCTATCCAGGATATCTGTAGGGCTGCTACCTGGAAGTCAGCAAACACCCTCATTTTCCATTACCACATTGACCTAGAGTCACTCCAATCTCTGTTCCCTAAGCAGGGTGCGTGTGCCTTGCCTTCTTCCTCCTCCTGGAGAACTGCTAGGAGTCTGCCAAGAAGTGTGGATAGAACAACATATCCACATCCCTAGAAACACAGGTTACTCACCTGTAACAGTAGTTCTAGGAGTGGTATATGTTGTTCATCCACATTGACCCACTTGACCTCCCCCTGGTTTTGACACACAACTACTGCTTCCAGCGGGCAAGATCTGGCATCAAGGGTAGAGCTGAGGGTTATACCACCCGGGCTGGTGGGAGGAGCCAGCTTTTAGACCTTCCAGCATGATTCTTAAAGGGAAAGGACATGCCAAGAAGCGTAGATGAACAACATATACCACTCCTAGAACTACTGTTACAGGTGAGTAACCTGTGTTTTCGCACCAATGGCACGGAAAGTCATTTTGGTGGCACGGAAAGACTTTTTGGCAGGGATTTGAAAATGTCCACCTACTAGGTTCATGAGGTGGGATAGTAAGAAGGCTATGCTGAAAATGTGGAGTACAAATACAGTAAAATGCCCAAGTTTTGAGTGAATATTACAGTATTCCAACGTTCACGCATAACTTCACTAATTTTAAATATTTTGACTCCAAACTTTCAACATAGCCATTTTCCACACCACCTCATAAATGTGACATGTCATTTTTTTAAATCCTGGATGAAACGTGTTTTTGGACTTCTGGTGCAAAATGACATTTTGTCCAATATACTATAAATTGGACATGTCATGTTTATAAGGTGAATCATTAAACAAGTATCTTGAAAATTTGGGGTCAAAATATAAAAATGTAAAAAATACTTGTTAACAAACTTTGTATGTAGTACCAGTCTTGACCCTAGTGGGTATGCTTTGTGATCCCGTGCCAGTGAGCTGAGTTTGGTGGTGAGATCAGTGACCCAGCTGTATGGAGTGAGGGTGGGGGGATGGCATTGTTATTTATAAAATGGGCAAAGGATTTCAAGCAATCTGATTGGTTGTTAGCCCTGCATTAGATGTGTCTATTGCACAGCTAAAACTAGAACCCCCAGTTAGAATACACAGGCCCATTTTATAAGTGCAATAAGCTGCTCCGGGGATGTGCATTAGACAGTTCTAATGCACGGCTAGGGGACAGGACACACTCATCCTGTGGCCTCGTGCCTCACTACATCCCCCTAGCCATGCATTAGAACTGTCTAATGCACACCCCATTGTGTCTTATTGCTTACGTGACCCCCCCCCCAGCAGGGAATGAAAGGTGTAGGGTTGTTCACACGGGCCCAGCTACCATGTAGTGAAGACAGCTGTTCTCTTGGCATAGGGCCCTGCACCTCTTCCCCCTTGGGTGGCAGAGGGCCCTGTGCATTGGCTAACAGATGCACTCTTTTACTGGTGCATCTGTAGCTATGGCCACATATAACTGCAGGGACCACAGGGCCCTGCCCTTCTGCAGCAGACTAGACAGCCCCATGAATTCTTCACATTCATCGTTGCACAGAACTGTAGGGACCACAAGGGCCCTGCACTGTAGGTGGATGGAGTCTTCCCTTGGTCAGGACATCTGCATCTGTCAGGACCGGCGTGAATGAGGATATAATTCCCCTGTCTCAAAAAGAAAGAAAAATTATTTGCAAAAAGCTTAGTTGGTGCACCAGCTTGGGTAACTTAATGCTAAATTAGTAGGGAAATGTGGCATTAGGGTTTCCAACCCTTACTCCCTACCCCCACCACCGAAGCAGCAAAAGGAAAAAACCTTAGGGTTTTGGGTCTCCAAAGTCTTGGCAAATCAATGTTGGGGTCTTTGTTGGGGTTGTCAACCCTAATACCCACCACATTCCATGAGCAAACAACATCACAGATGATCTCCTTTTGCATGAAGAAAGCTACAACAAATTATGTTGGCAACATGTGGCAAGACATATTTTTCTATGTTTGAAGAGTGTATCACTATGAAGCACTGGCTTGGAGCTGTTCCTTGTGCTTTGGACTACATGCAACGGGCTGGGGAGGAGGGGGACCATTAGAGTTGACATCCCCAACAAAGACCCCACTACTGATTCACCAAGACTCTGAAGACCCAAAACAGTACTGTTTTTTATGGCTGTGGGTGGAGCTTGTAGCCATCTTGCTATCAGTAGCTGGAGAATGGAGTATCATGGAACACATGTTTGGACTTTTCAATGTATCCTTCCATGCCAACTGAAATAAAATACTCCCTTCTTTCTGTTAAGAATGTTGGAGACATAACTCCAACCTGCTTATCAGATGCCATTAGGAAACTGAAACAGCTTGTTAAATATTTGTTAAATATTGGTTGCCTGTTAAACTGGAGATTTTTTTACCCCCTTTGGAATACAACAAATTAAACATTTAAATACTTAGCATTTAAACAGCTTCTTGCTACTAGTTTCACTTGGGAATATATTGTCTTTCAAGAAAGATTCATACCTCATAAATGTCACCCTTTCCCAGCAATTCTATAATTTACACAGTTTTTTTTAACCTCTAAAGACACTATATGATAAGCACTGCCTCAGACATATGCCATGTCTTCAGTGAACTACCCAGACTAAATAAGTAGCAATCAGCAGGCATTTTCTACTATGTTTTTTCAGGAAAAAATGTATTGAGCTACATCAAACACACACACACACACTCTGTACACACCATCCTCGTGGTCACAACATTCAAAATAAGTACTGCATTCTAATATGTTATAAAACAATAAAGAAACTGTTTATGTCAGTGAACATTGTGAAGTTCAGTTTAGAGTAGAGTTCCATTAAATATTTCTTATCCTATAGTTTGTATCCTGAATACACACACACACACTGTACACACCATCCTCATGGCCACAATATTCAAAATAAATACTGCATTCTAATGTTATAAAACAATAAAGAAACTGTTTATGTCAGTGAACACAGTGAAGTTCATTTCAGAGTAGATTTCCTTTAAATATTTCTTATCCTATATTTTGTATCCTGGATAGCGCAGGGGAGGTGCTACATCTCATTGTCATAGGGATATTCATTTACACATTTTTGCACTATATTTACTGAGGCTGTCCCAGATTAGATGCAGTATCTTGTTTTCAGAGGGGTCATGATTTTACCATTTTGATAATGTATTTCATCAGGGTAGCCTTGTCCAGGGCTCCCATATTCAAAGGAGATATGCAGCGCATCCCGGCGGAAAAGGGAGATGTGCCATGCAACTCCAACAATGCACCACAGCGTAATATTCAAACGTGCGGGATGCACTGGCCACAAGGGAATGGACCAGGGTGCACACAAATAGTATTCCGTGCAAGTCGAGGGTGCATTCCCATGCATATGCCGTGTTGTGGCATACTCAGTGGGAATGTGCCCCTCGCAGTTCAGAGCAGTGCTGCCCACAGTTAGGCCATGAATAGCTGGCCTAACCGGGCCAGCCACCCACAGGTGGGCTGTGGAAATGCACCCAGGTGCACAGCAGCCTGGCAGCCCTGGTGGACTAGAGGCATCCCCTCCCATCCCCGATTGATCCAACTCCATCCCTGAAGAGCTCCATAGTGTAGTACCCCCCTGGACCCAATCACACCAGACGAAACCATGGTACATATCCATAGCATAGAGGACCACCAGCCACCGCCTCATTTCGTAGACACCCCTGCTTCCCCCATACCCGACCAGTTGCGGAGACTGGCACTGCCCTCCACATCCTGCCACGGCCAGCCACTGACTGCACTGCACCCGAGCTGGGGACCTGCACTCCGGAATGACCCAAGTGACTGTATCATGCATTGGGGCACTATGCAAGCTACGGACCCACCAATGTATGCAGCCGTGTGTATGTCCCTGGCAAACTGTAAGAGGGAACTGACATACCTCCAATCCATGCCTTGTTGATGCTGTATCTTCCTGCTGTTATACACCACTGTAGGCCCACACTCTCCACTGTTCCCCTGTGTAACATGCCACCCTCTGGACTGCTGAGGTATCCTGGGTACCATGGGGTGCGGTATTCTGCAGTGCCATTTGCAGTGTACACACCAGACTGTGGATAGTGTGTCCGCAGTTCCCTGATTGTACAAATGAATGGGAGGTCGGCTGTAACATGCCTGTTCCGGAACCTGTGTGAGTGGGTACAGCATCAGCTGCCACCCGCACTGAGCAGTGCAGTGGCACCGGGATGATGGATCCGCATGTGAGCGCCTGAGGTGTATGGCCACTGGGCTGTATCGCCTGCACACAGCTCGTGCCTATGTATGACACATTCCAGTGTCCTACTACCAGTGCTCTGCCACCCGAAAATAAGATACAATTTATTCTGTGAACTATCCAGGCTAAATATATAGCAATCAGCAGGCATATTCTAGGAAAATGCATTGTAAAAATGTGTAAAACTGAAGACCACATTGAAACTGCCTCTCAGCAGTTCTGCATTGTGCAAATTCATTAGAAATAATGGGTAAAAGCATCCCCAAAACTCTCCACAGCCAGATTGACTCTGACCAGATCTTATTTCTGTTTGCTACTGGGAGTGGGGGTGGGACGTTAAACCCTAACACCACATTTCCCTATTGTTTTGGCGTTAAGTTACCCTAACTGGTGCATTAACAACGTTTTTTGCAAATAATTTTATTAATGTTGATAATATTATATATGAATGACCTATTTATTCTTGCAGGGTGCTGCTATGTAGATAAACAGTTTCTGGAACTATTTATTATGTATTAATATCCCCCGTATCCTAAATTCAGAATGTCTAGACTGCATCACCTTTTCCACTTGATGGTTCCTATTTTTTGTATTTTGTGATGTGTGTCATGAGATGGATTTTTGTTGTATTGTTGTATCTTTAAAGCAATAAAGTATTAAAAAAGAAGTTGCTAGTATAGATCCCCTGTTCTAAGTGATCCCTTTGATCTATTGGGGGGGTCTAGTTTACTGTTTGTTCCGAATATAAATTGTTTTTGAAATACTTGTCCAGTTATGCCTGTGGGAGGGCTGTTTACCTTGAAATGTCTTTTTAAGTTAGGGTAAAAAAAACATTTGTTCTAACATTTGACACTGACATTATTTAATTTGCATTTGTACTATTCACTAGTCTTGTGTTTTTTTTCCATTTAGATGTTTGGTTATTATTACCACCACTGTATGTCAACTCTGTTTACAGAATGAGTTGTACCTGCCTAGTTTTTTTTTTCTATGTAAGATATATATATTTTAAATTGGAACCCTTTGGAATATTTTTTCGAATACAAAACACTTTGTAAATATATTTGATTTGGGTTTGGCCTTTGTGCTGCCTGAAACAGTCCCAAGAGATATGCTACAATAGTTACTGTGGCTAAGTACTGCTCTTTCTAAAAAGGAAAAAGATGGTTTCTCTTCTTGATAGCGATCTACCTAAAAAGTTATGGAGTCTGCTTTGCCAAGAGGAACTAAGACAGCAGCCACTGACAGCAACAGCAAAAAACAATTCATGTTAGTGTTTTCTAGCATCTTGGCCCCATCTCATAATTTATCCTCTACTTACTACCACATAGTTTGTCATTTGCCAGCAGAAAAGGATTGCTTGGCCCATTTAGTCTGCCCAGATTGTCCCTGCCTATTCTGACACCTCTGACCCTTCCTGGTCACTGGCATCCCCCCTTCCCCTTTCCACTAACTAGGTTTCCCCTGTGCCTGTCCCACACATACATGAAACTGCCTACAGTCTTAGCGCCCACAGCGTCTGTCAGTGGACTGTTCCAGTTGTCCACGACTCTATCCGTGAAGAATTACTTCCTCATATCCCTTTTAAACTTGCCTTTCTCTAGCTGCATTGCATGTCCCTGCTGCCTTCCTTTCTCTGAAAGAGACAGCCCACCTGCTCCTTGTTCATCACTGTGAGGTACTCTTTATAGGTCTCAATCATGTCCCCTCTCACTCTTCTCTTTTTTAGGGAGTACATATTCAGATTCCACAGTCTTTATTCATATGGCTTCTTGCACAGTCCCTGTACTGTCTTGGTGGCCATCCTCTGTACTGCTTCCACCCTGCCTATGCCCTTTTGGTGGCGCAGCCTCCAGAACTGGATACAGTACTCCAGGTGGGGTCTTCCTAGTGAGTGATACCGTGGCAACACCTCCTCTCTCCTCCCGCTAGAAATCTCCCTTCCTATACACCTCAGCATCCCACTAGCATTTCCAACTACTCTGACACACTGAACAGCTACCTTGAGATCATCAGATATGCTGATCCCGAGTTCACTTTCTTGCTTGTTGACCATAAGTTCCCCCATCCTATACACAGTTACATAGGAACATAGAAACATAGACTTTGACGGCAGATAAGGACCACTTGGCCCACCCAGTCTGCCCATTTCCCTTCCTATTGGATAAGCTGCAGATTCTAGTTAACCAACAGCCTACTTCCTGCAACCCCCCACTACAATTGCCTTATGTCTGTCCCATGCATGTTTAAATTCCCCCACTGTTTTAGACCCAACAACCTCCCAGGAAGGCAGTTCCATGCATCCACCACTCTCTGTGAGAAAAAATTCCTCATATTACCCTGAGCCGTCCCCCTCTATCTTTAAATTGTGCTTGCCTTGTTCTTACACATCTCTTTTCTGAAAATGCTACCCTCCTGGACTTTGTTGATTCCCTTGAAGTACGTAAAAGTTTCTATCATGTCCCCCGTCCCTCCTTTCATCAAGGGTATGCATATTAAGCTCTCTCAGTCTCTCTTCTTATGGTTTCTGATGCAGACCCTGCACCATTTTAGTTGCCCTCCTCTGGACTGCTTCCATCCTGTCTATGTCCTTGCGTAGATGGGGTCTCAAAAACTGCACACAGTATTCAGATGGGGTCTCACCAACTGTCTTCACAGAGGGATAACCACTTCCCTTTTCTACTTGTGATGCCCGTCCTATGCATACCAGTATCCTGACCTCCTTACTGACTTCTCACATTGCTTACCCACCTTTAGGTCATCTGATATGACTACCCCAAGTCCCTTTCCATTTCTGTTGTTGTTAGTACCTCCCTGCTATTGTGTACTCTTCTCCTGGGTTTTCTTTCCCAGGTGCATTACTTTGCACTTCTTTGCATTGAATCTGAGTTGCCATATGTCTGACCATTCCTCCAACTTTGCCAAGTCCCTTCTCATCCTTTCTACCCCCTCGTGTATCAACTCTGTTACAGATCTTTGTGTCATCTGCAAGGAGGCATACCTTTCCTCCAGATCCTCTGCAATGTCACCTATAAAGATGTTAAAGAGGACTGGACCCAGTACTGAGCCCTGAGGGTACTCCACTAGTAACCACCTTTCTTGAATGTGTTCCATTCACTATTACCTTCTGTGTCCTGTTGTGCAGCCAGTTTGCTACCCAGGCTATCACCCTGGAACCCACTCCCAGGCTGGCTAACTTGATTATTAGTCTTTTGTGCGGGACTGTGTCAAATGCCTTGCTAAAGTCTAGGTAGGCCATATCCACAGCCCCTCCCTGGTCTATTACTTTGGTCACCCAGTCAAAGAAATCAATTAGATTCATCTGACATGACCTTCCTGCTGTAAATCCATGCTGCTTTGGGTCTTGTGCCCCTGGCCTCTAGGTACTCAACAATTCTTTCTTTCAAAGTGATTCCATCATTTCCCTACCACTGAGGTCAAACTTACAGGTCTGTAGTTTCCTGCTTCTGCCTTGCTCCCACTTTTGTGAAGGGAATCACATCTGCCCTCTTCCAGTCCTCAGGTACCACCCCATCCTCCCATGATTTGTTAAAAAGTGTGGTCAGTGGTGTCACTAGGTCCTTCCTTAGTTCTTTTAGGATTCTGGGATAAATCCCATCAGGCCCCATTGTTTTGCCCACCTTGAGTTTTAGGAGTTCTTTCAGGACTCATTCTTCTGTAAATGGGCTGGTGTCAACCCCCCTACCCAGAGTGCTTCTATTGTCTGGTTTAGGTAACTCCTCCTCATCTTCTTTTGTGAGTACTGAGCAAAAGTATTCATTCAGTATCTCTACCTCTTCACTGTCTCCCTCTGCCCACCTCCCCTCTCCTTTATTAATCTTCACTATTCCTCCCTTAACCTTTCTATGCTCCCTAATGTACCTATAGAAGGTTTTATCCCCCTTCTTAATTGAGTTGTCTATTTTTTCCTTGGTTTGGGCCTTTGCTATTCTGACTGCCTTCCCCACTTCTTTCTGCTTTAATTGATACAGTTCCCTGTCGTGCTCCTTCCGTGATTCCTTATACTTTTTGAATGCAGCCTTTTTCTCCTTAACCTTCCCTGCCACCTCTTTTGAGAACCATAGTGTTTTTTTACTCCGCTTTGTTTTCTTTATTTGTTTCACACAAAGCTTTGTTGCCTCTATGATAGCAATTTTGGATTTTCTCCATTGTTCTTCCACCCTCCTTGGCCATTTGCTAGTGCATTCTTCAGGTATTCACCCATTTTGCCAAAGTCGGCCCTTCTAAAGTCCAGTATCCTTGTTTTTATATGGCTTGTCTCCATGGTTGTGCTTATTGTGAAGCACACTGTGCAGTGGTCAGTTGTTCCCAGATGTCTACTGACTTCTAAATTTGTGATCCTCTCTCCATTTGAGAGTACCAGGTCTAGTATTGCTCCCTCCTGAGTGGGTTCCAACACTAGCTGTCTAAGGCCTGCCCCCTGCAGGGCATTGAGAATGACCCTGCTCTTGGATGTGGCTGCAGTACATGTCATCCAGTTAACATCTGGCATATTCAGGTCCCCCATCAACAGTATCTCCCCCTTTTCAGCCATTTTAGAAGTCCTCCATCATTTTCTTGTCCATTTCCTCCCTTGAGACGGGGGTCTGCCAACCCTGTGCAGACTGTGAGCCGTTCCCTGTCTCCAAGGTGACCCAGAGTTCCTCTTGTCCTCCCCCTTTACTTTTTAGTTCTGTAGCTTTGATCCCTTCCCTTACGTATAGAGCTACTCCACCTCCTCTTTTACCCTCCCTGTCCCTTCTGTAGACTGTGTACCCCGGTATGTTGACATCCCAGTCATGGTTCTCCGTGTATCATGTTTCTGTGACTGCCACAATATCCAATTTTTCATCTTCCATCAGGGGCTACTAGCTCAGGAAGCTTGTTTCCCAGACTACGAGCATTGGTACTCATTGCCCTCCATTTAATGTTGACTTTATCCTTTTTTCCCCCATCCCTGCTCTTATTGCCCTTGTCTATTTTTCCATTTACCCCTGTCCTGCCCTCTATTGAGCTCTGTACCTCAGTGTTTACCTTACTAGCTGCCATGTTTTGTGGGGGGGAAGCTTGAAACTTCCTGCCTCTTATCAGCACCTCCCCCCTTGGCTAGTTTAAAAGCTTGCCAAGGA
Organism: Neoceratodus forsteri; assembly: GCA_016271365.2. Lineage (NCBI taxonomy): Eukaryota > Metazoa > Chordata > Ceratodontiformes > Ceratodontidae > Neoceratodus > Neoceratodus forsteri. The sequence goes on from CM028137.1 coordinate 365,411,709, forward strand.
AGCATTTAAACCTGTCACTTAGGAGCTTGGTTCCCTTCGTGGACAGATGCAGACCATCGTGCCAGTATAGACCTTCATCTCTCCAGGTGTACCCCCAGTCCCCAGTGAAGCCAAAGCCCTGTGCTCTGCACCAGTTTTGCAACCATTCATTAAACTGCATGGTGTGCAGTAACCTAGCCTCACGCCTGCCATGGACTGGCAGCACCTCTGAGAAGGTAACCATGCTTGCTACCTATCTGAGGCCCCTCCCCAACTCCACAAATTCATCCTGCACTGCACTGATTCCATGCCTAGGTAGGTCATTTGTCCCAAGGTGGACAATGAAATCTAGTTCCCTCTCCTGTGGTGCTGCTTCTGTAATTGTGAGGATTCGCTTCTTGTCCCTCCAAGTCATGGCACCAGGCAGGCACCTTACTTCCCTCTCCTCTCCCTTCCCCACTTCTACCCCCCTAACAATTGAGTCCCCTATCAGAAGCTGTTTCTTTCCCCTGTGGTGTCCCTTGCCACCCTTTTGTGGGTCTCCCTTGTGGATGTCCTCAGCATTCTTCTTGGTCTCCACTGAGGGTGCCATCATAGAGGAGCTTTGCTCTGCCAGACTGGCGTATGATTTGTGTAGCGGTACAACCTGGGGGCTTCACCTCTGTTCCACCACCCGCACCCTCCCAGAACCCACTGTGGTCCAACTGCTCTTCATACTTGGCAACCTCTGAGGCAGTGGTTGTGGCAGTGGTGCTCTTTGGGTGGGGGAGTCCTCCTTAGTCCTTGCCAGTTCAGCCTGGAGGTGGGCAATCTCCTCCCTCAGAGCTGACAGTTGCCTGCAAATAGGACAGCAGCGCAGTTTCCAGAATGTCTCCTGGAAAACTGCTGCCCCACAGCCAGTGCATTGCACCACTCCCCACATGTCCCTCTCCCTTATAATATACAATATGTAATATATTTAATTTTTTTTTTTTGTGGTGTGTACTTACCCTTTATGCACTATGATGGGTTATTAAGAATATGACAGTTCTGCCCCAAGACCTGTTGAGGAAGTGATGTCAGAACTTTGGCTATAAAGGAAATGCCACGCCTGGGGGTGTAAGGGAGGTGGTAGTCCACAACCCCAGGTGACTGTTAGAAACAATCAAATGCACCACTGCTCCACTACCCTGGTGAGTACTGCCCTTTATAGTAATTCAACTAACCTCCAGTAACTTATTTAAAAATAGTTTAACTATCACAAACTCCTACACACCAGTAAATTATTAAAAATAGTTTCTGTCCCAAAATCCTAGTAGTCAATCCAGCTACCCCCAAGAGACAACCAAAATGCAGTATTCTCTGCCCCAGGTGCATGACCTTGCACTTTTTGGCATTGAAACCCAGCTGCCATACTTTAGACTACTCTCCAGCCTACCCAGATCCCTATGCATTTTGTCAACCCCCTTCTGAGTGTCCACTCTGTTGCAGATTTTTGTATCATCCATAAAGAGACACATTTACTTTCCCTTCCAGCTCCACTGTTGCTTACAAAGACACTGAAGAGAACCAATCCCAGCACTGATGCCTCTGGCACCCTGGTAGTCACTCCTCTGTCCCCCAACTGCCTGCCATTCACTACCACCCTCTGCCTCCTGTCCTTCAGCCAGTTTGATACCCAGTTTGCCACTTTCTTCCCAGTCCCCAGGCTGCTTAGTTTCTTTAGTAGCCTCCTATGTGGCATAGTGTCAAAGGGCTTACTGAAGTCCAGATAGATCACATCCACTGCCCGTCCCTTGCCCACTGCCCTAGTCACTTAGTCAAAGAAATCTATGAGATTCATTACATATAAATAACTGCAGTGCCTGCTCCTCTGCAGGTCTTAAAAGCATTGACTCACAGGGGCTGCCCATGTGGATGTATGGATAAGGAGGATGTATGGATCCTTGTGAATAATGTGTTGATTAGCAGTTTGCACACAAGTGTCCACTGTACAAGGTGCTTGCCCAAGTGTGTGTGCCTGGGTTAAGGAAACAAGATCCCCACCCCATTCATTGAAGAGATGGAGAGCAGCAGTCTGGTGAGGCAGAGGGATGACATGATGCAACCATCCCAGAGGGCTGCTGAGGCCAATTTAAATATTGGTCTTGGTGGGAGAAGCCTCTTGGGCTGCCTCAGTGAATCACAGGCCACTTTTTTTTTTTTATGCCTTCTAGCCGTCGGAAGCCCACGACATCAGCCTATTCACGCTTCCACCCCCCACATTGGCCTCGAGCCCCCTCCTGATACCCCGTGGCTTACCCCCCACGGTGGGGCTGCAGCACTGGGCCCACATGCCGCAGACATGGGACTAGGTCAGGGGGGCTGACCTGGGGGGGCTAATTGAAGCACTTGATGGGCTTCATTAATGGCTCTCAGCGGCTTTCCCCATTTTCCTTTTTCTGGGAGGCGGGGACGTGCAATGATGCAAAGCGTCCTGCCCCGCCTCCAGTACGAACTGTTGATGTCGGCAACCGTACGACTCCCGGCCTCCACCAGGGGTCATGCAGGCTCCGATCGCCTCCCATCCCTCCCCCCGGAGAAGGAGAACAATCCATAGGATGCTCTATCCTTCTCCCCCCGGCCGGCCCTCCAGCGCAGGCCACTTTTTCTGCATTCACTGTGGCAGCCTAGGAGGATGTATAGATGAGGAAGTACAGATTGTCATGCAAGATGTCCTGTTTGGCAGTTTGCTTACATGTTTCCACCCTGTATGTGGTACCCAGGTATGTGTACTTGGGCTAAAGGAAGCAAGGCTGCCACAAACAGCCAGATTGAAAAAAATGGTCCCTCTCCCAGTTGTGTTAAACTTAGGATAGGTGATAAGCTTAATGTATCGCTAGCTGAACATGATTGCTGCTTGGAGTACTGAAGTGGGTGTTAGAACTGCTGAAGCCATGGGCATGAGAACCTTGGTGTTGGAATATGTAACTGGCATTAGAACTGTTTGTGTAGTGTATAGTGAAGCACATGTTAGAACTGTTGTACTATGGTGTTAGTTGGACTAGAACGCTGCTTAGAATACTGAAGTGGGAGTTAGAAGCACAGAAGCAGTGGACATTAGAACCACGGTGTCAGAATATACAACTAGCATTAGAACTGTTGAGCATAATGAAGTGGGATTTAGAACTGCCAAGACAGAGTTGGAAAATAAAACTGGGGTTAGAACATTGAGCTATGGAAATAAATCTGTTTTTTATGACCATTACCACAAAGGATAAAAAATAACCCCCAGGGAGGACACCTCTGGGGTACTAAGGCCTAAGTTGTCATCCCTCCTGGCTAGGGTATGTCTTATTAGCTTGAACAGGGGGATCACTATGTGCTACACTGCATGAGAGAGGTGCTTCAGTTAGCACCTAGCACCTGCAGCGTTGAATTAAGAGGGGGTAGGTGAACCTTTCCTTTTTTCTACTGTAAGAGACTTCCAGTCTAAAAGGAGCTGCCAGACACAGCCAGGTGAAGAAGAAGCCCCCCCTGTCTCATTGACTTCCACTTTTGTGGTGTATGTGCACTAACCAGGAAACCCTCAAATAAGCCATGAGATACAGCCAGATGACAAAAAAATCCACACTTACGAGGACTTCCCTTTCAAGGACACCCGCCATAGTGCTGGAGAAATGTTGGTGTATGAAGACTCCAAACAATAGGAGAAACTGGTTAAACAGCTGCTTGAAGCATGGTTGCTTGGTTCTCTCTTCTTATGCAAAGCTCACTGGCTGCCTCTTGCAATGTTCTTGAGGGGAACAGCTCAGAAAGCCATTAGTCCAGGAGTGGCTTTGAGTGTCTGCTGTAAACTCTTGCCCTTGAGGGCAGAACTGCACCCCTTAATGGACATTGTGGATATCATGGAAGCCCATGTTAGGGCATTAACTGGTAAATGTGTTGTATATAGATTTGGAAGCATGAACATAAGTTATGAATGAACAGAGCATGGCCCTGAATTGATATAACATAGCTCATATAGATTCAGAAGCATGAATGTGATGTGATGAATGAACAGGGCAAACCATGGCCAATGGCTGTGGCACAAAAGTGTACCTTAATGATGTATGGTAGGAATGTGGATTGTAGTATGGTTAGTCATTTAGCATCCATGGGACATAGAAACATAGCATTTGACAGCAGATAAGGACTACTAGGCCCACCCAGTCTGCCCATTTTTGCCTTGATTTAAGAGAGTGCAAGTAATAGATAGTGGGCTGGATTCACAAAGCTTTCTGAAGGTGCAAAACCTTCCCTAAGTCGCCAAAACTGCCATAGTTATGGAAACAAAGGGGAATTTGCACCGAGTGCTATTCACAAAACCCTCTGCAGCTGGGAAAACAACACTAAGGGCTGTGGAAATAAGTGCAGCTGCGGAAGTCCCTGAGGGAAAAAAGGTATGAGATAAGTAAGACACAGCCCCATAAAGGCTATTCACAACCATTTTTCTTCCACAGCTGCAGAAAAAATGTTACACGCAGTGGAATGAGGTGTAACTCTCCCTCAGCAAACTGAAGTAGTGCCCCATCAATTGGAATCAGTTAAGGTGGAGGTGAGGCACAGGTAATAGCATCCCAGATAGTATAATAGTGGCTGCTGTAACAGCAACAAAAGCACACATTGCCATGATATGGCAACAGGCAACAACCACCAGACACAGTGCAGCCCATGACAGAGCCTAACAGGCAGTAGAGCCTGGCCAGCCTGCAGTGAGTGCTACCCCTGCAGGCAACAGGAACACCCCAGGGAGGGAGGACCAGCGGTGACAGTTGGCCACTGTGGTGCCATGGTATTGCTGGTACCTGTGGTGCTACAGTGGTCCCAGTTGAGGGACTGGTTGCTGGTCTCTTTGTGGGTGCTTTCAGCTTCATTCTATGGCAGCCCTGTTAAAGTCTGCTGTTCCAGCTAATTAAATTCACTGTTGCTGTGCCTCCTAAGCTATTTGTGCAGTTGCGGATTTTCAGCACATGCGCAATTTCCGCAGCTGCGGGGATTTTACGAAATTCTGCACCTGCTCAACATTTCTTTATGAATATCACGCAACTGCGTTTCTGCAGTGCTGCAGGCCTTTTTCCCACAGCTGCGGGATTTTTGGCTTTCTTTCTGAATCCTGCCCAGTAATTCCAGAATACCATGAATAGTGCACTATTCATTATTTGGCTATGAATAACTAATAGTGATACTAATCATGGCTATTGGTATTCGGCAAATGCTAAACAAAAAAAAAAAAGAAAAAATCAGTCCCCCACCTTCCTCCCCAGTCCAGTCATCTTAAACTACAACCCCCACCCCCCCAACAACAAAGCCCAATCTCACCCTTCTCCTCCCAGCACCAACAATTTTAAGGTTCATGCTGGTTTAATAAAAACCTGAGTCCCACAGTGGTCGACTGGTACAACCTGCCTGCCACCATCATTGGCCGCCATTTCCTCCTGCCGTTTTCTGCAAAAAAAATCATCCCGCAACCCCCCCACCCTGGCAGCAGCCCCAAACTCCCACCCTCCTCCCCATAGCACCAAATTTAATAATATGAAGCCCCCAGGAACGACGAAGGCAACCACACACAACCCACCCACCTCCATGGCTGGCTGCCTTCTTCTAAATGGAAGCACTCCTGTGCTTGCTGGCACAGTGAAACAGATGATCACGTGATACAGTGCGTAGAAATTACTACCAGAGTAACTAAGAAAAGGCCTTGTGTGCCACTGCAAGTAAAAACTAACTGTATTCTTCTCCGATTCAAATTGCTGTTGCAGGCTATACTTTCTGCTGCATTATTACAGGGTGTTAAGACAGTAAATGAAAGCCGCCCCAACAGCCAGGTGTGCTTGTAAGAGTAATACAACCGACCAACAAAAAACTCCGGCACCAGCCACTGCAGGCAGAAGCAAATAGACTCCAAACAGACCAAAGGCTAGTTTATAACATCATCATTTATTTAATACAAACGTCATAGAGTACAAAGACCTTCTAAAAACAAGCGCTCACAGTGAGACTCACCAACCTCCTACCGGTTTCGCTTCAGAGCATCATCAGGGAGTGTTCAAGCAGGTGGTGCACATTACTTATATACCCCATTCTTAAAGAAACATCACATAAATCATAGTGACTAACTTTGGAGTGACACGCACCTACAATAAAATGTATGCTTCATAAAATGTGCAAAAAGTACAATACATACTTAACAGAACAACAGGCAGATAAATTAGATAACAAGACAATAATGATATACAACATCACACTGTGTAAGTGACAACCAGAGCCAGAATATTCTGCAATCTGTAGCCATTAGGTATATGTATGCATGTGTGTGTACCAATACACAAATATACATTTGTACACACATCCACATACATACACGCATATGCCCGTTGATGTTGACATATATTTATAAGCCACTTCCAAATACACAATCCTTTCATGCAGAAAAATAATAATATTTTGTGTTTGACACATTGCATAAATGGAATGAATAATAAACTCAACCACATATTTCATCAAAGTTCATTACTTATGTTGCCCCAAGCTTGAAAATGAAAATGTGAGCTCTTGTTTTTGGAAGGTCTTTGTACTCTATGACTTTTGTATTAAATAAATTATGATGCTATAAACTAGCCTTTGGCCTGTTTGGAGTCTATTTGCTTCTGCCTGCAGTGGGTGGTGCCAGAGTTTTTTGCTGGTTTATTACAGGGTGTGCCTACAGGTTTGTTACTGTTTTGTGTTTACAGATTACTGCTGTAATCTCCAATTCAAATTTTTTTGCAATGTATAGCTTCTGTTAGTGTTTTATTTTTCTCTGTAGCAAAGTGTTTTTTGCAGGGTATATCTTCTGTGAAATTATTACAGGTGGTGCTTTACAGGTTTTACAGTTTTATCTATTATTAGGATAAGCTTTCAGGGCTATTGCATTTGTTGTTGGTTGATTGTTTCTGCTCTTACCTCCTTGTTTCTTTCATTCATGGTTCTTCTTTTTCATCAGGGGAAGGGCCCAGCCACCCACCCCCATCCCCAACCACCCCATGCTACACTCCTTTTATAGGATAGCACAGTTGTGACATTTCCTGTAGCAATGCAGGAAGGGGAGGATCAGAGGGGTATCCACACAATGACCTCACTTACAGGGGCACAAGTAATTTAACTTGTTATAACAAGTTAAACAAAAACAAACAAAACAAACAAAAAATCAAACTTTTGCTTTCTTTTCCTCCTCCTAATTACTCGGACCAGGTTATAAACCCAGCAGCTCATCTGGAATGGATATTATTAACTGCAGGTACTGCGGGACACTTTTCAAAAGGGCAGTTATACAGGATTTAGGACACTGCCCTACATGCTGGACCATTGGAGATCTAAGGGCTCAGCACCAGGCAGCATGGGCAGAGATTGTGCACCTCAAATTGCATAGTCAGGAGGAAATATATTATAAGTACCGCCTGCCATTTCCCCAACATCCAACTGAAGCACCTCAACCCCAGAGGGTAGTTGGTCCAGGAAGTTAGCAGGTGGTTAGCAGGGGCAAATCGGGTGACTCATCACTCAGTGCTCTCCAACGTATCACCTCCACAAACCATATAAAAACTACAAACAGGTATCTGCTTCTGTCTCCGAAATCAAACAAAGGGGCAGAGGACACTGCAGCACAGGAGCTAGTGCAACAAAACTCACACAAAACAGGTACCAAAACAAAAAAAGCAAAAAGGAAATCCAAAACACTTCTGATCATAGGAGACTTCATGACTCGGGAAGCTGATACCTACAGTACCTCCGGTCAGGCGTAATGGTCAGATGTCTTCCAGGTACTGTACATCAGCGTGGAGAGACACTGACCACATTGCTAAAATCATGCAGGGAGCAGGAGAAAACATTGACATCCTGGTACACATAGGGACTAACGATCTCGCCAGCCAGTCAGTTGTGGAAACCAAGGAACACCTGACTACGCTGGGAGACAAACTCTCATCCATTTCATCCGACATCTCCTTCTCTGAGATCCTGCCAGTCTGGGAGAGGGGGGAAGATGGACAGAAGGTCAGAGAAAGGGAGATAGGGGAGCTAAACATGTGGCTCTAGGGCTGGTGCCAAGAAAAAGGACACAAATTTGTAGGTAACTGGCAACAATTTTGGGAGTGAAAGTTCTTTAAATTTGATGGACTGCATCTGACTAAGGAGGGAGTCAGTGCATTGGGGCAGAAGTTTGACATCTTTGCAGAATATTTAAATTAACAAATAGAGAGTGGGTGCAGCACCCGATACATCGAATGGGAAGAACACCCCTCCCCCCTCAGCTAGTGATCAAACAGGAGTTCAGCATGTTTGTAGTTCATTTGCATCACCAAGTAAGGAAAAAGGTCCTGCTCCCCATGTGACGCACGGGGAAACACCGGACCTTGTCCAACAACTAATACACCGAAATCTGGCCAATGGAAAATCATGTGCACAAATGTCCACATTCTGGGAAACAAGATCCCAGACCTGCAAGCAACAATGACAGAGGCTAAACTGGACATAGTAGCCATTAGCGAGACATGGTTCACCAGTAACCACATTTGGGAGCCTTCAGTACCCAGCTGTGTACTGTTCAGAAGAGACCAAGGTGCAAACACGGGGGGAAGGGGGAGTGGTCTTTTATGTCAATGAAAATATCAAAGCTACATAAATTCAGAATACACATAAGGAGCCAGAAGAACTGTGGGTCACCCTGTAAACAGGAAATAGGACAGCCATACGAACTGGGGTTGTCTACAGGCCTCCAGACCGGGGGAGGATATAGGCACATTACTGTTAGAAGATATACAAAACATGACAGCTAAAGGGGAGGTTCTGATAATGGGAGACTTCGACATGCCGGATACAGATTGGTTAATACCAGCAGGAATATCCACCAGAACTAGACACATAGTGGATTCCCTGCAGGGGGAGGGCCTCAAACAACTGGTACAACAACCCACAAGAGACAGGACTATCCTAGATCTAGTACTGACTAATGGGGAAAGGATCACAGATCACCAGGTAAAAGGTTAACTGGGGGCCAGGGACCATCAAATGATATGGTTCAGTTTGGCCACTAGAACTAAATGATCCTATTCCAAGGCAAAAATGTGAGACTTCAGAGGAGTGGACTTCGATGAGATGGCCAACAGAGTTAAGCTAGGCCTGTCAAGAAGAAATACAGGTGAGGGGGTACTGGCAAAGTGGGCAAGCATTAAGGATGCAATACTTGAAGCAACATCCCATTGTGTTAGAGAGAAAAGCAAAAGCAAAAGAAGGAGGAAACCATTTTGGTTCTCAAAAACAGCAGCAGAAAAGATCAGAGCCAAAAGGCTGGCCTTCAGGAAATATAAGGGAACACAGCGGGATGAAAACAGGGAGGCATACCAAACTTCCCTAAGGGAAGTAGGGAAGGCAGTAAGTTAGGTAAAGGCCCAAACCGAGGAAACACTAGCACAAACAGTAAAAGAAGGTGACAAGACTTTCTATAGATATATTAGTGAAAGAAGAGAGTCCAGAGGGGGTATTGCTAAGATCAAAGGGGATAAGTGGGAGTGTGTGGAGGAGGACTAAGGAAAAGCATATATTCTAAATATATACTTCTGCTCAGTATTTACTGAGGAGAAGGTAGGGCAGGGTCCACAGCTCAGCACCATGGGTACGGGGGAAGGAGGTGTGAACTAATCCCTTCACAAAAGAAAGGGTCCTACAAGAGCTTGATAAGCTCAGGGTGGACAAGGCAATGGGACCTGATGGCATACATCCCAGGGTACTAAAGGAGCTAAGGGTGGAACTAGCAGAGGCATTATCAGAACTGTTTAGTGAGTCTCTGAGCACGGGAGAGGTCCCAGAAGACTGGAGAAGGGCTCTTGTGATCTCGCTCCACAAGAGTGGTAGCAGGGAGGAGGCAGGGATCTACAGACCAGTCAGTCTTACCTCAGTAGTGGGGAAGATTATGGAGGCACTTCTTAAGGAAAGGATAGTGCAACACCTGGAATCCATAGGAGCACAGGATCCAAGACAGCCTGGGTTTACAACAGGAAGTTCCTGTCAAACTAATCTCATAGATTTCTTTGACTGGGTAACCAGAGTGGTGGACCAAGGGGGAACAGTTGATGTCACCTATCTTGACTTCAGCAAAGCTTTCAATACTGTTCCACATAGAAGATTAACATGCTGGGTAGGCTCGAAGGTGGGACAGAAGTAGGTCAACTGGGTGGCAAACTGGTTGGCGGGCAGAAAACAGAGAGTGGTGATAAATGGTATACAGTCAGAAGAGATGCAAGTCACAAGTGGGGTACTTCAGGGATCAGTCCTGGGGCTAGTCCTCTTCAATATCTTCATCAGTGACATTGCAGATGGACTGAAGGGTAAGGTTTGTCCATTTGCAGATGACTCCAAGATCTGCAACAGAGTAGATGATCCAGTTGGGGATGGCAGAGTGAGAAGATATCTGGATAAACTGGCAAAATGGTTGGAAGATTGGCAAATGGGGTTTAACATACAGAAGTGCAAGATCATGCACATAGGGAAGAGAAACCCTGAAGCCACCTATAGGTTGGGAGGGGAGTTTCTGCAAATCACAAGGGAAGAAAGAGACTTGGGCATCATCATCACAGATTACCTGAAATCATCCAAGCAGTAGGTAAGGCTAGAAGGATGTTGGGGTGTATTAGTAGGAGTATCACAAGCCGTAAGGGGGAGTTAATAATCCCTCTTTACAAGACACCGGTTAGGCCCCATCTAGAGTACTGCATGCAGTACTGGAGGCCGCATCTGCACAAGGACATTAACAAAATGGAGGCAGTCCAGAGAAGGGCAACCAAAATGGTGCAGGGTCTGCATCAGAAAACATGAGGACAGATTAATGGAGCTCAATATGTATACCCTAGAGAAAAAGAGGGAGAGAGGTGATATGATCGAAACTTTCAAACATCTTAAGGGCATTAACAAGGTGGAAGGGTCTAACATGTTACAAAATAAGAAAAATAGCAGGACATGAGGACACAGCATGAGATTAGAGGGAGGCCGATTTAGGGGTAATGTGAGGAAGTTCTTTTTCACAGAAAGGGTAGTGGATGCATGGAATGGCCTCTGTCAGGAAGTGGTTTATATGAATACAGTGCAGAGCTTCAGACAGGCATGGGATAGGAATAAGGGAGCAATACAGATGAGTATGACTAGAGAGGCCATTGACAGAGTACAGGCCTATGGCACATTCATGAGGTAGAAAAAATGGGCAGACTGGATGGGCCTTGCAGTCCTTATCTGCCATCAAATTCTATGTTTCTGTGTAAATTGGGAACCCCAGTGCAGAGCTACAACAGCTTCAGCAAGTTACTATGCACAGAATTATTAGTGCAATTATTAATTGATTGGATAGCTGCACTTGTGCAACGTGATATGGTGCGTATGCAACTGAATTTGATTAGATTGCTGAGAGCTGTAGGAGCTCAGTACTGTACATAACATGGTTGAATTTGAAGTGTATGTGGCCTTTTGTGCTCTCTCTTCATAAGGAACTACCATTCGTTTTGGTGTACCAGAGGAATGGGAACCCTACTGAGGAGGCTTCCACCTCTAAACATGCTGCAGGATGGCAGGTCCACTGACCAGTGGTACTGTATGAAAGAAGCCCAAAGAGTCAAAGAAAAAGATGTGCACAGAATTGTCAGAACAGATGAAGAGCCACCACTTGAGTCCCAACCCATCTGGCAGAATATATTTACAAGCATGAAATACACTAGCTGGTTTTATGACCATCAGTATGGAGGACAGCAACCCCTCCCCAAATCTGTGGAGGATAGGTCTGAGATCCAAGACTTCTGGTCACCACTCCTCCAGGTGCTGTGCAATACTGGTAAAAAGTCAAGCATCAGTTGGACCTGTGCTTGCCGTCTGGGAGCATAGTTTGTGCTAGTCTATGGAATGTTGGGGTTTCAATCACCCCAAGGGAAAGGGCAAGACTGGAATAGCAATGTCAGGCCTGGCAGCCCATATACTCTCCTTTGGTAACAAGGCTCTTGGGATATAATAGGTCAGTCCCTTGAGAGGTCTCTTTGATGCCGTACAAAACCATAGAGGGTGAAAGCATATTTTGCCCTTGAGGGTTCCCTCAGTTGTTCTCTCAGTTGATGGATGGGTGTGTGCCTGTGTGTTGTTGTTGGTGGGGGTGTATGCCCAAATGATGCTTGGGCATATGCTCATTGTTTAGGCATTTGCTTGAATGTAGTAGGCCCAGCAGAAATGGTAGGTATAATAAGAGGCTGGAAGGGTTAAAGTTGAGCTCTGAGAAGAGGACCGGATGCAGGAAGTGGAGCCTAGCTAGAGTCACAGCTGGGAATTCCCAGAGGCAGACAGGCAGGTGGAGACAAAGAGAGCCAGCCCAAGCAAGCACCCCCGGACCAGAGCAAGAGCAGAACGGCCTCCCACAGTACGGTCCCAATGCCAGCAGAAAGCTGAGGAGGGGGGCAAGGGAGAGCCATGTAAATGGTACAATGCTGAAGGCAGCTGGCAAGGAATCAGCAGCAAGGCAGGAGCATGAGACGACACAGCCAAAGGAACCCCAAGCAAGGAGCAAAGAACACCCTCCCCCCCCCGGCAAGGCAAAGTTGGGAGACACCAAATGAACTAACAGTGAGGAGGAGTACCACCACAGCTTAGAAACCGCAGCCAGAAGAGAGCAGGTCAGTGATCAAGCACCCAGAGAGGAATGGAAGGGAAGGCCACTGAGGATGACAACTGGCCTAATGAGTACAGAGCAGGAACGAGCAGGAAAAGCCACACAGGAGCTACAAGCAGGGACAGACGGAGCCACAGTCACGTGGTTGGAGGTGGGAGGAGTCAGGCAGCCGTGTGTGTGTGTGTGTGTGTGTGTACGGCAAACAAATATGATTAGGGAATGTACATTTAAATAACACTTGGTAGGAGATATAGTGAGTGCCCCTACTGCCACACTGCACCCCAGGCATAACCTTGCAGTTGTATCAAGAACAACATCATAAGATCAAGAATCATAATGAAGTTAGAAAGTTTGTTTTATTTATTGAGTTTTGTTACTGGGAGGGGAGGGTTAGGAAATATTTTCTGTTTTCATCCTTGTCCCGGGGGATATAGAAAGTAATAACTGATATTATACTAGCGGTTAAACTATTGGTGGATTAGGGATTGGGGGGGCATGGCTAAGACACTGGCAGACTTCCCTTACTCTTTTCAAGAATAACCATGGGATGTTAAACATCCACCTAAAAAGTCATAAGAATGGGGATACAAGGCCTCAGTTTAAAGTCTCGTCTGAAAGATGGTTACTTATAAGCAAGAGGAGTGCACCCCTGCAGATTTACTATCATCACCTCCTGTAGCACCTGTGTTCACTTGTGGTTTCCCATCTGATGACAGAACAAGCCTGACCCTGCTTAGCTTCTGAGATATGATGGGATCAGTCTCTGAGTCCATGATGGTATGGTTGCAGGCAAAGCAGCATCACTACCTTGGTGTCTGAGCTTGTTAGATCACATAACATGAAATCTTGTGTGACAGTTCAGCCTCTTAATGTTGTTTACGGGTTGAGGGAAAGAAATCATTGTAAACCCTGACAAAAAGAATCAAAAGTGTAAAACAAAATGTACAGGTAGCGGGGGACATGGCGGAGCTGGGTTTTAGTTTCCTGCAGAGATTCACTATTAATCTTGCTTTTCACCGTTAAGTTGGATCGGAGAGGAATTTTAAATGAAGTGGGTCCTGTTGGAACAGCTGGAGACTGCAATATGAGCCCTAAACGAGATAACAAACAAGCGGCACATAAGCTGGATGCCTACCTCTCCTCGCCAAAGGGCATGCGAGACACCAGAGGTGCTTCATCTAGCTCGGATATGGCAAACAAGGCCCTGAACCCCCAGATAATGGCTATTCTACAGAAAATTCAAACGACTGGGGAAGAGACGAATTGCCATATGGCAGCAGTTGAAGCCCGATTTGCCAAGTGTGATAATAAAGTGGAGGCCAATGCAACTTGCATCAGCGAGATCCAAGCAGAAGGCGAGCGGCAACAGGGACGGAACGTGGCATTCATGAAAGACCTTAATTTCCTCAGGGCAAAAATAGAGGCCTTAGAGAATGCACAGAGACAGCCTAATATTAGAATACTAGGCTTCCCTCCTAGATTTGCCAGCAGTACCGAAATCCTTGCAGCAGTCACTAAAATGATTTTCACAGATCTAGCTCTACTACCTGAAGACTCTGATGCTACGGTGATCAAGGCCTTCACTATACCTATGCGCTCCAGATCAAGAGACTCTGGTTACTCTCGTCCGTTAACAGCCATAGTTACTCTGTTGAACCCCGAAGTGTGAATTCCCCTACTTCAGGCGGCAAGGCAATGAGGAGATATAGTGTGTGAGGGCAGTAAAGTTGCTTTCTTTCCGGACATTTCGTCCCAATCACAGAACAGGAAAAAGGCACTCCAACAAATAAAGAAAAATCTTCTAGAAAATGGAATTGCTGCCCAGCTCTTGTTTCCGTCTCGACTCCAGGTTCATCACGCCGGTAAGACCTACATTTTGTCAGACCCTGAAGCGGCAGCTGCCTTTGCATCTAAGCTTACTGAGGCTCAGACGGCTCCGGCTGAACAAGAAGGGGAGCCTTAGTCGGACTCGGACACAAATGACTGAACCTAAAGTGACTTACTAGAGGTTTTCTGCTCTTTACCTCAGCCATTATTTCTGATGGGGATTTTTTGAACTCTTTATGGCTGGACTTACTGCATGACTTCAGATTTGTTCAGTCTGGTCTTTTCCTTTGCATTTATCTTTTCCTGTTATAGCCATGTTGGTTGCAATGCATATTCTGTTGGTTAATGTCCTGCCTATAAGGCGGTTTGCTGTAGTTAGGGGAATATACCCCACTCAGTTTGTGAGCTGTAATGCATTTTCCTAAGTTTGTTCCTGTCTCCCTACCTGTCAGCAGGTCTGACTTGTGAGGTGGGGGTGCAAAGCAACTTAACTGAGACATGGCTATCTGGTATCATGTACACAGTTACATTACCCCCTTATTAGGGTTTTTCAGCCTTCCATATATACATTAGCTTCCTGCAGGGGGCGGAAATATTGGCAATCCCTGCGGGGCTCAGAATAAGTGAGAGTGTTCGCTCCTAAAATGTTATCCAACTTTAATTTAGTTGTCCTTTAACTTTATGGTTGCCCAGTCTTAGCCAGGGGATTGCTGTTCTTATTATCCTGTGTATCTCACTATCAATAGACTTGTACCTGGCAGAGATTCTAACATACTAAAAGAGCCAGCAGAATAGGCCAAATGGTCTGTCTTGTCTGCTCGAAAGCCAGCAACCTAATGGCTGCTCGCCTTACCACCCCCCTAGCCCCCAAGAGGGTCCTCTTTAGTATCAGTTTCCTTTTGTACCTGTCCCACCCCCTCTTGAATCCCTCCACTGTGCCCTCCTCCAGCAGTCTCCCAGGCAGTGCATTCCACGGCTCCACCACCCTCTCAGTGAAAATTTTTTTCCTACGCTCCCTCCTATAGTTTCCCCCCTCCAGATTCCACTCATGGCCCCTGGTTGTTCCCCCCTTCTTTAGCCTAAAAAGCCCCTTGGTTCCACTCCTGGTTATTCCTTTTACACACTTGAAAACCTCTATCATATCTCCCCTGTCCCTCCTCTCCTCCAGTGAGTAAAGCCCAAGCTCTTCCAGTCTCTCCTCATAAGGCCTCCCCTCCATGCCCTGAATCATCCTGGTCGCTGTCCTCTGGACCCTCTCCAGCAGCGCTATGTCCTTCTTCAGATGAGGTATCCAGAACTGTACACAGTACTCAAGCTGTGGCCTGATCAAGGCATCATACAGAGGGAGGATCACCTCCCTCCTGCTGGATGTAAATCCCCTGGCTATGGAGCCCAGTATCCCGTTTACTTTGGCTGCAGTTCTTTTACAGTTTTCAGAGTTATTCATTTTAACATCTATCTCCACGCCTAAATCCCTTTCTCCCAATGTGACCTGCAGTGTGACCCCCCCCCCCCTGGGTGTATTCATGGCCTGGTTTTTTTTACCCCCAAATGTAGTTCCTTACATTTCCTAGCATTACATTTCAGTCCCCATCTCCTTGACCACCCCTCCAGGGTATCCAGATCCCCTGGACCACCTCCCTCGCTTCTTCACAATCCACCAGAGCTCCTAGTTTTTTGTTTTTTTTATATTCTTTATTTTTCAGGTCAGTATTACAGCAGGAATGCATTTGTACAGCAATTTCATTGTTCAGGATATACATATACAGTGGAAATTCATATGTTACAGGACACTCTAAGCAGTTTATACCATTTATAAAATCCACTTCGGTCAAATAATGTCCATTGGCTATATATAATTGATAATTGGGTACGGGGGGAAGAGAGATACAGGTACCAAGGGGCTTATCTCGTTAGGGGATAAATGAATCATTTAATGGGGAAATATAGAAGACCCAAGACCTCCAATAAATTTCAAATTGGGGAATGCGGTTAGCTCTTTTAGCAAAGAGTTGTGCCAGATAATAGATCTCTGACACCACAGAGTGCCAGTGAGTCAAAGTTAGGATTGTGGACTTCTGCCATAAGTGGGTGATCACCTTCTTAGCTGCAGCTAAGTATAAGTAAAGTTTGCTTCTTTTTGGAGGCACAAAACCCTCTTCCCCAATGTATAACAGGATCATTTGATTTGTTAAAACCAAATCTGAGTCCATTAATAATTGAAGACTCCTGGCAATTTCTTTCCAATAAAGGGAAACTTTCGGTCACGAACAAAAAATATGGGAAGTATTAGCCCTCACCTGCACACATTCTCTCCAACACATTCCTGGGTTTCCAGGTAGGAATTTGGCCAGTTTATCTGGAGACATAAAGAAATGCATGCAACACTTCCAAATATATTCAAGCCAATAGGGAGCTGAAGAAGCCTTCATAGACGGAGTAATTGGCTCCAGCCATTTGTCATATGTAATCTGAGTATTTCAATTCTTTATTCCACTTAGTCAGAACAGTCTCTGTGGTCTGCTTCCAATTTTCCCTCAAGGCTCTATAGAGCTGACCAATTAATTGCGTTGGAAGTTTTCCCTCCTCAATTGCCTCAATAATCAGATTCATGAACTTGGGCTTTGGAGATGGAAGAACCATTTGAGTGGGGCCCACATCCATCAAATATGAGCGTACCTGCAGAAATCTGAAGTGATGTGTGTGAAAGGGAGTCTGAATCTAGACTGCAGGGAGGCAAAGGGCATTACCCCATGTATATCTATAAATTGGTAAAACATTGAAAGGCCTGATCTATGCCTCTCCTCATAAGTATGGCCTTGTCTGGCTGCTATGAACTGTTTTTCCTTTGTCACCAGTCGGAAATAAAAGAAGAGCTCTGTAAGTTCCCGGGCTGACCTGAGCTCGTACCATATTTTTAATGTATTACGGGTCCCCCAAGTGAAGTCCCTTAAAGATGGAATGGAGTCTAATTGAGAAAACAAAACAGGGAATATGTCATAAAGGTCATTCAAGGTAAATTCAATTAATTTCCACGGAGGCATTATATATCTATTAAGCCATGTAAGAATGACCTTAGATGTCACGGCTCTGTGGTATTCTTTTAAATTAGGGAAGGTTTAAACCTCCTTTGGCAATAGGTAATTGTATGGATGACCACTTTATCCTTGGGTGTTTCCTGGCCCAGACAAACCTGGAGAATATTCTATCCCAGGAAAACTAGTAAAATCTGGATGGAATTAAAGGTAAAGGTTGAAAAAAATATAGAATCTTTGGAAACACCATCATTCGAATAGTCCGGATACGCTGAGGAAATGATAAGTGCAGGTATGCCCACCTTCCCATTAGTTGTTCTATGGCTGTAGTCACAGGCTCCAAGTTCAGGAGCTCCAAAAGTTCCAGGTCTTTGGGAATAATGACTCCCAGATACCGTATTATATTATGTCGCCATTTAGCTGGTAATAGAGTACTCAGAGCCTGGGATGGAACAAAGTTGAGAGGTAAAATCTCTGTCTTTTGAATAGTAATCCTATATCCAGTAACCTCCGAGAACCTCTCTATCACCCCTAGTGTGGACGGGACCGAGCTTTCAGGGTCTAATAGGGTCAGCAGTATATCGTCCGCATATAACGAGAGAGTAAATTCTCTCCCCCCCCCAGAGGTATCCCATGAATGTCAGCATTTCGCCTAAGGGCCTCTGCCAATGGTTCAATATACAAAGCAAACAGAAGTAGCGAAAGTGGGCAACCCTTCCTAGTCCCCCTGCCCAGACGTATCCTATCTGATAGTTGTCCATTCACCTTGATATACGCCTTTGGAGAGGCATGTACCCTCTGCAGCAGGCAAATAAATTCCCCTTGAAACCCAAACTCTGAGAGTGTCCTCCAGAGGAAAGTTCAACTAACCCAGTCGAAGCTTTGTCAGCATCCAAGCTGACCAAGGTCGCCAGGATATTTCTCTGATTCACATAATCAAGGAGATGCACTGTCCTTCGGATATTATCTGAAGTTTGTCGGTTCTGGACAAACCCTGATTGATCTGAATTCACTAGCACGGGGATCAGTTCCTCTATTCTGTGAGTCCATAAAGACATAAACAGCTTATAATCCATATTGAGTATGGATATCACTCTATATGAGGTAACTAAATCTGGGGGTTTACCTTGTTTCAGCACCGGAGAGATATTAGTATAATCCCAAGGGGGGGGGGGGTTCCCCCCTCGTGAATCTCCTGAAATGTCTTAACCAATACAGGGGTGATCTGTTTGTAGAAGGTTTTATTCCACTCCACCAGCATTCCATCAGGGCCTGGGGTTTTTAAGGTTTTGCTATCTGTGACCACTCCTTTAAGTTCTTCTAACCTAATCGGGGTCTTCAGTCTCTCTGCCACATCTTCTGGCAAACAGGAAAGAGTGAAGGAGCGAAAATACTCCAAATTACTCGGGTCAGTAAGCGCTGGGGTGGTATATAGCTGGGAGTAATAATTCTTAAAGAAAAAAATTATTTGCTCTGTGTGAGTTACTCGGGTATTAGATGTTAAATCAATGAAGTGTGAAATGTATGTGGCTGTCCTCTGCCCTCTTAATCTTCTAGCCAAGTTCTGTGCCCCTTTTGGACCTCCCTCAAACCTATAAGATTTCAGGTAAAACAAAGCCTGTTTTGAAGCCTATTATATTGCCTTTCCCAAGTTTGTTTTCTAGCCGCTGCATAGGCTATGATCTCCCCACGAATCACTGCCTTAAGTGTGTCCCACAACATAGATGTGGAAACCTCCCCTCCTGAGTTTTCCGCAATTGCCTGAGCAATTTTAGCTTTAAAAGTATCTCTAAAGGCTCCATCCCTTAAAGTGAGGTATTCAGATGCCACCCAGTGGTTTTCTTAGGAATTTTAAAATCTAGTTTTAAGAATAGGGGTGAATGATCAGAAAGGAATCTGGGACCAGTTGTCAGGTCTTGTAAGTAATCCATATGTTCCCGGGTAATAAAAAATAGTCCAATCTGGAGTGTGAGTCATGACGAGGAGGCTGAAATGTATATCCCCTTGTCGTTGGATAGAAAAACCTCCAGACATCGGACAAGGCCACTGCATCCATGTTAGTCCGTAAATATTTCAGGGTCTGGAAGGATCTATGTTTATGTGGGGAGGATGAATCTAAATGGGGGTTCAAGGTAAGATTAAGATACCCACCCATAATCAAACATCCCTGAAGATTGTCTATTGATTTGCCAAAGAATTGTTTCAACACTGCTACAGGCATCATTGGAGGGAAATACACATTTACCAATGTTACCTGCTTCCTGAACAATGTCCCCTTAAGGATCACATACCTGAGGATCAGTGAGCAGTGAGACTAGGTGAAAAGGGGAGGTCTGAGAAATCATAATTGCCACCCCACATTGTTTTCCCTTAGGGAAAGACGAAGCATAGACCTGATACCGCTCCCCTCCCGATAATTTAAAGTGTTTGACGTCTGTCAAATGGATCTCCTGTAGATATATGACATCAGATAAATGTTTCCTTAGGTATTGGAAGAGTCTTGCTCTTTTGACCAGGTTATTCAACCCGTTTATATTCAGGGACAATGTCCTAATTATTTGGGTCGCCATTATAGGAAACTATTCTGCATTAGGACCTCCCCCTTGCACCCCCCCCCCCATTCAACCTGTAGAACAGGAGGGTGTTATTTGGATCCACAACAACAAAGAACATTATAATGCATTTCCTTCAGCTTGATTCTAGGCCCTTAGCTCCCTGCCTCACCCCCTCTCCCAAAAGCGAATCCACCCATGTAAATCTTTAATCTGAACATTACTTTCAACCCTGCTATCCAGCTGTAGCTGTAAATGCAACTGGAAAATGGAACAACTATTTTTTTTTTACACTTTTTAAATGTGTTAGTCTGTACAAACTGTATAACAAACTGTGTAAACCAAAAGTCGAGGAGAAACCACACCTCAAGACTTGAACTATGTACATCGACTACGACTTCCAAGGCAGGGGAGATTCTTTATAGTCTCCCTAAATGTTCCTCCAGACCAACAGAAGGAACCAGAGGTAGTCCGGGTGCATGTAGCTCTCGGGCCTCCAGAGGGTATAAATTCCTTCTAAGGTTAAAACAAAAAATGGACAAGATATTAAGTTGGATTCCAAAAATAAACCAAAATATAGTACTTTGTTGCCCTTTTAAATCTAACGTAAGCCTAATAGCCTGGCTGTAATCACAGGCTCTCCCCTCAGCTTCAGATTGTTATTTTCTTTAATAAACATTTGGCTATCATATTTATCTCCTATTATTTGTACACTAAACCCTCCTTCTTTCCCATTCATATACTTTTCCTTATAGTTGTAATGCCTTATATATATATTGGCTCGAAACTGAAATAACAGGGTTCCATTTTAGGCCTATTTATACCAGCCTGAAATTGTCCCTGTGCATCATCCCGACTTCAGAACTCGGCCCCAGATAAGAAAGTCTGCCACGGGTAGGTCTTCGGAATGTAGCAAGTCCGCTCTTCAGACTGTCCAGTCTCTGCTCTCCAGCTTGTCAACGTTCTTCACGTGGAGTCTCCGTCTGCCATCTGGGTACCCTCGGCGAAACCGGAGGTCTTAACTTGGCCCTCTTCTTAATCTAGATCCCCATTTTGAGAAGCTCTTGCCTGGCCTCTTCTGTGGAAAGAAATTCCTTCCTGCCTGTCGGGAGCTGCACAATGAGACGAACAGGGTAAGGGGTGGAAAACTTAATATTTGCCTCTTTCAGAACTGGGGAAAAAGTCAGCATAAGCCCTCCGATTCTGCATGGTTTGGGGGGCATAATCGTTATCTAAGTAAATTCGTGTCTCTCCGAAGAAAATCTTCCCCTTGCACCATGCTGCAGTCAGAAACTTTTCTTTTACCGCATAACTGAGGAAGCGGAGTATAATTGACCGAGGTCTAGCATTTAGGTCATTGGGGTGTGGGCCTAACGCCCTATGGGCTCTCTCTAATTCCAACGGCATGTCCGAGGGCAATTCTAAGGCTGTTCTCAAAACAGTTGTGATAAAATCAGGTAGATCCTGGCCTTCTGAGCCCTCTGGAATACAGTAGATTTGTATGTTCTTACCTCGGGCCCCATTCTCTGCATCTTCTTGTCTAGAGTGGAGAAGGGCATATTGATCTTGTAGTTCGTGTAAAGACTCCTCAATGTCATCTACCCTATTTTCTACCACAGTGATCTGCCTCGCAGTGGAATCTGTTCGTTGTTCTAAATTTGCCACATTCCTGCACAGCTCCCCATACATATCTTTTATTTCCGCTCGGAATGCAAGCAGTTCCTTGTATATGATATTGAGCTTCACTTGTTTATTCTTTATTTTGCCACGAGCTGAAGTAACCTGTTTGGAGATTTCGGACGGGGTCACTGAGAGCTTGGAGTCAGAGGCCTCCCGGGCCGACATCATGGCTGCTGGATTTATTCTGTCCCGCTTTCTTCTGTGTACAAATAAACAGTTTTTGAATCGTTTTTAGCAGTAGTCCCTGCAATTGTACTACTTTCCAGATCCTAAAGGCAGAAAAACTCAGTGAATGCTAGGGATTTAGTGAGGGGTGATCGCGGAGCTCTCAACTAAACCGCCATCTTGGTTATCGGCTCCATCGGAAGTCTCCAGAGCTCCCAGTTTTGAATCATTCACAAAGAGACTCAACCTATTCCTAACCCCCCTCCCTATATCTGAGACACAGGCATTGAACAATAGCGGCCCCGATACTGAATTCTGAGGGACCCCACTGATTACCTTCCTAGGAGAGGAGAATATCCCACCCACCATTACCCTCTGTAAATGCCCCGAGAGCCAATTTTCAGCCCAGTTGAGCTCCTGCCCTCCCACCCCCATCTCCCCAGCTTTTTTATCAGCCCATAATGTGGTACTGAATCAAACGCAGTGCTGAAATCTAGGTATAGGACGTCCACCAGCCTATGTCTGTCCAAGGCCCCCGTCACCCAGCCATAAAACTCTATAATATTGGACTGACACGATCTCCCCAGAACAAAGCTATGCTGTTTATCATCCTGGTGTCCTAACCATTCCAGATGTGCAGCTTTTACTTACTGCTGTATTATTAAATGTAATATGGTGGATATTCTCTTGTATCTGTAAAACCAATAAACATAAATGAAAAAATTAAAAAGTACTAAGGTAGCAACTGCATGTTGACAGAAATAGTTCTTGAAATTTATCCCAGCCCGACATCCCTCTGTAAACACATTTTGGTTGGATTTGAACTGTGGCCTCTGCTACAATACCTCGCTGGGCCCACTGCTGCCACTGTTCTCGAGCCCCTCTCAGGCTCCTGCATGCCATGCCCTGACATCACCTCTCAGTAGCTTTCTGTCCTCGTGGGTCTCACTATAGGGGAAAGTTGGTGTGTTTTTTGGGTGGGGGGAGGAAGTGGCAGAGAAGTTGCTCACAAGTTAGGGGCTAACATATTTTTCTTTCTGGCTGTAGCGAGCATTCTTTTGTGGAAGTCACCACAGGAAGAAAAAAAATGGCAAGTTGCTGCCATGGGAGCTGGGAACCCCTGCTATGGTACCTCAGCAGGTGGACCATACTTTTTTAAATTAAGAGGGGCACACTCCCACCCTGGTAACCTGGGTTTGGGAGTGAACTCAGTTAGCCAGCTGTATAGTCCGGGGCTGCAGGGGCACTGCTGTGTGGCAGCAATCCAAGCCAGGGATGTAATGGTGCTGGGGTCCGACACACTGGAAACTCCTGCAGTAAGGAGTAGGTGAAACAAAAAGCCAGCCACGCTCAAAAAAGGTGAAATCTTGGTAGCATTTATTCAGAAATTGTTTCACACCAAGATCCCCTGACCACACCCAACGTTTATCAGGGACAAGGATCCACGTTGAAAATTCATAAAATAATATAATCAATGCATTTATAGTAAACAATGTATTAATATATGTGTGAGCTCTTCAGTAATCCCAATCAAAATGTCAGCTGAATACATGCCTCCCCAGTCGCAAAATTCCTTTTTATCTATTTTTAACCGCTATGTTAAACAACTTTCAGATCAGGAACCTAAGACAAGCAATGTGATAATGTCTCCAAGAAATATAGTAAAATGATACAATGCTTACAAACACTAACAAAACCAGTTAACAACAACCAGACCTAGGCTTTCAAGTCCTCTTGAGAAATATGCTTTCATCAGCCCCCAGTTTGGTTACTGATAAAATTCCTGTTCAAGTGCAAATATATTTCAGAGATATATACTGGGTAATAACCCTAAGCACATTGCTGTCAATCTGTACTGAGGCCACTGTGAAAACCCTGGAAAAGACACAGTTTTCCTCAGACACTACATAAACTCTCAATTGGTGCTTTCAGACAGTAACAACTTTTTGTAGCGACTTAAAACAGCTACCCACAACTTCCACTTTCTGTTGCTGGCAGCCACCATCTCATGAGCAGCAGTGAGATTCCTGAGCTCACTGTATGCTAATATCTCTGTTTGATCTCTGCTATTGGTTGGCAGGACATATTAGCATACAGTGAGCTCAGGAAGCTCTCTGCTGCTCATGAGAGGGTTGCTGCCTGCAATAGAAAGAGAAAGTTGAAGGCCACTGTTTAAATCGCTAAAAAAACAATTAGAGATAATTAAAAAAAAAATGTTACTGTCTGAAAGCACTAATCAGGCATTTCTGTAGTGCCTGGGTAAAGCTGTGCCTTTTCCATTGTTTCCCTTTAAAGTACTTGCACGAAAGGAAAACTCAGTTTCTCCGAAAGTTAAACAGTTATCCTTATAGACTTTTCCTAATTTCCTAATCCTTATAGGCTTTTCACCTGAAGTTGTGGCAGTTAAAACAGGGAATTCAAACGGGCATGGGACAGTCAGTTTAATCACCTCAGCAAGAGCAGTAGATAAGGGGGAAGGGTAGTCATCTCGGGCAGACTAGATGGACCGTACGGTCTCCTTCTTCCAGCAAATTCTTATGTTCTTTTTTTTTTGTAGACTTTGTTTCTCTCTTACCATTGGACTCTCAGGTGCTGGCACTCGATGGAGGCTCTGCTGCCCACCTGAACCCCCCGCCACTGGTATCTGCCCAACCCGGATCTCCTCTCAACCTTCCCCAGCCACTTTATCCCCCAGCTCTGAGCCCCCCTGGACGGGACCACCATCTCCTCCAGCACTCTATCTATTTATCTAATGGAGCAACTGGAGAGGTGGAAGGAGACCGGGAACACCAGGATGGATGGCCCGACATTGGGCATGGGACCCCACCACTGGCCAGCACCATCGCCTACCGACGGCAAGAGTTTTTCTGCTGTGGCTGTTTCCTCCAGGAGCGTGAGCATGCAATGACATCTGCACAGAGAGCTGTAGACATCTGTCGTGCTCCTCCCCTTAACTGCTCCTCGCAAGCAATACCTCCAGTCTCTACCGGGGGTCCCTGCTGTGCCAGAGACACCCTGGATTTCTCCCCAGGGAGAGAGGAGCAGTCCATTGGACGCTCAATCCTCTCCCTTCCCTGCTGACCCCCGGTGCCCAAGCTTGTTCCCGAACTCAGGTCACCAGCGTGGCGCGAAGTGTGGCGTCCAGCGCCTCAGCCCTCAGCGTCACTGGACCAGCACGTTCTTATGTCCTTAATAAATATAAATAGATTTTTATATAAAAACCATTCTGGACCATGCAACCAACAGTTTGGTGGTTCAGAAATTTGCACAATTGCCTGTAAGGAAACAAGCAGTAAAATTCTCATCACCAAGGTACCTCACGTCTCAAAATTTAAGAGTTTCTTATAAGATAAACAGAATTAGTCAAGCTCACACCTATTTAAAAAAGGCCACATTAGTTGTTCAGTTCACTCACCCTTATAGGCAACGTTTCTTCTAGCAGCTAACGTATTTAACTGTGCTGAATGCTGACAGAATCTACTCTTAAGTAGTACTGGGCTTGGGGGCAGGTACAGCATGTGAGCTTGATTAATTATATTTATTATAAGAATCTCTTAAATTCTGAGATGTGAGGTACCTTGATGAGAACTGTAGTGCTCATATTTCCTTACATGCAACTGGGTAAATTTCTGAACAACCAAATTTAAACTGTTTAAACTAGCACAGCTTTAAAGGTATGTGGAGTTGATTTGGAATATACTAACTATACTACAATACCAAGAACATTATTTGAGTAACTAAGGGATCAATAGACATAGAAGTAAATAGAATTTGAGTAATGAGTGCATGCAGTGCATGGTTTTTTATATAAAAATCTATATTTATTAGGAAAAGCCTATAAGGATAACCGTTTAACTTTCTGAGAAACTGAGTTTTCCTTTCGTGCAATTACTTTAATGATTACAGTGGTCTCAGTACAGATTGACAGCAATGTGCTTAGGGTTATTATCCTGTATATATCTCAGAAATATATTTGCACTTGCACAGGAATTTTATCAGTAACCAAACTGCGGGCTGATGTAAGCTTATTTCTCAAGTGTACTTGAAAGCCTAGGTCTGGTTGTTGTTAACTGGTTTTGTTAGTGTTTGTAAGCATTGTATCATTTTACTGTATTTCTTGGAGACATTATCACATTGCTTGTCTTGGGTTCCTGATCTGAAAGTTATTTAAAATAGTTATTTAAATAATTATTAAAAATAGATTAAAAGGAATTATGTGACTGGGGAGGCATGTATTCCGCTGCTATTTTGATTGGGATTACTGAAGAGCTCATACATATATAAATACAGTGCTTACTATAAATGTGTTGATTATATTATTTTATGAATTTTCAACATAACGGCCGTTACAGGAGAAAGGAGCCGGGAGCCCAACCAGGGCAACCATGGCAACTTTAAACAGCCAGCGGCAGCCCTTTATAAGCGCGGTCGGTGTTTGAAGAGGGGGGTATAAGTGGCAGCAGCAGGGAAGGGTCCGCAGCCTCTGGGACCCTCTTATCTCAGCAGTGGCCTTGAAAACAGTCCCCACCCACCCCTCCACCACGGCGGTTTAAATACTCAGGAGCCAAGTGGAGATTGGACGAGGAAGAGAGGGGAGAAGCAGGAGGCTGTGCTCGGGGAAGGAGCTGAGTTGGGTGGAACAAATTGATCTGGATTGGATACAGAAGGTGAGTCAGTTTTTGGGCATTTGGGTCTGAAAGGGGGTGGGGCTGATAGATTGAGCAGTATTTTCTCTTTTTAGAGCTGCATTTTATTTTAGATATAACTGTACTTCTTAGGTAGCTTTTAGTGAGCTTTTCTCTGAGTAAGCAGTAGTTTGGGTTTTTATGCTCTGAGCAGGAATAGTGGTAGTGCAACTTTTAGGTATTTTTAGAACTGTATTTTGTTTTAGATAGAACTGTACCGTTTAGTCAGTATTGTACTGTATGCTTTCTCTGATAACGAGTAGTTTTAGGTGTTACGCATATTGCAGGTGTAATTGGCAAGGTATTTTCAAGAGGATTGTCTTACGCTTTGTGCAGGTGTAGTTTTTTTTTCCCTTTACTAGGTACTGCTAGTCATGGGTAGGATTCTGGGCTGTAATGGTTGTGGGGCGATGGTATGGATGAACACATTGTGGAAGCTGGGAGGATGTCCAAGCTGTCACAGGCTAAAGAGGCTTGAGGAGAAGATGCAGTGGCTTGGCAGAGAGCTGGAGAGGATGAGGGGAGGGGGGATATAAGACAGGAGGGCCTCCACTAGGGAGTAACATAGGGACCCCACATGGAAGGAGCAATGGTTCGAGGGAAGGGATGGGGGGAGGGGCAGGAGCAAAAAGGTCAGGGGTCTTAGCAATGGAGGGAGGACTCAAGTTGGGCCTAGCAATGGAGGGATGATGCAAGTCAGGAGGGAGGAGGAGCCCATGAACAGCAGTAAAGAGGGGTTAGGAAATAAGTTTGCGGTGCTGGCAACATTGGCAGGGGAGAAGGAAAGGGAGGGGAAGATCTAGGAGGGGGTAGGAGTGGGAACAGGAGGGACTGTGCAACGGACAGTACTGGTCCTAGGAAGGAAGGCAAGGAGGAGGGAATACTGGTAGGGGTTGAGAGAGGAGAATTGCAGAGGGTGGGGGAACCCAGGGCAGATGAGGGGCAGGTGGAGGATAGCGAGAAAGCAGTGAAGGGGGACAGGTCAGGGGTGGAGGGGGGGAGCTGCAGAGGCAAACGGTAGATATGCTAATGCATGGGAGTCTAGAAATGGGAAACAGGGTAAAAGGGTGGGAACGGAGGTGAGGAATGAAGAGGGGGTGTATTGGTGGTGGGGGACTCCATACTTAAAGGAATCAGATGGGGCAGCAAGGGGGAATGGTATAGTCGTATATGGGTAGAGTCCATACCTGGGTTAACGGCAAGCAAGATGGAGCAGTCAATTCTAAAGTGTGCAAGGAAGGGTAGGAAGAAACTGCATATAGTGGTGCATGTGGGGACAAACGATGTGGCAGGGGGGAAACAGTGGAAGTAGTGAGGGGGAGGTTTGAGGATATGGGAAGGCTATGTGAGGAGATAGGGGAGTCAGTGGCTTTCTCAGAGGTGATCCCAGTACCCTGCACAAGTACGGTGAGGAAAGGAAGAATTAGGGAGTTCAACCTATGGCTGGGGGAATGGTGTCAGTCCAAGGGGTATGGGGTAGTGGGTGGCTGGGGCAGGACCTGGGAAAAAATGATCTATATGCAAGGTACAGGTTGCACTTGAGTGGGGAGGGGACAGGGGTATTAAAGCAGAAGTTAGAGGAGTATGTAGCAACGAAGGTGGATTTAAATTAGGTGGGGGGTGGTGAGTGGACAGCTGGTAAGCGGGGATCCCGAAGAGGGGAGCCAAATGAGCTTACCCCCCCCAGCTATCAGGGAAGTGGCACGGGGGGGACATAGCGGTGGGGGAAGCAAGGAGGGGAAGGGAAGGAAACAGGTTGGAGAGTGGTCTCACTGAATGCATGAAGCTTGGATAACAAAACAGCTGAGTTACAGGCTCTCTTGGCAGTAGGGAGGTGGATATTGCGGCTATCATGGAAACATGGGCCAACGAGTACCAGGACTGGGATATGATGATCCCAGGGTATGGGATATTCAGGAAGGATAGGGCTGGGGGACGGGGGGTGGCAGTCTGTGTGTGAGAGGGGATAAGGTGCGCAAGGGAAGGGGGGGAGGAAGGCAGGACAGAGGCCCTGTGGATGCAGTTCCAGGACTCAAAGAATAGGACACTGAGGATGGGGGGTAGTGTACAGACCACCAGTGCAAGTGGAGGACCTGGATACAGAGTTAGCCAAACAGATTAGAAGGGTCTGTAGGAAGGGGAACACAGTGGTGGTGGGGGACTTCAACCTACCAGGGGTGGATTTTAGCACCCCAACCACCACGAGTGCAAAGGAACAGGTCATATTCGAGACATTTCTTGACAGTTTCCTGGTGCAGCTGGTCCGTGAGATGACTAGAGAAGGAAGGACTCTGGACCTGGTGTTATCAAGTGGAGAGGCTGTAAGGTATGTAGTGATGGAGGACCCTCTGGCTGGGAGTGACCACCACATGGTGTGGTTCATGCTTTATATGGTAGGGAAGAAAGGAGGTACAGGAACCAGGGTGATCGAAGTTAAGGGGGTAGACTTTAAAAGGATGGGGGAAATTGTGGGTAGGCATCTGGCGGGTATTGAACTTAGCATGGATGCTTGTCAAAAGTGGGAGATTATTAAAACAGGGCTGGCAGAGGCTACAGGGATATGTACAAGGACACGTAGCAAGAAGGGAAGGGCAAAGAAGCCCAGTTGGTTAACTCAAGGGGTCATGGAGGGGGTGGGGGCCAAGAGAATAGCATTTCAGAGACTCAAGAAATCGTGAGAGGAGCGAGACAAGGAGGAGTATGTGAAGAAGTCCAGGGAGGTAACCAGGCTGGTCAGAGCGGCCAAGGCATCCAGAGAGCTGAGGCTGGCACAGGGCATCAAGGATGGAGAAAAGGACTTCTTCAGCTATATTAGGGAGCGATGAAAGAACAAAGACCAGATTGTGAGGATTAAGAAGGACGGAGGTTGGGTGGAGGGGGGGAAATCAGGCAGAGGCACTAAATGAGCACTTCTGTTCTGCAGTCACGAAGGAGAAAGGGGGGCAGATACCTCGGGGGAAGAGTGGGGTGGGCAAGGGAGAAGGGGTGACTGATAAAAGGATTACAGAGGACAGGGCAGCATGGGTTTGTCCCAGGAAAATACTGCCAGACAAACCTAGTCGAGTACTATGACAGATTTACCAGGGAACTGGACAAGGGTCATGAGGTGGATGTCCTGTATTTAGATTTCAGTAAGGTCATTGATTCTGTGCCGCATCAGAGGCTGGGGGGAAGCTGGAGGATATAGGATGGGAATAAAAATGGTCACATGGATCACCAGCTGACTGAAGGAAAGGCAGCAGAGGATAGTAGTGGGGGGGGGGGCTTTCAACACTGAGGGACGTGACGAGCCGGGTGCCACAGGGATCAGAACTGGGACCGGTGCTGTTTGGGATATTCATAGCTGATAACTCACAAGGGATCCGGAGTAAGATCAGTCTGTTTGCAGATGATACTAAGATGGGAGCTGTGGTAGATGACATCAGTGGGTGGAAGGAGCTGCAGGATGACCTGCCCAAACTACAGGAGTGGTCGGAAACATGGCATTTGGAGTTTAACGGCAAGAAGTGCAAAGTACTGCACTTTGGAGCTAGGAACCAGGGAAGGAGCTATCAGTTGGGAAGGGTTCAGTTGGAAAGCCCCGAGGAGGAAAAGGATCTCGGGGTGCTTATAACGGGGAAGATGAACAACTCAGCACAGTGCAGGAAGGTGGCGGCAAAAGCCAACAAGATGCTGGGGTGTACAGCGAGGGGTGTCTCTTCCAGGAATAGGGAGGTGATCCTTTCCCTGTACAGGTCACTGGTCAGGCCACACCTGGAGTACTGTGTGCAGTACTGGCGCCCAGTCCTGAAGAAGAACATCAGACTATTGGAAGGGGTACAACGCAAGGTGAAAAAGATGATCCTGGGTCTGGAGGGTAAGCCCCATGAGGACAGGCTGGATGAGCTGAACGTGTATTCACTGGAGATGAGGAGGGATAGGGGGGATATAACTGAAAGTTTTAAATACTTAAAGGGGAACTCATTATTACCTGAGTGGCCATTTTGTGTCAGGTAAACAATGGATAGTTTGGACTTCATACGGAGCTATTGGAAGTAATGAGTTAATAAAACTGATACAGAACAGATATTCCAGATTAGGAGAGGTAGGGACATGAGAGGGCATAGGCTAAGACTGGTGGGGGGAAGATTCAGTAGGGAAATCAGCTAAGCTAAGGCTAGTTATTACCGCTCTCAACTTGATCTCTTGTCTAAGTGTTCTTCCAAATTCTGGAGAATAGTTAAAGACATGGAAGGCCATACTACTGGTAGTTCCCTGCCCACCAAAATTT
Source organism: Neoceratodus forsteri (assembly GCA_016271365.2). Classification (NCBI taxonomy): domain Eukaryota; kingdom Metazoa; phylum Chordata; order Ceratodontiformes; family Ceratodontidae; genus Neoceratodus; species Neoceratodus forsteri. The sequence continues at coordinate 365,442,575 of CM028137.1, forward strand.
CAGTTGACACTACCACTATTGTCAATAAACTGACAATTCTTGAGTCATTCAATAACCACTTTGCCACTGCAGGGCTAGCCTTCGATACCTCCCCAGCCAATACTCTCTGCGTGCAACTTGGTTCTATTAACCAAGGAACCACCCTCTCCACCTCGACCTTCTCTCTTCAACCTACTTTTCTGAAAGAAGTTGAAGAATTCATGTTGAAGCTAGATGTCAGGAAAAGTGCAGGTGCCAACCTCATTGACCCTTATTTCTTAAAGCATGGTTTTAAATAATTGATTAGCAGTTTTTTCTTGGGACAATACTATCTGTACAGAAATCATTTATATAGCTTTTCTAGAAGTGTTGTGTTTGTTAAACACAGTGAGGCAAGTGCTATGCATTTTCATGATGTTTTAGAACTTTTATGTGCAAACCGCTAATCAATTTTTAGAGTTAAATAAAACCCTGTAAAGGTGGCCTACTGTGTCTTATCGGTGCCTATTACACATTTGTTTAACTTATCCCTCTCTCAGGGTGACCTTTCTTCCATCTGGAAAACAGCCCAAGTTATTCCCCTGTTTAAATCTGGGGATCCCAGTGATGTCAACAATTATAGGAAAATTTCACTTCTCCCAGTCCTGTCCAAGATGCATGAAAAAATCGTGAATTCTCAGCTTAAGAAATACCTGACGTTGGCAAATTTGTTCAACCCATTGCAATCTGGCTTTAGAGCACAACATAGCACAATCTTAGCTCTAGCCAAAGTAACCAACGACTGGCAGGGTGAATTGGATAAAAATAACTTTGTATGCGCTGTTTTTCTGGACCTAAGCAAAGCCTTTGACACCGTCGATTATGGCCTGCTTGTCTCGTCCCTCCAGAATATTGGCTTAGATGCCATTTCTCTTAAGTAAAAGCTGAGGGGGACATCTCGCCTCTTAAGCCCTCCTGAGGGGTGTACCCCAAGGCTCTATTTTAGGTCCTCTGTTGTTCACAGTCTACATCAATAGAATTGATGTACTCTAAAAAAGGCCCACATTCATCTGTTCGTGGATGACACAGTGCTCTACATCGATAGACCCTCCCCTGATGCGGCATGCACAGATCTCCAGGATGAATTCAATCAACTTCAGCTTCAATTGCTAAACCAGAAGTTACTCCTGAATGCTAAGAAATCTAAAGCAATGTTTCTCTCGCCCTTTCCCAATTTACCAAATACGGCCTCATCCGGGACTCTTCCCGATTACCACAATACTTGGCGAACTGCTGGAGTGTGTACCTAGATTCAAGTATCTGGGGGTATGGCTTGATAATAAACTTTCCTTCCAAGGACATATAGAAGAACTGTCAAAGAAACTTAGACAGAGACTTGGTCTCTCCTTTAGGATAAAAAAACCTCCTCACTAGGGACGCCAAATTGAGATTAGTGCAAACTACCTTTGTTTTCCTAGTAGACTATGCTGACTTTCTTTACAACCAGGGTCCTGCCGGTTCACTCATGAAACTTCATACGCTCTATCACAGAGCTCTAAGATTTATAATGGACCTTCCTTACAATACCCACCATTGTTTATTGTACTCAGCTGTAGGTTGGCCATCTCTCAGCTTCCGATGACAGATGAACGCCGCAATCTGGACTTACAAAGTCCTCCTCAACAAACTGCCTGACTAGATCTCGGACTGCTTACCACTATGCCTACAAAGTAGTTATGCACTGCGAAGTGCTTCTTACATTTCACTGAAGGTACTTAAGGCCAGATCCCGCTTCGGTCAGGCCTTCATTAAGCTATGTGCTGCCTCAATTGTGGAACAAGCTGCAAAAAAACATAAAAATAAGTAATCCCATTAGCCTCCAAGCATTCAAAACGCTATACTTGAGCCGCAGTAAGGAACTGCGCATTTGTTGGCCTTAACATGAGGGTCCTGTAGTCCTTTTCTCTAATATCTGTTGCCTCTGCTCTTAGGGCCCTTCCCCTTTCACTGCAGTACTCCTGTGTCTTCCTGTGTCCCTCCCTTTTAATTACCCAAAACATGGACTTGGTTTCTCTTAAGCTTTTATATACTACCGGTCCTGGCCGCTTCTCGCTCTCAGCCCCTGCTCTTCCTACTCATTTCCCCTTCCCTTCTCCTTCCCTTCGTATTTAGCTCCATCCTCCTGCTTATCCTCTCGTGGTACAGGGGTGAAACTAGCCAAGCAGATCATTACCAGCAATACCATTGCTTGTCTAATGATATGTACCTCAATTGCTCTCTGATCTCTTGGACACATTGGTTTTAGTTTTTCTTTTTTCTTTTTATTAGACTGCCACCTGCTGGCAACATCATTGTTGTCCAGTTCTCCAATGCACTTGTACTGTACAAAATTTGACTGACTATATAACGTTCCTTGTATTGTATTGTATCCTGTACTTATTCTTGCACCTGTATCTACACGTGCCTTTTGCTGTTATGTACCTGCATTGTATATGCTGCTGTTCATTGTGTGTATTCTCCCTTTGTATTATCAACCCCAGGTCCACCTTGAAAATGAGCTTGCTCAATGGTGTCCACCTGGTTAAATAAAGATTTTGGTTGATTGATTGATTGAAATCCGGAGGCACTTTTTCACTGAACGGATGGTGGACTAGTGGAATGTTTTGCCTGAGGAGGTGGTATCTTGTAGTATGGTGGGAGGTTTCAAGAGAAAGTGAGACAGAGTGAGGGAGGGTAATTATGAGTAGCAGTGGGGAGGGTGGGGCAGCTGCAAGTTGAGGGGCTAGCTGCACAATCAAGTGGACTTGATAGACCATTGGGCCTGTTTCTGCTGGCGTTTCATATGTTTGTGTGTATGTAGATCCTTGTCCCTGAAGAAGCCCATGAAAAGCAAAATGTTGGGTGTGCTCTGGGGATCTTGGTGTGAGAAAATTTCTGAATAAACGCTATCAAGATTTTACCATTTTGAATGTGGCTGGCTTTTTGTTTCACCTACTCCTTGCATGGACACTTTGCATTACCAGCCCCAAATTACAAAAAGTGGATACATAATGAGAAGGGGACCCACCCATAACTGACTTAGCGTAGACCCCTGCAGTAAGCCAGGGAGCTTGCCTCTTCTGCTGGGACACGCTGGTGTGCGTTAGGTCTGATGAGTCATGGCCCAATGCTGGGGAGGTGGGCAGGGTCATGGAAGAAAATATAAAAAAAAACTGCTGGCAGGTTCAAGCACCGGCCTGCCACAGGCTCTGCACCAACGACTGGGCCCTGGCTGCACTATGGATATGGACACCAGAGGAGGGTGAAGAGACTTCCCTCCCCTGGCTATGCTATGGGAGGTAATCTGTGTGAATACACAGGCTGCATGCTCCATATACAGTACTGAAGATGAGCATTCTGTACAATACATAGGACGCGCACCCTCAGGATTTTCATATGGCAGCCGGATGAGGAGATGAGAGGAGGGCTGTGCTGGTCACCGTAGGGGCTCCCATGGCATTGGCTTTTCAGGGAAGGAGGATTTGGCAGGGTGGGTGGTCGATGCCACAGTGCGGGGGGCACTAGACGCCAGGGAATGATTTTCCTCTACAGGGCTGGCAGTCGGGGGGAAGGGAACCACTAGCACCAGGGATGACTTTTGTGTTACCAGGGCTGGCGATTGGGGTGGGGGGGTGACCACTAGCACCAGGGATGACTTTTATGTTACTGGGGCTGGCGATCAGAGGGCAGGGAAGACCACTGGACACCAGGGAATATTGCCTTTGTTTATTTCCACTACAACTATTTCTTATGTGACTATGCACTGTATCTAATAGTAGGACTCGTGTATTTGGAACATGGCCAGGGATCAGAGACCAGTTGGACCACTGGCCACCAGGGAGTCTGTTTTTTTTGTAATGGAGTTGGGGATTGAGGATGGGGTGGGGACCACTGAATGCCAAGAAATATGATTATATGTACGGGGCTGGGGATTGGGACCAGGGAAAGACCACTGGACACCAGGGTGCAAGTGTGCTCCCTCACCGCCAACTTGGTTAGTGGTTGCAATTGCTCCAGCAGCCACTAGGGTTGGCCAGAGTAAGTCAGGGTTTTGATCGATGGTATTTGCGTACGGCTGTGTGAACCTCTAAAACTTCTACCTCGCAAACTTTCTGAGTAGAACCCAAAAATCGGGTTCAACCAGGTAGAACTGGGTTCTACCATTTATAACCAGATTCTACCAAGTAAAACCAGGTTCTACCAAGTAGAACCAGGTTCTACCAAATAAAAGTAGGTTCTACTAAGTAAAAAAACAGGTTCTACTAAGTAAAACCAGGTTCTACAAATATCCCTGTGTGTTACTACTTAAAGTACTTGACTTGATGCAGCCAGCAGTACTATATTTACCTGCTAGGGAACAAATATCCCTGTGTGTTACTACTTAAAGTACTTGACTGGACGCAGCTAGCAGTGCTGTATTTACCTGCTAGGGAGAAAATGTACCTGTATTTTTCTGCTTAAAGCACTTGACTCGACCCAGCCATGAGTGGTAAAAAAGTAGCAGCACTTCTCAGGCAATCCAGGCAACAGTGACAACAGTACAGAAAATTCAGGACATTGCAGGAGTAACCTGTCATGGTGCTTGGAGGATAAGCACAAGAGCCATCATAGTGCGACAGCCAGTCTTAGTAAGCACAGTGATGGATGAAGAGGAGGAGGAGGAGAACACAGATGAAACTGAGGGAGAAATCAGTGAAACAGATCATGAGTTTGTAGTAGATAAAGTAGCAGTTAGTCTGTCAAGTTGCAGCAGTTCTGTGAAGTGGGATGATGATGATGAGGACTACAGGGCCAGAAGAAGAGAAAAAAGAGTTCTAGGAAGGATGTGATGCTAAGAAAAAAATTAATGGGGCATAATGAGACAACAACACCTGCAGTGGAGAAACAGAATAGAAAATGGACAGGGTTCTAGAGGAGTTGAGACAGGAAGAGTTGCTGTGCATCAACATTCGTTGATTGGCATGGAGAAATGGAAAGACCTCAAAGAGATACTGGCAGCTGCAGTGGCTGTGGTGGTGCCATGGGCATTGGCAAACATATCCTCCCCATAAGCAGCAGTGCAACAAAATCTGTGAAATCCATAGTGTGTGATATTTTTACAGAAGATAAATCATCCTGCAGTCATGTGATTTGCAAATTATGCAAAACAAAATTAAGTCGTGGTAACGTGGGTACTAGGATGGGAATATCAACAGTGATAAGACATATGAACAAGTCTCACATTTATCAGTATCAAAAGGCACAAAAGGAGGACACACAAGTTGTTACACTGTTGCACTCTGCTGAGGAAGCTGATGATATGGATGTTTACCAAGGTCACGGTGATGATGTAATTGATGCAGAGTTGGAGGATGATGAAAGTCTGACTTCCAGTCAAAGCACAACATTTTCAATTTCACGTTTCTTTACCCCTCTGAGCCCATCACCACAGCCTGCCAGGAGTCATACACCATCCATGTCCACGACATGTACCTCTCGTGGTGGTAAAAGTCAAGGGAAGCTACCAAGAAAATCTGCTGATATCAGCAAGTGTAGCAGTCATCAAATTTCACTGAAAGACTGTTTTGAGCGGTCACAGAAATATAAGCCCAACAAGCCTGAGGCAAGGTGATTAACAAAGGCAATTAGAGAGATGATAGCCACCGACTTGCTACCATTCTCCTTTGTGTCTAACCCAGGCTTTAAAGCATTAATGGAAATCGCTGTGCTCAAATATCAAGTCCCCAGACGGATTTATTTCTCAACTGTTGTCATCCCAGACTTGTATGATGCTGTTCGTAACAGCGTGTCTGACAATCTTAAAGGTTCAATGGGCAAAAAGGTCCATGTCACAAGAGATATGTGGACCAGTGGCCAGATGACTGAATATATGGCTGTGACTGGCCATTGGGTAAACTTTCCTCCCTCCTCCTCCTCATCATGTAGTGGAACTGGTGGCAGTAGCAGCAAAAAGCAAGGATCTTTCTCTGTTCGCAGATGGGCAGCATTATATATTTACGGTTTTGAAAAAGTTCGCAAAGCGGGGAAGGCCTTGAAGTAAAGTTTGCCAACTGGCTAACTCCAAAGTCCTTGCAACCAGAGTTTATAGTGTCTGACAATGCTTCTAATATTGTGAAAGCAGTAAGGCTTGGTAATTTTACACACGTACCATGCTTTGCACACGCTGTTAACTTGGTGGTGAAAGACTTTATCAGTGAGGACCGAAATGTTCTGAACTTGATTGTAGCTGCCCGCACTTTGTACACCCACTTTGGCCATTCTGTTAAAGCCAGAAAGTTGTTGCAGCAGATTCAAATAGAAAATAGCCTCCTTCTCTACCAGATGATCCAGGAAGTTCCAGCCAGGTGGAATTCCACCTACTATATGATGCAGAGAATGCTTGAGCAGCAGAAAGCCATCTATCAATATGCAGTCCAACATGGCATTGGGAAAGGAGATGTGAATATCAACCCCAATCAGTGGCATCTGATGGAGAATCTTAATTGTATTCTTAAACCCTTTGAGGAGGCTACACGAGTGGTGAGCTCTAATGGTGCTGGGCTAAACCAGATATTACCCTTAAGCTCACTCATCGGAATGAGACTGGAGTGTCTTGAGTCACAGTTCCTTGACACTGATAACATCAGTGCTGCATCCCTTGTGGGAAAAATGTTGAAAACATTCCTGGCTGACGAGCGCATTATAAATAGGTACAAAGCAGAACATTACATTTTGGCCAAACTTCTCGATCCTCAGTTTAAGGATACAGTTGAGACATTCTTCAACTCACATGACTTTAAAGAGCTGGAATACTATCGTGAACTGTTAATTGAGAAAATATCAGCACGTATAGTTGAGAAAAGTAGTACATCATCAGTGCCCTCATGGCAACATTCAAATTCTGAACAAGATCTGGTGGAGAGGGAGGGAGCACAATCTGCCATTGCTGCTGCTGCTGCTGCCACCACTACTGATATTTTTTGTCATTAAACACCAACCAGAACTGCTGCTACACCACAAGAGGACAAACCACTGTGGGACATGCTGTAAGACTTTGGTCTGATAAAGACAGCTGGAAAGGCTCAGCCAGCTATTGTGGTACCAGAAGTCCCTGCTGCAAAAATTGTGAAAGATTATATGGAGGAGACTGTACATCTCACCGCAGGTGACGAACCATTGCTGTATTGGCAACAGAATAAAATCTATGTGGCCTTCTTTAACTGAGATCGCAATTAAGTACCTCAGTTGCCCACCCACAAGCACATATTCCGAGAGAATTTTCAGTGCTGCTGGAGCAATAGTGAATGACAAAAGAACATGTCTTTCCAAAAAGAATGTAGAAAGGCTCAGTTTTCTTAAAGTGAACCTGCCACAGTTCAAAAACATATATAGTCCAAAATTTATGCAGGCTGACAGCACCCAGATGGCATGCCATGCTAATTTATGGCCCATGGCCACAGCCATTGGGTTCTGTTAGTGGTTCAGTAGAGGGTTACTACTTGTGCCAATCTTGAAGCAGGAGCCACTCAGTAGCTGTACTGTTGTCACTGTTGCCTGGATTGCCTGAAAAGTCCTGCTGTTTTGTTTTTTACCAGTCATGGCTGTGTCAAGTACTTTAAGTAGTATGACACAGGGATATTTGTTTCCCAGTAGGTAAATACAGCACTGCTGACTGCATTGAGTCAAGTACTTTAAGTGGTAAGACACAGGGATATTTTCTCCCTAACAGGTAAATACAGCACTGCTTGCTGCATCGAGTCAAGTACTTTAAGTGGTAAGACACAGGGATATTTTCTCCCAAACAGGTAAATACTGCACTGCTGGCTGCGTCAAGTCAGGTACTTTAACTAGTAAGACACAGGGATAATTTCTCCCTAACAGGTAAATAACAGCTCTACTGGCTGTGTTGAGTCAAGTACGTTAAGTGATGAGACACAGGGATATTTTCTCCCTAACCAGTAAAAAACAGCACTGCTGGCTGCGTCAAGTCAACTACTTTAAGTAGGAAGATGCAGGGAAATTTACTCCCAAACAGGAAAATACAGCACTGCTGGCTGCGTCAAGTCAGGTACTTTAAGTAGTAAGACGGAGGGATAATTTTTCCCAAACAGGTAAATACGGCTACATAAAGTCAGATACTTTTAAGTAGTAAAACACAGGGAGATTATTTCCCAGACAGGTAAATACAGCACTGCTGGCTGCGTCAAGTCAGGTACTTTAAGTAATAAAACACAGGGAGATTATTTGCCAGACATGTAACTACAGTACTACTGGCTGCGTCGAGTCAGGTACTTTAAGTAGCAAGACAGAGGGATAATTTTTCCCAAACAGGTAAATATGCTACGTCAAGTCAGGTACATTAAGTAGTAAAACACAGGGAGATTATTTCCCAGACTGGTAAATACAGCACTACTGACAGCGTCAAGTCAGGTACTTTAAGTAATAAAACACAAGGAGATTATTTCCCTGACAGGTAAATACAGTACTACAGGCTGCGTCGAGTCAAGTACTTTTAAGTAGTAAGACAGAGGGAGATTATTTCCCAGACAGGTAAATACAGTACTACTGGATGCATCGAGTCAAGTACTTTAAGTAGTAAGACAGAGGGATAATTTTTCCCAAACAGGTAAATACGGCTATGTCAAGTCAGGTACTTTAAGTAGTAAAACACAGGGAGATTTTCCAGACAGGTAAATACAGCACTACTGGCTGCGTCAAGTCAGGTACTTTAAGTAGTAAAACACAGGGAGATTATTTCCCAGACAGGTAAAGACAAGTTGTTAAAATGAAAATCAGATTCAGGGCCAGGCCACACAAAGAAAACAACCTTGACTCTGACTATGTTGGTAAGTTGAATATTTTGCCTTGAGTGCTCATTCCCAGATAGAAAGCACTAAAATCTGTTTATCTGCCCCAAGAAAGAATAAGAAAGATGCTGCTTGTTTAATGCAAAAAAAATAATAATAAATCTGTGCTGTTGCAACAATGAGTCTGTCTGCCTGAGTGTCTGGAGTGGACTCTGCTACCCCTCCCCCACAACACAAACTGCCGTCTGCTACTGCTACTATTTAATTGCCTTGCAGCAAGTTGCTGCGTTAACTTATTTAGTTATGTTTATCTCTTTTCCAAATCAATCTTTCAGGTTTCCAATTTATTTTTTTCAGGTCAGTTCTTCACACACGCAACCAACACGGTTCATCATGATGAGTGACTATAGTACAGTACTGCCACCCACCACGCGCTCCTGCTGGCGTTTTCCCCTTCCCCCTACTGTCCAGGGGGGGTACAAAACTTGAGGTGGTCTCCTCTACCAAATACCTTGGACTTACCCTGGACCAAGGCTTCACACTAAAAAATCACGTAGACCAAATCACCAAAGCCATCCATGGAAAACTTGGAATCCTTTATAGACTGAAGGACCAGATTATCCCTGAAGCTAGGGTAGCCATTGCCGCAAGCGTACTCCTTCCAAAGCTCACCTACGCGGCCCCGATTCTCCAGGGCGTGGCCGTGACGGAGTTAGAGAGGCTACAGACCTTGTACAACAAAATAGTCCGCTTTGCCACTATGTCACACCCGAGGACTCACCACTGTGAGGCCCAATCTAGGCTCAGGTGGCCGTCTCTGGAAGCTCGCCTCTCCTACTCAACCTCTGCCTTCATATCTGCTACTGGGTCCCACCATCCCCAGCCTGAATGGTCTCTGCCAGGGTGAAACCCAACCCACGGTGCCTGCGCTATCAGGCCAAACCTCCTCGTGGTTCCCAAGACCAGGACAAAGCCGGTCCAGGTCCTTTGCATACACCGCCTCTTCCACCTGGAACAACCTCCCTTGGAGGTACGGGAGGCTGGGTCCGCCACCAGCTTCCGGACAAAGCTCAAGGATCACTTGCTCATCAGGAGCACATGTCTTTGTTACAGGACTTGACCACGTACAGCCATCCGGTAGCTCATCAGACCCGACCTTGCATAGCCTACTGGAAGCATAACGGACCTCCCCTAAGACGGGTGCACTTTGTCCCTCTCACCCTTCCAATATGCCCACAACGAAGCTGACCCCAGGTCTTTAGCTTCTGCTTGTCTACCAGAGCACTTCAACCTAATTCACTAACCTGGGATGAATAACGGTCTCATTATGTGTAACCTCTATGTCCATACTGCCTGCATGTTTGCATCTACCAGCCGCCTGTATACCTGTGTTTTTCTTACTGTTATACTTACAATCACATGACTGTACTGATCCGTTACCTGTAATGTTGTTGATTCACCCGGGTCGCCCCTGAAAGGACCTCCGGGGCCCAGTGGGCCTACCCGGTCATCAAAATTCAATAAATAAATAAATAAATAAATACTGACTCCCAGTCAAATGCCCCCGCTCCTCGTCTTGTTGTCCAGTAAAATAAGAAAAAACTTTACATCAATTGTTGCATTGCACTGCAGTTGTGCCAGCAATATATTTTTTTTAAAGGTACAATTGAAGCTTTTCCATGCTCTTACACGGAGTACAAGACTACAGATGGAGAGAGAGTAGTACACTGTCTTTCTGCTGCTCGTCTTGTCAACTGCCAGAATCAGAAAACCGGTACTGCGCGACTCGACTCTGTCTAACCAGCCACCCACATGACTGTCTGTTCTCTGCTGGTCAACAGATGGAGATGACTTGCCAGACACACCCTTTTGCAGCCAATCACCCACACGTTTACAGATAGCCCAGGCGGGAATAAGGCTGACATGTGGGGTTGATTGACTGCTGCTGACTGGGTGTCGTCAGGTGATCACTGATGAGGGATCTAGTCTTCACCACCTGACCAGGCACTGTCTCCAATATGAAATATGTGAACTTTAGTTCACCTGGTTCGACCCTGCAGTACCCATAAATTTATAAAGTCTTGCAGGGGCGAACCGGGCGAACCAAGTTCACATATTTCATCCATATGTTCGTGGATGGTGGACTAGCGCAAACATTGGGGGTTCAACCATTCAGGCTGAATCGTCGGACCGAACTTCCAGCCCTATATTTGCACTGCACAAAGTGGCCCCTGCTAACACCTTTGCACGGTGCAAATGTGCTGAATATTGTGCTGCGTGGTATTCATGTCCCCCCCCCGCCCACTTGCATACATTGTTCTTTGCACACATGCTAACCCTTTTAGCACACGCAACTGATCATTTTGAGTACTGCACTCCAGCGTAAACCCTGGGCAAATGGGGATCAAGCATTTTCCCAGTGGGCAAAGTTTTGAATATCAGGCCCCAGGTTGGGAATAAGCAATAGGAGCTACGGAACTGTCAGGGAACAGCTATCCTGTTGTCAAGCATATGATCGCAGTAATAAATAACGGGAAGAAAAAATACAGAGCTAATGGGAAATAGAAACTGAACTTTATCCAGATATTAAGGTTTTCAAAGCTCTCCTGGATGGAGGCGTTGGCACTGGCAGCACTTAAATGTTTTCATCTATGGGACATGCATCCAGACCCTTCTTAAAGCAGCAGGGCAATGAAAAATGTCTTTCCAAATAAGATAGTTTCAGCTATGGTTAAGAAACATATTAACATACCTATCAAATGTACTTGTCTTAGTACCTTCCTGTGCTGTGCACCATGAGGCTTTTTATTTTTTTATCCTACCCCTTGCTGAATCTGCAATGCTATTTCCATGCAAAATGTGATGGCCATTTTTTTTTTTTTCTTGAGAAAAAAATCAATTAAATCATTTAAAAAAATACTCATATTTTGGTGGAATTAGAACATTTTCCACTAAATAAAACTGGAAGATGTCTGAAATCTTTTATTGTGGAAAAAAGGTAGGGTCAAATAATTTTTTGCCGAGTTTCATTGCAGTGCTGCTCTAAAGGCTGATCTGCTACCTGCTTCCTACTGTACTTTCTAATAGTGAATGCCAACGTCTAATAAAGCTGTTCCTAAGGAAAGACTTTCTGTCCTGTAATATAACCTTTCCATCCGCAGGCAACTCTCCTGACCTCCCATTCAACTGTACTGGATTAGCCCCTAGGAGTCTTCTAGATTAACCTTTATATAGTTTCTGTCAGATTTTTCACACATGATCATGTCTCCAAGGTTCTGGTGAGAGGAGGCTGGGTATAATAAACCATGATGTTACCATTTAACTGGTATATATATTTTCCTTCCTGCTGTAGTGCTAGTGTGCACAAACCTGAGGCCGTGCTTGAATGGAGGGCAATGCATCGATGACTGTGTCACGGGGAACCCCTCCTACACCTGTTCCTGTCTTGCTGGCTACACTGGGAGGAGGTGCCAGATAGGTAGGTAGAAAGATGTCTTTTCTTTTAGTTGTCTCTTGCAATCATGTACTGTACCATTATTTAAAGTACACATGAACAAACAGGGAAAGGAAGACTCTACAGTTGTTTAGCCCATAACTACATACAAGTCTCAACATATTCCCTGGCCAGTGTTTTTTAATTAAGTTAATTAAGTTTATTTTCATTTTCAGCATATTATATAACAAATAACTTAGCAAGTATGGATCGTACAATAACACCTACAACTATATTCTCTTGTTAAAGAAAAACTATTTACAGTTTCATTGTGTTTTCTAACTGTAGCAATATGTATGTTTCAAATTTGTCATCATATTAAAAATCACTGTTTATTTCATTGTTCTAGCTTCATTTGTGACACATACATAAAAATAAAATGATGTGTTGTGTCATTGTGCAAGGCCATTTATTAGGTGTATCGTAGATAGCTTAAGCATACGATTATTTTGTGCTGTTCCTATTGCGGTGTGAGTGTCATGAGTGGCTGGTCCTGTGATTTCTGCTGCTACTGGTATGTCATAAAGCCTTGTACTCTGTTCTCTGTCATTGTTGTTGTGTTGTACTAGGTCTAGTGTTAGCAGCATGTGGAGTTTTTCCCATTTTCTGTCGTAGCTCTTAAGGGTTTATACTATGCTGGCAATTTTTTTTTCATATGTAGGCTGTGAGGATGTCATTGTGCCATTCACTATAGCTGGGTATTACCTGGTCTAGCTAGTGTCTAAAAATTATTTGTTTGGCTTCTCTTGCTGTTGAGTAAATTGTGATCTTTCCGTGCTCCACTGAGTTCCCACTCCCATTCCTATAAGACAAATTTCTTCTGTGAATGCTTGATCTAGGCCGAGTAGAGGGTCCATTCTAGTAGCAATTTCTTGCCACAATGGTTGTGCCTTCTCACAGTCCCATAATTTGTGTTTCAGGGTTCCAGTGCTGTTCCCACATCTTGTATATGTTAGGCTCTCGATTGTGTTCATTTTAAATCATTTGTCCCGTGTGTAGCACGTTTGCCAGGATTTTGTACAGTAGTTCTGTAGCTTCAGTTTGTTGAATCTAAGGTATCTGTGCATGTTGACCCAGGTTGTTTCTGTTTTAAATTCCTCCATCATAAGCTTGCACTTGTGCTTCTTTTGGCACTGCAAGGTAATATCACCCATGTTTAAAACTAAACAGGTTGCATTGGTTTGGATTCTGCCTCACTTTAAAGATAAATCAACAAAAGCCTCACTTCTATCACCTCTGGGATTGTCCTCCAGTCTGGTCCTCCAACAACACATACGACATCATCAGTACAGAAAAATACTTTCCTTCCGTATTATCCTACATATCCCTGAAAAGGGGGGCAGTGAAATCCAGAGGAGATAACAGTTTTTGTGATTTTTTAATTTTTTATTGAAAACCAGTAAGTATAAAAAATAAACCATGGGAACATTAATAAATGAGTTTTATTACAAACTGCAGAAGAAGAAACCATAACTGGAAACACATGTGGTGCTGAAAGATAAGATTGGGGAAAGAGTTCGCCTTTCAGACCTGTTTGTGTTGATGTGTGTAACTCTTTTCCAGATGTTAACGAATGCGCCTCATACCCCTGCCAGAATGGAGGAACATGCATTGATGGGAGGAACAGTTTCACCTGCCTGTGTGCACCTGGATTTATCAACCTAACATGTGAAACAGGTGAGGGTTTCATTATTTATTTTGTGGTTGCTTTCACTGTCCACAAATTTGGTTTCTGTTTTATTTTCAATCTAGAACCCCACCTATGTTTCCTTGTCTGTCTACTACTCTGTGTCTGACTCTCTCTCTTCTCTCTCTCTCGTTGCCTGTCTACCCTGTGTTTGCCTCACTCTGTTCCTTGCCTACCTAACCCTCTCAGTGTCTGACTTGCTCTCTGTCTGGTCTCTGCCTCTCTGTGTGGGTCTGTTTGACTCAATCTCTTTCCTTGTCTCTGTCCATGTCAGACTTGTTCTTTCTTTCCTTGTCTCTACCTGTCTATGTGTTTGAGTCACTCTCTTCCTTGTCTGTGTACCTCTCTGTGTGTCTGACTTACTCTCTCTTTCCTTGTCTGTCTAACCCTGTGTCTATCTCAATATCTCTTTCTTTGTATCCCTGCCTCTCTGTGTGTCTGTTTGACTTAGAATCTTTACTTCTGTCTCTACCTCTTGCTGTCTGACTCCCTTTCTTTCCTTGCCTGTCTTCCCCTTTTGTGTGTCTGATTCACTCTTTCCTTATATCTCTACCTCTTTTATCTGTTTGATGCACTCTGTCCTGTCTACCTCTCCGTGTGTCTCACTATCCTTGTCTGTAACCCCTGTGTCTGTTTGTCTCACTATTTCTTTCCTTGTGTCTCTGCCCCTCTGTGTGTGCGTTTGACTTTCTTTTCTCTCTCTCTCTACCACTTCCTGGGTGACTCGCTCTGTTTCCTTGTCTACTTTCCCCTTTTGTGTGTGTTTGACTCACTCTCCTGTTCTTGTTTGTTTATTTACCCCGTGTGTGTTTGTTTGACAAGTTGTCTCTTTTCTGTCTGTTTACCCCTCTGTGTGTCTGTTTGACAAGTTGTCTCTTTTATGTCTGTTTACCCCATGTGTCTGTTTGACAAGTTGTCTCTTTTCAGTCTGTTTACCTGTGTGCGTCTGACAAGTTGTCTCTTTTCTTTCTGTTTAACCCTCTGTGTGTCTGACAAGTTGTCACTTTTCTAACTGTCTGTTTAACCCTCTGTGTGTCTGTTTGACAAGTTGTCTCTTTTCTGTCTGTTTAACCCTCTGTGTGTCTGTTTGACAAGTTGTCTCTTTTATGTCTAATCCTCTTTGTGTCTGTTTCACAAGTTCTCTTTTCTTGTTTGTCACTCTCTGTGTCTGACTCACTCTCATTCTTTGTCTGCCTACCATCTGTGTGTCTGTCTTGCTCACTTTCTTCTCCTGTCTGCCTACCCCTCTGTGTATCTGACTCTCGTGCTCTCTTTCCTTGTCTGTCTACCCAAAGTGTGGTTAAGTATTCCCACACTGCATGGCCACTGCCCCCGTCCCTGCAACATTTTTTTTAATTTCACACCCAACTCATAGATACAGTAGGTATTACTGTATATATATAGCACAGTATGTAGGCCACACCTACTTATGCAACTTAGGAAGTCTTGAGGCAGTCACAATTACAACACTTAAAGGGAATTGTTCATCTTCGTGGGTAATCATTAGGTGAAACACTGAGTTCTGTAAGTCATAATTACATTAAGTAACACAGGCTTTCATTTGTCCGTGTCTGAAATTGAATATCTACAGCAAGTGTCAGCTTGAAAACTGCTACAGTAGTCTCGCACCATGTTTAAGCAGTTCTTAGAATGATGACATTCCTGACGATCAGTTCCAGTTAAGAGCGGACTCTGACAAATAGTTTTTTGCCAGTGTGGACTGAGACTTTAATGCTGACTTTACAAAAAAAGAAAAAAAAAACAGATAAAAAAAAAAGTTTGGTTTGTTGCTGTGTGGTTGGATGCAGTAATGTATCAAATAAGATCAAGTGCCGTGGAATATCTTGTTTTTGGTTCCTGAAAGATAAGGACATGAAAAGTAAATGGAAGGCTACGATCAAAAGACAGAACCTCCCAGACGTTTATAATAGGTGCATGGTTGTTTGCTACGATCATTTCACTACTGACAGTTATGTCGGGAATCTACAGGTGATTTGTAATAATGTTTTTTGGATGGCTGTATACGTTTTAAACTGTCAATTTTCATCTTTCGAAAATAAATGAACTGTGCAGGATAACATTCATTGTTATCACTATGTTTTAAAACTGTTGTCCAGGAAAGGTACACTGAGCTGTAGCTTGTTACCAGCTGTGACGGGGTGGCGGTGGAGGAGGAGGGATTACTTGCAGGGAAAGCAAAACAGGCATAATTAAAATGTCAAATATCAACAGGAGTATTGCAAGCACAAAGATTATGTGAGGGCAAAAGCTGACATAGAAAGCCCAAGGGAAAAAATACAGCACAGACACATACAAACATAGATGCTGATAGAAAAGAAGACTCTTTTCTATCCAGTCAGTCTACCCTACCTATTTTACCTTGTCCTCGAGGCAATCCTTCTCTTTGCTAACTGTTCCCAAGTTTTTTAGTTCAGTCCCACATGCCTGTCCTATCTCTTCTTGATGCTGCTGATTGATCTCGCATGTACCGCTTCCTGTGTACCGTATTCCACTTGTCCGTGACGTCTTCTGTGAAGATGTGCTTACAGGCATCTTTTCTGAATCCCCCTGCCAGCTTTAGTGAACTGCCTCTAAAAATGCTGCAATAGATAGAATAACTGAAACAATAGTACACACAAAATAGTAACAGATTAATCAAACGGAAAGGCTATAAAATGGATATGTACAATGGAGAGGGTTGCCAAAAAAAAATATTTATTAAAAAAGAAACGTTCTGAAAGCTCATGGTATGCCATTGTAAGTATGAGATATACTTTATGTGTCTGTGATTCTGGGGTTGGGGGGTGAACCCTCACAAAGCCATCAAACATATATGAGGGGACACCTAAGCTGCATATCGTCCCTAGGAGGTGTGAAACATGGGTCTATGTTACAGTTCTTTCAGATAGTGTTGGAATGCTATGCACACAAATCTTGTAATAATAAGGAAGGGATCAGAAGCAATTTGCTGAGGATAGGGAGACCGACTGATTCCGGGGGGGGGGGAACAGAGTGTCAATCAGTATTTTTTTACTTCATTAAATGAATGATATTTAATCATGTTTAAAGTCAATGTTTAAGAACAGCAAAAAACAAACTGGTATACTTATACAGAGTGTTTTTATGCATTTATTAAAAAAGATTACCGATAGGCTTTGCACAACACATGTCTCGGCAAGATCATTATCATGGATCTGTTGCAAGACATGGCATAAAGCGTAAAAACAAAAATTCAAACTTTAGCAAGCCAATAATTAAACAGCATGGCTAAAATAAACACATTCCATTATAAATGGGATAGGAATATTCAAACATGTTTAGGGGCCACCGATTAACTGTCTTGTATTAGAAACTTTTTACTGTTACTTTAAACAGTATCCTGCCCTCACACCACTGGCAGTAGTTGGTGGGCTAAACATATGATTGCAACAAGTTGATTAATGCAGCCAATAAGATAAATGAATAATTTCAGTTCTACTTCTCTCTATTACCTTCGAGCAACATTTTTTGTTTGTTTGTACAGGGCTCCATTAAGTGCTACCAAGTCAAACTAGCAGACGGATGAAGTGGATCAGACATACGTTCAGCAATCATCGCTGCTTGGTTAAATAACATAACTAAACCAACTACCTATTCATTTTTACGTTCGCTTGCACGCATGCGCAAGGAACGTTTTGGGAGAGTAGCACATTTGGAGGTGTGCCTCTCCCACCCAATGCACTGCTCCCTTGAGCAGGCATGGTGGTCCTGCACTATCGGTGCAGGAGCTCAGTATGACATCGATGTTCCTCTGCTTCAGAGGCAGCCGCTGCCACACTGAGCACCGCCTCACGACACGAGCTACCTCTCCCCGCCCCCGCACGCCACGCCACCCCCAACAGCTTTGGTGCCACGCTGGGAGCCCACCCCAGCGTGGCAAATGTTGTTTGCCGATGGGGTGCCCAACTTCCGCCGGCTCCACAGCCCCCACCCCAAGCTGTCCTGCTGCCACGCTTGGGAGCCCACCCCAGCATGGCAAATGGTCCTTACTTTGCCGACGGGTGCCGCATCCCGCCTCCTCGCTTCACAGGCTTTGCCAATGGGGTGCCCAATCCCTGGCTCCTGCGCCCCCAGACCATCTTCTGCCACGCTGGGAGCCCATCCCAGCGTGGCAAATGTCCCACGCCGCTTTTAAATTTTAACCTGTAAAACAAAACGGCCTTCAAGGCGCCTCCCAGCCCTCCCACAACCCGCACCCACCCACTGCGCACTCCAGCTCTCCATACCCCCACCCCATACTTACCTCCAGACTCCGCGCGACGATCTTCGTGGACCGGGAACACGCCTGCACTCTTCAAAGTCGACCGCAAACTGAGGAAATGCCGGAAGCTGTATAATGGGCTACATAGGTGGTTTTATCTTTATTGCAGATTCTGTTTCATTTTTGAATGATAGACCATTAATATGTTTTCTCTTCATGAATGATGTCACCCGGCATGCGCTTCGGCCCGGCGGGTGATTTCGCAGGCACCGCGCAGTCACCGCGTGAAATTACCCTTCGGCCTTGAATAATGCCATGACAGTGAGATCTTCATGAGAAGGGTCCAAAACCCCATGTTGAAAAATTTGCAAAATTCCAAAAAATGACTGTTTTACGAGCGTGCGTTGCGCAGTTCCTACGCAGGCTCGTAAGTTCGCGAATTTTCAATATTTTCACTCCAGATGTTCAACATTGCCATTTTATCACACCTTCTTATGAGCTGTATAGCTGTAATTTTTCACATCTCACCCAAAACGTGTTTCCGCCCATGTAGCGCACAATGGCGCAGTCGGTGTGCAAAATCAAATGTATGGAACACATTAAGAAAATCACAGTGACACTGTTCATGAGCAGAGGTCTTAAAATGGCTATGTTGAAAATTTGGTGAAAAAATTCCTAAAATGACTGTTTTATCGAACGGCAGTGCTATGCAGTCTTACACTCGTATGTTTGCGAATTTTCAATATTTTCACCTAGATTTTCAACATTGCCATTTTACCACACCTCCTCATGAGCAGTACAGCTGTCATTTTTCACATCCTGCCCAAAATGTGTTTCTGCCCATGTAGCGCACAATGGCGCAGTCAGTGTGCGAACTCAATGTATGGGACACATTAAGAAAATCACAGTGACACTGATCATGAGCAGAGGTCTTAAAATGGCTGTGCTGAAAATTTGCGAAAAAATTCCTAAAAATGACTGTTTTATGACTCTGCGTTGCGCAGTTCCTATGCACGCTCGTAAGTTTGCAAATTTTCAATATTTTCACTCCAGATTTTCAACATTGCCATTTTACCACACCTCCTTATGAGCAGTACAGCTGTCATTTTTCACATCCTGCCCAAAACGCCTTTTCCGCCCATGAGTGACAATGGCGCAGTCGCAAAAGGAAATCAATGTATGGGACACCGTAAGAAAATCACAGTGCCACTGTTCATTAGTTAGAGTTTTAAATGGCAATGTTGAAAATTTGGTGAAAAAAACTTACAAATGACTGTTTTACGAGTATGCTGCTAAGTTCCCCACATGACGCCAGAGGTTTGCGAATTTTCAATATTTCCACTCCAGATTTTAAACATTGCCATTTTACCACACTTCCTTATGAGCAGTACAGCTGTCATTTTTCATCCTGCCTAAAGCGATGTTTCCGCCTATGTAGCGCACAGTGGGGGTAGCAACAAGGTCATGCTGACAATTTATTCTGCAAATACCAGCAATCGCACAGGGCATTAGGGTAAAGCACCATACATGCCAAACACCACTGCAAATACCTGCAAGCTAACGTTCGGCATTGACAAATGCTTGTTAAATATGTGAATATACAAGTACAATTTATAGATGTAGACTGAATGTCTGTGTTTTCCCCCCCAACATTTCTAACAAGTATTACTTTACATTATGGCAATCTGATTAACAGTGGTTACCGCCGTCACAGTATCCCACAGTGCGTACTGCGATTCAGCCTGTAAAAGTCTTGTAAAACAGGGAGAATTCATGCAACATGAAATAACTAGAACTTATAATAATGAAAAAAAAAATCTAGCCCATTTTTGATACACCTCAAGGATGCTTATTAGACAACTTGACAAGGTTTAAATTGTAGCAACTGCTGATGCCACATTGATCTGTAATGACATTACTGAGAAAGACTAACCATCATGCATGTCGCTACCTGACACAGCCATGTATGAGAGCAGTAAAATGGAGATTGCATGTAAAAACAAACACAAAAAAAAACAGACATTGTTGTCAGTATTTCTTCCATATTTTCTCCCCACAGTGTGAGGCTTCACTGCTTAATATGCTAAGGTACATATTAATTTGGCTGAAACATGCGAACAAATCCCTTTAACTGTTGAATTAAAAGGATTGCAGATTCAAATCCCACCATAGCTACTAGCCCATCTCTGTGACCCTGAGCAAGTCCCTTGACCTTCAAGTGCTTCAGTCCTCCAAGCTGTAAATTGGGTAGGAATTGTACTCCACTATAAGTGAAATGTCACATTTGGGGCAATCCTGAGCAAGGAGGAGTGGAGGCAGGCTGGAGGGAGGCACTATAGCATAGTGGTTAAGAGCACTGAGCAGCAAATCTGGAGAACTGGGTTTAAATCCCACAGTCACCACTGTCTACTTGATACTGTGTGATCATGAGCAAGTCACTTAACTTCCCTGTGCTCCCAGGATGCACCTGGAGACAAGTCTTGGTTTAGCATGTCCTTTCTGGCACAAAAAGAAAAAAAAATTGATTCAAAAATAAGCTTCCTTGTGGAATGTCTTCACCCAGCAATCCAATCTGCATTGCAAGATATGTGCAAAAATTATCATAAAATGGTTAAATATAGTGGGAGAGAGAGTGGGAAGAAGCAACACATAGGCACAGCAGTTCGAATATAGGCTGGTCAAGTCCTGTAAATGTAAACAATCAAGTAGACAGGAGAAAGGCAGGCATTAGTGTGTTGAAATGGGAATAGTTTAAAAAATGGGTTAAGTACTGCACTCTGAGATGTGAATTTTTTTCATGATAATATCGGCATCATAGAACTGGCTGCTGTTGCAATGCTGGTGGGGGGGTGGGGCTGCTTTCAGACCTGTTGATGCAGACACCTGTCACTCTTTTCCAGATGTCAATGAGTGTGCCTCAAACCCATGCCAGAATGGAGGGACGTGTGTAGATGAGAGGAACAATTTCACCTGTCAGTGCCCCACTGGATTTACTGGCCTGCTGTGTGAAACAGGTGAGGGTCCTATTACCTTGGAAGGGGGGATATTAGCCAGTTTTCACTGAATTTATGTCTGATTTACAATACCTAGCACAGCCCAGTCCTCATATATTTTTTTTGTACAGTCTTTTTCTGCTCCGCCCATTGGAGAACTCTGTCCTGCATCCTACCACCGCCGCAAGCTCTACCTCTCAACTGAAGCTATCTCCTCTCCTCTGCATCGACCTGGCAGATCCCCTGGCTCTGCACCCCCTGAGGTGAGGCCACCATATCTGCCCAGGGCGCTCTATCTTTCAATTTAATTTGCCACGCTTGCGGTCAGGCCTGGAGAGGAGTGAAACCCGGTGCTGGAGTGTGGCTTGGTGGGGCGGAGGTGCCATCGCTTATCCCAGAGAATGGGAATTTTTCTTAGTTTACTCCTCTTTGGAGCATGGTGTGCAATGATGCCCGTGCATAGCTGCCCTGCTGGCATCTGCTGTGCTCCACCCTCTATGCTGGCTGGTGTATCTGCAGTACCCCCGATCTCCATCGGGGGTCACCAGGACACCAAGCAACCCTAGATCCCTCCCCAGGGAGAGGAGAGCTGTCCTCTGGATGTGCCTTCCTCTCCCTCCCCTTCTGATCCCCAGCAACCCAAGTTCATCACCAAACCAAGGTCACTGGCGTGGCACGAGGTGTGGCGTCCAGCACCTCAACCCTCAGCGCCACCGGGCTGGCTCCCAGTCCTCATATAAATGTTACCATTTTATTTCCTTAATATTGCTATGGCTTAGTTGGTAGTGCCCTCGCCAGTGGGCCAAAAGGTTAAATCATTGTGAGTTCAAGTCTCGTGCCAAACACTCAGACTGATACCCAGTACTGACACTATAGAGCAGCACTAGGGGTGCTGCACTGCTGAAGGTGTCATCCTTTGAATAAGACATTAAACCAAAGTCTCTTCTACCCTTCTCTGCTGGCTGCCCATATGGAAGGTAAAGGAGCAGTGTGCTCACTCAACATGTCAGTCATTTTCCCAAGGAAAGCTGTTTTTTAAATGCTGGTTCCAATTTTGTTACTATTCATCTTTACTGGCCTTTTTAGTATATTCAGTGATTGTTAAGTGATCTACACAGTGGTGGTATGGACTGTTTTATAACTCTATGATGTAGTTTATGCCTTTGCTAAGTTCATGCATTGTTATCACAATGCATCTGAGTTTTACTACAGAACTACAGTGGCGTGAAAAAGTATTTGCCCCCTTCCTGATTTTCTCTATTATTGCATATTTGTCACACTGGATGTTTTCAGGTCTTTAGACAAAATATAATATTAGATAAAGGGAACCTGAGTGAACAAATAACACTTTTTTTTTTACTT
This sequence comes from Neoceratodus forsteri, assembly GCA_016271365.2. Classification (NCBI taxonomy): domain Eukaryota; kingdom Metazoa; phylum Chordata; order Ceratodontiformes; family Ceratodontidae; genus Neoceratodus; species Neoceratodus forsteri. Next base: position 365,465,133 of record CM028137.1, read on the forward strand.
ATTTCATTTATTTAATGAAAAAAGTTAACAACACCAACGGGCACTGTGTGAAAAAGTAATTGCCCCTAGTTAAATCAACCCAATAAAGGGCTAATTAGAGTCAGCTGATTGAACACAGCCAGGCTTGATTACAGCCAGCCCTGCTCAATATAAATCTCACTTATTTTGACCCTACCATCAGAGTCACGTTGCCAGCACAAAGATTCAACAAGCACATTATGCCATGATCAAAGGAAGTTCCTGAAAAGATCAGAAAAAAATGTGTTGCCTTCTATCAGTCTGGAAAGGGTTACAAAGCTATTTCTAAGGCTCTGGGACTCCATCAAACCACAGTGAGAGCCATAATCTCCAAATGGAGAACACTTGGAACAGTAGTGAATCTTCCCAGGAGTGGGCGGCCTGCCAAAATTACTCCAAGGGCGCAGCGTAAAATCATTCAGGAAGTCTCAAAGGATCCTAAAACAACATCCAAAGAACTGCAGGCTTCTCTTGCCTCAGCTAAGGTCAGTGTTCCACGACCCCACAATCAGAAAGGGCTGGGCAAAAATTGGCCTTCATGTGAGAGTAGCAAGGCGGAAACCACTGCTAACCAAGAAGAACATAAATGCTTGTCTCTCATTTGCCAAAAAGCACCTGGATGATCCACAAGCCTTTTGGGAAAATGTTCTATGGACAGATGAGTCCAAAGTGGAACTTTTGGATGACATGGATCCCATAATGTCTCGCGTAAAGCAAACACAGCATTCCACAGTAAGAACACCATACCAACAGTCAAACATGGTGGTGGTAGTGTGATGGTGTGGGATGCTTTGCTGCCTAAGGACCTGGATGACTTGCCATAATTAAAGGAACCATGAATTCTGCTCTGTACCAGAAAATTCTTAAGGAGAATGTCCGTCATCCTTCCGTCAGCTGAAGCTGAAGCGTGGTTGGGCCATGCAGCAAGACAATGATCCAAAACACAAAAGCAAGTCCACATCAGAATGTCTAAAAAGTAAAATTAAAGTTTTGGGTGGCATAGTCAAAGTCCAGACTTAAACCCAATAGAGATGCTGTGGCAGGACCTGGAAACGAGCAGGTCATGCTCAAAACCTACCAAATGTTACTGAATTAAAGCAGTTCTAGAGGAAGAGTGGGTTAAAATTCCTCCACAGCGATGTGAAAGACTGATATTGAATTATAGGAAGTGTTTGGTTGCAGTCATTGCAGCTAAATGTGGCATAACCAGTTATTAAGTGTAGGGGCAATTACTTTTTCACACAGTGCCAGTTGGTGTTGGTTAACTTTTTCATTAAATAAGTGAAATTAAAAAAAAAAAGAAGTGTTATTTGTTCACTCAGGTTCCCTTTATCTAATATTACATTTTCTCTAAAGACCTGAAAACATCCAGTGTGACAAATATGCAATAATAGAGAAAATCAGGAAGGGGGCAAATACTTTTTCACGCCACTGTATGTGGTTGAGACGAGGGACGTAAATTACATCACATATTTCTAAAATGGTACTTTAGTACCAGAGTGTAAATCAGAAATGCCCACTGAGGTTACTAAAAGGTCTAGGTAGCTGGAACAATAACAGATTGTCCATGTCAGTGGTTCAGTAAGTAGCACCATTGCTTCAGGGGCTGGAAGACTGGAAGGTTGTGTGTTGTAGCCCCACATGAGGTAATTGGGTTAATACCCATAACTGACGCTATAGTTCAGTGTGGGGGGGGTGCTTCTCTGTTGAGGTGCTATCCTTCGGATGAGAAGTTACGTCAAGGTTCTTTCTGTCCCTGGTCATTGTTCATGTAGAAGTTAAAGATCCCATGGCACTTATCGAGGAAGAGTAGGGATGCTTTCCCTTGTCATGGCCAGCATTTCCCCAGTCAGTAAAACAAGTTAATGTACCCCTCATCCCCCCAGGATGCACCTTGAAACAAGTTGTCACAGCTTTGTGTGCCTTTCCTGGTCAAAACAATTACAAATTGCAAGTATTGGAATCACTTCTTACAGAATAGCTTCCAATGGGAAATGTGGCATACATGTTCAGTTCAGTTATCCTTTCACATTTTGTTTACATATCATCATATGTGATGCGTAATATTTTTTGGATTTGTTGTATTTGCAAATACCATTCTGAACAAAATATTTGTTTGGAGTATTAGAAGGTGTTTATTGTGAATACTCGAGCATCCATCGAATACTCATAGCCATGAGTCTACATGTGCGCTAAAGTGCTTCACCTGTGATCCCCCTTCTGTAGCCTGACCTCCCTGGACATGCTTGAAGCCCACTGTCTGAGAAAGCCCCATTATGACTCCTCATATTGGCTAGATGCATTTACTAGTGCTAACCCATGTTAATATAGTAAAACTTTGAAACTTAGTATAAATGAGTGGATGGGTATCACAGTGTTCTTTTGGGAGGTGTGTCTATTAGGCTGGTGGACCAATTGACAATGTGCGCATTGTGCACATTGGAGCAGCGCCTCATTGGTGATGTCATGATGTTGGAACATTATGACGCCACGTGCATGCACTAGTCAATGCAACGTTATTTATAGACTGCGCAGGAAATCATGAAACTAGATGTAGGTTTCACGTGGTGACCGGATCATGGCTGCTGTAAATCTCCGTTTTCATACTGAGACTTTTTTTTTTAGAAAGAAATGGACCTAATCAGTTCTCTTTCTAGGATTACTAGATGAAACTCTTTGGTGAGTATATTTGACTTCTCTCTTGGAACACATAATGAAACACAGACTGAAAGCAATGCCACAGCCTTTAACTGCGCCTTCACAAATCTCAGCCATATCCTCCCTCCTAACTTCTTCGACCCACCCCCAGCCTCCTCCCCTCCTTCCCCTCCAGCAGCCCCTCCTTTCCACCTTTGATGCATCTCCCCCAAGTCTGCCAAGCCTTACCTAGAAAAAGCCCTAAGCCACTCCCATTACAGTAGTGACTCCTTAGACCTGAGACTTCTCCGGCTCACTCTACATAAGGTACTCCATCCACCCCCTCACCCACATTTTCCACCGCTCTCTCTGCCAAGGGGAATTCTCCTCTTGGTGGAAATCTGCCTCCATTACCCCCATATTTAAGAGCGGGGACCATACTGCCACCAACAACTACTGTACCGCCCCAACGCTATTCTCCCTCCCATCGAAGGCTTTTGAGTGCATTGTCTCTGACCAGCTCACTGACCACCTTAAGAAACACGACCTACTCTGTAAACAGTAACATGGCTTTCGCAAAGGGCACAGTACTACAGCAGCCCTCTTGGAGTTCACCGCTAAATGTCCACTCCACCTTAGACAGAGGCCATATCACTGGTGCTGTCTTTGTTGACCTCTCTAAGGCATTTGACACCGTCAACCACTCCCTTTTACTAAACACGCTTTCCAACATCAGCTTCTCACAGGATGCCCTTTGCTGGTTCACTGATTACTTGTCTGACCAATACCAACAGGTCAAAATTGGTACCACCATATCAAGCAGTCTACCAGTCCACTCCGGTGTACCACAGGGGTCCATCCTCAGTCCTCTACTCTTCAGTCTCTTCCTTAACTCCCTCCTCTTGTCCTGCTTTGACAACCTATTACTGTACGCAGATGATGCAGTCCTATATTCCTACAATCCAGACCCCGCTCAACCCCACAGTTCCCTCCAGTCCTCCTTCATTGAAGCTGAAAAATGGTTTTCCACACAGTGACTTACTCTAAACTACAAGAAGACTAAAGTTATGTTCTTCTCACACCCACTGAACTCCCAGAAGGAGCTCTGCCCCCAAGTTCTAACTGACAATCAGACCCCCCTCGAGCAAGTGGATATCTTTAAATATCTGGACATCACCCTAGACATGGCCTTTAACTTCCACCAACACATCCATCATCAGTCCACTGCCCTTAATGTCCAGCTTGGCATCCTCTATCGCTTCAAACACTGTCTTACTCCTGAAGCCCTTCGACTTGCTGTCTCCTGCTCAGGCCTCTCCCTCCTAGACTATGGTATACTTCTCTATAGCGCTGTGAACATCTCGTCCCTAGACAGACTCCATCTCTCCCTGAACAAAGCCTGCTGCCTCGTCCTGGGATGTGATCGTCTTACCCATACATGCTCACTATATAATTCTACTAACTGGTTGAACTTCGACAACAGAATCTGGTTCCACACATACCTTATGGCCAAAACGATCACCCTCGGTTTCTCCCCCTCTGGCCTCACCCCAATAATCCATCTGGCTCCGATCCATAAAAACACCTGAAGTTCAGGCAAGCAGCTCATCTCGGTTCCACGCTGCCGAACCTCCCAGTTCCAAAGGTCCTTCAGCTACAGGGGCCCCTTCCTGGGTGAATTGTCTACCCAGCGTACTCGCAAATGAAAACAGAATTGGCCCCTTCAAAGCCTATCTCAGGGACCATCTCCAGTCCTCTAAACCCTGTGACTGCTGTTGATCCCTCCCCTACCCTCTCCCTTCCCTGACAATGGCCCATGGCCGGCTTTCCCCCTTCCTCCCATCCCGCACCTCCTTAGACCCCTACCTGAGTCTGTCTGTGTCCTGCATTGAATTGTAATTACTGTTGTAATGTTCTACTTTCTGTGATGTGGAGCCTTTGTAAATGAGTCTTTGACTCAAAGGTACTTTCCGAATCCTCAATAAATAAATAAATCAATTAATACTATCTGATATTAATCACTGATATTGAAAATGAATCAATATTTGTGTTACACACGCAAGGAAAACTTAGGGAACTTTAAGCAGTGCTGGTGAAGTTTCATGAAAATATAAACTATACTGAATGAACTTAGTTGCAGTGGGTGTCAGTTTGTCTACTCCAGTGGAATTAAATCTTAGCTGTCATATCCCGGACCACTTTTTTTAGCACTTCCAGGTCATCCCTGATTGCTCTGATCCCATCCTCGCAGTTCACCCTCCCACAGATCTTGGTGTCATCCACAAAGAGGCAGAGCTTTTCCTGAGCATGTACCCCATGTCACAAATGAAAGTGTTAAAGAGAACGGGTCCCAGGGCTGAGCCCTGCAGTACTCTGCTCATTAATTCCTTTTTTTTGCTGTGGAGATTTTTACTCCCCCACCTCCACCTCCATCTTACTTTGGGCCCCTTGTCCAGCACTACCAGTTCTGTCTGCTGCTCTCCCCACTGTCCAACCAGTGAGGATCCATACTGTGCGGGACCCAACTGCGGTGGGGGCCAATCATGATCAGAGGCAAGGAGACATGGAATTTGTGTGCCCCCCCCCCCAGCGTCTGGCACAGGCCATGTTTCCTGATGCATGGACCTTCACACACACATAATGACACCCTGAGGGGGAGACAAGCTTCTTTGGCTCACTGCAGGTGTCGCTATGGTGGTGGCACCAAGACTCCACCAACCCCTCACTTGGAGTGCTGCTGCATGGCAATGCTGCCCCAGCCCCCCGGCTGCTTGACTTGACTCCAGATTTCGCTCCCAAACCTGAGTTGTCAGCATAGGAATGGGCGGCCTGACCCAATGCCTGAGTTTGCTCCCGAACCCAGGTGGTCAGTGCAGGAATGGGTTGCCTGACTTAACACCTGAGTTTGCTCCTGAACTCTGGTTGTCAGTGCAGGAATGGGTTGCCTGACTTAACACCTGAGTTCGCTCCTGAACCCAGGTTGTCAGCGCAGGAATGGGTTGCCTGACTTAATACCTGAGTTTGCTCCTGAACCCAGGTTGTCAGCGCAGGAGTGGGTTGCCTGACTTAACACCTGAGTTCGCTCCTGAACCCGGGTTGTCAGCAAATGGGTTGCATAACTTAACACCTGAGTTCGCTCCTGAACCCGGGTTGTCAGCGCAGGAATGGGTTGTCTGACTTAGCACCTGAGTTCGCTCCTGAACCCGGGTTGTCGGCGCAGGAATGGGTTGCCTGACTTAACACCCGAGTTCGCTTCATAACTCGGGTTGTCAGAGCAGGAATGGGCTGCCCGACCCAACATCTGAGTTCGCTCCTGAACACGGGTTGTCAGTTCAGGAATGGGTTGCCTGACTCAGTACCTGAGTTCACTCCTGAACCCGGGTTGTCAGCGCAGGAATGGGTTGCCTGACTTAATACCCTAGTTCGCTTCTGAACCCGGGTTGTCAGTGCAGGAATGGGTTGCCTGACTTAACACCTGAGTTCGCTCTCAACCCGGGTTGTCAGTGCAGGAATGGGTTGCCTAACTTAATACCTGAGTTCGCTCCTGAACCCGGGTTGTCAGTGCAGGAATGGGCTGTCTGACTTAACACCTGAGTTCGCTACTGATCCCAGGTTGTCAGCACAGGAATGGGCTGCCCGACCCAACACTTGAGTTTGCTCCCGAACCTGGGTTGTCAGCGCAGGAATGGGCTGCCCCACCCGGCACCTAAGTTCGCTTCTGAACCCAGGTTGTCAGCATAGGCATAGCCAAGCAGCAAGGGAAAATAGTAGTTCCCTGAACCCCACAGAAACCAGTGTGGAAACCACTGAGAGGCTGGTTCCCTAGCCTGTGTCTCCAGATGGGGAGACTGATAAAAAGGGGGTAGAAATTTCCCCAGTAGCAAGTAACCACACAGCTACAGAGGGTTACTCCGAAGAGGGAGGGGTGACCCCTTGACAGAGGGTTGGGATTGACAGTGATTCTGAAGGCCCTGACGCTAGTACTAGGGACCCTAGTTTAGCGACTGAAGGGGACCTGTCCCATGCCTTAGGACTGTGTGAGGGGTTTGCAGCTGCTCAGAGGAGTGACCCTAGTTTAGAGAAGCTGAGGGCTTGGCCTAACTTCACCCAGCAGGTGAAAGAGTATTGCAGGTCTTGTCACCGGTGCCAAGAAATAGGGAAGGCGGGCAAGAAAACCCAAGCCGCCCTGATCCCCTTGCCCATAGTGGAGGAGCCATTCTAGAGAGTGGGAATGGATATTGTGGGGCCTTTAAATACCCCCAGCTCCTCAGGGAAGAGATTCATCCTGACTGTGGTGGATTATGCCACCCGGTACCCAGAGGCAAATGCCCTATCCTCTCTGAGGACAGACCAAGTGGCAGATGCCTTACTTGGGATTTTCTCCCACGTTGGGTTTCTGCAGGAGGTAATCACTGATCAAGGGGGTTCCTTCACGTCTGACCTGATGAAATGTTTATGGGAGAAGTGTGGAGTGGTGCAGAGATGTACGGCACCGTATCACCCACAAGCCAATGGACTTGTGGAACGATTCAATGGTACCCTAAAATCAATGCTCCGGGCGTTTGCTGAACAGCATGGGAGGGACTGGGAGAAATACCTTCCGCACCTGTTGTTTGCATACAGGGAGGTGCCCCAAGAGTCAACAGGATTTTCCCCCTTCAAACTCTTGTATGGACACCGGGTACATGGGCCCCTAGACTTGATCCGGGAGGACTGGGAAGGCAAGCATGCCACCCAAGGAACTCCCCTTGTGGATTACATCCTTAGGTTTAGGGAAAGGCTGAAGGAGCTTATGGGGACAGCCCAGAGCAACCTGGCAGCTGCCCAACACAAACAAAAAGTATGGTACGACCGCAGAGCCAGAGCTCGCTCGTACATGGTGGGTAAGGCAGTCATGGTCCTTATTCCGGTCCAGAAAGACAAGCTGCAGGCTGAGTGGGCAGGACCGTACAAAGTGGTTAGGAGGGTAAATGACGTGAACTACGTTGTGGAGTTACCTGACCGTAGACAGACAGAAAGGATGTACCATGTCAACATGATGAAGCCATATGCAAATAGGGCTGACATGGTGTTCGCAGTGTGTAGTCGTGGGAGGGGATGGACGAAGGAGACCCCCTTCTGGACTTGCTAGAAGAGAGTAAGTGGGAGTCCCCTGTGGAGGCAGTAAAATTGTCTCCCCAGCTGACCCCAGGCCAGATCCACAAGTAAGGGAGGTTTTAGCAGACTTTGCCCCATTGTTTAGCGCCAAGCCCGGACTAACCCCCTTAGCAACACACGATGTAGAGACAGGGACACAGATGCTGATATGGCAGACAGCATATCGGGTGTCAGAGGCAGTCCAAAAGGACATTAGGAGTGAAGTGGAGGAGATGCTGGATTTAGGGGTAATCCATAGATCCCACAGTCCCTGGGCCTCACCCGTAGTCCTTGTACCCAAGCCAGATGGCTCGACTCATTTCTGTGTAGACTGTCGTGGACTGAATGCAGTCACGAAGTCAGGCGCCCACCCGATGCCCCGGATGGATGAACTCCTGGACAAGTTGGGAGGGGCGACCTACCTTATGACCACTGACCTGACAAAGGGGTATTGGCAGATAGGGTTGATGGACAGAGCTAGGGAGAGGTCAGCCTTTATCACTCCGCTAGGCTTATTTGAGTTCAAAGTAATGCCTTTCAGAATGAAGAACGCCCTGGCCACTTTCCAAAGGTTGGTGAACCAGGTGTTAAATGGTGCTAAGGAGTATGCTGTGGCGTACCTGGATGACATTGCCATCTTTGGTGCCAGCTGGGAGGAACACCTATCCCACCTTAGGGAAGTGCTGGACAGGATACAGAGGGCCGGGCTCTCTGTCAAAGCCGAGAAGTGCCAGGTGGCCATGGTAGAGGTGGCATGCCTCGGGCATGTGGTAGGCCAGGGACAGCTCCGTCCTAACCAAATAAAAATAGAGGTAATCCAGGCATGGCCCAGACCAGAAGCTAGCAGGGTACTATAGAAAATTTGTACCCAAAATTTGTACAGTGCCCTGGCTGCTCCCATATCTGACCTGACAAAGAAAAGGATGCCCAAGAAAATTACCTGGGGTCCATCCTGTGAGGAAGCCTTTTCCAAACTAAAGGAGGCACTGTGCAGTGCTCCTGTTTTGACAAGTCCTGACTATACTAAAACCTTTATAGTTCAGACTGACGCCTCAGACTTGGGTACTGGGGCAGAACTAAGCCAGACATCCAGCAAAGGGAGGGACCACCCCATAGCCTACCTGAGTAAAAAGTTGCTTCCTAGGGAGCAGTCATACTCCACGGTGGAAAAGGAGTGTCTTGCCATAGTGTGGGCCCTAAAGAAATTGGAGCCGTAGTTATATGGGCAGCATTTTGTGGTGCAGACTGACTACAACCCCCTAGTTTGGCTGATGCAAATGGGGAAAAACAATGGTCGATTACTAAGATGGAGTCTTGCTTTGCAAGGATATGATATGACCATTCTATATAGGGCCAGAGCGACCAATCAGAACTCAGATGGGTTGTCCAGAGTGTATGAGGAGTGAACTGATTTGGGAAGCTCATCCCATGCAGGGGATAGATCCCCCAAATTCAGTCTAGGTGGGGAGGAATTGTCACACCTGGACAGCTGGTTCTGATCCCTGTATAATTTTTTGTTGTAAATATAAGAAATTTATGTATGATGGACTGTGGCAGAGGGAGGTGCTGGCTGCTGAAACTGACACTTAAACCCCCACAGGGATAAGTTCAAAAGGACAGGACATTGTTAAACTGCAGATATCTGGGGTGCAATTATCTTGTCAATTTGCTTTGATCCCAGGAAATAAAAGTAGCCATTCAGGACGTCCTCAGGGAAATCCTTTGATCTGCACTAGATGTCCTAAGAAAAGGGACACTGCCCAATGTTATGAATAACTTCCCAGGAAACCAGCTCATTTCGTCAAAGAGACTTTGATGTGTAGATAGCAAGGCCCAGACGGAATTAAGGAGTCAAATACACTTTTGCTTTGAATACAGTGACTTATATGAAAGAGACTTTTGATGTGTGTGTGAAGCAAAGCACAGACTGGTTCTGACCAGTCAAACATAAGAAGAGGAAATTCATTATGTCACCTCTTATTTTTTTTAAATACCTTAGTAGGCCATCTTGGTGTTATAAAATATAGATTTTGTTACACCAAGGCGGAGTTTGGTGACCTCAGCGAGAAGGCCGGCTCAGGACTGTTTTTAACATACTGAGAAAACCTTGACAGACTCACTTTCATATTTCTGACTGAGAGAAGAGGAACATCAGAGCACTGAAGTAAGGACCTTAGACAAAGATTAGTCTGAATGTTATTATTTGTAGGAATCTGCACTTTTACCTGTTTGTTTTGAGGCTGTATGCGTTGGGATATTTTGTTCTGTAATATTTTTCTGTTTTCCTATTTTAAAGTAAAGATACATATTTTAAAATGGAAACTGCTGGTGTGCCTTGACATTTCTTTTTATTTAAGTGAAGCTTTTAAAAGTTATAGTTAACCCTGTGTATGAACTTATTGCCATACCAAACTGGGAAACGGATAGAGTTCTCTAAGGTCTTTCATAGAGTTCTAAGGGTTCATTTTGTAGACCTGGTTAGGTGCCCATAGGCAAAGATATCTGGCCCCCCGAAGACAGAATTATCTGAGCCTGATAATTGGGTACGCTAACAAGAGGTTATCAGTTTGAATCCCTCCAGAACTTGAGAGTAAGGTGACTCGAACCCACAAAAACAGACAAGAGGGTTACCTTGTACTGTTAACTGTCCACAAATCCTACGCTCAGAGTTTGGCACTTTGGGAGTAGAGGGCTGACCGGCTAAGCAAATTTGTGACAGGTAGCACTTCCACTGGGCCATCGAGCGGCCCCACTTATTGCCTCCTTAACCTCAGAGTACTCCCTGTTCACTACCACCATCTGTGTCCACCCCATCAGCCTGGTTTCCACCCGTTTTGTTACCCTTCCTCCCTGCCCCAGATCCCTCAGTTTCTTCACTAGTCTCCTGTGGGGGACCAAGTCAAAGGCCATACTGAAGTCCAGGTACAGTGTGTCTGCATCCTGTCATGTGTTGCCCACTCTGGTAACCCAGTAGTCACGGTCATCTGGCCTGACCTTACATGTGTGAATCCATGTCTACTGCCCTGTGGACTGTTCACTTCAAGAAAGTCTGCCAGTCTTTCTCCTAGTGCAACTTCCAGTAATTTCTCTGTTACAGATGTCAGGCTGACAGGTCTTTTGTTACCTAGATTCTCCTAATTACCACTTTTTCTGCATTGGCACAATGTTGGATATTCTCCAATCCCTGGAGACCATGCCAGTGTTCAGCAAGCAGTTGAAAATTTCTGCTAACAGTACTCCAAGCACCTACGCCATTTCCCTTCATATTCCTGGGTGCATCCCATTTGAAGTGATTGATTTGTCCACTTGTTGTGCTCTTAGACCCTCGTGCACCCCTTCCTCTGGGATGTGAGTGTCACTGGTCACCCCCCCCAACCCCAGTTCCAGCCTAACTGTACAATCCGGTAGTGGATTTCTGCTTCCATAGTGAATTCATAACAAAAATATAGATTCAGTATCTCGGTCTTACCTCTGCCCCCTTCCTCCCATCCTTTTCTCTTCATCAGCCTCACCATTCCCTCCTTAAGTTTGCACTTCTCTCATATATATATATATATATATAGAAAGAACGTCTTATCCTCCTGTTTCACCCCCTTCTGCAATTTTTCAGTTCAGCCATGGCTTTTGATCTTTTTACTGTTTTGCTAGTTTTCTTCCCTAGTTCTTCTCGGGCATGATTCCCTGTTGTCTTGCCTTGACTTACTTTATATTTTTTAAATGCCTTTCTTTACCCTTTCACTGTATCTGTTAACTTTGTTGTGAATCACAATGGTTTCTTTGCCTTCATACATCTGCTTACCTGCCCAGTGCAGCATCTGGCTGCTTCTGCCATCCCTGACTAAAAAGCTTCCCATTTGTCATCCATTCCCCCAGACCCTGCTAGTCCCCCAATACTTCCCTCCAATAATTCATGCATCCTCCCAAAGTCTGTTGTCCTGAAGTCCCATATCTACGGTTAGCTGCACCTTCCTCCTTCTTCATCATCATCATCATTTTATTTTTTTGTTTTTAAACTTTCTTTTTATTGTTTTCACAGTAGACAGTATTATGTTGTACAGTCATCTGTCAGGTATCAATATTGAGTTACCAAATACATCCAATATAAAATTAGGATATTTAGAGCCTAGACAGTTTGGATTCAGGATGAGGGAGTAGAACTAAATAAGGTATTTATATAAATATGGTAACTAAAATAAGCTACAGCAAACTAAGGCCTTTTGGGGCAAGTGTATAATGTTCAAAGTCCATAAATGTTAACTCAACATCCCGTGCTGATGTGTTCCCCATTCCTCAAATAAGGTGCTCCTAAAATGAATAGCACTGTTATTACAAAGCTCCAGCAATATTTCAATAAATGTTTTGAGCTACAGGAAAAACATATGACTCATGCTTTACAACTCAGAAAAAACAGTAATAAAAACTTGAGTTCTGATATAGTGGGAATCAAGTTCCAAAATTTGTAATAACCAGTCAAGTCCCAGCATCTGAGTCTAAGTCACTGATAATTTGATCTTTGGATGATTTAAACTCCTGAGCCATTAATTCCACTTTTTTACCTACTTCCCGCGGATCAGTGTATTGATAGGTCTTACCACCGTAATAGATGCGTAGTCAGGCTGGCATCAGGAGGGAATGTGAAACTCCTAGGCCTCGGAGTCGAGCTCGCACTGCATCGAATTTCTTCCTCCGGGTGCGCGTTGCAAAGGCGAGGTCTGGGAAGAGATGGACAATAGACCCATTATAATATAGTCCACCCGAGGATCTCGCCGCTTGTAAGAGACAATCCCTGACAAGAGAACTAGCTGTAACCAGCAGAACCACTCTTGGTGCCTCGCCACATGGCCCTACAGCGCGGGTTGTAATCCAGAAGACTTTAAAGAACTGCCCCTCTAGGGTATCCTGTGGAATGCGAAGCACTGCTGGTATCCAGGCTTGTAGAAAAGAAATGAGATCCTCCTCTTTGCCGCCCACTAGAAGCCCAATTATTCGAACATGCGATGCCCTGTTTGAGTTCTCCAATGCCTCTAACCTATAGCGAAGTTGGGCATTTTCTTGTACAAGTTTGGAAGTTGTTGTTAGGGCTTGAGCAGCCGTTTTTTCTGCAGTCTCAGCTGTTTTATTGACCGCCTCTAGTTTTGCATCTTGCTCTGCAAAGCACTGGATGATCGACTCTATCTTAGAGTCGATCACTTGCATAGAGGCCTGTAATGCTCTCCAAGGGGGCTGTCCACCGGCGATAGTCGTTAGGGAGTTTGCAGCTTGTTCAACTGCTGCTGCTGCATTTTTAGGTCCACCTCCTGTAGCTTTCTGGTTACAACCCATGATCATTTTTGGTATCCCACGACTCCGGTTAACTCGAGCTGCCCACTGCTGCAATCGGATTCAGTATTAACCCACAGCAAATTATGATTTTTAGCAAATAAAGCTTAGTAATATGCAGAGCTGCACTTAAGTGCGTCTTGCCAGTTTGCTGCTCCACAGCGCCCCCCCCCCATCATCATCATCATCATTTTATTGTTCATGTACTGTTAATTTATGGGCATGTCTCAGATTCACATTTCGACCTGTTCTTGTATTTTCAGTTATTCCTTTTATACCAATGTCATAGTATGTCTGTAAATTCATATTGATATTTTCAATAAAGTATTTAATTAAAAAACACACACACACTGATGATGAATTTAATGGAAGTCAGAAACACATTACTGCTGAAAAACTATAAGGTGACATTTTCTGTCTGACTAACAAACACTGCTGCTTTGAAAGGGGTGAAGGTACCAGGGCTGTAGTGATGGCCCAGCAACAGCACATTACATGGCCACGTAGGCATCCTTGATTGGGGAATGGAGTCTGTTCACTGCATTGGAGGCAGGCAAGGCTGCAGGTAGCTACTGTGATGCAGTGCGCCTTGGCCGAGGAGGGCTGATGGCAGATTCTAGCACTATAGCAACCCCTGCAGATGGGCCAGAGAGCTTATTTATGTATATTTATTTACTTATTGAAATTGTTTCACCAGGAAAGGCACACTGAGCAACAAGTTGCTCATCTCCCAGTGCGACCTTGGGGGAGGGATTACAGAGGAGAGGATAACATGCAGGTTATCTATCATACATTTGATAGAATACAGTAGCATCGGTTAACATGGTACGAGAACAGGCATGACAGTGGCAACAAGGTGGATAACAGTTGGAACTTGGTACAGGGATATGTAACACTGGGGAAGATAAGTGCAAGGGCCGGATAGCGATTGTGATGATCACATACAATGGGACAATAAAAACCAGACAATAAGTGCAGTAGGTGGGTCAGTGAGCCAGATAACATAGCGCACTTAGGTGCTGCAGGGCAAGTTAGGGAGGGGGGCTCGGGGGATGCTCATAGAAGATGTAATGTGCAGGAGCAGTTTACTGAGAAGTAGTTTCAAGGGCTGCAGATAGAGATTGGACAGAGGAGGAGTGGTGAATTTGTGGTGGGAATGCATTCCTGAGTTGAGGGAAGCGGTGTGAGAAAACAGCCTGGCCGACAGTGGTTCTCTGCCTAGGGATTAAAAGGAGTCAGGAGTCAAGGGACCTCAGGGCATGGATGGCTGCGGAGGAGATAGCATAGAGGCCAGGTAGTCTGGGAGTGCACCAAGCCAGCACTTAGAGGTAAATTTGGCGAGTGGATTAAGCTGGCGGTTTCGAGGGAAGGAAATGCTAGGAGCGTAGAGGCTCTGAGCGATGGTACGGGAAGGAGCGTCTAGAGCGAACTGACAGAAAGCGTTAAAAAGGGTGTCTAATTTTGGTAGGACAGACTTGTGGGCAGCACTGTAGACAACATCACAGTAGTTGAAGGAAGGAAGTATCATCTTCTGGATGAGATCACGCCGAACTGTAAAGGGGAGGCTATTTCAGTTCCGATATAGGGCGACAATTTTTCGAGATGTAGTCAGCATGGACTGAGAAGGTTAGGTGGTGGTCAAGCCAAACTCCAAGGTGCCGGAAGGAGGTGACATCCTCCAGCACGGTCCCATCGAGGGTGTAGAAATGAGGGAGGGAGGGTAGCCTGGAAAGGCGTTGACTTGTGCCGAATGTCATAGTGACTGTTTTTTTCACATTTAGGGAGAGCTGGTGTGAGTTGAACCAGTGATGAACTTTGTTGAAGTCTGCCTGGAGGTCAGAGGCAACCATATCTGGGGAAGAGCCAGAAAATAATACGACAGTGTAATTGGCGTACATGTAGATCAGTGATGGGGAACAGGTTTGAGGCAGGTCATTTAAGAAAATGGAGAACAGGATGGGCTGAGCACCAATCCTTGGGGACCCCAGTAGGCATGGGAGAGGTGGGGATGAGGCATCTGCAATCCTGACAGATTGGGTTTGACCTGTAGATATGCATTGAACCAACTGGTGGCGGATGTGAGAGGCCAGAGTCAGAGAGGCATGATAGCAGTAGGGGGTGGGAGATGGTGTCGAAAGCTTTAGCCAGGTCGATGAAGATGGCCGAGGTGATTTGGCCTCTAACCATTCCAGATTGGATATTGTCAGTGAGCCTTATCAGGGAGGAGGCAGTGGAGTGTCCCTTCCTGAACCCAGACTGGAAGGATGTGAAGAAGTTAGATTCTGAAAGATAGGAGGTAAGCTGGGCAAGCACAAGGTGTTCTTGCAGTTTGGCAAGGACAGGGAGGAGGGAGATTGGACGGTAGTTTGAGGTGGAAGTGGGGGGTCCTCCTTTAGGGAGGGGTATGACAATGACATGCTTCTAAGTCTGTGGTACAGATGCAGTGGTGAAGAATTGACTTAGGAGGTAGGCGAGAGGGGTAGCTATGGCATAGGCCGAGAGGAAGAGGAGTTTGGGGTCCAACCCGTCAGTGGATTGCCCTTTAGATGGATTTAATGTTATTAGGGCATCAAGAGCTTCTGCTGGTGAGATGTCCTTGAAGGAGAAGGTACTGGGCCCATGAGTTTGCTTAGGTCCTGTTTGCAGTGAGGGTGGTGCTAGAGTGGGTAGGGCAGAAAGGAAAGTAGAGGCACATGTGGAGAAATATGAGTTGAACTCAACAGCGATTGCACTTGGGTCTGAGAGAGTGGAGTTATTTATGTTTAGGAGAGGAGTCGGATTAGCTGCAGGTGGTGAAAAGAGGAAGTGAATGACCTTCCAGAATTTGGAGGGACTATGCAGGTTCGACTGGAGTGAGCATCTAAAATACTCTGCTTTAGCTAGCCGAGTTGCTCCGGTACATTTGTTCCGAAGAAACCGGTAGTGGGAGAGATCCTGGGGTAGGCCTGAGGATTTGTAAACTTTCCAAGCTTTGTCTCGGGCATTATGACAAGCGAGGAGTTCTTGTGTGATCCAAGGCAGGTGGTTGCCTTGTACCTGGTACAGCGTAGGGGGCATGAGTATCCCATACATTGAGGAACATGTTTTGAAGTGAAAGAGGGTGTCGTCTATGGAGCTGGGGAGGAGTCCACTTAGCTAGGGCAAGGTCATTGAGTAGAGGGGGGCGAGGTTGAGGGATTTAAAGGACCGTTGGACTAAGAACTAGGGGGGAGATTTAGGACAGTGAATTTTGCAGACTAGGTAAATGATATGGTGGTCACTCAAGGAGTCGGGAGGTAGTTCTGCTTGGATGACTCGGTGAGGATGGGTGGTCAGAGCCCAGTCGATGAGTGAGTGGTTGCCTGATTTGAGGTTCAGGCGAGTGGGCTCAGTAATGATTTGGGATAGATTTAACGTGGAAGTTTCTATCCGGGTTTTGTTAAGGGCTGGAGCTAGCCAATTATGGTTAAAATCACCCATTGCGTATAATTCCCCTGTGGGGGTTAGGGATGCGATTTGTGTAAGGAGGTTGGTGACAGTTGTGGCTGGGGTGTCAGGCCGGCAGTAGATTCCAGCTACATATATTGGAAGCGAGAAGGGGAGGGTGAGCTGCAGCAGTAAGAGTTTGTAAGCTTTTTGTTCGGCCTTAGCTAAGACTACTGAGTAGCATAGGGCTGAGCTTACGTAGATGGCTACGCCTCCACCTCTGGTGACCCTGTTCTGACGGGCCATTGTATAGCCAGGGATTTGGACCGAGGAGTCAGGGATGTTTTTATTTAGCCATGTTTCTGAGAGGTTGATGACATCAGGGGGTAGTGGGCTGGGAGTACTTGGAGTGAGTTAAGTTTGGGGGCTAGGCTACGTATGTTTAGGTGTAGGAGGCAGAGGCCTCTGGGGAGGGGATAGCCTGTTAATAGGGAAGAGGCGGGTATCAAGGTGGGGGGGGGGACAGCAGAGTTAGATGGGGTGGGGAGGTCAGGGGCCCAGGGTTTGGGTGGATGTTCCCTGCTGCGAGGAGTAGGAGGACGAGGGTTAAGTGGTGTGCTACCAGATGAAGGCACCAGGAATGGAACAAATGCCGCCGCGGTGGGAGGCATGAGTGAGCATATGTGGTGGGCCAGAAAGTAAGTAGATGCAGGATTGTCCAGGAGTGCGAGGGGTTGATAAGAAAGGGGGTGGGACATACAGCCAAATTGGAACAGGTAGGGGTGAACAGAGAAGTAGATGCTGGGTTGGTGGGGCAGGGTGGTCTTGCAAGGCCTGGCAGGAAAGTGGGGAGAGCTTGGGGTAAGTAGGAGGCATGTTTGAGAGGAGGGGTGGGAGGCAGATGAAGAAACAAGTGAGTAGAGGCAGGTAGCCAATCATATAGGCCGAGGCACCGAGACTGAAGAGCGGCATCCCGAGGCTGTGCAGGCTTTTAGGAGTGGATAGCAAACCAAGGATTTGATTGGGTCAAGACAGGGTGTTAGGAAACCAATGGTAAAGTGGCAGGTAGCCAAAAGGAGGAGACTGTGGGAAGTGGGCGGGCAGATAGTGTATTTAAAGAGTGGAGAGGCAGGGGTGGGTGGGAGGCCAAAACTTTCTGTAAACAGAGCTTAGCTGGGGGTAGGAAAATTAGCAATACAAAAGAATTGTAGTTTGGGTGCCAAAAGAGAGTTGACTCGGTAAGTGGGTGGCGTGGGAGAGCAAGGCAGCAGAAAGGAGCTGTATCACTGTATCAAGTTCAGTAAACTCCTCACAATAACAGTTCCAAGCAGTTTTACAATAAAAAATGTATTTTTACACAGTCAAGAGTTGGAAATTCAAACAGAGCCCAGGCGGCAAGGAGAGAGAAGGGAGAGCCAATCAGCGGTGACTTCCAGGTGGCGCCTGGATTCCGATTGGCTGCACTTCCACCGTACCTTCAAGAAGAGTTTGGTCCGGGGTTCTGGTCTTGGTCGGCGGCTGCAGAGGTGCGGCCAACCACGGGGAGCTATAGCAGCCCAGGTCAAGGGCAAGCAGCTTCAGGAGGAGTTTGGTCCGGGGTTCTGGTCTCTGTCAGTGGCTGCAGGGGTGTGGCTGACCGTGGGGGGCTGTAGCAGCCCAGGTCAAGGGCAAGCAGCTTCAGGAGGAGTTCAGTCTGGGGTTCTGGTCTTGGTCGGTAGCTGCAGAGGTGCGGCCGACTGCGGGGAGCTCTAGCAGCCCAGGTCAAGGGCAAGCAGCTTCAGGAGGAGTTCGGTCCGGGGTTCTGGTCTTGGTCAGCGGCTGCAGAGGTGTGGCTGACTGCGGGGAGCTGTAGCAGCCCAGGTCAAGGGCAAGCAGCTTCAGGAGGAGTTTGGTCCAGGGTTCTGGTCTCGGTCGGCGGCTGCAGAGCTGCGGCTGACCACGGGGAGCTGTGCAGGGGCACACTGTATGTGTGCCAGGTTGACTGAGACATTGAAGATGCCACAGGGAGAACTATAAGGGAGAGAAACGCACAGTTGCTGCCTACATGACAGCTTTGGCCTGAACACAGCATATCCCTGACAACAGTGTATATCCCTGACAATGTAATATAGCCCTAAAAATAGAGTATATCCCTGGCAATATGCTATTTCCCTAACAACAGGCTATATCCTTGACAGCAGCATATTTCCCTGACAACCTGATATATTCCTGACAACAGGGTACATCCCTTGATAACATGGTATACTCTGACAACAGGATATGACCCTGGCAACAGGGTATATCCCTGTCCTCTTGGTATATCCCAGACAATAGAATATATCCCTGACAACAGGTTATATCCCTGACAACATGGTCTATCCCTGATAACATGGTATATCCCTGACAACAGGATATATCCCTGACAACAGGTTATATCCCTGACAACATGGTCTATCCCTGATAACATGGTATGTCCCAGACGACAGGATATATCCTTGACAACAGGTTATATCCCTGACAATGTGGTCTATCCCTGATAACATGGTATATCCCAGATAACAGGATATATCCCTGACAACAGGTTATATCTCTGACAACATGGTCTATTCCTGATAACATGGTATATCACTGACAACAAGATATATTCCTGACAATATGATATATCCCCGACAACAGGGTATATCATGCTATGGATATAGTGTGTTCTGTCTCCCAGAAGAGGATTCCACTCATCCTGCAATATGAATATCTCCTTTTTTTTATTTTATTAAGCTCTAGGATTACAAATACCTTTGAGCAGGAACTGCTCATTTACAAAGGTTCCATGTCAAAGGATGCAGAGTAACATACATACAAAGGTCAACAATGGTTACAGTCTTAAAAACACAGAGATGTCTAAGCATTTATTATACAGCCAAAAATGGAGACAGACAACATAAGCCAGCTTCAGACAAGTTTCAGGGTGAACAGTATATAGTTAGTATAGGTAGGAGGGAGTCAGGAAAATTAGCAGGCTAAGGGCCATTGTCGGTGGGTAGAGGTGGGTGGCAAAAGTCAAGCAGGTGGATGGGCTGGAGGGCCCCATATCTGAAAGTGCCATTAGAGAGGGAGGGGTGGGTGAGTCAGTGTGGTGGGGTAGGTGAGAGTCGGGGAAACTGGTGCCAAAAAAGTGGAACACAAAGGGAGGTTACAGGTCACCTTCGACTAGGGCAAAATGAGGAGGCAGTTACTTAGGAGAGGCAGTCACACTGAGTGGTATAGGCGAGGAATAGTTGGAGTTGCCTTTTAAAGGGACCAAGCATCACAGCTGTGTTTCTTTGTTAAGGGTATTGTAACACTGAGGAGCCCTGAGCGTGAATGACCTCTGACCCATTGTGGTCCGGCATCCGGGGACCTGGAAGGTTTGATATAGAGCACTGCGTGTAAGCTGGGCAGTGCTGTTGGCAGCAAGGAGCTTGGCCACTCCTGATGGCATGATCCTGAGGAGAACTTTTTTGATTAACAAGCAGGTCTGGTATTGGATTCTACTAAGGAGTGGTAGCCATCTGGCCTTCGCGTACATGTCACAGGTGTGTGTTAGGTGGGTGACACCCATTAGAAGCCTTCAGGCCTTGTTGAGTGTCACCAATATCCTCCGGAGGGCAGTAGGGGAAGCAGAGCCATAGATGATTAGACCGTAGTCGATGATGGAGGTGACGGAGCTGTAGATGGCCAGTCTAAGGGCATCAGTGGTCATGCAGTGTTTGTGCTTGTGGAGCAGGCTGATCCGTATGTTGGTGGCCTTAGCTACATTGCCAATGTGCCGCTTGTAAGAAAGGGAACTGTCCAAGGTGATGCCGAGATATTTAAACTCAGGAACATGTTCAAGTGAAGTCCTCATGTGGTTCTTGATGGTGAGGGACAGAGGTTTATACTTGCTGCACGCGTTGCAGAATGTCATGACCTTAGTTTTGCTGTAGTTCAGGATGAATTTATGTGAGCTAAAAACCACTCTTCAACATGCCTGAAATCACACTACAACTGACTCTCAAGTTGTTTAGAGTCTTGGTTGCTAGTAAACAGTACTGCATCATCCGCACAGAGTAATATTCTCTGTTGGCAGATGCTAGGGAGACTGCTCAGGAAGAGTGAAAAGAGTAATGGCCTCAGTATAGACCCCTGCGGGACACTTGAGAGGACTGGTTTTTCATCAGAGGTGACGCCAGCAGTCCTAACACATTGGACCCTTCCACTGAGGTAGCTGGCAAACCAGGGCAGTGCATCCTTGGAGAACCCGAGAGTGGTCAGTTGCCTGAGTAGGAGTGGGTGGTTAACAGTATCAGAGGCCGTTGTCAGGTCAATGAATACTGCCCCCCCCCCACAGATTCCTTGGTCGAGGGTGTCATGGATGAATCTGATCAATTCCAACAGTGCCGTGGTGGTACTATGCCCTTTTCGGAAGCCATGCTGTTCTGGGCACTGGATTTCATATTTGTCCAGGAACTCAACAAGCTGGTCCGAGACTATTCATTCCAGAGCTTTAGATGGGGGATGGAGATGGGCCTGTAGTTGGTGTGCAGTGATGTGTCTCCACTTTTGTGTACAGGTGTGATAGTTGCCTGTTTCCAGAGTGATGGGAATTGACCCAATTTTAGGGAAAGGTTGAAGGTCTTTGTCAGGGGTTCAAGGATTTCATCTAGGACTAGTACAAGCAACTTCAGGTCAATTGAGTCACCACTGTAGCCAGTTTTGCAGATGACCTTGCATATATAGGTTCTGACTAAGTGCATTGGGATTTCTTTGAAAAAGAACTGCGGAGCTGTGTGTACTTGGGATGCAGTGTCAAAGGGGGAATTGGTAGTGGGGGCATTGAAAAAATCAGGTGGAAGAACACTCCCAAGGTTGGAGAATGCATTGTTGAACGTATTGGAGATGGTACCTAGGTCTAGCGTAGGTGTTCCATCAATGTTGAGCATGGTGGGTGGTGCCTTAGTATCCTTGCCTGTGAGGTTCTGCAAATTATTCCAAAATTTTTTCCCATCACCCCAGGAGTTGGAGAGTGCTTCCCTAAAATATTTGCTTTTAGCCTTCCGTATAGCTCGGGTACAGCCATTTCTTGCAGGTTTGTATTTTTGAATGTCCCTTGCGCTGATGTGGCTCGAGTACAGTGCCAGAGGTGGTCTCTTTGTTTGAGCCATGCTACAAGCTCAGAGTTTATCCATGGGTTAGACCTGCCTTTAACCTTCATGTTTTTAAGAGGTGCATGGATATCACAGGCCACTATAAAGCAGTAATGAACAGTTCCAAGGCTTTGTTTGTATCATTGAATGAGTCAATCATCGACCAGTCCAGCCTGCTTAGATGTGATTTTAGCAGCTGAAGGTGCCGCTGCTTGAGTACCCTGGTGTGTATTATTTTAAGAGGGGGCTTGGTGAATTTGTTAGCCCAAGATAACAGGTGAGTGGTCACTTAAAGTTTCAGGGAGTACAGACACCTTAGAGATTCTTTCGGGGTGGTTTGACAGTATCCAATCAAGTAGAGTGTAGGTCCCCATCCTATAGTTGCACCTAGTGGGGGTGGGAAAAGCTGTGTGAGCTGTTGTGCTGTGACAGCATCCTTGTACGTGCAGGCCTCAGGTGAAAGCCAGTTTATGTTAAAATCACCCAGAATTATGGTCTCCGAATTATGGTGTAGTCCCATGAGGAATTCCATGATGCTGTTGAAACCACTGGCCTGGTCCTTTGGGGGTATGTATACAGAGGCTGTAGTAAGATTTTTATTATGGGTCCCTAGGAGAATTTTGATGGCAAGGACCTGAGATGGGGATCCCGGGTTAGAAAATGGGATGACATGTCCCATGAAGGTATCTCTCAGGTAGATGGCACAGCCACCACCCCGTTTTGAAATCCTGTCCTGCCTGAAGATAAAGTATCTGGAAATTGTGACCACAGTGTCAGGGATCTGAGGGTTTAGCCAAGTTTCGAATCCAGGTTTGGAGGTTATCAAGTTTACTGAGGAGGCTACAGACACTGACTGACACCAATGTGAGGGACCCCAACCTTCTATTCTGGGGGTGTGCGGTTGGCCCAACTGGTCCTGGGTTGGGGTGTACATTTCCAGAGAGCAGAAGTAGCATAAAAAGAATTCTCAGGAGAGTGGTTTTAAGATTTTTGAAAGCTTGCTTTTTTGTTAGGCGTCTGTGCACCTTGGTGCTACGGTACCGGGCTTGTCCAGCCTTGTTGCAGAGAACTGCTAATACTTGTAGGTTCCTCGGAAGGCTGAACACTTATAGCTTCAGAAGGTAACCAGTGTGCCAGATAGGGGTGCAGTGGGCCATGGTATCATTGTGTTGGATCCCCATGGTCTTACCCAGTGCATAATGCAGGGCAGAGGGTGGCGTTGGCTGGCAGGTAGATTGAGAGGAGGTGACCTCAGGAGAAATGGGACAGTGCAGCATTATCATCACCACTACTAGCAATGTGGGATGCAGGTTTAAAGCAGCCATGATTTGGTTTCAGGAAGGAGACACAGTTTGGCTGAGAGTGGGCACTGTTAAAGGCTATAAAAATAGCAGTTTGTCAATTAAGAGATACCTGGTGGTTAAGTCAAAAGCCAAAAGAAATGATCAACAGCTGAGGTCCAGAGTCACAGAATGTGTTAAAATTCCTAAAGGTGATTAACTGTGCCTGTGCATATGCAGGATGTGAAATCCCTTTGTCTGTATGCTTCTTTGTCATTCAAAGTGGTTGCTGAAAAGCCCATATACAGATCATGGAGCAGGTCAAACGAAAATGTGGATTCAAGCAGGACCCAGAGTCACTGAGTTTGTCAGATTTAGTTGCTTCACTTATGTTTTGCTTGGGATAGCTTCCAAAAAGTTGATTATAAAATGAAAATGCAGAGGAGGGAAGTGAAGTGGCACTGGACCTCAGGAGCATCCTGCCATTCCCTGTAGCTAGGTGTGGGGGGGGTGGTGGTGGCGGTGCATGTTGAGGATTAGGTGGGGCTAAAAGGCTGCAACAACAGTGGGGTTGGGCAAGAAGACATGTGATGGCCCAGCTTGGCACCACTGGCCTGTTGTCTGCCCAGACTGCCCTCCGCCCAGCAAATTGGATCCTGGGGAATGATGGTGGTGCTGTGCTGTGTGGCAGAATTTGCAGGCATGCACGTGGTCTGGGAGCTGGTACAGCAGATACTGTGGGAGTGGCAGTGCTGAAGCAAGCAGCTGGACCAAGGAAGGCAAAGGTACAGTGGTCCCCACTTTTGGATAAAATGTTCCAAGGAAATGGACAAACTGTGTTGTCACAAAACTTCTAAAGCCTGCTGCGTAAATCGTGACAGCGGTATGAGCCATTTTGTTGTCACCTGTCAGACTTGAAGGCTTCTGCAGTAGAGAGGGTGCTGTCCATGGGTCCTGTGGTGCTGAAGTGGCTGTCTGTAGTTTACAGCATTGAGAGGGAGCTGTCTAGGGAGTCTGGGTGCTGAAAAGGGAGCCAGAGGTGACTGCACATCTCTTCCATGTTTCAGTACTTATTTTCAAAAGTTCTTTCATTTTGCAACCATGGCAAAGAGTTTTTAAAAATGGGGCTGTCAGTCTGGGGGCACCAGGAGGAGTCTCTGTGGTGGTACAAGAAACAAAGTAAAGACTGTAAGGCACTCTAGCAGTCCTTGAGCTGTCTGGGAATCCCAATGTTTCTGATTAGTCAGTGACGGAAGCCATAACTGACTTGCAGAGACTGGGGCAGCTTGTTTGAAAACTGCATGCCTAAAACTAGACCCCAGATCTGAGCAGCAGCTTAAGTAAAGACTTCCTTCCACCACAGTGCCCCCCCCATATGTGCACACGTGCGCGCGCGCACACACACACACACACACACACACACACACACACCCCTGAATTTATAACATGAAGAATTTGAGTTGCTCAGAGAATCTGTTTAGATTTCTGGATATCTCTAGATAATAGGGAGCTCCACACCAGGGTAACCTGGATTCCTATTTCTGGATATCCCTGGATAATAGGGAGTTCCACACCAGGGTAACCTGGATTCCTATTTCTGGATATCCCTGGATAATAGGGAGCTCCACACCAGGGTAATCTGGGTTCCTATTTCTGTACATCTGGATAATAGGGAGCTCCACACCAGGGTAACCTGGATTCCTATTTCTGGATATCCCTGGATAATAGGGAGCTCCACACCAGGGTAATCTGGATTCCTATTTCTGTACATCTGGATAATAGGGAGCTCCACACCAGGGTAACCTGGATTCCTATTTCTGTACATCTGGATAATAGGGAGCTCCACACCAGGGTAACCTGGATTCCTATTTCTGGAGCAGATTCTCAGTAACATATCTGTCTTTTAGAAGTGACTTGGATAAGTTGGTCCAGTGGCATGGAGGGCTAAGGCACGGTGCGCCTTACCTCCTGCTACACCGATGACCTGAGTTTAGGAACAAGCTTGGGGGGTCAGCAGGGCTGGGAGAGGATCAAGCATCTGACAGACTTCTCTCTCCTTTTATGGGGAAGGGTTGCTTGTCAGCCCAGTCTTAGGCTGCAGCCTGGTGGAGGCCTGGTGGCAGTGTAGCTGTGGGCAGCACGAAGAGAGCAGCCATCATGACGTGGGGCGCTTGTGCCTTCACATGCATGCCAGCACATCTGATGGCAGGGGCGCAGGAGAAAAATAGGAACAAGGAGTCAGAGGGGCTTCATGCAGCCCTGCTTGCTCCCTTTTGGCCCTCTCCACTGGCTGGTTCTCCTGGGTACATCTGGATTACGTATTGGGGGAGGATAGTCCTCCCCACTCTGGTTCTGCCATGGGGGTCAGTCCATGGTGGACGCTTGTCTGTGGGGACCATAGAGGTGTGCGATGACTGAGAGAAGCAGGACGAGGCTGAGAGCCGGCCCACCTGAACCCTATAGGTAAAAAGCATTATAGGCAAAAAAGTGAACTGAATAAAGGATCATTTTGGCCAGATTTTCCCATATAATCTGGATCATTTATCAAAATAATGACCAGAACACCTCATTATCTGCTTCAGACAAAAAAAATTCTCTGCTGAAAATTGTCGGCATCCTATAATGGATAATGAACCCCAAATATGGATAATTAATTCCAAAAATATAAAAACAATTATCTGAAAGATTTGCTACTGAGCAGATTTAGCCTGGATAACATTAACCCCCGGATGACCAGTCCATCTGCTGGACCATTCGCAGAGTGGTTAGGACACTCTATTAAGAATGTAATGAATGAGCTGGCCTGGTGGCACTGAGGGCTGAGGTGCTGGACACCTTACCTCACACTATGCCGGTGACTTGGGTTCAGGAACGGATTCGGGTCGTTAGGGTGCTGGCACGGGGGGGTAGGAGCAGGACTGAGCAGCCAGAAGGCAGTTCTCCTCTACTGGGGTGGTTGCCGCCCCCCCATAGTCCCGCTGCTACCAGGTGGTGGTCTGGTGGTTAGCGTAGACAGTGAGGGCACCAGGTAGGGAGGGCGCCTTGAGACGCGGCATGCGCATGCCTCCACATGCACGCATGCATCCGAGGCAGAGGATCAGAGAGAAAAATGGAAAAAGTAAAATAAAAGTACCTATGGAAAAATGAAGAAACAATATAATGAAAGGAATCTCAGATTTCTACTTACTGTATAAATGAAAAGGACAAGACTGGCACCATCTACCACAGGTACTAAAAATTTATTGAAGTGCAAAAATGTAATATCGTACATGACATGATGCACTTACAGTTTGTTGCCCAACAAAAAATGATACCCAGAGATTACCCAGTAGGGCCCTGACTGGTTTTCCACTGGTCTTCCACCACGCACTCACTTAAATATGGCATAATTAAGAGGCAATATAGCTGTGAGAGAAATTTTGAAAAGTGCACCACCCTGAGGAAGTGCGCATGTGAAAAACTGGTTGGGGTCTTAACTCAGTTATGCCTCGACGTCACTCTGTGTTGGGCAGGAAAGAAATATGGTTGCCACGTTAGTCCAGCTAATGATGTTGAAGAAAAAAGAACAATAAATATGTTGCAGGTGATACCTGACCTGTAGGTAATACCTGACCTGCAGGTGATACCAGATCTGCAGGTGATACCAGACCTGTAGGTGATACCTGACCTGCACTGACATATCATCTGCCACATATTTATTTATTTTTTTCCTTGGACAGCAAACAGACTGTACAGTTGCAGCAGACTTGGACAGATATTTCCAAATATTTGCCAGTGTTTCTGAAGAAATTCTCTGTGATGGCCCATTAATGGTACTGAAGGCAGGTAGGCAGGAATTTTCTGTAGTGATATCACAGAAATTTCAAGAAATATTTGGTCATGTCTTTGGCTGCAGCTGTAAGTTCATTTTGTCGTAGACCAACATTACGTTTTTGCATTTCAGTACATTGTCAGTACTTGCAGTGAACGGTGCCACTCTTATCCTTTTCATTGTGTTTATGACCCTGCTATGTCTGTTTTGGAGCAGCATCTGTCGCTGGCTGTAGTTACTGCAATTTGGTCAAAATCTCCTCCAGCTTATGACAATGCTGGGCCTCACACAGGTGGTTACCTCCTCTACCATTATAGGAGGTCGCTCACTGGACCTGCTGTTCCTCCTGGGGATGGAGATCTCTAACTTAGGGGTGGAACTAGTCAGTTAGTCTGACCATCATACCATAGGGCTCAGTTTCTGGGCCCCCCCCCCGATTGGACCTACCCCTTTGGAGATGGTCCGGTACCGCCCTTTAAGGGCAGTTACCCCAGATGGTCTGTCAGCGGTTCTGGACCTATTGGGATTGCTGGGTAAAAGCACAAGTCCAGGAGACCTTGTACTAGCCTATAATAAGGCAGTGGGAGATGCCCTGGACTTGATTGCTCCCGTTTGTGTTCGGACACTCACTCTTCGCCCAAGGTCCCCTTGGTATGATGGGTCCTTGAAGGAGTTGAGGTGAGTTGGTCAAAGGTTGGCGAGAGCATGGCGGAAGTCAGGCCTGGATGCTGTCAGGTTTAGATTGGTAGTACATTATAATGGCTATCAATCAGAAATCACCCGAAAGAAGGCAGAGTTCCTGTCCAGGGATAGTTCTGCTGCGCAGTATCGACGAGCTCAACTCTTCCGAAACATTGACAGATTGTGCAATCCAATCTGTTTCCAGTCCGGAAGAGCTTTTTCACAGAATAAGTGTGATGAGCTAGCTCAGTTCTTCGCAGATAAGGTTGCCAGCATCAGGTCCGGCTCTCTCTCTATGAGTGGTTACAGAGGCCGACGGGAGGTGGTGAGCACCCGGTCTATCTGAACAGATTTCAGCCTACCAGAATTCATGAACATTGTGAAGATTGTCCAGACTTTGCACCCAACCTGTTGTAGTTTGGATCCGGGCCCTACCCCCTCTTTTAGTGGGGTGTGTAGATGTTATCTGCCTGATCCTAGATTGTGTGGAGATCCTTGGAGGAGGGGATCTTTCCTGACCCCTTAAAGGAGGCGATCATCCAACCACTCCTTAAGAAACCTTTCTTGGATCCCGATGATCCAGCTAACACCGACCTGTCTCTAACCTTCCCTTTGTGGGGAAGGTTATTGAGAAGGTGGTTGCGTTGCAGCTGGATAATCACCTTGTAACTCACAATGGCTATGAAGCCTTTCAGTCTGGTTTTAGGAAAAGGCATAGCACGGAGACTGCCCTTGTTCGGGTACTAAATTACCTCCTAATGGCGAGAGATTGAAAGGCTCGTGCCATCTTGGTCCTTCTCGATCTCTCAGTAGCTTTTGACACTGTGGACCATGGAGTACTTTTGGAGACCCTGCTGTTCCTTTGTGGATTGTCGGGTACAGTCCTCAATTGGTTTTGATCTTTCCTCGCAGGCAGATCTCAGAGGGTGGTTACTGGAATTTATTCCTCTGATGCCCTTCCTCTGTCCTGAGGGGTGCTGCAGGGCTCCATATTGGTGCCCATGCTGTTCACAGTGTATATGCTACCATTGGGAGATATCATTAGGTGTTATGGCTTGAGTTTTCACTGCTATGCAGATGATATTCAGCTGTGTATGTCCTTTGTGCCCGGACAGGTTGATGCTATCTCTGTGCTAAATAACTGCCTTTCCGAGATCAGTGACTGGATGGGCTCTAGCTGGCTGAGACTGAATCCAGATAAGACTGAGGTGTTATTTGTGGACCCGGGTCACCGGGGGCGGGTTTGAGGATTGGGCAAATGTCTGGCCTGTGACTTGATGGTGTCCAGCTCACGACCTCAGATTGGGTGCGGAACCTGGGCATTATTTTTGATGATGGCTTGACCCTGAAATCTCAGGTGTCAGATGTGGTCAAATCCTCATTTTACCATCTGAGGAATATCGCCAGGGTGAAACACCTGGTTCCGCCGGGTGACCTTCCAACATTGGTTCATGCCTTCATCACCACCCATCCTGACTACTGTAATGCCCTCTACCTAGGGCTGTCTGGGGTTGATATCCACCGCTTGCAGCTGGTGCAGAATGCTGTAGCCAGGCTGTTGACAGGTACCTCCAGGTCCAGTCACATAATGCCTGGACTGCACTGGCTGCCAGTCTAGTGACAGATCACCTATAAGGTAGGCTTGCTTACCTTTAAAGCCCTACACGAACAGGGACCAGACTACCTGAAAGATCTCCTGACTCCTTACACCCCAAATCGTCCTCTCCGATCCGCCGATGAGAGATTGCTAGAGATTCCCAGGGTTCGTCTTAAAACATCTGGAGCTCATGCATTTTCATTTGCAGCACCGACCTAGTGGAATTCTCTACCTCATCAGTTAAGAGAATGCCTGACCGTCAGTAGTTTTAAACTTATGTTAAAAACGTATTTATTTTCGCTTGCCTTTCCAGACTGAATGATTGTTAAATAATTATATTGCTCTCTGTTTTTACATTTGTTGTTACAATGTGTGCAGTGCGTTGGTACTGAAAGGTGCTATACAAATAAAGAGTGATTGACTGATTGATTGATACTGTATAACCCTGACTACATTATTATTCTTTTTTCAGCTTCTGTTTTTGCACCTGCCTTGGTCAGCTTGGCAGGACCTTCTTCATCTGCAGCCATGGCTCTTCTTATACTGAGAGGCCTTTTTGGTCCAGTAGACCTGGGATACTGGTGTACTGCACCATAATCCATTGCTGTATTATCCCCCCCTTCCTCTCAGATTGCTCCCACCCCTCGGAGGGGAACCTTCCATTAAATTCCTAGGCACGCGGCTCCCATGATACATTTGCCAAAAATAGAGGCTGAGATGCCTGAGTCAATCCTTAGGAGTGGAGGGAGAAGGCTGTTGATTAATGTAGGGGTGGGGAAGAGCTAAGCCTACCTTCTTTCGTTGATTGCACGTCATGTGATGTTTGATTTTGGGGTCTGAAACAAAAACCATGGGGCATAGTACACTTTACACACACACACACACACACACACACACACACACACACACACACACACTATATTCAAACTGAGGGGCTGGCATTAACTCCTAGAGGGCCAACTTGCAAATTAATCTCTTAACCAGTGGATGGGATCTTCAACTTCTGCTTAGACAATCACAAGAGATGGGCAGAAAGGATAACATCTCCTTTGAGGGACAGCGCCATTTTATTAGCTTTTTATTAATGCATTTGTTTAACAAGTAAATCTCAGTGAAAACCAGTTACTTTTTAAGGTGCCCTGCTGTGTCAGCATTGGGTAGACGTCTAAGTGCCTTGTGCAGGGCTTCAACCCACAACTAGGTAGTCTTCAAGGATGAGGGTACTACCACCAGAACCACTGGCACAGCACAAGTTTCCAAAATACTGGCATAATTGCTAGTTAAAAGTACAGCTGGATGAAGGGAGTTCTGTTGGAAATTATTAACAATTACTTCAGAACCCCCTGCATTACACATCACTACAAAGTCACGCATACAGTAGTAGTCTTTATATCTGGTGCCCTTTCATAGAGGCTCAGGGCACTATTATTGAACAGCATAGTACATTAAAAGCAAATTAGATAAAATCATGCAGACTCATTCCAAACTTAACCAGCACAGATATCAATAAAACAATTCTAAATAAATAAATAATCATTAAATACTTTAATTGGGACTTTAGTAGCTAGGGGGAAAATTAGTCTCCAAATGCCTGGATAAACAGAATGGTTTTGAGAGTTTGCTTAAAGGCCTCTACCGAGGGGGGCTTCCCTCAAAGCTCTCGGCAAGGAATTCCAGAAGACTGGACCCACTACCTCAAAGGCCCAATCCTCAGAAGTTTTTAATCTTGCCCTAAGAACTACCAGGAGGCCCTCCTCAGTGGAGCAGAGAGAGCGCAATGGTACGTGAGGGTGCAAGAGCTCAGACAGGTAGCCCGGGACCAGTCTGTGCAGGACCTTACAAGTTACAAGATCAACTCTGAAGGAGATATTCCACTTAACTGGCAGCCAGTGCAGCTCACGCAGTGCCAGGGAGACATGACATGTCTTCTGAAGGCTGGTCAGCAACCTAGCAGCTGCAGTCTGCATCAGCTGCAGGTGTCACAGCATACTTCCATTGATCCCAAGGTAAAGAGCATTACAGTAGTCAAGACTTGAAGTCACAAGCACATGCACCAGTGTGGCCAGATTGCCGAGGGGGATAGGGATTTAATCCGGCTGGTGTTCCACAGATGGCAAAAGCCATTTTGGACTACTGCTGACACCTGAGCTTCAAGTGTCGGCTCCTCGTCCAGCATGGCTCCTAGATCTTTCACCTCCATAGCAGCTAAAAGCCCAGAGGAACTGAGCCAAAGACCCATCTCCCTCTTGGTAGCTACCACTCACCACTATGTTCCAGCTCTACCACCATTACTTCAGTCTTCTCTGGGTTAAGTTTCAACCAGCTCAATGACATCCAGTCTTGGATCCCGGTCATGCACCTGTTAAGCACATCAACCACACCTTGTGTCCCAGGTGCAAAAGAAATGTAGAGTTGGCTAGTATCTGATTAGCAGTGAAACCCCAGACCATACTGCTTAACGATGTCACCCAGGAGTAGCACATACACCACAAACAGCATGGGCGAAAGAACCAAGCTCTGAGGTATGCCAGAGGATGGAACCTTTGGGAGTGAGGAAAAGCTTCCCAACATTACCCTCTGGGTCCTGTCACTGAGACAGGATTTGAACCACAGTCCTTTAGTGCTTGGCACTCTCTTACCCACAGCTTTCAAAACAAAAATTGAGCATAGACTTCAAAATTAAGTTTAAACTTTTATTCCACAATGTGTTGAATTAACGTCACCAGCTCACACTGCCCCAGCGCTTTGGCTACTTGCTTCCCTCCGCTCACCGTTAAACCATGGTGAGCCAAGGTGTGAAACCAGCGAGTGTACATGAACTGATGCAAAATTGAAAGCCACCATGACAGCCCTATTATAAGCTGCCACAGCCTCTTCTGGTCCACCCCCATGCATGCTGTCAACACATCTGAGATGTCCAGAACTACCAAGAGTCCCTCTGACCGAAGCCCCCACAAAGGGTGGAACTGAATTACCTCACAGGCAGCGGACTACGGGGGCAAAGTGAATCTTATGGTTCAGTGATCCAACCAGCTGATCGTATCAATCAGACAGATGCTGGAGAGAGAGAGTGTGGTGAAAGGGGAGACCATCCCCATATTCTGTGGAGACGTAAAAGTTCAAAATGTGCTGGGAACAGCTTATAAGAGTGATTAGGTGGATACCGAACATCTCATTGCACTTACCAAGGGGCTAATATCTTACTCTCATTATAGAGGAAAAAAAAACACAATATAAAAACTATCAAATACTTTTTCAACATTTGTATTGCTGCTGTTGTGAAGGCAGTTATGATTAGGTGAGTGTCATAGAAACCCCCTCTGAGAAAGACCAGAGAACCATCTGCAAAGGTATACCAATGGACTATATCACCTCTCCTACAGATAAGAAAGGAAAGCATAATGTGAAATGGCTTCCATTTCTAAAATGCTTAGAAAGGGTCAAGTATATACCAGTTTTTGAATTAATGGACAGGCCTCATGACACCTGGCAAAGGGTAAATTGCTTTAAGTAAGGGATTCAGAAAGAAATGAAAGGGAATGGTTAGCACCAACTAAATGTCTCCTTTTTTTAAGGAGATTCATGGTGCGGTATGTGCAGTAGCCACTTCAGACTGATCACACCAAGGACCATGGCTGTGTTACTGTATATAGTTAATGAAATTGCTATGATGTAAGGAGGGCACTTTACTCATTCTTGCTTATGAAAATATTTTTAATCAAATGCAAGGAAAAAAAGGTGCTCCCTACCGTATCAGGTGCGAGCTCTTTTTTTTTCTGACATTACAAGTTTATGAAATTTTCCAGGAAAAGAAAACATAAGTTACAGAAAATGGAATAATATTTAGATAACACTTACAGTGAAAGATGAAGAGCCCAAGTGGCTACTGCTTGCCACACCAGTGACCAGTTCAGGAGCAGACTCTGATCACTTGGGGTTTGGCCGAGGAGGAGAGAATCAAGTGTCCGAGGGTTTGCTTTCCTCTCTTGTGGAGGAGGAACTGCATCGCTTCTACATTGCCACCATGTGGAGGTGTGGTGGTAAGACAGTGGGTATGACACAGACTGGGGTGGCCAGTGGCGGGGCGCATAGTACATGCATTCCTCCACACGCATGCACAGCTGTGGTATTGCACGCTGCCAGAAGAGGGGAGAAAATGGGAAAGGGAGCCAGCAGATGATGCCTGGCTTGCCTACCAGCTTGTGCTGCCATGCAGGTGTGGCAAATCTGGATGTGTCCTTCAGTGAGGGGAGGATGGGATGGTAGTGGCAGGACAGCCCTCTCCCTCCTGGCCCTGCCATGGTGTGGAACTGGGGTGGAAATCTGGGGGTGACTGGACTGCTGGTAAGTCCTTGGGGATGCAGTTGTCATTTGGGGCAGGCTGGGGCTGAGAGGGTGCTGACTGGCTCTGAGGGAAGAAGAACCTTTATTAAAAAAAGATAGAAGAAGAGAAGAGGTTGAGAGACAAAACAAAACAAAAAAAACAGAATATAATTAACTTTCTCTAGATGTAGCCAGAAAAAAACTAATCAAATGGCCCTTGGCCCTGTACCATAATGAATGGAAAGTTAAGACTTTTGTATGGTGGAAGAGTGTCTCACATGTCTTCTGAGGTTCTGATACCCTAAGAATGTAAGTGAAGCCCCTCTTACAATCGTAAGTGAACTCTGTGGCAGTATTAATAAATTATTGCTCAAGGTCAATAATGTATTAAAATTTAAAAGAACTCCCTCAAACAAACCATTTCCAGGGCACATGACCAGGAGACGCTCCTCATAGAATATGAGTGCAGACAAATGCTGGAGGGGCAAGGAGGGGAAAGGAGTGCTCTGACTGGTCCAAAAAGCTCCCCCAGTCTGTAATCCATTTTATTGGTCTAATAAGCTTTTTCTAGCAGAATGACATCAAGCAAATGATTTTTCTTGAGAGATTTTTTGTGCTTCTGGCTTTGCCAGCTCCTTCAGCCCAATCCCACCAACCCCAGCACCCACCATCTCCAAGACTTAACCTACCTCGGTTCTTGCGGCCCCCCACCCCCTAGTAGAGGCTTTTGTCCTCCCTCTCCTTCCAGGGTTCGGATCGTGGGCTGAGACAGAGCCTTGGTTGGTGGTATGAGGTCTGCATGAGGCATGCTAGTCTTCATCCTGCCATGGCACAGCATCCAGTTTTCCTCACCAGGTGGCATGCACAGGGTTAGTGGGAGGCATACCTCGGAGCAACTTGGCCATCTCTCTGAGAGCAAGCTGACAGGTGCACCAGCAGGAGTAACTATGACAGCAGAGGTTGCCCCCTCACCTCTCCCTGCTGGGATACGCTGTCAACATGGAAGTGCAATGTACAGCCATCAGGCAGCTGCATCAAGCAAGCAATTGTTCCCAATTTTAGCCGGCCCGGTTGCGCTGAGTGTTGAGGTGCTGGACGTCACACCTTGCGCTGCACTGGCGACCCGTGTTTGGGAATGAGCACGGGCCACTGGGGGTCGATGGGGATGAGGAAGGATTGAGCATCCGGAGGACTGCTCTCCTTCCTCAGGGAGGGGGGACTTGCCCACGCCGGTGCATTAGCACCCCCTGGTGGCTACCAGGGGATTGCACTGCCTGGCCGGCTGACATAGGGGATTGGGCCTGTGGCGGACACCTTTTAGGTGTGCATGGGAGCGTGCACACATCAAGCAGGGCGTCATTGCCCGTCTGAGCCCAGGGGAGCAACTGAACAAAGGAAAATGGACCCAGCCTTGGTAGATGACGATGGGTCCGGGAGCTACCCCCCACGCCCAACAGTTATGTATGCCGGCTGACCTCGGAGCTCCCACGGTCCATGGATTGTCCTCACGTAGGGTGGCGAAGGTGAGGTGTGGATGCCTGGAACAAGGAGTTGGCCCCACCAAGTGTCAGGACTGAGTCTCAGACGTGGCGGGATGGAGGTAAGCTGTGAGCCCACATCAGAGAGAGTCCAGGGCTGAGTGAGGTGGATAAAGAAAATTAAAAATAAATAAATAAATAAATTGTTCCCAATTTCATGAGGCTGACTTGTGGTACACATACACTTGTTGTTAGAGTGAAAAATCAATGGCTGAATGACTGTTTCTATAGGATTGTTCTGCTCGAAGGCTTAGTTCTCAGTGACTTATTTTTGCATCCTGGCATTTTTGTCTCCTTTCCTACCCTGATCAGATATTGATGACTGTGGGGAGAACCCATGCAAACATGGTGGGACCTGTGTTGATGGAATCAATGCCTACTTCTGTAGGTGCATAGAAGGTTATTCTGGACAACGCTGTGAAATAGGTGAGAAAACAAATAGCTTTATTAACAGTTTGATTCTGGAGTCATTACATATACACACACACACACACACACACACACACACACACACACACACACACACACAGTTAACTCTTTCAGTGCTGGCTTGCAATACATGCCACTCAATCACATTATAACTTTTGGTCCTCTGGCCCCACCCCTTTGCACACAGATCTTTTTTTCCACTTGAAGGAACTGGTCTTCTCCTTCATAGCTCCTACTTGTGAATTAGTATTCTGCTAGTTTTTAGGCTTTTTAGCGATGTTTTGCTAACTTTTGCTTCAGTTGTTCAACTCTAGCCTTACCCTCACTGTGGAGTTCCTGCTCCACCATCAAGATTTGCTGTGGAATGAAAGAAGAAACTGGGGTTCAAAAGGTAGGTTTCTGCAGGTACCCACTGTCCATGACCATCGGATATGATGTGCGTGTTTATTGTTTGGGCATGGGCCATGATGAGACACATTTCTCCTGGTGTCAAGCTATTCACACACCAGCCCTTGAAGAGTGTCGGCAGTAGTTGATACAGACCAGACCTACAACTGTGGCTGCAGTGTTGGCAGTTTAGTTACAGGCTGAAGAGGTAGAGGAGGCTGGCAAGGATGCTCTGTTCCTAGACCTTGTCTCAGTGACAAAGGATGAGTTTGTGCTGGACCTAACAACTCCACATGAGGATGAAGGGTTCAAAACTTTCTTATGTCTCACCCTCCTTCAAAGAGAAGTCCTCAACTCTATGATAAAATGCTGGAAGAGTCAGCATTGGTCGTGGCATCACTATTGACCCAGCAACTGTTCATGCTCTTCTTGGCTGGAGGATTCACCTGACCAATTGCCCTTGAGAGTGGTTGTTCTGACTGTGGATCCTGTCATTCTGCCTGTGGAGTTTCCATCAGGACAGCTGACTGCATTGATGCGTGATAATCTGATGATCGAGGACCATTGAGATTCCTCTGTCCCTCCCTTCATTCAGCACCCCCTGGTCATCCTGACCTCAGCACAGGCTCCTGATTATGTGGTATGCGGGATTACTCCACTTAGATATCTGGAGCTAGAGGCTTCAGTGGCATAGCGTGCTCTTGAGTCAACTGTAGAGATGCAGTCACACTCACTACCTCACTCTTGGCATGGATACCAACATTGATATAGGTCATCGATTTCGAGTTCTTCCTTATTGTCTGCTGGCTCTTGCCCCCAGTGTTGAACCTGTCACAAATGGTACAGAGCAGCCTGGCAACAGTGGGCCTATGGAGTTGTGACCACGGGGGGAGGGGGGGGGACTTGAGTTAGAAGGGTACAATTACAGGGTATATACAGTACAGATACATACATTCCCACTACAAAATACAAATGATACAAATCTAAGTTGAAATCAGAGAGAAATCCATGAGAGGAGGTCCAGAAAAAAGGAGCCCTACCCCTTGATGGACATTCTTCAGCAAGACTGTTCACTGGGGTAGCCTTCCCTAATGCCTCCAGTGGAACATCACTCCCTTATTCCTTCCTACCCTTTTGCTACTGCCTTCACTGGCCCCATATGCCTATCCCACCCATGCTTGAATCCCCACACTGACTTCACACAGGCTACCTCCTTGGCATCCCATTTCACCCCCTCCACCACCCTTTCAGTGAATAAATGTTTTTTGAAATCTCTGTTAAGCCCCCCCCCAGTTTTAGCTCTCCACTGTCTACTCTGTTAATCCCTTGACCATATTTGTACGTATCTATCATGTCTCCCCTCCCCCCAGCCTCCAGTGTAAACATGTTGTGATTCGATAACCTGTGCTTGTAGGTCTTATCGTGCTGGGCTTTGATCATTCTGGTTACCCTCCTCTGCTCAGCTTCCACCCTGTCCCTGTCTTTGGTTACCTTACTCTGTGTCACATCCACCCTGTCCCTGTCTTAAAGCGTGAGCTCCAGAATTGTACACAGTACTCCAGGTGAGGATGAACTGAAGAGCTACACAGTGGCAGGATCACTTCACCTCTCCTGATGCTTAGCCCCCTTCTTGTACATCCCAGCATCCTACTCACCTTCTCCACTGCCTGTTGTACTGTTCTGTTGTTTTCAAATTCTCCAATACTATTACCCCCAGGTCCATTTCCTCTGTCATACTTTCCACAGCAACACCCCCAATTCTTTATTCAATCCTTGGACTTCTTGCGTCTATGTGTATTCCTGTGTAATTCTTAGTGTTGAATTTCAAGAGCCAAACACTTGACCACTTCTCCAGCCTTTCTAGAGAATTTCTTTCATGCTTCTTACCCCCTAATTAGTACACACTCTTCCGAAGATATTAGTATCA
The DNA here is from genome assembly GCA_016271365.2 of Neoceratodus forsteri. NCBI lineage: Eukaryota > Metazoa > Chordata > Ceratodontiformes > Ceratodontidae > Neoceratodus > Neoceratodus forsteri. The sequence continues at coordinate 365,502,759 of CM028137.1, forward strand.
GCTGTGAAGAGGCAGTTCTTCCTTTGGTTCCCCACTCCACTCTCACAAATATACATGTTAAAAAGAATGTCACAAGGCCAATTCCTGCAGCACCCCACTGGTGACATCCCTGGCCTTAGTATTCCCTGTTTAAGACTACCCGCTGGTTTCTGTCATGTAGCCAGTTCATCACCCATCTTCTGATTTTAGTCCCCACCCCAATTCTTATAGCTTCTTAACAAGTCATCCATGTGGGACCATGCCAATTGCTTTACTGAAATGAATGTACAGCACGTCAGCTGCCTGCCTCGTGTCCACCACCTCTATCCCTCAATTAAAAAAGTCGATCATGCTCAGCTGACACTACCTCCCCCTCATGAATCCATGCTGTCAGACACCCTGAAGTATGTTCACCTCCTGGAAATCCACCAGTCTCTGCATTATTAGGGTTTCCATCTAGGGATGGGCAAAGAGGGGGTGGATTTGAATTTGGTTTTGCCACATCTAGGATGAGTTTGGATTTGGTTTTGCAAAGGATTTCGATTTGCCTGGTTCAGGTCTATACTGATAAGTGGTGGAAAAAAAGACATGTTTCAGGTGAAAAATGCCACAAAATGTAAAGGGACAGTGGCATAGCAGTACAGAGTACACTACATCCTGTTGTTTCAAAATTATTTGTTTCTGACCTGACTCAGACCAACCTGCAAAGCAAAAAGCCAAAATGTAGGGTGCGGAATGAAACATATGGGATCCCATGCTCCCACCCTGATGTGGTCAGCTAAAAATTTGGGCCTACAGGAAATGTAGCAATGCAAGCAAATTAAGTAATTTTATAGACCCTAGTGGGCACCAAGCAGGGGGCACTTGGCACTTCTCTGGTTTGCTCTTGTGTTTTGTTTTATCTGCATTGGAGTCCCCCAAGATGTTTCATTCCACATTTCAGCTAGAAGCCAATTAACCCTCCCACACACATTTTTTTTTTTTTATTCAGTCATGAGATACAACAGGTGATAAAAACAACAATGTCAAAGAATGAAATAAGGAGAGATTACAGAGCAAAATTAATTGCAATATTACTAAGTACACTATAAAGTAACTAGTACTGCCTGTCTAGACTAAGAATTACACTGTAAGATTACTCTTTTCCATGATAGATCCCGTATCTGTGTAAAAAGATCTAGTTGATTTAACATCAAATAACTTGTTTCTTTCTTTGTTAGCTGTGGACCCCATCCAATCCAATCCAACCCTTCTCTGTGAGAGGGGGTTTTCACATTTTTCCAGTTTTTAAGAATAAGCGTTTTGAATGTTACGGCTTTCATAAGGAGCCATCTCTGGTTTATTTTCATGAAACTGAACAGATGTGTTCTGTCACCTAATATAAATATAGCTCTGGTGAGACGGGTACTGGATGAATCAGCACTGTCTGACAAGAAGCACGTATCTCTTCCCAGACTTAAATTAGCAGGACAAAACCACAACATATGGACTAGATCGTGAGAAGATGCATTTCATTTTGGACAGAAATTGAAGCTAGAGTTATCCATTCTTTGTAATTTGTCTGGGGATAGAAAGTGGTAATGCAGTGTCTTAAAGTGGACTAATCAATACGTGTTTTGTTTTTTTTCGCACATTGATAAGCATTGACCCATAAGGAATACCAAGTCTCCTGAGTAATGCTAATATTTAATTCCTTTATTTTGATGTAGCTGAAAAAGTTTTTTGGGGTATCTCAATCAGAAATGTAAGGTTAGGGTCCAAAATGTTTTGAGAGATAGTGTATGTCCAACTTGTAAATAAAATGAAAACTGGAATCTTGGTAGTCTGTATTTCTTTTGGATCTCTGAAAATGAGAGTGACTGGTTATTCTGTGGGTTTGGTAAATCTTTGATTCTTTTGATAGCTAGTTTGCCCCAGCAAATATCTTTTAGCTGTTTATTGTTACACATGAAGAGCAGGTTATTCCAATTAGGGTGGGATCGTAATGGAGGGTGTTATAGTTTCATCTGTCTAGAAAGTCTTTTACAGAGCCGTACGGAGGCAGATATGGTGAGGTGATTCTTAACCTGGGATGGGGTTTTAAGAAATAATAAATTGAGTAGTGCATATGGTCTAACTAAATTGGGTTCTAATGACACCCATAAGGGGAGGTGTTTGTATCTGCAGTAGTTGAAACCAAAAGGTTTGTCTCTTTAAAAAGGACCAGTGGTATCCTTGCCACCAGGTTAAACCAAAAACCCCCATTCCTATGATGTGAAATGAGTTTCTTAAGATTGATTCATGGAGGGTTCCCATCCCACAAGAAAGAGGATATTAGCCCATCAGTTTTCTTAAACCAGGATGAATTAATAAAGGTAAGGAGGTTATTGAGAGACTAAAATAATCTAATGGCCGTGACCATCTTTATGGAATTAATTTCCCCCATAATGATACAGTCAAACCTGCCTAAATGCATAGCCTTGGGCTGACTGCCAATTATGCATTTAAACGGGTTATTCTTTTAAGCGATCTTGTATTATTTTTCATGGCTGTGTATGATCATGTGATTCTGAAGAAGTGGGACTTTATGTAGGAGTATGAACTTTATGTAGTAGCACTTGTGACTGTTAAAAAAGGCTTGTTTCACCAACTTTAGTCATTGCTTTTAATTTGAAATGTACAGTGAAGTACCGTTCTGTAAATGTCTGTTGTGCTTGTACTGTGCTTTATCTTGATTTGTCAGCCTGCACTGCTGTAAAGTGCTCTGTTAGTTTAGACTACCTCTGTCTTTCTTTCTCTGTTTTTAACAAGCCAGCAAATCTGGCTCTGGGGAGACACTGAGCTGCCTTGCACCATCACTCTGAGAGCTGCCAGGGCTGGCAAGAAGATTAAGTGCCTTTACTTTGTCAGCAAGCGAGAGCTCCTTACGTTTTTTTGGGTGTGTCTTCCATGCTCACCTCTCCAAATGACATGAAGTGTGAAGGTGAGTTGAGACACTCGCTAAGTAGCTGTTAAGCAAGTGCTAACCCCCTGATAACAGGTTCTTGTCACAGTGTCATAATTAACTGTTAATACAGAGTACAGAGCAGGTGTGTGTGTGTGTGTGTGGGGGGGGGGGTGGCCACAGTGAGTCCAGCAACTAACTAAAGGCAGCTTTTTTATGTGATTAAAAGGGCTATAATAATGCAATAAAATGATCTCTATATAATGGAAGAGATAGGAAAGGATTCAGGGATTCAGAATTGTATGCGTTTAAGCGGGTTATTCTATTCAGCGGTATGCGATTAAGTGGGCTTGACTGTAGTTGGAGTTTACCACATTTATCCAAATCATCTTTTGAGGTTCAAAGCAGGGCAGAGAGATTAGTTTCTACCATTTTTTGTGAAGGCTACTATTTTTGTGTATAGACATTCCTAGGTAAGTGAAGTATTTTGGAACAGTTTATGAGCATGGCTTCATCAAATTTTGAGGAACTGAGTAACAATCTTTTTGTTTTGCCCCAATTAACTCCTAATTCTGAGATGTCACCAAAAATCTGCAGCAGGGATTTAAGCTTTGTGATTGAGAAATAGGGTTGTGAGATGGTTAAATGGAAATCATCTGCATAAGCGAGAATTTTATGAGGCCTACTGCCAATCATTATGCCATGTATATTAGTTGTATCTGAAATATGTATGATTAAGGGTTCTATTGAAAGAATAAAAAGAAAATGTGATAACAGGCAACACTGTCTAATGCCTTTACTTAGAGCAAATTAATTTGAAACAATACTGTTAGTTATTACGGTTTCATTTGGTTTACTATGAAGTGTATTTACCCAGGAGCCGATGTTTGAACCAATGTTGTACTGTTGCAAGACCTTGAATAGAAAGGACCTTTTGAGGGTGTTGAAGACCTGGACAATGTCTAGAGATAGTAGTGTGGTGGGAACCTTATGTTTTTATGATGCCCAGAGAAATGAGAACAGTCTTCTCATGTTGTCAGAGGAGTTTCTACCTTTCATAAAACTGACCTGCTCTTTCCCCACCAATTTATTAATGGCAAATTAAATCTTTTAGCTAGGATCTTGGTCAAGATTTTATAGTTAACATTCAAGAAAGAAACAGGTCTACAGCTAGTGCATTCCAAATGTTCTTTGTTCTTTTTGATGGCATCACTCAGTGTGTAAGGTAAGGAATTTGGGCCCGATTCACAAAGCCCTTAGATTGATGCAAGGTGCCTGCATCAAACATAAATGACGCAGGTGGCACCTTGTGCCAAAAGATGTCCCAGGAACTATTCAGAAAAGTAATTTGCATGAAACGCAGGCTGCATGTGCCAAAGGGGGCTTGCACCAGCCTTGCACCACAAAAGTGGCTGCGGCATGGCACTAGGGCAGACACAAGCTGCCCATCCCCTATACCGGGATTCACAAAACTGTCCCAGAGGGCAATATTCTAGGTATCGTTAGACCAGCCAGGGCTGGTCTAAGGGTACTTAGAGTATTTCCCTCCGGGACAGTGAAGCACTATGCAGCAATGTGCCACTGTGTGACCCCTCCCCAGATCCAATCCCCCATTATGTATCATAAAGAATCCCTAGTGATCTAGCAGTCCCCTCCAAGCCCAGATCCCCATTATTATTAATAAAAGATCTACCTGGTGATCTAGCAGTCACCCCAAGCCCTGATCTCCATTATTATTAATAAAAGATCTACCTGGCAGTCTAATGCCCCACCCCCAGCCCTGATCCTGATCCACGTTATTAGTAAACAATCCTTGGTAGTCTAGCAGTCCCCCCTCCCCAGTCCTGAGCCCCTGTTTCATTTTGTAAATAATCCTTGGTGGTCTAGTGGACCCCCACACTGACAGACAGTGTTCCAGCACCCTACACCCCCATCCCAAACCCCAAGCTAGCCCAATGAGTGCATACACTACACAGTACACACTCAGTGATAGTTCAATTGGTGGCCAGTCATGGAGGTGAGAGGAGGGCTGTGCCGATTGCCAGCTCGGTGTTCGGGAAGGGGGTGTGAGGTAGTGGGACACTACCTGTTGGGTGGGGGTCCACTAGACCACCAGGGATTATTTATGAAACAGAACTTGGGATTGGGGCTGGGGAAGGGGGACTGCTAGATCACCAGGGATTGTTTATTAACAACGGGGATCAGGGCTTAGGGGGCCACTAGATTACCAGGTAGATCTTTTATTAATAACAAAGATGGGGATCAGGGCTTGGCAGGGGTGCTAGATCACCAGATAGATCTTTTATTAATAATACCAGGGATGGGGGCTGGGGGGCCCGCTAGATCATCAAGTAGATCTTTTATTAATAATAATGAGGATTGGGGCTTGGGGAGGGGGCCCGCTAGATCACCAGGTAGATCTTGTATTAATAATACAGGGAATCAGGGCTTGAGGGGGGCCACCTGGGATGTTTTATATATTTTTCAATTGGATCAAGGGTGGGGTGGCACATGCCATCAGGGACTGCTGTCCTTGGTGCTATTGACGTACAACTGCCCTGCTGCTTATGGCACTCCATTCCCATGTGTTGTCTGTTTGATGCAGGGCTAAGGTTGGCACAAGCCACGGAACTTTGCTGCCAGAACCCTACCCAATAGTGAATCAGGCACAGGATCCATGGTGCAGCAGCGGTCGGCGCAAGCTGCCTTCGGCGCAGCTTGTGATGACCATTGTGAATCGGGCCCCTTATCTGTAAAGGATTCCATGTAAGCCAGTTACATATATTTAGTAATAGAAAATACAAAATCATACATGCCCACACAATGCAAAGCATCATGGGCTGCATATGCAAATCACCACAGAATGTTATGCTGGTTCAACTTTAAGCAGAATTGCATTGTCTTTTATATTTAGTAATAGTTTAATGTTTATTCATTTCACATGTGATGCCATCTGGGCCTTGTGCTTTGCCAGAGGTAAAAGAGTTGATGGCTTGTGAAATTTCTTATTGTGAGAATGGGGCTTCCATGACAGTTTTTCAGGGTCTGAGAGTCTAGGCAGTTTACTACTAGACAGGAAAGTGACTATTTTGGTCGAATAATCCCCTTGCTGGGATTTATATAAAACCAAATTGAACTTCTGGAAGGTTAAGTTGTCATTTTAGGATCATGTGAGACTGATTTATTTGGTAGTCAAATACTGTTAATAGGTCTCAGGGATGTTTCTTTCTTAAGGCAATGAGCTAGGAGCATCCCAGCTTTTCCCTTGACTTCCACTAGTTTTTTTTTTTGTATGGAAGAGGAATCTGCCTTTTGTGATAGTAGTTTGTTTATCTCATATTTCAGAAGAACAATTTTGTGAACTAGATTTTGTCTGTCTTTTGGATTTTGTTTATGTAATGTTTGGAGATGGCTTCCGAGTTTTTCTTTTTCCAAAAGTTCTTTTTGTCTCACTTTTTTCCTGTGTAAGGAATTGCCAATAATTTGACCCCTGATGTAGGCCCTAAAAGTTCCCGTAATCATTTTTGGGATGTCTTGCCATTACCATTGATTTAAAAAAATGTAGTGGTCACTTGCAAAGTCAATCTTTAAAGGAGGGGAGGGATCTGAGAGATTCCTCACAGTAGATGTCTTCAATGCAGACTGTGACTCTTAGCCTTCCAAGTTGCATCTGTTTCTTCTCCTGCAGCCAGAGCAGTTTTTTTCCCATCACATGACCCCTTCCCTCCACCTTGTCACCTGGGCAACTCAGGGACTTACCACCAATCTTGATGCATTCCTCACGGTTTACACCCCATGGCGAGGGATGGTGGTTTTTGCGCCCCATCACACAGATCCAGTTTGGAAAAGGGCTCTGTAGCTCAGTGTGGAGCCTGTGAGGGTTCAATGTGTCATTCCACGCTGCAACCAGTCATTTTTCCTCCAGTTTTCTCCCCTGGAGGAATGGATGTGCAGTGCCATCCAGACATACCCACACACACTCATGTCTGTGGGATGTTGCCGGCTGCTGTTCCTCCAGTTCCCAAGTTGTGGCCTTAGGCTGCCTGTGCCCCTGGCTGCCGCTAATGGCCAGATGTGTGCCAGGTCCTGAATCCCTCCTTCCACAGAGGAGGAAGGCAGTCTACCAGATGCTTGATTCTCCTCTCTCCAGCCAACCCCCAGTGACCCAAGTCTGCTTCCGACTTGGGTCACCATTGTGGCGGAAGGCGAGGCACATGGCTTCTGCCCTTCATGCCACCAGGCCGGCTAGACTGTGGCTTTTAGCATACTGTGATCTGTTATAAATCTACATTCATAGTCAATGGACACAATATCATTAACTAGTTTCATAGGCAGAAAGATATGTAATCTAGCCTGATAAGAGTGTTGTGTCTAGCTGAGAAGAAGACGAAGTCTCTGTCTTGAGGATGGGCTATTCTCCATGGCATTAGCGGATTCCCATTCTTGTGAAAGGTTCAATATGGCTTTCATAGATTTGGTGGTGGGGAGTTTGTTTGAGGATGATCTGTCTAGTAGTGGGTCCTTCACTTAGTTGAAGTCACCACTCATAATTTGTTCAGAGTCTGAAAATGTTCCTAGTTCAAATAGAATTTTTATAAAAAAAATTCTGCTTGGCCTGTATTAGGAACATAGACGTTGCAGAAGGTTTGTTTCCCATTGAGGAGGTGTGACAAAATATGAAACAGTCCTTCAAAGTCTGGGATATGTGAGAGTTTTGAAAAATGAACACCTTTCCTTACCAGGATAGTGATACCCCTTTGGTTTTACTAGAGTAGCAATTATGCTCCACCATAGCCATTCGGTTTCTAAGTAACTTATCAGCTTCTGGTGGGATTAGGTGAGTCTTCTGTAGGAAGGCCCCATCAATTCTGTTTTTGTTAAGATAAGTTAGAACTTTCTTATGTTTGATAGGGGAATGTAGACCCTGTACATTCCATGTGCCTATATGTAGAGAACACATACTGTATTGTAGGCCAATGGTTACTAACAACAGAAATGATACATTAGTATGAATGGATGTAAGACAGTACAGTTTAGTTTGTTAAATCCAGAAGTATTATATATCATCCTTTATCATAAGTAGTAATGAAAAAAAACCTAGAATAAAATAAAATCCAAAAGCTACAGCAAAACCAAAGAAAAAAAGAATCCGATTTGATTAGCAATGTAACGTATTTACACTGGAGTATAATAGTTGGAAAAACTGGGAGGGGGATGGTGAACCAGTGTATGGGAAAGTTAAGGGATTATTGGGTAGTGAGTTCTGATTAATGACCTAAGCTAATTGAGCCAAAATAGATTATACAATGGCAAGAAAAAATCCTGGACTCTGATTGGTCAGTCTTGGGCTGGACCCGTGATGTTAATCAGTACAACATCACGGGTCTAGTCTCAGCCTCACTGTGAACCTGCAGATGAACTTGTGGATGATGAGCATGCGCCTATGCTATTTTTTTGCATCTCCTCTTAAGAAACAAAAATATTTTTCCACACTAATAAAAACATTCTTTGAAATTATTTTTTTATTTTATATATAACAACGAGCCATTGTATAATAGCAATAATGCCCTCCAGGGTGTGTGTCGTTTGGGATAACGTCACGCCTCAGTTGTTGGACGCACTCAGCCTGCGGCCTTGTGCCCAACCACCTAAGGCGTGACGTTATCCCAGCACGACACACACCCTGTCGGGCATTATTGCTTAAATATAAAATTGCAAGGTGCCAACTGATCCAGGGGGCTGATAGTACAGTGGCTGGTTACTGAGGTCACAACAGAGTTGAGACATGCCGTCAAACCCTTTGAACAGTATAACAGAATTGCACAATAGAATGAATGTCGGTTTTTAAAATATGACCAGGAGGGAAGGAGAAAGTGCTTAAATGAACCTGGACTATGGGTTGTGATCATGAACATTGGTGTAAATGTTAAGTAAAAAGAATGGTGATGCAACAAATTGGTTCAGTGAAGGATTCCACGTAGAAAAAGAGCTAAGATTAGGTTCACTCAGAGATATGTAAAATTATTCACACCCTCTATCACACCTATACTTGGGATGTATTTAGGACTAATCCGGAGGTGATGTTCACTTTGTAGGCTTTAGTGGACCAGTCCTGAAATGGTTTGAAAGGCCTGTCATAGATCAGATTCCATAATGAGTGTCTCATCCATATGTCTCAGAATGTACCTGTGTAGATTCTCGTAACTGCTACTCATACAGAGTTAGTTAGGAGAGCTATATAATGTAAGGCTATAGATAACAGCGATCACCACCTTATATTGCTAGAGATAAAGTTACGTCACAATGGCAGTAATACTCGCAGGTCCGCAGAATGGTGGTTAATTAGGTTATCTCTGGGATACATGAGACAGATAATTAATAAATTATATTTGCAAAGAATTTTATTTAGAAAGGAAATTATGTTAAGGAATGGAAGGGTTCATTGTACCCATGAAGCATGACTAATAATAGGTTTGAATACTATAAATCTTATTTTAGAAAAAGCAGAATGGTGTTGATTAAATTGTAGACCCAGGAATTAGGCACAGTACAGTACAGCAATAAAACAGATTTGAGAGGACAAAATTGAAATAGTTCTTGCACAGTAATGTAGCATCTAACATGGCTAAAGCATGTTCTTCAGTGCATCAGAAAATAAAAGGATGGGTCTGTTTTAGGAGGAAAGTATCAGTCTCTCAGGAAGAATTGCAGAGTTATTAAATACCCAACTTGGCAACTCCACACTGTAATATTGCTGCTGGCATGGTGCAGGACCCATTTATTATTATTTCTGGATTTCAAAAACCTGAAAATGTCTTAATCCTAGGCGCAGACCTAATAAAAAGATCTGCATAATACTGAGTGTTCAAAAGTAATTTCGAGAGTTGGACCCCCAATAAATTAAGATGCTGTCTGAAATAGTTGCGTGGTCAGAGGCCAAACATTTGCAGAACTGATGTTGTTGTGGAGGGAAACCAGGCCAAATAACAGCATAAGGTCAGAGGAAGGTAAGCCAGCATGCCAAATGCATTTCAAAAATAGCGACCAAAATACAACAGGCCAGGACCATTGATAATATGATATCTCTGGTAACACCCATTGCAGAAACAGTGACATGCTGTTCCCTTCAGAGCCTTCAGGGATTCCCACAATACTGATATTTTATTTTTTTATTGCAAAATTTCAGAGAATACCTTTGAGCACAAGTGCTCTTTTACAAAGGTTCCACATCAGTAATGGAGATTACAAGGCAACGTAACAAATACAGTGAGTGAGTTCCAGTGGAATGAAATCAAACGAGTTCAGATATAGTCAAACACGCACAAATAAATAGGTTAGATCAGTTACGTAGAATTTTGCAATAAGGCAGGTAGACAGAATCAGTGCAAAACAAGCGCAGTAATGGTACACGGTCTCAAAGCCAGAGTCTGACACAATTCAAAGTGTATACTGGGAGACTTCAGTTGTGCTGATTAGCAGTTACAGCTACATTGTACTGTTAGGGTTGCCCATAGTGTTCTCCTAAAGTGATCAAACTTAAGTAGATTGAGCAAGGCATCAGGCAGCTCACTTAACCAGCCAGCGGCCCTAATTGTGAATAAATTCTTGCTCAGCTGAGTATGGTGCAATGACAGCTCAGGGGCATTCCGAGCCATGCTCCTGGTGTTGCAGACATTGGCGACAGGGCGGAAACAGTGAGTTAGGGCTGGGGAGGGGTTTGACCCAGTAGCACCTTCTTGGCTAACAGATGTGTCTGGAGCTTAATTCTGCTAGGTAGGGGTAATCAATGTGTTCTAGTATAGAGGGTGCAGCTATGGGTGTGCTTGTTAGCCCCAAGCACACAGCAACAAGCCTTATTACAGAGTAATTTTATTCTGCTGAGAATTATTCCATTATTATTCCATCTCCCTCTATTTTCCAGGTCGTCAGTTTTGGAAAGCAGAGATTATATCCGTCTATCTTGATACCCAGTTTTTTCTTTGAGTATATAAACTGTGTCCTAAGTTGAATTAAGCCTGTTTTCTGCCTTTATCAATTCTCCCCAGATTCATTTGAAACTCATTTTGTATTTTCCCCATTGCTTCCTTAAAGTCTCCGATATTGATTTTTATTCCAGATAAAATTCCTTTTATGTGGGAAATGTCCAACTTTCTGTTCTTTGAGGCCAATGACACTGCTTCTGCTCTGAAATGCCCACCTACTGTCACTCAACTTAGACCCTGGTGGTGCCATCGAGAAAGTACCAGTAATTTTCTTTTACAGAAGAAATAATAAAAACACTAAAAGATATTTTTTTATAGGATTCATTAGATAGAACTTCCCTCTAATGAATACATTTTTCAACGACCACTGGAGACAACTTGTAGCCCTATTTTGAATAAATTTAAAATCAGGTTGACAGCAGCTCTCATTTAGGCTGCTAACTCCATCGGTGCTGCACATGCACCATCTTACACAGATGAGACTAACAGACTCTTTGTTCTTCTTCAGTCACCATTTAACAGATGGCATGGTTTCTTTTTTTGTTTTGCATTTTTCTTCTTATTTTTTTTTTGTCCCCTCTAGTTTTACATCTATCAGCAGGATAACCCCTCACATGGACACAATCACAAATGAATCAGTACACATTGTCTCATCATCATATAAAAATGACTTTGTAGAGAACCATCAGAGCCTGCAAAAAGAAGTCAAGGTTTACTTTGATAAATGTCAAGCATTCCACATTTTCAGGCAACAAACGTTACCCAGATCCAAAGCAACACTACCAGCAGTGCTGAAGATTCTTTCAGAGTAAACGCTGGTCGGAGGGCAACTTAAATAGAAAATTGCAATCCTGCACAATGCAGGCCAGATTTTTCTCTTACTTTGCCAATATTTCAAAGGGTTATCTTGTATGCTGAGTTTGACAGGGTCTTTCAGATAGTCTTCAACCAAAGTGGTAGCAGTATGACCTTGGCCAATACAGGAAGAACTAGTGTGTTTATCAGTATCGTGTAGCCCTGACCAGAAGTCACCATCTTCATCTTTTCAGTTTGGATGTTTCTCCCATTGGCAATGAGGTTTGGGGGAGTGCATGCTCAACTGGTTGTGAAATTGAAATAATAGCCATCATTTCATCTGACACTTTTTCCATGAGTAGGTCTTCATACCTGCTGATGTCGGTGAGGCCAGATGAGAGAAAAGATGCCAGGCCCTCAAGGGTCTAACATTGTGGCCAGAATATAATGTTCTGATTCTAACACCATTGATATTCTAGAATCCATTTCCAGAGATATGGCTAGCTTTCCAACAAGAGAAATAGCACTACTTTCCTCAAGAAATGTTGCCTTCTGCTTTTCGAGTTTGTTACATAGAAACAGAGACAATGATGGCAGAAAAAGACTAATGGTTCATCCAGTCTGCCCGAGTTCCCTGTTTAGCCCCGGAACTTACTTTCCCTCCAGGGTCCTAGCCCTCCCCATTCTTCTTAAATGTGTCCCTAAGAAGGAATATCAGGGGATTACTTGACTCAGACTGACATTGTCTGCACTCATTTCTCGAGTGGCTTCCTCAAATGATTGAAGAATGTGGAACAATTGTGCTATCAGGGTCTGCTGGCCTGAACTGAGTAGCACATACCTTTTCCTATTCAATCAATAAGTCAAACTTTATTTAACCAGGCAAAATCATCCTTGAGCAAGCTCATTTGCAAGATGGTCCTGGACAAGTAGGACATATACAACTACAGCCGAATTATCAGATAAGCAGTGTACACACAATGAGCAAATAAAAGACAGTTACAGAGAAACAAATAAGATCAGGGCTGGGGAGTACATATGGTGAACACTATCCGGGTTGATAATTGACTGTATAGATAAAGGATACCCTCAAGACATGGGACTATTCAGACGCAGGTCACAACGTTACAGTAAGACGAGGGATACCAGGTAGGGTAAGTGAGGAAACAACAACAGAAGGTTTATGGGCAGGGGGAAAAATAAAGGAAAGGGTCAGTGAGGGGTGGAAATAGATGTAGTTAAACAAACAGGTAGGAGTTGGCAGAATAATCCCAAGGTGGAAAGAAGAAGAGAAGTGCTAGGGAATATATGTAAGCGCCAAGAGTTTGGGAAGCCACAAAAGATGGAGGAGGTGGTTATTTGCGGCACACTCTATTGAGTGATCCATGGTGTATTATTGCACTGCTTCATGATGTTCATGAAGCCGTTGTACCATGTAGAAGGTGGAATTCCACCTGGTGACCACCTCCTGCTTTAACTGATGTTGTGAACAATTACTGTCCTTTTGTAGCTGCCGCAATATTTTGCATGCTTTAGCAGAATGACTAAAATGTCCACATATTTTGCATGCAACACTCAGTGCATTCTGAATGCTTCTGTCATCTTTAAGAAAATCAGGTACTACAAGATTAAGGGTATGAGCAAAGCAAGGTGTGTGCACATACTGTCCATTCTTCACAGCACGTACGATGTTACCCCCATTATTGGATACAAAAAAACCCAGGAGACAGGCCATGAGGAGCAAGCCAGTCAGCAAACTGTCTTCTTAATTCTCGTAAGAGGTTCACTGCAGTGCGGTCTTTTGACTCAACACTAGTAATACACAAGTCAGCCTGCTTCTTACATGCTATGGTGGATGCGATTGAGAAAGAAGATGAGGCAAAGGAATTGCAAAAGGATGCCCAGTGACTAGTGACTGTCACGTCTACAGTTTGGCAGCTGGTCAACATATGAGTTGTAATATGTATTTGTAGCACTACTGTGAGCTTCAAGGCCTGTTTCACATTTTCACACAATTCACAATAGACGTTTGGTACTGCCTCGGGTGCCAAAATACTTTCTAGATGGAATTCGATATCGTGGAACAGCAAGCTGCATTACTTGTTTAAAGCCAACAGATTCAACAAAAGAGAAGGGACACAGGTCAAAAGCTATCATTTCTGCTATTGGCTTATTTCATTTCTGGGCAACTAGATGGGTGTGATAATATTTGCATGTCCTTTGAAATGATTCTTGCATGGTTAAATGTTTTGGTTTGGGGCATGGTTTGTTTCGAGAGGAATGGAGTGTAGGTAATCGAGGGGAACTGTCAGATACAAAGGTGCCAGATGATGATGGTGTCGGAGATGAAAAATCACATTCTTTGCTTTTTTTTTGTTACGTGGAGTTAAAATATAGTTGGCTATGCCACCACGTTCTGATGGCAAATAAATATCTTTTAGGTCACTGTCACCTGTCTCATCCTCTGTCTCATCAGACACTACATCTGATCTTTTCTGTTACATGCAATTGGGTGCATTCTCTTTCAGTTCTTATTAAAGCGGGTGTTCCAAGATGATTTTCCTGTCTTCCCCTGTTGACACCAGTTTTGCAGTAGTCATATTGGAAGACAAGCATTTTGGGAGTCAGCATAAAAGTCCAATGCCCAAAAAGTGGCCTTCTTAGTTTTACTGTCTGGCATAGGTACCTACTGGCAAGCAGCAACAGTGCTTTCATTCTAGGTTTACTAGATTTTTTTATGGAAAAAAAGGAGGCAGAGACTCACCTTGATTTCGCCCTCCACACGTGGGCTAATATAGGTAAGAGTGATTTAATTTAAGCCAGATATCAAGGTGGTTCTTAAAGGTATTGACATTTGTAATCTCCACTAATTCCTAAGGTAGTAGATTCCATAGTCTAGATGACCATATTGTTATATAATTATTTATTTTGTCTGAATTTGCTTTCTTGAGAATAATCTGCTTGTTATGTGACCTAAGTGTTCTCTTGTTTGTACAGATAGAAAGATTGCACTCAGCTAACAATGACAGAGATTGTAATACTTTGTAAATAAACAGGATGTCACCCCTACAGTGTCTAGTTTGGAGGGTGTGGAGGCCAGTCACCTCTAACCTCTCAGTTTATGTCTTGTTGGTCAGACCAGAGACCATCTTTGTAACTCTACGTTGGACCCACTCCAATAAAGATATATCACCTGCTAAGTAGGGGTTCCAGAAGGGAGATCCATAATCTAAATGAGGCCTAGTATGTGATCTGTACATGGGAATCAGACACTGTTTGGTTCTTGTAACAAATGAGCATTTGATTTGGCTCAGCAAGGAGTGTGCTAAATTGGTGACTTTTAAACAGCGATCGTGTGAAGAGAGTTTATTGTTAACGAGAATCCCCAAGTCTCTTTCTGCTGTTGATGATTTTAATGGGATATTGTTTATTTTGTATATATTCTTTTGGTTTGTTCTACCAAAATGGAGAACAACACATTTGTCAATATTAAATTCCATGGAATTTGAAGTTGCCCACTGTTCAATAGAGAGCAAATTGGAATTAGACTTTTTAGATTAGTCACCGTGTCCACATAACCACCAAGTTTAGAGTTGTCCGCAAACTTAGAAAGCCAGTTTTGGGACGGAATTATCATGTTGCTGATGTATAAATTGAACAATATAGGTATCAAGACAGAGCCCTGGGGTACTCCACTAGTAACTAGACATTGGTTTAAGATTGAGTTATTAAAATTTACCCTTTGCATTCTATTGGACAACCAGTTCTTTATCCACTTTGTGAGTCAGGAGGAAAACCCAAACAATTCCAATTTTTAAACCAGCCTATTATGTGGTACTTTATCGAATGCCTTACTGAAATCCAAGAGTATGACATGGGATGGGATATTATTGTCTAAACCTGTGTTTATGTTGTTGTAAAAAGCCACTAGATTAGTAGTGCATGAGTACCCAGTTTTGAACCCATGCTGGGAGTTGTCAACCAAATGAAGTTCTTCCATTTCCTTCTCAATTAGTAGTTTGATAATATTCTCCATGATCTTACAGGTAACGGATGTAAGGCTTATTGGACGATAAGTTTGAACATTAGCTTCATTGCCCTTTTTGTGAATAGTTGTAACTGTTGCTGTTAGCCAATCGAGGGGAATTTGTCCAGTTTCAAAAGATTTCTAGGGTCTGAGGGCTTGATCTGGATAGCCCTCCCCAGCCCCTTGCTGCAAGCCACCGAAATCTATCATCGCAAGGGTCTGAGGGCTTGATCTGGATACCCCTCCTCAGCCCCTCGCTGTAAGCCACTGAAATCTATCATCACGAGGGTCTGAGAGCTTGATCTGGATAGCCCTCCCCAGCCCCTCGCTGCAAGCCACCAAAATCTATCATCGCAAGGGTCTGAGGGCTTGATCTGGATAGCTCTCCCCAGCCCCTCACTGCAAGCCACCGAAATGTATCATCGCAAGGGTCTGAGGGTTTGATCTGGATAGCCCTCCCCAGCCCCTCATTGCAAGCCACCAAAATGTATCATTGCAAGGGCCTGAGGGCTTGATCTGGATAGCCCTCCCCAGCCCCTCACTGCAAGCCCTCCTCCAGACCCAGGGTTTGTGTCCAGGTACTTCCTAGTCCCGAAACGGACAGGGGGACTGGTGCCCCATTCTCGACCTGCACGACCTGAACAAGTTCCTAAGGCCTTGCACCTTCAGGATAGTCACTCTGGCTCAGATCATTCCATCTTTGGAACCAGGCATGTGGTTCTGTTCTCTGGACCTCCCAATCTGTCTGTCTCATCAGCGATTCCTCCACTTCTGAGCAGAGGGATCTCTCTACAAGTTCCGGGACATGCCCTTCGGCCTCTCTCCAGCTCCCAGGGTCTTCACCAAATGCATGGCGCTGGTGACAGCATTTCTGCAGCACTGACGGGTCCAGGTGTACCCTTACCTGGACAACTGGCTGATTGCAGCCCCCTCCAGGTTGGAGGTGGAGCGGTCCAGGGATCTGGCCCTCCAGGTCTGCTCTCAGATTGGCCTCCTCATCAACGAGGCCAAATCAGAACTCATGCCATCGCAGGTGATTCAGTTCATCGGGGCAGAGCTCGACTCTCTTCGAGCCAGAGCCCGGCTCACGGCGGACATGGCTGAGGTCCTTTCCTCCTTTGCCCAGTCATTTCTGGTTGGGCAATTGCGCCCTGCCCGGGACTTCTTGCGCCTCCTGGGCATCATGGCAGCCTGCACCAGCGTGGTCCATTGGGCCCTCTGGCATATGCGTCCCCTGCAGTGGGGACTGGCCAGCCAGTGGTCATAGCGCTCCGGTCCTCTGGACCAACCGGTGACAGTGACCCAGGAGATGTGGGACGGCCTACAGTGGTGGCTCTTCCCAGCTCATCTGCAGGAGGGTATCCCATTCATCTGCCCCGAACTGACGGTCACTCTAACGACCGATGCCTCTCTGATGGGTTGGGTTGTCCATCTGGGGGAGCTCAGATCCCACGGCCTCTGGTCCCCTCAGGAGTCATAATGCCACATCAACCTGCTGGAGCTTCGAGCGGTTCAACTAGCCCTCACCGCCTTCGCTCTGTTTGTACGGGGTCAGGTGGTTCAGGTCCAGATGGACACCACGACCATGTACTATCTTAACCATCAGGGCGGGACGCACTCCTTCCCTCTGTGCAAGGAAGCTCTCCACATCTGGTCTCTCATGATCAGCCTGGAGGTGGATCTCCTAGCCATCCATGTGGTGGGAGCCTCCAACTGTCTCGCCGATGCCCTCAGCCGGATGGGCGCTGCTTCTTACGAGTGGTCTCTCCTGCCGGAGGTAGTACAAGATCTGTTCTCCCATTGGGGCTACCCTCAGGTGGACCTGTTCGCCTCCAGGGAGAATGCGAAGCTGTGGCTTTTTCATGCCCGCCCCTCAGCAGGGCTCGCTGAAGGGGGATGCCTTCTTGAGGCCGTAGATCCCGGGCCTCTTCTACGCCTTCCCTCCATTTCCCTTGATCCACAAAGTGCTCCTCAAGGCGAAGAGGGACAAAGCGCAGGTGATTCTGGTAGCCCCAGACTGGCCCCGCCAGTTCTGGTACCCAGATCTCCTCAGCCTTCTTTCTGTTCCTTGGCTAACATTCTGGATTACCTGTGGTTCCTGTCTCAGATAGGGCTTCGGTTGACACCCTTAAGGTGCACCTGGCAGCCATCTCTGCGTACCGAGCGCGGGCCGGAAAGCATTGGGTGGCGCAGGAGAAGGTGGGCGGGCGCTTTTTCCAAGGCCTTGATCACATATCCGCTCTGGTGTGAGAACCTCCACCTCCACGGGATCTACTGCTGGTATTGGCTAAGCTCATGGGCAAGTCATTCGAACTGATGCACAGGTGTGACATCTCTCACCTGTTGTGGAAGACCACCTTCTTGGTGGCTATCACATCAGCCTGAAGGATGGGAGAGCTCCAGGCACTTTCCATAGAGTCTCCTTATCTGGTCTTCCACAGGGACAAGGTTGTCCTGTGCCCCCACCCGAAATTCCTTCTGAAGGTGGTGTTGGAGTTTCACCTTAACCAGGTGCTGGTGTTCTACCCCAATCATACCTCGGAGGCCGAATATAGGCTCCATTCATTGGACCCTTGAAGAGCGCTCTCTTATTATAAGGAGCGAACGGCTAAAGTTCGGGGAGAGGTTCACCAGCTGTTTGTCACCTACGCTGAAGCCGCACCTGGCAGACCTGCTGCTAAGCGGACGATAGGCAGATGGGTCACCTCCTGCTTAGATCTCTGCTATAGGTTGGTGGGCATGGAGCCTCCCAAAGGGATAAGAGCTCATTCTACCCGCCATACCGCCACATCGGTGGCTGCTTCCAGGGACGTCCCTATCTAGGAAATCTGCAGGGCTGCTACCTGGAAGTCAGCACACACCTTCATTTCCCATTACCACATTGACCTTGATTCACGCCAGGATTCTGGCTTTGGGACCTTGGTTCTCCAGTCCTTATTCCCTAAGTAGGGGGTGCGCGCCTTGCCTCCCTCCTCCCGGAGAACTGCTAGGAGTCTGCCACAAAGTGTGGATTGAACAACATATCCACGTCCCTAGAAATACAGGTTACTCACCTGTAACAGGAGTTCTAGGAGTGGTATATGTTGTTCATCCTGACTCCCTGTTTCCTCCCGGCTTTGGCCTTTAATCTGGCTTCCAGTAGGCTAAATCTGGCGTCATGGGGCGGAGCTGAGGGTTTTATCACCCGGGTGGGTGGGAGGAGCCAGCTTGAAGACCTTCCGGCAACATTTAAAGCGGCAAGGAACCTGCCACAAAGTATGGATGAACAACATATACCACTCCTAGAACTCCTGTTACAGGTGAGTAACCCATATTTTCCGATGTTTAACCCTCCCGGGTCGTGCCTGAAAATAGGCAAAATCTCTTGTCTAGTGCACCTACCTGGTTAACAAAAATGAAATAAATAAATAAATTTATTAAAAACTATTTTTAGTGGGACTACAATTGCCTCAGCTGTTTCTAGTAAAAATCTTGGTGTGATGTTGTCTGGACCTGGGCTAGATGTTTTTTTTTATGGTATGTAAGGCAGTCAGAATCATTTGTTCCGAAATATTGTAGTATGTGGATTTTGTGGGCTGATCCTGGGAACTTAGGGTTGGAGTATCTTTTGGGGAAAACTTGGAGGCAAAATATGAATTAAAAATATTTGAGGTGTCTAGATCTGAACTAATAGTGGTATTATTGTGGACAATAGGTCTGATCTTCCTGGTGTTACTCTTCTTACTGTTCAGGTAAGAATATAGAGTTTTGTGAGAATCTGTGGTGTGAGCTATTTTAAATTCTAATTAAATTTTAGCTTGTTTTATGGTGTACTTTAGCAGGTGTAGTGTAGATTCGTATTTTAAATAATTAGTTTCCTCGTTTTGTAATTTCTTGTTTTTAAGTTTGCGAAATAGTCTCAATTTTCTTTTAAGGATTGAATTCGTTATGTCCTTCTCATCATCAGGACATCCTCCTCCTCATGTAAAATAATGGTGTCAGCAGTGGAGACAGTACTGTCATCCTTGCCACCTCCATTTGTGTTGGCCTCCCCTGATGGCCAATCTCTAGGGTTTCTGACAGGACTTTTGTTGTGCACCACATCAATATCAGAAGAAGAAGAATCAGATGACTCAGACTCCAGCCCATTGGGCACAAAGTTGCTGCCACTGCTGTTATTGTCTGTGCTGGAGTCCGAGTCATGAGATGACTGGGATAGTGGAATATTGAAAACATATGTCATCATCCTTTCAGTGCCTCTGTGGGTGATGGCCTCGACAACCTTTGTTTTTTTATAAGAAATGCCTCTACTACCTTGTTCCTTACTCCTCTCATAAGTGCTATTGGAGCGCCTGCAGTTTATCTGTGGACTGTCTGGTTCAGTCCTCAGCTGGTTTCGATCATTCCTCGAGGGTAGGACTCAGAGGGTGGTGTCTGGGATTTTTTCCTTGGCATCACTCCTCCTATCCTCTGGGGTGCTGCAGGGCTCCATTTTGGCGCCCACGTAGTTCGCGGTATATATGCTGCTGAAACATAGAAACATAAGACTTTGACGGCAGATAAGGACCACTTGGCCCAGCTAGTCTGCCCATTTCCCTACCTACAGGATAGGCTGCAGATCCTAGTTAACTAACAGCCTATTTCTTCCTACGCCCCACAAGAATTGCCTTATGTCTGTCTCATGCATTCTTTAATTCTCCCACAGTTTTAGACCCCACAACCTCCTCAGGAAGGCTGTTCCATGCATCCACTACCCTCTCTGTGAAAAAATACTTCCTCACATTGCCCCGGACCGCCCCCCCATCTTTAAATTGTGTCCCCTTGTTCTTGCATTTCTCTTTTCTGAAAGATGCTACCCTCTTGGACTTTGTTGATTCCACTGAGGTACTTAAAAGTTTCTATCATGTCCCCCCTCTCCCTTCTTTCCTCAAGGGTATACATATTAAGCTCCTTTAGTATCTCCTCATATGGCTTCTCTTGCAGACCCTGCACCATTTTAGTTGCCCTCCTCTGGACTGCCTCTATCCTGTCTATGTCCTTGTGGAGATGGGGTCTCCAGAACTGGACGCAGTACTCCAGATGGGGTCTCACCAACTGTCTGTACAGAGGGATAACAACTTCCTGTTTTCTGCTGGTGATGCCTCTCCCTATGCATCCCAGTATATCCCCAGCCCTCCCTACTGCCTTCTCACATTGCTTGCTAACCTTAAGGTCATCTGATATGATTACCCCCAGGTCCCTTTCCTTTTTTGTTGTTGTTACTACCTCCCCACATTGTGTAATCTTCCCCTGGGTTCTTGTTTCCCAGGTGCATTATTTTGCACTTCTTTGCATTGAATCCTAGCTGCCATACTTCTGACCATTCCTCCAACCTTGCCAAGTCCCTTCTCATCCTTTCCACGCCTCCTTGTGTATCAACCCTGTTGCAAATCTTTGTGTTACCTGCAAAGAAGCATACTTTTCCTTCCAGTCCCTCTGCAATGTCACTTATAAAGACATTAAAAAGGACTGGACCCAGTACTGAACCCTGTGGTACCCCACTAGTAACCCCTCTTTCTTCAGAGTGGACTCCATTTGCAATTACCTTCTGTGTCCTGTTGTCCGGCCAACGTTTTGCAGGCTACCACCTGGGACCCACTCTCAGGCTGGTTAATTTGACTATTAATCTTTTGAGTGGGACTGTGTCAAATGCCTTGCTAAAGTCTAGTAGGCCATGTCCACAGCCCTCCCTGGTCTACTACTTTGGTCACCCAGTCAAAGGAATCTATTAGATTCGTCTGACATGACCTTCCCACTGTGAACCCATGCTGCCTTGGGTCCTGTGCCCCACTGGCCTCTAGGTACTCAACAATTCTTTCCTTCATAAGTGACTTCATCACTTTCCCTACCACAGAGGTCAAACTGACAGGTCTGTAGTTTCCTGCCTCTGTCTTGGTCCCACTTTTGTGAAGGGGAATCACATCCACCTTCCTCCAGTCCTCGGGTACCACACCATCCTCCCATGATTTATTAAAAAGAGTAGTCAGTGGTTTCACTAGTTCCCTCCTTAATTCTTTTAGAATTCTGGGGTGAATTCCATCAGGCCCCATTGCTTTGTCCACCTTCAGTTTTAGGAGTTCTTGCAGAACCCTTTCTTCTGTGAAAGGGCTGGGATCAACCCCCATCAAAAGTGCTTCTGTTAATTGGATTAGGCATTCCCCTCCTCTTTTGTGAATACTGAGCAGAAATATTTATTCAGTATCCCTGCTTTTTCACTGTCCCCCTCTGCCCACCCACCATTCATTCTATTCAGCCTCACTATCCCTCCCTTTGTCTTTCTACGCTCTCTGATGTACCTATAAAAGGTTTTATCCCCCTTCTTAACTGAGTTGTCTATCTTTTCCTCAGTTTGGGCCTTTGCTATTCTAACCTCCCTCCTTGCTTCCTTCTGCCTTAACTGGTACAGCTCTCTGTCCTGCTCCTCCTGTGTTTCCTTATACTTCCTGAATGCTATTTTTTCTCCCCTGACTTTCCCAGCCACCGCCTTTGAGAACCATAGTGGCTTTTTCTTTCATTTTGATTTGTTTATTTGCTTCACACAAAGGCTTGTTGCCTCTGTGATGGCAGTTTTGATGATTCCCCATTGTTGCTCCACCCTCCTTCTAGCCTGTTTGCTAGTGCTTTTCTGAGGCACTCTCCCATCTTGCCAAAGTCAGCCCTCCTGAAGTCCAGTACCCTCACTTTTGTATGGCTTGACTCTGTAGCTAAGTTTAACGTGAACCACACTGTTTGATGGTCACTTGTTCCCAGATGGCAACCCATTTCTAGATCTGAGATCCTCTCACTGCCCCCATTTGAAAGTATGAGGTCTAAGATTGCTCCCTCACGAGTGGGTTCCGAAACTAGCTATCTGAGTCCTGCCACCTGTAGGGCATCGAGAATAGCCCTGCTTTTGGATGTGGCTGCAGCAAATGTGTTCCAGTTAACATCTGGCATATTCAGGTCTCCCATCAACAGTATCTCCCCTTTCTTTGCCATCCTAAGAATGCCTTCTGTCATATCTTTGTTCATTCCCTTCCTGACATGGGGGTCTGTACACAACCCCTGTGCGGATTGTGGTTTCCTTTCCTGTCTCCAAGGTGAGCCACAGTGCCTCCTCTCCTCCCTGTTTACTCTTTTGTTCAGTTGCTCTTATCCCTTCCTTTACATAGAGAGCAACTCCTCCCCCTCTTCTCCCCTGCCTGTCTCTCCTGTAGGTTATGTACCCTGGTATGTTAACATCCCAGTCATGGTTCTCTGTGTACCATGTTTCTGTGACTGCTACGATATCCAGGCATCCCTCTTCCATCAAGGCCACCAGCTCAGGGAGCTTGTTGCCCAGACTATGGGCATTGGTACTCATTACCCTCCATTTCCTGATGGCCTTACTCCTTTTTGCCCCATCCCTGTCCTTCTTGCCTTTGTCACTTTCCTCATTTACCCCTGCCCTTCTCCCTATCGCCACCTCTATGTTGGTGTTTACATACTTACTACCGTGATTTTTTTGGGGGGGCTAGGATTTCCCTGCTCCTTTCCAGTGCCTCCCCCCTTGGCTAGTTTAAATGCTTGCCAATGAAGCATTTAAACCTATCACCTAGGATCCTGGTTCCCCTCCTGGACAGATGCAGCCCATCATGCCAGTATAGGCTTGCATCACTCCAGGTGGACCCCCAGTCCCCAGTGAAGCCAAATCCCTGAGCTCTGCACCAGTTTTTCAACCACTGATTGAATCCCATAGTGCAGAACACCCTAGCCTCTCCTACGCCATAGATGGGCAGCACCTTAGAAGGCTACCGTGCATGCTACTTGTCTAAGGCCCCTCCCCAATTCCACAAACTCTTCCTGCACTGCTCTAATCCCTTTCTTAGCCAGGTCATTTGTCCCTAGGTGGACAATGACATCCAGCTCCCTCCCCTGTGCAGCTGCTCCAGCAATCCTGAGGATTCGCTCCCTGTCCCTCCAAGCCATGGCACCAGGCAGGCACCTTACCTCCCTCTCCCCTTCCTCCCCCAGTTCTACCTTCCTAACAATGGAGTCCCCCACCAGGAGTTGTTTTCTTCCCCTATGGGGTCCCATGCCACCCTCCTGTGGGTCTTCTTTGTGGAGGTTCCTCCTTGGTCTCCACTGCAGGTGCCTCCATAGAGGAACCACACTTTGCCAGAGTGGCATAGGAATTGTGGAGAGGTATAACTGGAGGGATGCGCCTCTGTTCCACCACCCTCACCCTCCCTGAGCTCACTGTGGTCCAACCTCCTCTTTCTTGGCAACCTCTGAGGCAAGGCAGTGGCACTGGTGGTCCCTGGATGGAAGAGGTCCCACAAATCCTGGCCAACTCAGCCTGGAGATGAGCAACCTCCTCCCTCAGCCCAGAGAGGTGCCTGCAGATGGGACAACACTGCATCCTCCAGAACGTCTCCCGGAAGACTGCTGCTCCACAGCCACTGCACTGCACCACTCCCATCATGTCTTATTTCTGGCCCCTTAACTGTTGTTTGGAATCCTTACTCTTCCTCTGTTTTTTTTTTTTTCTTTCTCTTCTCTCTCTACTTACTTTCTACCTCTGTGACCTTTAAGCTCCTGACTGTCCTGTTCTGAGACAAGAATATCCTATGTTTCTCAGTAGACCCCTTACTTGCTCAGAGGCTGTTGGGAGCGATTATAAGGTGGCACGGCTTGAGTTTTCATTGTTATGCAGATGATACTCAGCTGTACATGTCCTTTGTGCCCGGTCAGGATGATGCTGTCTTGGTCTTTAACAACTGTCTCGCCGAGATCCAGGACTGGATGACTGATTACAAATATCTTTGAGCCAGGCTCTTTTACAAAGGTTCCGCATCAGAGAACAAACACAATAAAAGTTACAAGAACACAAACAAAAAAAAAAGCAATGAATAGGTTACAATGGACAGTTCAATAAATTGCTAAGATAATTCGAATGTATACTTGTGAAACACCAAGTAACAGAGGGATAAGTAGGGGGGGGGGGTGGGTGGAAGGTGAAGTTAAGAATGAGGAACGAGGTAGGGGAGGCAGAAATAGCAGCCAAAGGGCATTGTCATCAAATTGGGAGTAGGCTGATACTAGTTAACAGAAGGGAAATCATCATAGAGGGATCAGAGGGGATGGGGTGGGTGAAGGGAGGAGAGTTAGTAGTGTTGAGAAGAAAGAAGAATTAAAAGAGTAACAACAGAGGAAAAGGAAGGGGGTGATGTAGTAGGTGATAGAAGGAGGTGGCAAAATGAGGGGGGCTAAGGAGGTTATATGTGACACTCACAGGTGCTAGAGTTGGTAAGGTGGGAGTGCAGTTTATGTTTGAAGGAGCCAATGATGGTAGCGGAGGAGATGGCAGGATTGAGCACATTTAACCAGCTAGGTGCTCTGAAAGCAAAAGATCTTTGGCCCTGTGAGGTGCGACATCGGAGAACCTGAAGGAGCTGGTATTCAGAACCCCTAGTGTTACGTGGCTTTAGCCTAGAACTAAGTAGTGCTTGAACTCCCGGCGGAGTGAGGCCCATGGTTACTTTCTTTGCCCTAATGCAGGTTTGGTATTTTATGCGATTTGAAAGTTGAAGCCTGCCAGATCGGGCATACAGGTCACATGTATGAGTGAGACGATGAGCACCAGTGATGAGCCTGCAGGCTTTGTTAAGTGAAGCTGAGATTCGTTTCAGGGCAGTGGCAGGGCAGAGCCATATATTAGAAGACCATAGTCAATGATGGAGACCACCGAGCTTTGGATGGCAATCTTCAGTGCTTCTGCAGTAAGATGTCTGTGCTGGTAAAGTAGGCCTAGGCGCATATTAGCTGATTTGGCAACATTGCCTATGTGTGCCCCATAGGAGAGATTTGAGTCCAGGGATAACCCTAGGTATTTGAACAACTGTACTTGCTCAAGGGTGTTGCCATTGCTGGTAGAGATAGATAGGGGTGAGATCTATGCCTGTTTTGAGAGCTGTGGAAGAGCATTACTTTGGTTTTTTTATGATTGAGGACAAGTTTATGATGAATGAACCAGTTTTCCACGGCGGCAAAACCTTGCTGAAGATTGGTCTGCAGGAGCACAGGGTCCTTCTGGGAGGAGAAGATAACAGCATCATCAGCATAGAGAATAATCTGTTCAGTGCAGGATTTCAGGAGCATGTTGAGAAAGAGGCTGAAGAATAATGGGCCTAGGATGGACCCCGAAGGACACCAGATTGGACCGGTCTGAAGTCCGAGAGTGTTCCAGCAATTTTGACTCATTGGGATCTGTTTTTCAGATAACTGTTGAACCATGAGACAGTGTCAGGAGAGAGACCTAAAAGCTGGAGTTGCTGGATCAGCAGCTGATGGCGGACTGTATCAAAGGCCTTGGTCAGATCTAAAAACACTGCCCCAGTTAAGTGACCCATGTCCAATGTGCTGTGCAGTGCTCCAGTGAACTCCAGTAGTGCAGAGGGAGGTGCTATGACCTTTTCTGAAGCCGTGTTGTTGTGGGCATAAGAGATTGTGATTGTCAGGGTAGTCCGTGAGTTGGTTGGATACTATGCATGCGAGTGCCTTGGAGAGTGATGGTAGTATAGAAATCGGTCGTTAGTTTGCATGGCAGGTCTTGTCCCCGCTTTTGTGGACTGGAGTAACAGTAGCTGCCTTCCATTTGTCAGGGAACTTACCAGTGCTAAGGGAGAGATTTAAAATGTGTGTGAGTGGGACTAGAACCTCATCCATAGTGAGGGTTAGGAGTTTTAGATCCAGAGAGTCCCAACTAGATATTGACTTAGAAATTGCTTTGGTGATGTATGTTTGGGCATCTCGGAGGTTAATTTCTTTGAAGTGGAAGGGCGGGAGAGTTGTAGGAGAATCATCAGGGATTGCGTGGGCAGTGTCAAGGAAGAAATCCGGGGGGGGGGAGGACACTGCTGAGATCGGTAAATGCATCACTGAAGGTGTTTGCGATGATCAGAGGATCAGGGGTGATGACCTCATCAACCTTTATCATGGTAGGGGAGGATTTAGTTGGTTTCCCTGTAACTTCTTTGATATTCTTCCAGAAGTCTGACCCTTTTCCCCAGGAGTTGGAGAGAGTGTCTTTGTAGTAAGCACTTTTCAGTAGTCGTAAGGATTTAGTGCAGTTATTGCGGGCACATTTGTAGTTCTGTATGTCATACTGTGTGCCACATTCTGTAGCTAGTGCCCAAAGGTGGTCCCGAGCCTTTAGCTTGGCAAGTAGCTCTCCAGTTAGCTATGGGTTGCAGAGCGCTTTGACTTTTCATTTTTTAAGCGGGCGTAGGTGTCACAAGCTGCGTTGAAGGAGGAGATAAAGAGGTCAAGAGCTGTATTAACATCTGTTGAGAGGAAAATGGGAGACCAATCAATCCGACTGAGGTAGGATTTAAAGTGTCTTAGCTGGCCACGTGGGAGCACTCTGCTAGTGATGACTTTCGATGGGGGCTTATGGAATTTATTTGACCATTCATATTTAATGGGTGAGTGGTAGCTTAGTGAGTCAGGAAGGACAGAGGTGCTGGCAATATGAGATGGATGACTGGTAAGGACCCAGTCCAGTAAGGTAGCAGTGCCTGTTTTATAGTTCTTTCTGGTGGTGGAGAGAACCATTTGTGAGAGGTTTGCTGATGATATGGCATCCTGAGATAAAGCAGCATCTGGTGATAGCCAACTGATATTGAAATCACCTGATGTAATTGTCTCTGCACCTACTGGTTGGGAATTGATGAAGTCCAGAACAGTTTTGAGGCTCTTCCTTGGTCTTTAGGGGGGGATGTAGACTGTGATTATTGTGAGGGTTTTGTTGTGTGCACCTAAAAGTAGTTTAATAGGTAAGATCTGAGCAGTGGAGTCATGGAGTGGAGTAGAGATTGGGGCAACCAGTGAGACAGTCCTTAGTGTAGATTGCGCAACCACTACCTCTTTTGGATACACGGTCCAGTCTGTAGACGTTATATCCCGGCAGTGCAATTGCTGAGTCTGGGATTTTTGGCGACAGCCATGTTTCAACAATTGCTAGAATATCAGGGCAGTGCTGGTTTACAAAGACTTGGATGGCGTCGAGCTTAGGGATCAGGCTACAGATGTTAATACTGGCGATGATTAGGCCCCCAATCGATTTTGTGCTGCTGGCATTGGTGGTAGTAGAGGGGCCTGGGTTGGGGTGCACATCTCCTGATATTAGAAGGAGGAGGAGAAGGACCTTTAGGGCGCACAGACGGAGTTTCTTGCAGGTAAGATTCTGTATATAGCCTGGGTGAAGCACCTGGTTCCTGCTAACGATCTTTCAGTGTTGGTTCACGCCTTCATTACCTCCCGCCTGGACTACTGCAATGTCCTTTACCTAGGGCTACCGGGGGTAGAAATCCACCGCTTGCAGCTAGTGCAGAATGCGGCGGGCAGGCTTCTGACTGGTACTTCTAGGACCAGTCATATAACGCCTGTCCTCTGTGGACTGCACTGGCTGCCAGTATTGTGGCGGATCACCTTCAGGGTTGGTTTTCTGACTTATAAGGCCCTACATGACCAGGGACCTAGTTACCTGCAAGATCTTCATCCCTACCATCCTCCCCGCCCTCTCCGATCCACCGATGAGGGATTGCTAGAGATTCCCAGGGTCTGTTTGAAGACATCTGGAGCCAGATCATTTAGTTTTATGGCCCCGACCCTGTGGAATTCTCTACTTCATCGGGTGCAAGATTGCCTGACCATCCAAAGTTTTAAATCGGCATTAAAAACTTACCTATTTAGCCTGGTTTACCTTGATTTTTAAGAATGTTTTAATGATTGGTTTTATGATACTGTTTAATTTTATATATTTGATTTATTTGTTGTAAAAGCGCCTTGGTTTTTGAAAGGCACTTTTTACAAATAAAGTTGGATTTGATTGGATTGAATAAGGCACTTAACCTGAGCCTCTCTTTTATTTGCTTGATGAGCCAGGGAGTGGACCACTTGTAGGGAAAGGGGATATGGTCCTGGTGTCACTGATTGACTGATGATTATTAGGGTTGTTTTCTGTTTAACGCAATTCAGCAGTGCCTCTAGGAGGAGTGTAACTGATAATGCTGTTGATAGCAGAAATAACTTGCTCCTTTTTTTCTGCCTTTTTTTGGCAAACTGTCTTGCAACCTACCATTCTTCTTCTTGGTCCCAATTCTGTCCATATTTTTTTTTTTTTTTATTTATTTTTTTGTTTTGTTTTTTAAACAGAATGATTTGGAAAACATACAAGAATTTTTTTCAGATGTGATTTTTGGATGAAATTGGGCAGCTAGCCAAGTAGGCTACTGGCACACTAGCCAAGGGGCTTCTGCTTTGCAGGATGATCAGGGTCAGGTTGAGAACAAAATGTTTTTTATTTTTTAAACAGCAAGATGATTTGGAAAACACACAACAATATTTTTTCAATGTGATTTTTGGACGAAATTGGGCAGCTAGCCTAGCAGGCTTATGGTACGCTAGCCAAAGGGCTTCTGTTTTACAGGATGGTCAAGATCAGGTCAAGAACAAAATGTATTTTTTAAGCAGCAGGATGACTTGAAATATTGTTTTAGAATAAGATTTTTTAAATAAAGTGGCCACTGGCCAACTAGCTGAGAAGAGTTATGGCACACTAGCCAAGGGGCTTCAGCTTTGCAGAATGGTGGCACATGGTCATAACAGTGATGGAAAAGTAGCACAATAAAAAAACCCTGCAGCCAAAAACACTGTGACATTCATAGCGCTCCGAAAAAACACTGAGCAATGGTCACAAAACCTAAATCACTCCGGAGCTGGGAGGGCAATAAAAATTTTATCCAGGGGGCTTTACCCCCCGCATCCCCTGTAACTTAAATATACATCCTCGAGATCACTCAAACACTCGCAAAAAAAACAAACAAACAGGAAGACTCAAACCCGGGTCAGCCAGACTTACCAGCTCTACATTGCCCATGACTCTAACCAAGCCACACAGCTAGCATGTTCAGCCAGCACACAATTGGAGTCTTATACCACTCAGCCTGGCTGGAACGAGCTACTTGTATAGCACTGTAGTACATGGGAGCATATTGTTATAGACAGAATTCGGCCAAGATACAAGCTTGTTGTACCATTGCTGTGACATCGGGTTGCTGTTATACCGTCATTGGTATGTCACAGTGATGGTACAACAAGTTGGAATGCCATCTCACACATCTGTTAATGTTCTATCGCTGATCATCCATTTTCTCACTTTTACCTTGGCATACCATAATAGTTATGGCTATTTTGGCAGTGTGGAGAAGTTTTGGGTAAAAAAAAAAAAAGTCGGATCGCGATGGCTGCAGCAGTTCATGCAAAGTTTTTAGCGATTTAAAATAAACAGTTTTAATGGCTGTCAAGTAATCAGACGTCTCTGGTCTCAACATATGGTAAGTGGGCTGATATTGCTTCACTGTTCAGTGTTGTAAGGTATGGAAAACATGGGTATAGCCAAAAGGCCAAGTAAAGATCACTGTTAGCTGTACACTATAGAGGATAATGGATGGGCATCAGGTAACAACAGGGCTGAATTCACTTCTCGAGGTTGCCATGACAACAGAAACTGTCATGCCAACCTCTCGAAGTGAATACAGCCTTGTTGTTACCTGATGCCCATCCATTATCCTCTATATAATACCCATGCTATAATTCCCCAGTAGCTCTTTTCAGTCATGCTGTTTTCACAGCGCAGTTTTTTTACTGTGCTGTAATCCCGGTGACTTTATGACTGAATACCCAGGATGGTGCAGAATGGCCCTTTTCTCTCTCTCGCTCTCTTTTTTTTGCCTAGGCTCCAGTGGAAGTGGAACAGGCTCTGAGACCCCAAACTGTCCCTCTGTCCCACCTTCCACCAAAAAAAATCTTCTTTAATCTTTGTTACTTGTATGTCTTTTGTTCTGAAAATAAAATTGTATGTAAACATGTTGTCTTGTATTCTTTTCGTACTTCTGCCTCCTTTTTTTTTAGTTTCAACCTATATTTCCACACCCACGATTGTTTGTCACCCTCTTTCCTTTCAGCTCACCTCCCCAGCCCCCAACTTCAGTTTCTTTCCCTTCCGTTTTGCTTTTTTATTATATTCTTTTTGTTTTCTGTTAAATGTAACTTCTCTTTTTTCTTGATTTCTTCTTTTCTTATTCTTAGTCTGTCCTCCTTAAGCACCCCCCACTCCCACAATCTTTTGTCACCCGCCCTCCTTTCAGCCCACCTCCCCAACCCACAGTTTCAGTTTCTGAATTTTTTCCCCCTTCTCTCTCATTTGCTTTTTTATATTCTTATCTTTCTGTATTCCTGTCTTGTATTTCCTTCTCTTTCTCTTAAGGTGCATTTATACACACGTTATCTGCACCGCCACTGCCCACATCTCTGCTGCCACTCATTCTGCACTGCCGTGATCCGTGTTCACACACTGAAGCTCTGCACCATTGCAGAGCCATGATATCCTCTTTCAGTGTTGCAGCTGTCTCTCTGGCTGGCACAGAGGGTGTGGGGTTCGGGTTGGTGTTGTAGTGATGGCGAGTCGCAGCCGCAGTCGTCGCTCCCTGTGCGTTGTTCACCCTGCAAGGTAAACAGTAAGTGGGGGATTTAAATCCTGTACTTGCCGTAACTGTGCAGTTGTCGTCGGCATCCTACTCTGCCAGATTTGAAAGAAAAATGAAAGTGTGCCAGCACATGCCACTAACCACGCTATCACTATACTGACTTCCAGGACACTTCCTGTTTACTTTGATGAAGTGCAGCATGGGAGATCAGCAAGGGAGATCACGGGTATCACTGGAAGGCTGCCTGCAGTGATGTGACTGGTGCAGAGTGTTAAGACAAGGAAGGAGAAGGACCGGGAAAGCGAACCCAGGATATGGAGCAGCTTTGATGGTTCACAGTGCATTCAGGCACTGATAAATGCGCAGTTGCAACAGAGCTACACCACTCCCAACAGTGCGCAACTTGACATGTAAACATGCCTTTAGTTTGTACTCCTTTTGTTTAAACCAGAACACACCCTCACCCCCACAGTCTTTCACCACCTGCTCTTCTTTCAGCCCACCTCCTCAAACCCCCGTTTCAGTTTCTTAACTTTCCTTTCCTTCTGTCTCTTTTGTTTTTTTACATTCTTATCTTTTTTTGTATTTCCTTCCTTTTATTTTATTTTGGCATCTGTAAATTTTAAACTAGCACTGTCCCCCACAGTGTCCCTCATCCTCCGAGTCCCACTGCCCCAGTCCCTAACCTCCACTTTCTCTCCGAGTCCCAGCTGGCATTTGCTTTCTTCACTGCTTTTTGTTTTTTTCTTAGTTCAACTTTTTTTCTCAGTTTGTCCCAAAGTTTTGTTTTGGACCCCACCCTCATGTTGTCCATCGCCCTCTAGTCCCACCGTCCTAGCCCTCACTTTCACTTTCTCTTTTTTTGCTCTGGCATCAGCTTTTCTTTTTATCAGTGTGTTGCATTTTTTTTTGTAATGCAGACTTTTTGTTTTGTTTTAAAAAGTAAACTTTTTTGTCCCAGTTGCGTGGAGATAGCACTACCCCCTCCCCATGCCAGCAACCCGAGAGTGGGAGGATGCTGGACTGCTCTCCTCTCCTGAGGAGAGAGGATTGCGAGATTGACACCAGGTGGAGGCCTGGTGGTTGGACAGGATGAGAGCAGCACAGTAGGGAGGGAGCTGCGGGACTTCTGTGGTGCAAGCCTGCATGTGCACATGCCAACGTGTGCACTCTAGCTACAGGGAGGGACCAGAAGATGTAAAAAGGAGTTGGAGTGGACTTCAAGAAGCTGTACCCACTCTCCTCCAGCTTGCATCCTAAGCTGGCCATTAGCCTCTGGATTTGTGTGCACTGGGGAGAGCACAGCCCTCCCCCTCCTGGCTCCTCCATGGGGGGAAATCCACAGAGGACTCTCCGGTGACTGGGGGATACGAATGCTGGTGTGGGGAGCAGGGGCATGGCTGATAGCCACCCACCTGCAAGTCATGGAGAAGCACCTTTATGGCAAAAAAGTTACACTTTTTTTGTTTCTTTTCATTATCTACCTTACCTTCCCACAAGGCTCACCAGTCCACCACCACCACTTGTGACCACACTGCTGCTACGCCTGTCCACTCCCTTCCCAAGTCCCCCCTCCCACATCCTCTGCTCTCCTCCTCCTCTGTAGCGAACTGAAGTGCAGTGCAGGCCTGCTTTTACACCCCGGTTTGTGCTTGTCAAACTGGGGTATGGGACCAGCTGCAAGGGGTACCGTTTCACCTCTCCTCATAGCCTCAAAAGCCAGTCACAGGACTGGCAAGTGATTAGAGCAGGCTGGGAAGCTGGGGAAGGGCATATGTAAAAAAATTAATAAATAAAGCAAATCTGAGCTGAACAGATGTGTTCCACCCAGGGTTTGCTGAAACTGAGCCGCTTGATTTTGGAGCAGGTCAGTTTCAGGTTGGGGATTTGGCACATCCCTATTGCCAGCATCTTCCTTGCCATGGAAATTAAACTGACAGGTCTGTATTGAACAGACTTAGTCATATATGTCTCAAGAATGCTTCCAACTATAGGTGAGCCCAATACCTAGGTTAAAAGAACGTTCACACTATGCCAGCCACAGCACATGAATGATTCTCTTTAACCTGTAATCCATTTTGTTCATTAAATGCTGTTAATTATACGTTATGTATCTTTCTTTTCACATGTAAGGAGACTACAGTTATAAACAATCATGAGACCTTCATCTTCTCTGTCACCAGTACGCGGCTGCGTATGACTTCACTACTGGCGTTCCTCTAGTTGTGCAGCTGGTGCTGGTGGTAATGATGTCATGCGCTGCCCTCTTCAGGTGACAGACTGAATGCAGTTTCATGAATTTGTATGAGCACACTTTCATTGTGAATGTGAAATGTGTGAACTATAACATTTTGAATTCCAAGACCAATAATAAAAGAATACAGATTAAACCACTGGGTAATTTTGGAATGGTTAATGCAAAAGGTGAGACTTTTCCCAATATATTTGCTGGTCACCTTTTAAGGTCAACTTTAGGCCAACTGTAGACAGAAAATGTAACAGGATGGAAAACAGCTTGGTGTCTCATTGCCAATCTTACAGTGGTACCAGGATTACCAGCACCCAGTTGGTAAGCAAACATCTTCCCAGGCTTACCTTGGAGGCCAGTGCCTTGTTTATGTCAACTGTCTCTGCTGGAAGGCTGTTCCAAAGGTTAACCACCTTCTTGAGGAAGACATGCCTCATACCATTACCCCTAAATTTACCATCTCTGATGTGTGCCCATGTCTTGTTGGAGAGTATCAGATCGGACATCTCCATTTGTTTGGCCCTGTAGGTACCCTTCAGTATACAGAAGACTGTGAGCATGTCCCTGTATATGGAGGACTGTGAGCAGATCCCTGTATATGGAGGACTGTGAGCAGGTCCCTGTATATGGAGGATTGTAACCAGGTCCTTGTACATGGAGGACTGTGAGCAGGTCCCTGCTTATGGAGGACTGTGAGCAGGTCCCTGTATATGGAGGACTGTAAGCAGGTCCTTGTATATGGAGGACTGTGAGCAGGTCCCTATATATGGAGGATTGTAAGCAGGTCCTTGTATATGGAGGATTGTAAGCAGGTCCCTGTATATGGAGGACTGTGAGCAGGTCCCTGTATATGGAGGACTGTGAGCAGGTCCCTGTATATGGAGGATTGTGAACTATGGAGGATTGTGAGCAGGTCCTTGTATATGGAGGACTGTGAGCAGGTCCCTGTATATGGAGGACTGTGAGCAGGTCCCTATATATGGAGGACTGTGATCATGTCCCTGTATATGGAGGACTGTGAGCAGGTCCCTGTATATGGAGGACTATGAGCAGGTCCCTTTATATGGAGGACTGTGAGCCGGTCCCTATATATGGAGGACTGTGATCATGTCCCTGTATACGGAGGACTGTGAGCAGGTCCCTGTATCTGGAAGACTGTGATCATGTCCCCCTCATTTTCTTGTTCTCTAAGGGGAACGTGTTGAGGGCCTCCAACCTGTCCTCATAGGTTTAACCCCACACCCTGATCATGTTTTAGGTCCTGCATTCCACCCTCTCTACTGCCGGGGAATCCAGAACTCCACTGAGGTCTTATTAAAGCACAGTGCAACAAAACTCGGCAAAAAATTTGACCCTAACTTTTTTCACTGCAAAAGATTCCGGACATCTTCCATTTTTATTTGGTAGTAAAATTTTCTAGTTCCACCAAAATTTTTGTATTTTATACCTTTTTTAATAGTTTTTTTCTCAAGGAAAAAAGATGGCCACTGCATTTGGCTCATAAATGCCACTGTAAATCTGGAAAGGGTTAGGACTTGAGAAAAAAAAAACTTATGGTACACAGCACAGGAGGTATCCAGACAAGTACATCCAAGAGGTATGCTAGTGTTTATATTAATTGTTGCTGAAACTAGCTTTTTTGGAAAAAAAATTTTTATTGCACTGCTTCTTTAAGAGACAGAATTGCTTTCCCCTGCTCTGCAGGTCAACCCCCTTTTGGTGCACCCCAGCATTCTGCAGGCCCGCTTGATAGCAGCCACTTACAGTTTGTCATGCTTTAGCATTTTGTCTGTTGTGACAACTGGTCCTTTTCTTCCTCAAAGGCAGCAGAGGAGCCCCACATGGCAAGTACTTGCTGAGGAATGATGTACAACCCATTGGTTGATGCCCTACTAGCCATGTTACCGCTGTGCAATGACACCGTAAAGCACAGTTTTCACTGCTGCGTATATTGCCTGTGTACCAATAATGAAATATCCCTGCACAACAGTGGCATCTAGTGGCCAAGTAGAAGCCTCACAGTCTATTTTCCAGTTTCCAGCATAATATACACAGCACCTCTGCAGAACCTCGTTAAACAACATTCCCCTAAAATTTGAAAAAAAAGAAGACATGGTGAAAAGCACTGAGGAGTGAGAGAAACTGGGAGTTAGATTTCAGAAAAGCAGAGGGAAGGAGGGAATTAAAACCAGAAATATGAATTTTAGCAGGACGAGGTTTGAGAAAAGGAGGGTTATGTTCAGCAGGGATCTAGGGAGGTAAATATGGGAGGGGAGATGAGGTTGAGAAATTTTGGAACAGTATTAAGGAAATCATTAGGGCAGCAGCGGAGCTTGGGGATACCTAGGAGTACTGTGGGAAGAAGGGCCAAAAAGTACCCTGTGTTTAATATTCGAGAAAGAGAACAGCACTGAGGAAAGCAAGGTCAGTTATACAGGCACAGACGAAGTATAAGGCCAGGCTAAGGAAGGCTAAACAGCCCAAGAGTACAATTTCTACTTAACGAGGCCAGGGTCATTTCGTACGATCCTGCTAAAATTATCTGTCAATGAATGTGCAAAGCTGAGGTCCAGAGGCTGCTTGGCCTGAGGAATTGAGGCTCATTGCTCCCAGTTCTTCCTTAGGAAGTGCTCTTCTGTGATCGCTGACACAGAGGAAGTGGCTCCTCACCTTTGTGCCCCATCAGGGAGGGTGGCAGTGTGTGTCCACTTCCAAGATGTTGGTATAGAAACACAGAAACATAGACTTTGATGGCAGATAAGGACCGATTGGCCCACCCAGTCTGCCCATTTCCCTACCTATTGGATAAGTTGCAGATCCTAGTTAACCAACAACCTACTTCCTCCAACCCCCACTAGAATTGCATACCTAGTTATTGCCCTGAGATTTGAACCTGTGACTTTCTCTGACTGGGGTACAAGGGCTAACTTCGCAGCCACCAACAGAAAGAATCTCCAGTGGCACAATTTTACCCACATGATGTGCTGGGGAACTGAAAAAGGATTATAAGGGGTGATATGAATGCCCCATGAGGACAGTCCCCCCCCCTTTGATCTTCTATTTTTATACCTACAGTGAATGGCTGCCTACCTCTACCCTTAGCTCCAAGTCCCTGGTCTACACCGTTACATCTTCTCCAGGGGTCCGACCCAATAACAACACTACTGTGCCCCTGTAACTTCCCCTCCATAATGGGGCACCACTGTCTTCACATGGATCTGGGTGATGGGTGGTCCTTTGGGACATGAGTGTGATGGCGAGACCCTCTGCTGCAACAGTCCTCCAGTTCTGATCCTTGATCCACTCACCTTTCCAGCTGTAAAACACCCTAGCCATGCCAGTCTGAACCAGGGTGGCCAGATGTCATGTGGTCACTCATGACAGGTACACCTCCTGTCAACCTTCTAAGCCTGACTGTGCTGCCTTTACATGCTTCTATCTCATTTTTTGAGAGCCTCTCCCCTAACAATGTCACTTACTCACTTCTGTAGTGTTTCACCAATACTGGAGTATAGCTTAGTCATTAGAGCTCAGATTTATGGATCAAGGGATCCCAGGTTCAGATCCCACCACAGTCACAGCCACTGATGTGCTCCATGACATTGACCAAGTGCTTTTACCTCCAAATTCTCCATTCCATCCAGCTATCTATCGGGCAGAAGCAACCCCACCCACCACCCGACTAAAAACAAGAAGTTTAATCTTAGGTGAGCCATCCTGGAGAAGGTGTTTAAACAAGGTATGCAGTTTTAAGAGCATATAGAAGACACAAGTTGCACATACCCCAGTAATGCAAAGCATCATGGGAAGCATATGCAAATGCCCATAAATTAATTTGGGCTGGCTCAACTTTAAGCAAAATTGCACACTGAGGAGTCCTAATGAGGATGAAACACGTGTCTGTGTCTGCTGTTCTCAGCCTTTGCTGATTGTATTGTAAGGCCTTCTGGCACCATGCAATTTTGCTTAAAGTTGAGCCAGCCTAAATGAATTCATGGGTATTTGCATATGCTTCCCATGATGCTTTGCATTAGTGGGGTATGTGCAATTTGTGTTTTCTTGAAAATTTGGCTGTGTGGCCAATATCCTTCGGGATAATCTATGCCCCAGTGCATTTGCTCTGGGGTTCTTTTGTAGTTTAAGAGCATAGAGTTTTTTTTGGGGGGGGTAAGCAACATGGCACTGGTAACGCTAGCACAGTTTTATCACTCTGTTATTTTCTTTCTTCCTTCCTTCCCATGTCTAGCTGACTCCATGTGCACTGGGAGAGAGTGTCGGAATGGTGGTCACTGTGAAGAGCACCACTGGACGGCCATGTGTGTTTGCCCTGAGGGATACACTGGAGAGAACTGTGAAACTGGTAACTAAGCATGGAGAGAGTGACTACTGGGTAATGCTAAAATTATTCCAGGGACGTGGATTGTCTTTTATTTTTTACCCCCACCCCTTTCTATGCAAATCACTTATGCAGAGGATGGGATTTCCTGCCGATAACCTCCCTCCCATCATACTTAACTGCATATTGGCAGGTAACTGACTCGGCACAACAAGTCATCTGCATGGATATGGATGGGAGTGACGACTGTATGGCATCCTGCCTCCCCCGAGTGCCTTTTCTGCAAGGTTTCATAGGTCATACAAACAAAAGGAGACAAGTATGCCTATCATAACTGATCACCTGTACTCTGTGATTATACTCAGAGATACTCTGTTCATGAATACACGCTGCAGGGAGGTGGGCATTGTGAAGAAGTGTGATGGTAGGCGGTGGGGTACAAGGAGTGCCAGCGGCGGGGGGGGCACTATTGGGCTAGTGAGGACCAGAAGATGCCCAGGGGTGAAATGGAACCTAGAACATGGCCAGGCATGGTTGGTTCCCATATCCAGGGCTCCCACTAGACCAAATGAGCAGGTAACTGTAAGGACAACTGCCTCCATCAATCTCTTCCAGGTGGTGCTTTGCAATGCCAGATTAATGACTAACAAGAATTCCATTATGACAGACTAAAGGTCTGATTCCTCACTTGATCTGGCTTGCATCACGGAGGCCTGGCTAAGTGATCACGCTGGTCCAATCGTGAAGGCGGCAATCCCAGCTGGATTCTATGTGGTACACTGCCCACGGAGGATCACGGTGGGGGGGGGGCATCAGTTTTAGATATGAGTTGAACTTTCCTGTGTACACAGTGGGAGAAACTTCATTAGCTCAATATGTGGTCATGTGTGGGGGTCCAGGTCTTGGTTGCAGGACCTTCTCATTTACTGGCCTCCAGGGCATGAGAGGGATTTCCTGCAGGAAATTGTGGACCTCATTACTGAATGGGTGTTAGAGTTACCCAGATGGTTGCTTCTGGGCAACTTCAGTGCCTGGATTGATGATGAACTCTTGCAGTTTGGTCAGGATTTCCTTCAGTTGATGAATTCACTGGGTCTAGTACGAGTGGCGGTTTCTGCAACCCATCAACACGGACAAGCCTTGGTCTTTTTTCCCCCCTGGGACTTGACATTAACAAATTTGAGATTGATCCAGTCAGATGTTCAGATCATAGCACAGTGAACTTTTCGTTCAGGCCCACCCCCCCACAGTTCACATCCTGTGGAGATGGTCTATTATCGACCTTTAAGGAGATTGTCCTCAGAAGGACTCCAGGTAGTAATGGATCTCACAGGTGTGATAACGGCATGAGAAATGGGATCAGAGGAGTCAGTGATGGTCTGTAACAGAGCCAGTGCCTCAGTCTTTGATTAAGTAGGACTGGTGCATATACAACCTCGAGTTTCACACCAGAGATCCCCATGGTTTGACGGAGCACTGAGAGAGTTGAAGTGCAAGGGTCAAAGGTTAGAACATTGGTGGAGCAGATCCAGATCAATCATACTGACTTTGAGAATTCAGTATCCTGAGTGCTATAGGGCAATCATCTGTAAGATGGCAACATTTCTGTCCAGAGATATTGCTGCTGGGAGGAACAGACTGGCTCCACTCTTCTGGACTGTGAGCAGGCTACTCCATTCTGCCTGTCTGCAGTCAGTGAGAGCAAGTTCATCTGCTAGGTGTGAAGAGTTTGATCAGTTCTTCTCAGACAGGGTGTCCTGTATTCAAGTTGGGCTCACTCCAGCTGGGCTGTCACAACCCAGCAAGGTCGAGCTGGTTTCAAACAAGCGCAATCCTCAGGCCTGGGGAGAGTTTAGGCCAGTTATGGTGGAAGAGGTTTGTGAGATATCGTAGAGTTGCAGCCCACCTTCTGTGAACTGGACCCAGGCCCAACACATCTTCTAGTAAGCTGTGTGGGGCGTCTGGGTCCAGTGTTCACCAAGATTGTCCAGTGTTCACTTTCAGAGGGGACTTTTCCAAGCTCACTGAAAAATGCGCTGGTGAGGCCCCTTCTGAAGACACCTACTGTGGACCTTGACTGCTTGACGAATTATAGACCTCTCTGTAACCTCACATTTCTGGGAAAGGCTATTGAGAAGATTGTGGCACTGCAGCTTGAGATTTATCTCATGGCTTGTGACACCTATGATCCTCACCAGTTCAGATTTAAGTCTAGACACAGTACTGAGACCTCACTTATCAGGGTGCACAATGATCTTTTCAGTGTGAGAGATAGAGGAGAATGGTCAGTTCTCTTTGTCCTTGATCGCTCATCAGCTTTGACAGTGTGGACCATGGGTTGTTGTTGGACCACTTTAGGGAGTACTGTGGACTCACTGACATAGTATCAGCTGATTTGAGTTTTTCCTCAGAACATAATGTACATATGAAGAAGCCAGCAGAATAAGGCCATTTGGTCTGTCCAGTCTGGTCATAGTGCAGGGTTCCTCAGCTTGAGTTACTGACATTGCCCCTCTCCAAATCTCCCGTCTTTTCCATCCACCCCTCCTTTGATCTTCCCCTTAACACTATCCCAGCTTCTCTTGAAGCTGTCCAACAGCTGCATTAAAACCATGTCTTCTAGTAGCGCATTCCAACAGGCCACGATCCTCTCTGTGAAGAAATGCTTCCTAGCTTTCCTCCTAAACCTTCCCTCCTCCAACTTATCACTGAGTCCCCTTGTATTTCAGTTGCCACTTAGCTTAAAGAGACCTTCCTTGGCCCACAGGCACAGAGGCAGGGTGTCTATCTGCAACACTGATGACCCGGGTTCAGAGCGGACTAGGACATCCGAGGCTGGCTGGCGGATTGAGCATCCTAGGGACTGCTCTCCTTCTCCGAGGGGAGGGGGGGTAGAGCATCCAGTACAGAGGCTGGGGGTTCCATTGTGCTGGCGCCATCACCTGCTGGGTCGAGGTGGATGCAGGACATCATTGCATGTCCCTGCCCCCAGGAATTGGTTGTAAAGTTAACAAAAAAAATGTCAGTCCCCGGAGCATGACGTCCTGCTCCACCGCCATCCCTGCTGCCACCAGTGTCCACCCGAGGGGGGGTGTCATGCTCTTGTGGCCCTACCCTTGGGGGTAAGCCAGGGCAAGATACAGATGACTGTGGGGAAGGGGTGTCTGCCCAGTGGCCCCACCCAGGAGGGTAAGCCTGAGTATGGGGAGACAGTGTGCAGACATGTGCTGAGCTCCCTTCGTGGGAGGGGGGGCTGGACCATAAATACAAAACAAAACAAAAAAGAGACCCTCCTTATCCACCCTATTTATCCCTTTCAAGTACTTGAAGGTCTCAATCATGTCCTCTGTCTTCTCTCTCTCTCTCTCTCTCTCTCTTCTGTCCTCCAGGGAGTACATGTTCAGGGCCCCAACCTCTCCTGATATATTCTAGCTTTTTGGCCCATGATCATCTTTGTTGCCCTCCTTTGGACTGTTTCTAAGTAGGGCTCAGTGGGTAGTGATGGAGGATTTCTCCTCATTCCTGAAACCCCTGCTCTATGGTATACCCCAGGGGTCAGTCTTCTCTCCTATACTGTTTGCAGTGTATATCCTGTCTCTCTGGGAGGGCTCTTTAGACAGTATAGGCTGGGTTTCCACTGCTATGCAGACGATACCAAGCTGTATCTATTTTTTGAACCCAGGATGCCTGATGCAGTCAAAGTACCCATCTGTGTTTGGTTTAGATCCAGGAATGGATGATCTCTAGCTAGCTGAGACTTAACCCAGACAAGACTGAGGTAGTGGTGATTGAGCCTGGTCAGAGGAGGGGTGCGGAGGTGACTGAAGAAGTGACTGAGCTTACACTCAGGCCATCTAGGCTTGTTGCCTCTACTAAAGTGAAAAATCTTGGGGTCATTCTGGATGAGAGGCTGACATTTGAGGCTCAGGTGTCAGCAGTAGTTCTGAATGACTTTTACCATCTCAGGAACATTGCCTGGGCTAAATTCATGGTCCCCCTGGAAGACTGGCCACCACTAGTAAACGCATTCATGAGATCCTGACTTGATTGCTGCAAGGCTGTCTACCTCAGGGTTGATGGAGGCATCCTATGGTGCCTGCAGCTGGTGCAGAATGTAGTAGGCAGGTCACTGACTAACCTTCCCAGGTCCTGTCATGTGACCCTGGCCCTGCATGCAATGTACTGACTGCCAGTAAAGCTGTATTACCTTCAAGGTTGGTTTGTTGAGCTATAAGGCCCAATATGGACTGAGCCCTAGTGACCTGAGGGTACTCCTGATGCCTTACCATCCCTCCTGCCCTTGAGATGGACTTTGTGGCAGTTCCCAGTGCTAGGCTCAAATCATCAGGGGATCGAGCATTTTTAGTTGCAGGT
The DNA here is from genome assembly GCA_016271365.2 of Neoceratodus forsteri. Classification (NCBI taxonomy): domain Eukaryota; kingdom Metazoa; phylum Chordata; order Ceratodontiformes; family Ceratodontidae; genus Neoceratodus; species Neoceratodus forsteri. Next base: position 365,544,950 of record CM028137.1, read on the forward strand.
CCAGCCCTGAGGAAATCGTTTCCTAGATCTTTGAGAGAAGCCCTCTTAGTGTAGGCTTTTAAGAGGGGCCTTAAGACTATTTTGTTCAACAAAGCTTGGTTCTATTTAATAGTCTTTTCTCTCTGATGCCATTTTTTTCTTGTATTACTATTTATTTATTTAATGTTGTTTAGGTAAATTGTTCCATATTGTGACCACATGCTGTGTTATCCATAACCTGTATCTTCCTCGTTTTATTTGTCCATTGTATCCTCTTGTATCAAAAGTTTCAGTCTAGGCAAGAAGCACTGATAGTAGTTACACTGAAAAAAGAGAAAGCCCCAGATTTTGCACTAACTCTAGACCAGCATCATTACTAAGCACAGATTATAATATATTAGCAAAGTTGTTTAGCATACGCTTACAGAAAGTGATCACAGAACTAGTCTGGTCAGAGCAAACTGGCTTCATTCCAGGGCAGCAAGGTACTGGTAATGTCAAAAGGATGATGTTGATTCTGTGGTCTGTCTCAAAAAATAAAATGCTTGTAGCTCTTTTATCTCTTGACACCGAGAACACCTTTGACTCCACTGAATGGAACTATCTTTATCATATATATATATATATATGGGATACATGATGGGCACAAGTGGAATATGTAAAATATTTTTCATATTCCATGATGTGCCCATCATGTGTCCTGTTTATACCATGGGGCCTCACTGTTGCAAAATGTACCATTTATGTGGCTTTGCATGGCTTTGTGCAATTGCGTGACTTTGCGTGGCTTTGTGTGGCTTTAGCGTGGGTTTCTGTGGTGTGATAAATGTCAGTTCTTACAGTTATCAAACACCTGTGAAAATAACATGATTTATCACACTCATTTATCACTCACCCCCATTGTGTATGTGTGTGTGTATATATATATATATTGTTTTCGCCTACCAAATATTTTCCTTCAGTGGGTAAAAATACTTTATGGGGACCCGTGTACAGCAGTCCTCACAAACGGCACAAAGTCTGAAAACTTTGCTTTAAGTCGTGGAACCAGGCAAGGATGCCCCTCCTCTCCTAGGCTGTTTGCTCTGGCAATGGAGCCTTAATTAGGAAGCTTGAGAATTCAAAAAAAATAGTAGGGATACAAATAAGGAAAGCATCTTCTGAATGTCTGGCATTTGCAGACAGCCTGGTACTGTTCATTCAAAATCCCCAACATTCTGCCCAATGCATAATGGCATTACTCGATAAATTTGGAAAATTTACTGGACGTCTAATTAATGGAATAAATCAGAATTACTTCCCCTGAACAAAGCCTGTGCTGCACATATTTTAGCACACAAGAAATCATTACAGTCTACCTAAACAGCCTTTTTTTGGTATGCACCCTTCCCAAAACCCTCCTGTAGAAGTGAAGCCCACAGGGAGTACTTTTAAATAAAATAAGCAGGTACCTTAAAATTGATGATTACATATGTTTTGGCAAGTTTATTACAACATCCGCAACCAGAAATGTTTTAACCTAACTGCACTGATCAGACCCCGTGACCACACTGTGCACGCAACGGGATGATATAATTCCAGTGAGTCATATAGTGCATTGTAATGAAACCTTATGGAGCCTCATGTTTAATGTACAAACTTAGTGCTTTATGTTAGCCTTTAATCCCTCTAACTAGTGCAGAAGTCAAGTTAACATACTTGGGGGAAAATCATCATGCCAAACCTCAAAAAGCTAGTAAAACGTAAAACCTCCAGCCACTATTGCTGAAACTTGAAACAGAACTAAACTCCTGAAATAAACTTAGCCTGTCATTGTGGGGAAGGCTAAATTAGATCAAAATGGTAAGTTCATGTAAAATATTTTACTCCTAAATGCCTTGCCAATAAAAATTGAGATATTTTGGCTCATGAAAATTAACAGACTCTTTTTCAAAGTTTATTTGGGAAGGCACACACCGTTACCTTAGCCTCAAAAAAGTCTGGTTACCTAAAGAAAAGGGCGGTTTTTCAATGCCAAATTTTGAATTATATCATCAGTCCTATATTTTGAAACAATTGTGTATCCTCCTTAATCAGAAGCTCACCTATTACCCCAACTGGACCATTTAGGAAAATACCCTATTGAAACCAAAGACACTAACTGATTACTTAGGTAGCCTGTCAAGATAGCGAGTACAGAACGGTGAGGAGTTAAAATGGCACACAAATTACAGTGAGTGCAGTATCGGCTGACTGACAGTTCCCCCTCCCAAGGTCTGCCCCCGAGTTGTTATATTAAGTAGGTGTGTGTGGGGAAGGAGGAACAGAAAGGTCGCCGATACGGCACTCGCTGTAATGTAGTGCCATTTTGCACCTCGCCGTTCTCGTATTCGCTATCTTGACATGGAATTTATTGCTTATACATACCTTAAAAAAGTCCCCGAGAGACCACCCTACTATTCCCCATGCATTGAAAGCATTGAAAGCATGGAAACTTCTGATGAAACTCAAAAATGGGAAACTGTGCCCTCTCTATAAACTTATATCTTTATGGAATAACCTCATGGTTAAATGGGGTAAAATAAAAAAAAAGGAAACTTAGAAATATAGAAAATTACAGCAGAAAAAGACCATTGGTCCATCCAGTCTGCCCATGAAACCCTAACAAACCCAGGACCTATTGTCCATACAGGGTTTACCCCATGCTATCTACCCCCATGCTCCCCACCCTACTGCTACCACTCTGAGCAACCACTAAGCCCTTCCCAGCCATGTTTGAAACCATTGATAGTTTTGGCACTCACCACATCAGCTAGCAGGTTGTTCCACAGCTCTACAACCTTTTCTGTCAAATAAAACTTTCTCACTTCCCTCCTGAACATCTCCTCCATCAGTTTCCACTCATGCTCCTGTGTCTTTGATCCACTACTTATGCTGAATAATTCTTCACACTTTGCCTTGTTCATTCCTTTCAGGAACTTGAAGGTGTCTATCATATCTCCCCTCTTTCGTCTGGCCTCCAATGAGTACATGCTCTGCCCCTCCTCTTTGCTGCAAACTCTGCTACACTCCACAAATGGGACACTGTCTACAACAACATCTGTAGATTCGCCTTAACTGCCCCACGTCTTACCCATCATTGTCTCCTTTACGCTAGCTTAAATTGGCTGTCACCTAAGGATATTCGAGCCTACTCCCTGGGCTACTTTATCGACTCCCTGTCTAGACCTCCCTGCCCTGTCTATCTTGCCAACCTCCTGACTCCTGCCTCACACACCGTACCCTCAGGTCTTCCTCTGTCCCCATGCTCTCCACTAGACCTTGCATGACAAAAATGGGTGAACAGGCATTTGCCCATTTTGCTCCCAAATTCTGGAACTCACTCCCCCTTATGGTGAAAACTTTAGCCTTCCATCGAGAATTCAAAAACTCGCTGTTCACCCACCTTCTAGCCTCTGGCCAATGCAAATGCTCTTAATTTGCTTTGTCCCACTGCAGGCTGTCGGGTCTGACCCTGAGTACTACACTAATGTTCTCCCATGCAATATGCTTATCTAGGTGGCTATGAACCTTGATGTCTTTACTGTCCTCAGCTGTCTTATGGTTACCCTAATTGCTTTATTTTACATCCTTATTATGATCTATGCCTAAAATGTACCCTTATGTAGTAACTATTACTGTGCTACCCAATGTATATCTTGTTTTGCTCCTGTACACCTATATTATGTCTGTGCATTTCTGCATATTGTAACCAATGTCCTGTGCTCTCCCGGGTCGTGCCTGAAAATAGGCAGGTCTGTTGCCTAGTGCACTTACCCGGTTACCAAAAGCTAATAAATAAAAAAATAAATAACTTGAGCTGATCCTCGTAAAATCCATCCTGCTGGCCCTGAATCATTTTGGTCACCCTACGATGCACTGTCTCCAGCCTGTTCTTATCCTTCCTTAGGTCGAGGACGCCAGAACTTGACACAACACTACAGGTGGGGCCTCACCAGTGATCTATAGACAGGTAGTAATGCCCCCTTCTTCTGCTGTCAGTACCCCTTCCTATGCACCCCAGCATCTTGTTTGGCTTCCTGTAGGTCTTATTACACTGGCTTGATTGTTTTTGTGAGTCACTGATGATGACCCCTAGGGCTCTTTCCTCAGAGGTCATGCACACATTTACCCACCTCCATCCAGTACTCTGTCCTTGGGTTCTTGTTCCCTATATGCATCACCTTGCATTTTTTGGCATTAAATTTCCAACTGCCAAACATTTGACCACCTTTCTAGCCTTTGCAAGTCTCTTTGCATCTCCCTAACCCCCTTCTTGCTGTGTACCCTGCCACAGAGCCATCGGCAAAGGTACACATCTTGCCCTGGATTGCTTCTCCCACGTCACTGATGACCGTATTGTGAAGAACTGAACCCAGGACTGATCCTTGTGGCACCCCACTCGTGACCTCCCTCTCTTCTGATTTGACTTTGTTAACCACAATCCTCTGCTATCTCCCTTCAGATCAGTTTTTCACAGAGCTGTGTCCTTTGCTGCTCCCAGATCCTTTTGCTTCTTCAGCAACCTTCTGTGAAGCATTGAGTCAAAAGCTTTGCTGAAATCAAGTAGAGTAAATACACAGCGTGGCCCTTATCCACTGCTCTCATTACTCAGTCAATGAATACTATCAGATTGGCCTGACAAGACTTCTCTGCCACAAACCCATGCTGTTTACAATCCTGGAGTCCATAGCTCTCTCTTATCCACTACCCTCATTACTCAGTCAAAGAATACTATCAAGTTGGTCTGACAAGACCTCTGTGCCAGAAACCCATGCTGTTTATAGTCCTGGAGTCCATTGCTCTCCATGTGGTCCACAAGGTCCTTTTTGACCAGTGTCTCCATCAGTTTAGCCACAATAGATATAAGACTGACAGGTCTATAGTCACCCAGTTGGTCCTTGTCCCCCCCCTCCTTATGAAGCGTGGGCTCATCCACCACCTTCCAGTCTTTTGGAACTACCCCGTATCGGTTGAGCTACTGAATAGCTGTACCAGGGGTTTGGTTCTATTGCCAATTCCTTGAGCACCCTGGGGTGCATGTCGCCTGGCCCTAGGGCCTTATGTATCTTTAGGGGTACTAGCCCTTTCTGTACCCTTTCTCTGATAAATACTTGCTGCCTTTTCTCAGGGATACCCCTCTGTCTTCCCTCGTGAATACAGAGCAGAAGTAGCCATTAAGAATGGCTGCTTTCTGCCTATCATCCTCAATTAACCTACTTCCCTCTGTTAGCCTAGCAATTCCTCCTGCCTTCTTTCTTTTTTCTCTAATATAGTTAAAGAACACATTTTTTCCTTCCCTTGACCCCCCCCCACAATACGTAGCTCTGTGACTGCCTCCTCATTTAGTTCTCTCCTCATTCTTCCTTCCCTTATTTTTCCTTGTACGTGGAGAAGGCCTTCTTTTTGGCTGTCACTGCTTCACTGACCTTTCCAGAGAAACATACTGGCCTCTTGTACCTGTTTCTTTTGATTACTGTTCTCATGCAGGACTGTGTTGCCTCAGGAGTGGCCCTCTTGAGTCCCCCCCATCCTTCCACCACGTCCCAGATGCTGTCCACTCTGGCTAACTTGTTCTGGACCAGCTCCCTCAACTGGCTGAAGTCTGCCCTTTTGAAATCTAGGACTTCAGCCTTTGATGAGAACTTACTTGTCCCAAGGGCCAGGTTGAACCATATAGAGTTATGGTCACTGGACCTGGTGGTTCCCCTACCATCACTCCTGCTCCCACTTCCAAGATGGTGAGCACCACGCTGAGAATGGCAGCCTGCCTAGTGGGTTCCTTAAGCAGCTGCACCAACAGACAGTCCTGCAATGTATCCAGTAGGTCCTGATTACTGGAGCTCCTGGCTGCTGAAACAACCCAATCAATATCTGGCAGATTTAGATCTACCACCACCACCACCACCACCTTCCCCCTTTTCCACCCTGCTTTCTAATCCTGCCAGTAGCTCCTTATCTCTCTCTTCTTCCTCTCCTGAAGGTCTGTAGATCCCTTCTAGCCATAGTTTTTTGCCTGAGGATGCTGTGAGCTGAACCCACAGAGATTCTGTTTCCCCATTACCGCCCCTAATGTTTCCATCCTACACTGCCTTTATGTCTTCCCTGACATATAGGGCTACACTTCCTTCTTAATCTTTTCCTGTGTCACATCTAAACAGGGTGTAGCCTGGGACTGTCCGGTTCCAACTGTTATTGTCTGTGGCCCAAGTTTTTGTGATGGCTACTAGGTTCATCATAGTGTCTGCCACAACTGCTTGGAGCTCACTAATTCTATTTCCCTGACTCTTGGTATTAAGGCAGACCCTTTTCCATCTTTCTCCTGATCCCCTCCTGTTTTCTCTTATTCTTTCTCCCTTGTTCTTCCCTAGTCGCTTTAATTTTTTTTGTCATGCTGAATGTAGGCTTTGCCAGCTCTCCCTCTTGGGCTTCTTTCCTCAACCTAATTTGAACTTCAGCCATGCTATTATGCATCTTGCTGCAACTAGACCCCTGTTCAGGGGGAGACCTAGCTAAGTTGCTCACCTACTTTCCCTTCTCAGTGGTTCTCTTAGCCACCGTCTCCCTTGCAGTCAGTTCAACTGTCAAGTGTAGACGTCAAACTTTTGCACCAGAGCAGTGGCCCCCTCTCTTGTCAGTTGATGGTCATCACCCTTGAAGAGCTTTCTGTCCCAGAAGCCCCCCTCCTAGTCCCCCATAGTGGTATCCCTCCTCCTGACACCATTACTTCAACTGCCCACTAAACTTCATAATCTCTTCCTTCCTTTACTCTGTCATTCCCAGTCCCACTATTCCATAGAGGGAGGACCTCAGAAAAAGGCAGGGAAGCCAAATGCACCTCAGTCTGTCCCCAAGCCCCTTAAAGTTTCACTGCACTGCCTTCACAGGCTAGTTCACCCATGTACGGACTTCAAGTCCCTGGACTAAATGCTGCAGTCAAAAAGTTGCGGACATAATGTCGACTGGATAAAATATAGCCGGAGAAAAAATCAAACATACAAAAGATTGCCAGACTGATTGTCGACCTCACAGATCACCGGACTAAACAGCATGGAGTAAAAAAGCTTATGATACATTTATTTCTTGCTATACTGCCTGTTAAAATGCTTGGAGTTACATTTATTTGTAATGCTTGGAGTTTCTGATAATACTTTTTTTCTTGCTTGAGGGAGTATCTGATAAAAGCAGGGTAAAAGGATAGGTTAAAAATGCTTGGAGTTTATAATACTTTATTTCTTGCTTGAGGGAGTATCTGATAAAAGCAGGGTAAAAGGATACTTTATTTCTTGCTCGAGGGAGTATCTGATAAAAGCAGGGTAAAAGGATAGGTTAGAAATGCTTATGCTACATTTATTTCTATGACAGCAGCAATGTCGTGTAGATTTTGTTTCAGCTGTCTGTTTTCGAAATCCTTGCAAATTGAGTGGAAGGCTTTATTGACTCTGCATTATTTACTGTTTTTGCATGGAGGTTTCTGGCCCATCTGCAACTGCCTCCTTTGAATGGCAACTGCATGTTGTTCTTGCCTCAGTTTATGGGCAAGCTTAGTGCAGGTTGGGTGGCTTATGCTCACTGTTCTTGCAAATGCACAATGCCATGCCTCTATGGCATTGTTGCTGTGAGGGAGGTCCTGCAACACTCTGTCATACTGATTCCAAAAAAGGTATTGCAAAACGTGGTTGCCTCCGAGTTTTCCTGTTTCTTGACAATCTGCCTATGTAACAGTCCTCAAAATAGTCTAGCAGGCACTCCAGATCAGCAAACAGTTCATCTTCCTGAAGGATTTCAAAATATTCTTCCACCCTCTGTGGTTTAACAAATGCCAGACCCAGTATACAATGCACTCTGTGTGCAAAGTCCTCATCCTGTACATATCGTACTTGAAGTCTTTCTTGTTGTACACATCGCCACATGGCCTGCCCAAGGTGAAAGTTGCACCCTGAAAGTTCAGCATTTGGTACTATCATACAAAGTACCTTTATTGCTGCGATTTCAGTAGCTGTCATTATTGAAACAGGACTGATCTTGCCACCAATAAGAACCTGGAGGTGTGTAAACAACTTCCTATAGACCTCCTCACTATGTCCTGGCAACAGTGAGTACACACAGGGTCTGTTAACACCCTGCACAAGAGCATGTATAGTGTACATTTGATCATCCTCATTTGGGGCAACACTGAATGTACCATCGCAGAACCAATGAGGGCTATCCTTTAGGACTGCGAGATCAGCATCGCTTGCAAAAATCACAAGGTCATCCTCATGTACTCGCAGAAAATCCTCATCACTGACTGTCTTAGAGTATTGGAATATGTCAGTGTCATTAGGACCACCATTCTGCCTATGTCTACATACATCTCGACGCAGTGTTTCATGAGTGGGCAGAAGGTGTGCGTGTTGCACTCCAACCTCTTGCAATGCTTGGTGGACAACATTGCGAGTGGACTCTTCAGATTCGCAAGCTTTCCTCTTCATTGCTGTCCTTGCTCGTAAAACCTCCACTCATCCATGAACTGGTGCATGGTTATGTTCACTTGGTGGCTGTGTTATGGTCTCACCAAGTGTGTGTAACCTGGCTTTGCATGTTCGCTGCTCACAGCGCCAAATAATTTTTCCACCACTACCCAACTTCTCCTGTGTTTACGGGTAGTTATCAACAGACAGCTTGGATTTACCCTTCTGTGATACTACATACTCCATTCCTGACCTAACAAGAATGAAACTGCAAACACAAAGTGCTAACGCCTTAAAAACCCTGAAAGATCCATGATATTGGAAACTTGCAGAAACCAGTTAACATAACTGAATACTGTCCCCTTTAAGAGCTAGACTGTGCCCGATCTCAGATGTCATTGCACACGGAAGTCGGCATGTAATGTGAGATACTCTTTCCTATGAAAGTTGTAAGTGGATTACCTACAGCATAAAATGCAGAAGTGAAAAAGTGAAAAATAAGTGATTATAACTTTAATTATCAGAAAACTCTAATGGGAATTTTGATGTTGAAACACAGTTTCATGTTGCTGGGGCTTGTTGACTACTGAAACAGCGGAGATAGCTTTAGTATTGGTAACCTTGTGGATGAAACTGCAGAAATGTCACCAGTACAGCTTGTGCTTCGGCAACCTTATGACCGCGACCACTTAATACGTCGCCCAAAATAGTTTCGCCGAATTACCCGCAACATATTGTCCGCGGCTAAATATATCGCAACGAAATGTCTGTATGCCAGTTCACCACATAGTTGGCACCCAAGTGTATCAGCACCCCCAGCTCTGCCTTCTCCGCCATCCTCCCTGTCCTATCTAAATCCCATATGACCATTTCACTCCCCTTCTCTCCACTGCCAAACACCCTCTCTGCTCCTCTAATCATTGAGTCCCTAGTCACTAAAACTGTCCCTGCTGACTTCCTCCTGCTCACCCCCGAATGCCACCAAGTCATCCTACACATTCCCCCCAACTGACTCAGAGTCCCCTCTCCACAGCATCAAGTACCTGAGCCTCTATCAGGGTGCAAAGCAATTTGCTGTATGGATGGTGTGAGACTGACTGAACCCCTTGTGGCTGCCCCTGACACCCTCCCCCATACCCTTTCCCACCACTCTTCAGCTCCCTGGGTCAGTGGGCCTCTGTTTGAGTGGGGATGTGGTGGGTGGACCCCAGCTGAGCTGGTGCTGCAGCTGAGATGTCTCATTTCTTGCTGCTACCAGCTGATCATGGAGTTCAACAAAGGTCCTACTGATGGGGCAGTGTCCCCTCCTTCAGAACGTAACCCTGGAGAAGAGTGCCCCACAGTTCCCACAGCTGACTACCTCCCCACTTTATCTCACTCGTCTCCATACTGATCCTATGATAACCCTAGACTGTTGTTAATGACTTGCATTCCTCTTATCTGCCTAGTACCCTTAGACTAGAACCAAAAAGGCGTACCTTATATATGGAGTTCTGTTGTACATGGAGCACTTCAAACACCTCTCTTACTTCCTTAATCTTGCTTACTCCTTTAGTATATACATAAATAAAGGATATGCAGAGGGAACCTGTGTGATAAATGATTTATCTATATGAGTGCTGTTAGATCTCAGGTAACCTCACAAATGGCGTAAGCCACAAGTGAGGTGTTTGAAGTCAAACAGTATGAATACAGATAAATCATTTATCATACAAGGTCCCCTCCGCCTATTTGATTTATACAATAGGCTAGGATCTTGTGCTTGTTTTTTTATTATTAAAATATTTGTGAATTGTTTGTGTTTTTTCCCTTCTCGTGTGCGGTTCCGCGGTTTCACTGCCTTGGTGCTATGGGTGTTGTCATGGAAATGAGTGTAGTGATGCTGGGTGATGCTGCAACATTGCAGCTCATTGGTAGAACAAGTGGAAAAAATAAATTTTTCAAACAAGATGGCTGCATCATTTAGTGATGGTGCCTGGCATGGTATGGAGGGCTTTTGGGGAGAAGCATATTCTTTTGGTTTATTTTCCATTTTTCAGCTGAGGTACAAGTGGTGGTTGCGGGTTCCGAAGTGTGTGTGTGTGTGTGTGTGTGTGTGTGTGTGCGCGTGTGCATGTATGTGTGGATGCGAGTAGCCCAAGCAGTAGCATGCGGCTGGTGGGGCGGCACCAGGGAAATGACTGCATTTTTTTATTGCATTGTGCCGTTTGTGACCTCTTGGATTTAGGAAAGGAAATCGTAAGATCTGGACTGGCAGAGTCAGGAGAAAGATGTTGTTGTGAGCCGTAAAATACAGGACTGCTGTGTGAGGGCGGAGAGGAGAGGCAGAAACCACAGGTTACTACGGAGGTATGTGGACTCAATTCAGTAAAGGAAAAAAAAAAAAGAGTATGCATTAAATGCCTGCAGTTAAAAGAAGAAAACGTTTTTTATGTGTGGGGAAAGTGTAAGGTGCTTTGTTTAAATTGACAGTGATCGTGTGCAAGTACTAGCAGTTGCCAGATTGGGGGGGGGGGATGTTGCAAGTGGTGTGGTTGTAAGTGGAAAATAATATGTGACTCAAAACAATGAGAAAACTATTTTGTTTTGCCTTGTGTTTGTGTGTTTTTATTTTGAGTGAAGAAGCAGTTGGATGCTGTAGGCAGTTTCATGCTATAAAGAGTTGACAGGAGGGGGAGCTTCTGTGTTTTCAGTGTGTTCTTGGTAAACGTGAAAGACATAGTATCGGCAGGCAGGCTCGGGGAGGGATGCGATGACGTAGAAACTGTGTAGAGAAATGGATGGTGACATAGTAACTGTGTACACAAATGTAATAATCTTACATTTATACACAGTTATTCAAATATATGGATTTATTACTCTCCATATATGTATATCCCATTGCATAAATATAAATATAATTATAACATGGGTTGCTAACTTATAACATGGGTTGCATGAAGGACAGCAACCAATTGGTCAAACAGCATCAGGTGACCGTGGATTAAATTCCCTTTTTAATCCACACTTGGGTGATCTGCACTTCTTCCCTCAAAGCAAGTGATGAGATTAGCCCCCCTAAATCATATCCCTACCCACAGATGCAGTATAGTGGTGACACAGAATATTTTGCTGATAACTGTCATATTGTGAGTAGAAATGGAAAGATTTTCAGCAAGTAATTCTATACATATTTACATGTGATCATTAGCAGTAATGTGTCTACAATGTTTTTTTTTATTTACCTTGTATTTTGCCAACTGCTATAAAAGAATCCAATTGAATCCTTGTATTATGAAGTCAGAAACTTTCTACTGGCAAGGCATTTACATGCCCATAATGCAGTGCTTGTAACTCCTGGAAGCAATGTATTCTCTCTCATACATGGTAAAAAATAAGTAAAACAGATGTTCTAACATGTTGTAGTGACTACTCTAGGAAAGGAAATGTGTTACATTGCTCTCTTGTGTTTTGAACACTAAAAAGAAGTATTAAAGTATTTATGTCATTACAATATAAACAACAGTCTACTCATATACTCTGGGAAGCTAATGCCCATATGAAAAAAAGTGTTTTGTGGGTATTCTGCTGCTGATAAAAAAAAAAAAAAAAGTTGAATAAAATGTCCACATAATTGTGCAGTCCACAGCAAAGTTGTCAGTGCTCAGTTGTATATTCCACATGCTGTGTTCCATTTAGTTTAGATGTGATCTTTGCCAGTAATCTGTCTGCAGTGCTTTTTTTTACTTTACTTTACGGAAATGTTAAGTAACTCTATACATATTAGCTTTACATTTACTAATATAGTATTTTTTTCCTAACTTACTGTTAGGATCAACTGTTCAGAAGTGTATTTCTCAGAGAATGACAGAGCTACTGCATAATAAATATTATTTGCATACCCATAATGCAGTGCTTGCAACTCATGGAAGTAATGTATTCTCAGACATGGTAAAAAGCAAGTAAAACAAATGTTGTAACATGTTTTTATTGATTACTTTAGAAAAGGAGCTGTGTTACTTTGTGCTCCTGTGTTTTGAACATAAAAAAAGTATTACAGTATGTAGGTCATTACAATATAAATAAACAACACTCTAGCCATATATTTCAGGAAGCAAGATAATGTGTTAGGAAAGTGTTGCACAGTAATTTTGCTACTGATTAAAAATAATACAGATTTCCCACAGAATTGTGTAGTTTGCAGCAAGCTTGTCAGTGCAGTTGTATTTTCTACATGTAGTGTTTCACTTAGTTGACATGATCATTAGTATTAATGTGTCTACAATGCTTTTGTACTTTACAGAAAAGTGTAAGAGAACCGTGAAATTTTTTTTTTTCAGATGGAAAAATACACAATAAAAATTGTCATTTCCAGCCTTAAAATCACCCTTTCTGAGCATTATTTGTGTCTTTCATGCAACCCGTGTTATAAGCACAATAAACCACTCCAGAGTGTGGGGGTTATAGGCACTTAATCCATGCCTGGGGTGCTGTGAGGACATTCGGCCTGCGGCCTCGTGCCTCACAATGCACCCCAGGCATGGATTAAATAGATATGAACAATGGGGGGGGCCTTGAAAAATTCAAAGACAAGTTCTCTGTAGTGTAATTTCCTTTTTATTTTGAAAAAGTCCCCTATGTTTCACCCACAGGATGGGCTTGTTCACGAAGATATAAACTTGTTGATGCTGTATTCTTAGTTTTTTCTGTAAATTAATTCAAACACACTTTAGTAGATATATTTTCATATAAACTTATAATATGCTTACACGGTAACTTCAGTAAATAATTAGCACTTTCCCATACCTGAGTAATGATGCAAGCTTGTTACTACAGTGGAAATATGTTTTTAAAAGACCACCCCTGTTGGCAGTAATAGCTTTCAAATCTCTGTAACACATGTAAAACCAAAATCTAAATGAATGAAACAGTCACTCTGGCAGTCACTTTTTCTCACTGTTTATAAAAAACTTGTGCTACTTTGTAACTAAAGGTACTGTGCATACCTTAATCAATATACTCTGTTTGGTGCAGGCAAAAAATGTGCTTTAAAGCACTATTAAAGTTTCTGTAAAAAAAGACCAAAATGATAAATACTTTAAAGTGAAGTAATAAATTTTATGTTATTATGGTCTCCTTTACAGAAATAAATTAGTGATTTCAAGCACATGTTTCCTGCATCAAACAGAATACATTGACTAAGGTATGCACAGTGCCTTTTAGTTAATGAAGTTTTATTTATCATTACATTTTGTAAGTTATACTCTATATGAAGTGATAAAGTATTTATCATTTTGGTCTTTTTTATATGTATTATAAATGCTCCTTTATAACGGCAAATTACGCCATGGTTTCCCTATGGAAAAAAAGGGGAAGACAGTTATTATATACCTATAACCCCCACACCCTGTTGTGAGTTATTGCTAACATATACAAAAAATCTATTTAACTTGCATCAAATGTTACTATAATACAAATGTTAAGAGCAAATCTCAATATTCTAGAACTCGGTGGGCTGCTACTTTAGATACTCTATGGAAACCTAAAGGGATTACTAGCATCAAACATATCTGGAATAAGGAATCTAACACAATTAAACCTTTTAAAGAAATTTAACTTTTGGTCTTGATAGATGGGACCTTTATTTATACTTACAAATGAGGCAAGCAACTGATCAACTCTTTAGGAACGACCCAGAAAGACTATGAAATCCTGAGCAGGACATGCTTCTCAAACTAGGTACAGGGAGAGGGAGACTATATACGTTTCTGTCCAGTTCTGATACAGTTGTTGGAGCTAACAAATGGAGACCAAATTGGGAAAAGGAACTGGGTGTCTTCACTGACGCCAGCATTTGGAGAAAGGAATGGAACAATGCACTGAAATGTTCCAGAGAACTGCAAGGAAGGGCAACATAATATAAAATATAACACAACATCCACTACACACCCCTAACCGTCTCTAAAATTATGCCAAGTGAGAAAGATATCTGCTGGAGATGTAGAAAAGATCAAGCAAACATTCCTCATGTGCTATTGTCTGCCAAAAAAATTCTCTTTAACATATGAAAACTAATAGCTGCTTTGTGCTCACAAATATTTGGAATGTATCTTTCTCTTAATCCTGTTCTTTGTATACTTGGTGACTGGCATCAGAGCTATATAATACTAGAGCAATCCCAGTGCTGGCTGCTCTCAGAATTTCTAGGACTAAAAAGTCTCATACTATCATGCCAGAAATCTTCCTGTGTTCCTACAGTTGAAGACTTGACACAATACATGTTCAGGCTTGCATTAAATGAGAGACTTTGCTACATTGCCTTGGAAAAACTAGAAATATTTGAAACCATGTGGACTCCATTGATGAATTTCATGGACAAGTTAAGCACCAGTTAAGATTACCTGATCTTGCATTATTGCTTAATCAGATCTCTTTTCAGCACCAGACGTATTGTATAAGTTTATGGGTCTGGTTAGAGGGCCTCTTAAGGATATAGAAGTGTCACTTTGTGTGTTTTTAGGACCAGAGGACTGCAAACCAAAGGTGGGCAGTTCTGTTGTCCTAAGGACACAAGAGGCAACACTCTTAGATCCATAACAGGAACTCCAAATGGACCTATAAAATTATTGTAGATCACTAAATTTATTAAATAAAAAAAAAACCTTTTCTAATTTAAAATGCTGACGGCATGAGTGGTAAGCTAGAAGTCCGTTACAGTGGCTCAGTGCGTGAAGTACCCATACGGTAATGAGTACCTAACACACAACAAAAGGAAGGGCTGTGATTGGTTGGGGACATCCCATGATCTGTAATAACCATATCTTAGATAAGACATAGTTTCTGCTTAGACTCCCTTATTGTAAGTAGTGTAAATAGCTATGAAATGTCTTCTGAAAAGTTTTATGCTGATTGCATGTATGGTTATGTCATTACCTTTAAATTTCAATAAAAATTATTAAGCAGAAAAAAAGTAGTTATATGCATCCCCACAAGTCAGTGTTTCTTGTGGCTCAGTAGATTAGGAACATATCCCCTCTTAATCACCTGTACTCCATAGTGGATACTCCCAATTCAGGCCTTCTCTCTTCGTATGATTTTTCTTTCAATTCTTTGATCATTTTAGTAGCTATATGCTGAACTCCCTCAGTTTTTTAGATCCGTTTCCTGTGGTAGGGGAACCAAAACTGCTAACGGTAGTGCACATGCGGCCACACAAGTGCACTCAACAGGGACATAGAGACATACATAGAAGTTGTTGGCAGGTAAGGACCTTTGGGCCCACCTAGTCTGCCCTATTTTTCCTACCTACAATGCCACTGCAGACCCCACTTGATCTCTGGTCTCCCCCTCTTGCCTTATTTTTTTTTTTTTGCATTATATGTTTATACCGCCTCCCATGCTTCACTGGCCCCCACTCCTTCAGGCTCCACAAGTTCCCTCCCTGACCCCACTGACCTTAGCCAGCCCTCCTCAGGTCCTCAAATCGCAGCTGATCCCTGGGATATCCCGGCATATCCCTATTGCCGGGTAGGTCCCCCGCCTCCGAGAGGGAAGGGCACCGGGGCGACAGGGGAAGACCCCAGCACACACTTCATTAGGTCTCGGGGATGCTGCTGAGGAACAGGAGGCCCTGGGCAGGTACTGGAGGTGCTCAGGGAATGGAGAGTCGTCATCTTGGCGGCCAGCGAGCAGTTTTTCCCCGTTTTCTGTGGGGGCAGCGTGGTGACATCTTGGCATATGCCGACGTCCACTCCTCCCCCAGTTAACTTTGGGCCGTGCTTCCTGTGATACTCCCAGCCTCCGCTAAGAACCAGCAGGTGCCGGACCGTCCCCTGCCATCCCGGAGAAGGAGAGCTGTCGTTGTGATGGATCCTTCTCCCCCAGTCAAGCTCTCCAGTGACCCGGCTCGCCCCGAACCCAGGTCGCTGGTGTCACAAGCAGAAATCAAACTGCTGCGTTGGCAGGCTGACCTTGCCTTAGTTCTAAGGTCCCTTTGTATCTATCCCATGCATATTTGAATCCTGTTACGATTTTAGCACTTACCACCTCCAGTGGGAAGCTATTCCAGGTGTCCACCACCCTTTCTGTGAAGAAGTATTTCCTCACATCTCTTCTGAGTCCCACGACCACTCCAGCTTCATAGCATGGCCCCCTTGTCCTTGAGCATCTTTTTCTTTGTGAAATGCTACCCTCATGTACCTTATTAATACCTATGAGGTATTTGAATGTTTCTATCTTGCCCCCCCCTTGTATCCTTTCCTCTAGGAGTACATACTTAATTCCTTGAGTCTTTCCTCATAGGACTTTTGATGCAGGCCTTGCGCCATTTTGGTTAACCTCTTCTGTACCACCTCCACCCTATCTACAGTATGTCCTTCTGGAGATGGGGCCTCCAGAACTGGACACAGTACTCGATGTGAGGCATTAGCACCTCTCTAACTTGTTATATTTTTTTTGCTGTACAGCCAAGAATCCTATTACATTTTTTAACCACTTCTGTACACTACATATCCTGCCTCAAGTCACTAGCTATCATTTCTCCCAGATCTCTTTCAGTATCAGATTACTTTATAACCACCCCAAATGTCCTGTGCTTCACCCTGGGATTCTTGGGTCCAAAATGCATTACTGTGCATTTATCTACATTAAATTCTAGTTTTGCGGCAGTTGCCCAGGTCTCAGTCTGCTCTACTAATATAAAATGTTTAATTTTTTTTTTAAATGTAATTTTAAACAAAATCTCACCCTGTTTCTTCAGCCGAGTTTTGTAATGGGAAAGCATGACCCATATGTTAACCAGACAGCTTCCAACCAGTCAGGAGGCTGGCTTTTTTTACTTCAGTTTTTCTTATTCAAAATAGCATGCTGAATCACACACCAGTTCAAACTGTACTGCATCACTTACTCTTATAAAGACGACTGGAATTTCTCACAAACACCATACCTCTGTACAGCGTCTTTTATGCATCTCTCCATATATATATATATTGCAAAAAAAACTGTGTTAATGCTCTAGTTAGGGTTACAGCCGCAAAAGCAGGGAAATGTGGCGTTAGGGCTTCCAAAGCTAACACCCCACCCCCACTTTGCACACACCAACAGGCATTGAGGGTGTGCCTCGGGGCTGCCATCCCTAACACTCACCCCCATTCCATAAGTAAATAAGCTG
The DNA here is from genome assembly GCA_016271365.2 of Neoceratodus forsteri. Classification (NCBI taxonomy): domain Eukaryota; kingdom Metazoa; phylum Chordata; order Ceratodontiformes; family Ceratodontidae; genus Neoceratodus; species Neoceratodus forsteri. The sequence goes on from CM028137.1 coordinate 365,562,548, forward strand.
ATATGGGTACAGTATAGAAGAAAGGGGTAAGCGTTAGGGTTGACGACCCCAAGGCACACCCTCGACACCTGTTGGTGTGTGCAGGGTGGGGGTAGGGTGTTAGCTTTGGAAGCCCTAACACCACATTTCCCTGCTTTTGTGGCTGTAACCCTAACTACAGCATTAACACAGTTTTTTTCAACTTATTTCCTTACTTTTTGAGATAGTATAATGGTATCCTTATTTGCCTGTGGAAGGGCCCTGCGCTCCCATCCCTTCATAGATGCGTATATGTACTGTATGTAGCTGTGGAAGCACAGGTCCCTCCGGACCTTGTGCTTCTATTTATAGGGCAACAGTGACCAAATTGTCAGCATGGCCATCTTATTACCCCACCTCATGTACCTGGTGCATAAAATTTCTGAATCCCCACCAAAACATAATTCTATGCAACTGCAATGCCATTCCATGCCATAGGTGCGAAAACACATTTTGGCCAGGATTTGAAAAATGACAGCTGTGACATACATGACGTGGGGGTAATAAGAAGGCAATGTTGAAAATCTGGGGTGAAAATATTTAAAATTTTCAAAGTTATGGCCGTCCCGCCGGCGCAGCGGTTGGATTTCTGCTTGCGGCGCCAGCGACCGGGTTGAGGAGCGAGCCGGGAGCTGGAAGGCAACTAAGGAGGAGGACTAGAGCGTCCCAAGGACTGCTCGTCCCTCTGGGAGGGGGTACCTGAGCTCGGTGCTTGTCTGACCCCGGGTGGAGACCTGAGGTACAGCAAGCCCGATGCTCCAACAGAGGGGGAGCGACGTGCCAGACGTCGGCGCTTCGGCGCCTTGACGTCCTTGGACCTGGCACGTCGAGAAACACCAGGAAAAACCCTTGCAGCCTCCTGGTAGATGGAGCACCAGGGCCCCGACCTTCAATGCCCCTACCTGCCCGGGGACAGCATGCTGACGAAGATTAGCGGAACGTCGGGGTGGATGGGGGTCCCACCCCATACCTGCCTGGGGGGTATAGCCATGGCTCCATGAGGCATGGACTGCACCGGCTCCAGGTAGGTGAGCGAAGGCTGATAAGGCCATAGGTGTCTCCTGAAGAGGAGGGGGCTGCAAGAAGGGAGGAGGATAAAGAGAAAATTAAAAAATAAAACAAAAATAAAAAAAATTTTCAAAGTTATGAGTGTGTGTAGCAAAATCACAATGAATGGTCATAACATGCCATTTTTGCATATTTTGACCCCAGATTTTCAACATAGCCTTCTTATGACCCCACCTCATGAACAAGGGCAGAAAAAATGTCAAATCCCACATGAAAGGTGAATTCGCCAGGTGACCACGAAATCCCTTTTCAGGTGGGAGTTGCATAATGAAAGTCCTATTGTTCATGAGATGGTGTCCCCAAAAGGCCATGTTGAATATTGTGGGTCAAAATGTTAAAAAATGGCAAAGTTATGCATTAAAATCGCCCCCCCCCCATTGAAATACATATGACTGCATTTACCTTGGTTTCTCATATTGCGGTTGCTGGTTCCAGCAGCAAAACATGTCTTCGATAGGAGAGTGGTTCTTGAACCTTGGACCTGTTTAGGTGAGTGAGGCTGTGTGGTGGTGTACTGGGGGGTATGGGGTGGTGTGTGCTGAGTGGGAGGTGGGGGTGAGGGGCCTGACCAGCGAGGGGCCCTTTTCTGTTTTTACAGGTTTAAAACAAAAAAACACATTGAGGGACCCTTTTTTTATTATAGGTTTTGCCTGCAATGAAGGGGGGGTTGCCACTAGAGACCAGGGAATAAAAAAGGGGGACAACAAGGATGGCATTTGGTGGGTGGGGGGGTGCCACTAGGCATCAGGCAATATATGGATGAATAACGGGGATGGTGATTGGCGGGTTGGGGGTGCCACTAGACACCAGGGAAATGGGGAAAATGGCAGTCGGTGGTGGGGGTGCCACTAGAAACCAGGGAATATCAAATATAATAATGGGGGCGGCAGTCGGAGGGTGGGGGTGTGCCACTAAACACCAGGCAATATATGTATGAATAACGGGGACAATGACTGGTGGGTGGGGGTGCCACTAGACACCAGGGAAATGGGGAAAATGGCAGTCAGTGGTGGGGGTGCCACTAGAAACCAGGGAATATCAAATATAATAATGGAAGGCAATCGGAGGGTGGGGTGCCACTAAACACCAGGCAATATATGGATGAATAACTGGGACAATGACTGGTGGGTGGGGTGCCACTAGACACCAGGAATATCAAATATAATAATGGGGGCGGCAATCGGTGGGGGTGCCACGATACCAGAGAATAAAAAGGGGACAACGGGGGCGTTCGGCGGTGGAGGTGCCACTAGACACCAGGGAATAAAAAGGGGACAACAGGGACCGTTCGGCAGGTGGGGGTGCCACTAGACACCAGGCAATATATGGATGAATAACGGGGACAATGATTGGTGGGTGGGGGTGCCGCTAGACACCAGGGAATATCAAATATAATAATGGGGATGGCAATCAGAGGGTGGAGGGGTGCCACTAGACCCCAGGGAAATGGGGATAATGGCAGTCGGTGGCGGGGGTACCGTTAGACACCAGGGAATATCAAATATAATAATGGGGAAGGCAATTGGAGGGTGGGGGGTTGACACTAGACACCAGGGAAATGGGGAAAATGGCGGTCGGTGGGTGGGGTGGCATACCTCTCAACTGTCCCTGATAACGAGGGACAGCCCTCATTTTGACCCAAAAATATGCTCTGTGTCCCTCACCCATCTCTCATGGAAAAGATAATTCCCACACAGGGAAGGTGCTGCAAATTTAAGTTTAAAAGCAGAAATTCATAATATTCTAATAGTTTTGTCTTTCGTTTGAGCTGCTTAAGTAAATAAGCCAAGTTTTAGAGCAGTGAGTGGAGTGTTAGTAACTGATTTTAAGTGAGCATTAGGTTTTTTATTTTTTCCTCTTTCCCAGTTTTGTTTTAGTACATTTGTGTCTTTTGTTCCCTTACCTCAAAGTTCTCCATGTTGTAGCAGAGTGTCTCTGGCAGCCTACTATCGTCAGCTATGATTTTTAGAATTGGCATGGAAAGGAGTCAGGTGTGAGCAGGAGCTGACATGTGGAGGAGCAGAACTGAGCTTTGTCCTCAGCCTTGAACTAAAAGCCACAGCAAAGTATGATCCTTCAAGGACATGGGTCCTTGCTTTTGTCTCCCTGTTAGTGAACAGTTATTGAGTGGGGATTCACCTGCTGGAGCCAAAGTCTCTGTATTTTAACAACAGTCAGCATTAATGAAGCAAGTTGTGAAACTGCTGGGTAGTGATTCAGCCTGAATGCAGGACCCATCTCTGATGCTGGTACACCTGGACGAGGACTGTCGGGCTGTTGGCTTGACCATCAAGGGACTCCTACCATGAGGGACTCCTACCGTGAGTGGTGATAGAACCAGTGGGTTTATCCCTTTCCTTTTGCTATCGCTCCTCATTTTGAATACCTGTGCCCCTCATTTCAGCAACAAAAGATTGAGAGGTATGGGGGGGGGTGCCACTAGACACCAGGGAAGATAGTATTTATGGGGACAGTGATGGGAAGGGTGGGAGGTGACTCTAGACACCAGGGCAACTTGAAACATATTGCCAAGGATGGCAGTGGAGTGTGGGGGCACCACCAAACACCAGGAAAATGGCAGGGGTGGCTCACAGCTCACACTGCAGCCAGCAGTACAAGTTTAGCTGCGGCTGCATAAATTAAGAAATTCCCACTGTTCTCATACAGAGAACGTGGGGAAAGCGCTCTTCTCGCTAAGCTGGGCACCCGGGATTTTAGGTGCCTAGAAAACATATTTGTGGCACTCATGTCAATAAACAAACATCAGAATCTAGCTAAACATGTCCCGTTTAGCTAGGTTCTGATGTTTGCTTTTAAAAATCACAACATTTTTATGTATTTTCCACGTTTGACAGTTCGTGGAAAAAAATCAACAAAATGGCAGTTGGCACAGCACCAAAAATGTGTGGTGCCCTGTCAATTAAGTGGCACGAAAGCAAAAACCAACATTTGGGGCATCACATTTTTACTTTCACCAAGCAATGTTATCTCAAAAACCCTACTGTGCATGCACAGGTTGGAAAATAGTAAACTTTAAAGCCTTATAACTCTGGAACCCTTTAATATTTTCTCACCATACCTGTCAAAGGCACTACCTTGGGACATGACACATGTCACCTGCAAGTCTGAGATATAAATTCCATTCCATGTAGGTTGTAGGTGAGAGAAAAAAAAACCCATGTTAAGTATAGGAAAAAAGTTGGACTTTTACAAAAAAAGACACATGCAGATGTCAGAACCGCACAAGCTGCCATCAAAAAAAATTCCACACATCAAGATCTTGCATCCTAGACAACACATACATTTCAGCTCATTTTGGCAAAGGGAGCCAAAGATATTAAGGTGCAAAGCTAGAGGTTTAACATTTAACAGGCAACTCACCCTAACTACAAGGGTGCTACCGTGCTCCTATAATATATCATAAGGGTGCAGTCACGCCCTTGTAGTTAGGGTTCAACAGTCACTTCTATGTTAAACCCCAGATTTTGCTACCATTTGACCACTTTGCATGAAATTTTGCATGCGCCATCGGGTACCAAATATCTCTTGATGTGACAAGTTTTGGTCAGGTAAGATGTGTGGGTACGAAGCTGCAGGGTGTCAAAAAATGTGAAAATTACCATTTTTATGTAAATTCTTTGTCATGCTGCTTCTCAGAAACTGTTGTGGTCTGAAATTTGCAGGGTATACAGGTCTTGAGTCACAGATGAGCCTTTAGAAGATCTGGTGAAAAAATATTAATCCATTCAAAAGTTATTAATGTTTCAATTTTCCCATTTCCTGTGGGAAAAATTAGATGTGCCATGCGAAACAACTGTTCTAGGGACATGGATATGTTGTTCATCCACACTGTCTGGCAGGTATCCTTGCCGCTTTAAATCTTGCCGGAAGGTCTTCAAGCTGGCTCCTCCCACCCACCCGGGTGGTAAAACTCTCGGCTCCGCCCCATGACGCTAGATCTTCCTTACGGCTTGAACTCAGGTTCCTCCTACGCTCTGCGTATAAGACTGGTTCCTAATTCTTCGGTTTTCCGAATTTAAAAGTTTTTTGCATTATAGACTTCGGTCTTCTATCCCTCGCGGCTGCGATGGACAAATCGACTCCCGGTTTTCGGAGATGCCCTTGCGGGCAGAAGATGTCTCGGACGGATCCGCACTCCACGTGTGTCTACTGTTTAGGCCTTGAGCACAACCCGCAGGCTTGCGACCTGTGCTCTTCCTTCTCAGCCTACGTCCTCGAAGACCGTGCTGCCCGTTTACAACTGGGGCGCCCTGAGAAGCGTTTTCCTCAGTGAAAGTCAAAAGAGGCCGGTTGGCGGTTTCCATGGCGGCGGGCTCGGCGGATCAGCTAGAGCAGATGATCACCCTCGAAGAGGAGGCGGCGCCGCATCTTCCTCGACCGCGGCATTTATCCCGCTCTCCCTGGGTTCCTCTTACACAGCTTCCTTTAAGGAGCTTTGTCTGTCCCTCTCCACTAGAGGAGAGGGACCAACGTCTGCTGGACCTTCTTCTCAGTCCAAGAAGAAAGACAAGGCTAAGTCCCTCCATCGACGCTCTTGGGAGCGGGAAAGGTCCCTCTCCCGAGTTGTCGGCCATCGACTTCGGTCGATCGTTCGGCTTCGGCCACTGGTTTCACGGTGTCCCCGTCAGGTCAGTTGACCGAGACTCCCGTCGGCCTTGATCAAGATCTTTCTCGACCCGTTGGGCGGGTTTGGCCGACCCAGCCCGGCAATCCTCTCACGGTTCCCCGGTGGGACGCCAGTGCCTCTGGTTCCGGAGCCTCGGGTGAACCCTCCGAGCCGAGGGCGGTTCCACCCGTCCCTTCCGCACCGTCCTCGGAAGGCCAAGGTTCTCGGTCTCAGTCTCGGACTTCTTGGCGGTCCAGCCGATCCCGCCGTCATAGGCGGTCCTCGTCTCGATCTCGCATCATGTAAGTGGCATACCGCCCGCTCGTCCTCTCCCTCCTCAGACGAGGGAGGCTTCACGTGAAGTTATGTCGGACGACACGAGAACCTCATGTGGCAATAGCTCCTTCTGACTGGGAACAAGCCGATGCCGTCGCCTTCCCTGGCCATTAAGTGGCTGTCACCGGAGCGGCCGAAACAACCCCTCGTCTTGCCCGAGGAGCCTGTTCCCAGGCCGGTTGTTCGGCCAAAACCAGCTGCTCCACCGATTCCGGTGGAACCTCCGCCTCCACAGCCGCTGTTTGGGGCTCCAACCAAGAACTCTAGGTCGGCTCAGGGTCTGCCCCATAGGCTGTCAGTCACCCTCACTCCCGATCGCCCTCGGCAGGTGGAGGGTGGCTCAGGCCCGAGGCAGCTCTTTGCGGACTCTTTTGAGTCCGACGACGATTCCTCCCTTTTCTCCAGGTGAGTGGACTTGGAGTCCTCTGGAGGTCAGTCGCTGGATGACAGCCCTTTGTCCTTCCTGGGTTTGCTTAGGCTCATCTCGGAGTCCACCGGGATGCAGCTCGTGCCCGTATTCAAGTGGGCCAAGTATCCCCTCACGGAGATATTGGACCGAGGAGATTCCCCTACGGAGGCCTTTCCTGTGGCCGAGGCCATTGTGGGCCCGGCCTTGGAGCTCTGGCAGCGCCCTGCTTCCTGCCCTGCGCCTTTGGCCAGGATGGCCAGGAAGTATGCGGTCCCTACCGGTTCCCTATCCGGTTTCTCGGAACATCCCTCAGTCCGAGGGGTTAGTTACCGACAGCGTTTTCCAGCGTGCCGGAAACGCTAGGGACGTAGACAAACCTCCCAACAAGGAGTCCAAGAAATTGGACTATGCCGGGCGAAAAGTCTATGCTGCGTCCTCCCTTGGCCTTCATCAGGCCAGCTCGGCCCTGCTCATGGCACATTTCTCCCATGCCCTGTTGGGCTCCCTGGATGAGGTAGTCCCTCATCTCCCGGCTGACCTGCAGACCACGGTAAGGCAGGTGCGGGACCAGGGCAGGGCAGTGGCCAAGCAGCAACTTCAGACTGCTCTGGACATTGGAGACTCATGCACCAGGTCAGTCGCGGCAGCAGTGACTATGCGCCGTCGGGCATGGCTGAGGATATCCACCTTCACAGCGGATACCCAGCACAAATTGGCGGATGTCCCCTTCCTGGGGACCGACCTCTTCCGCCCTGGAGTGGAAGGCCACCTCCAGGGATCGAAAAGTCAATGCCACTTTGGACTCAGTCTCATCCAGCTCAGAGGGACAGGGCCGAGACCGCAGCCCAAGCCCTTTCGTCCGTCTGCGCCTGTGCGTCACGCCCAGCAGCATCAGGGCCAGCAGGCTCCGCTGGTGTCCCAAACCTAAGCCCGGCTTCCTCCTCCAGGAAGCAGGGAGGTAAAGGCCCTGGAGGTCCCTCGGCCGGTCCTTCCTCCAAGCCTGCCCAGTGACGGGTTGAGGGGTGTCGCCCCAACCCCGTCGCCTCACCCCAGGTGCCCCTCGTGGGGGGGGCAGCTCTGCCACTTTCTTTCCACCTGGTCCATTATCACCACAGACCGGTGGGTGTTGGAGATGGTGGGAAAGGCCTGCCTCTGGAGTTCGAGCAGGCCCCACCCTTCAGAGCCGTCGCACCTCGGGGGGCCTCGGGGTCCGAAGCCTCGCTGTCAGCTTGCTGAGCCGACATCGCTCTCCTCCTCTAGAAGGAGGTGATAAGAGAGGTGGCAGACCCTCCCTCAAACCCGGGGTTCGTGTCCAGGTACTTCCTGGTTCCGAAACGGACGGGGGGCTGGCGCCCCATTCTCGACCTACACAAGTTCCTAGGGTCTCGAACCTTCAGGATGGTCACTCTGGCTCAGATAATACCATCCTTGGAACACGGCATGTGGTTCTGCTCTCTGGACCTACAGGATGCGTTCTTTCACGTCCCTATCCGTCCGTCCATCAGAGGTTCCTTCGCTTCCGGCGGAGGATCCCTTCGAGTTCAAGCCATGCCCTTGGCTTATCTCCAGCTCCCAGGGTCTTCACCAAATGCATGGCAGTGGTGACAGCATTTCTGCGGCGCCGAGGGTCGGGTTTACCCTTACCTGGATGATTGGCTGATAGCAGCCCCTCCAGAAAGGAGGTGGGCGGTCCAGAGATCTAGCCCTCCAGGTTTGCTCTCAGGTCGGCCTCCTCATCAACGAGGCCAAGTCAGAACTCGAGCCAAAGCAGGTGATTCTTTTCATCGGGGCAGAGCTTGACTCTCTTCGAGCCAGAGCACGGCTCCCGGCAGACAGGGCCGAGGTTCTTTCCTCCTTTGCTCAATCATTTCTGGTTGGGCAATTGCACCCTGTCCGGGACTTCCTGCGCCTCCTGGGTCTCATGGCGGCCTGTACCAGTGTGGTCCGTTGGGCCCGCTGGAACATGCGCCCCCTTCAGTGGGGGTTGGCCAGCCAGTGGTCCCAACACTGCGATCCATTGGACCAGCTAGTGACGGTGACCCAGGGGATGTGGAACGCTCTCCAGTGGTGGACTGTTCCAGTTCATCTGCAGGAGGGCATCCCGTCTGTCCGCCCCGAGCGACGGTCTCTCTATTGACCGATGCCACTCTGATGGGTTGGGGTGCCTATCTGGGGGAACACCGAGCGCACGGCCTCTGGTCCCTGCGGGAGTCCCGATGCCACATCAACCTGCTGGAGCTCCGAGCGGTCCGCCTAGCTCTCACCGCCTTTGCTCCGTTTCTTCGGGGTCAAGTGGTCTGGGTCCAGACGGACAACACCACGACCATGTACTATCTAAACCGCCAGGGCGGGACGCTCCATGCTTCTATGCAAGGAAGCTCTCCACATCTGGTCACTCGTGTGCAGCCTGGGCGGATCTCCTAGCCATTCATGTGGCAGGAACCTCCAACACCCTGGCTGATGCCTAAGCCGGATAGGGGCTCGTCCACAGTGGTCTCTCCTGCGGAGATACAAGATCTATTCTCCCATTGGGGCACACCTCAGGTGGACCTGTTTGCCTCCAGGAGAATCGAAGCTGAGGCTGTTCCATGCCCACCCCTCAGAGGGATCGCTGCGGGGATGCCTTCTCGAGGCCGTGGACCCGGGCCTCTTCCGCCTTTCCCCGTTCCCCTTGATGCACAGGTGCTTCTCAAAGCAAGGAGGGACAAGCGCAGGTGATTCTGATAGCCCCAGACTGGCCCGCCAGTACTGGTACCAGATCTCCTCAGCCTCAGCTCCAGGCTCCGAGGCAGCTTCCAGCTCTCCCGGACCTGCTCTCAGTCAATCAAGGGAAGGTATTCCATCCGGACCTTCAATCCCTGCACCTGACAGCCTGGTTCCTGGCTAGCAGAGTTCCAGGCCTTGGGTCTTTCGGCGAGGTCCTCAATGTAGTTGAGGCGTCCCGTAGGAGTCGACCAGAAAATGCTACGCCTTCAAATGGAAGAGATTTTCCATTTGGTGCCAGGGCAAGGGCCTGGACCCTTCCTCCTGTTCCTTGGCGAGCATATTGGACTACCTTTGGTCCCTTTCTCAGCAAGGGCTTAGGTCGACGACCCTTAAGGTGCACCTGGCAGCCATCTCTGCTTACCGGGCGCGGGCCGGGAAGCAGTCGGTGGCGCAGGAGAAGGTGGTCTGGTGCTTTTTCAAAGGCCTTGATCACATTTCCCCTCCAGTGTGAGAACCTCCACCTCCGTGGGATCTACTGCTGGTACTGGCAAAGCTCATGGGCAAGCCATTCGAACCAATGCACAGGTGTGAACTCTCTCACCTGTCGTGGAAGACCGCCTTCTTGGTGGCTATCACGTCAGCCAGAAGGATGGGAGAGCTCAAGCGCTCTTCATCAGTCTCCTTACCTGGTCTTCCACAGGGACAAGGTTGTCCTGTACCCCCACCGAAATTCCTTCCAAGGTGGTGTCGGAGTTTCACCTTAACTAGGTGTTGACTCTGCTGGTGTTCTCCCCAATCACACCTCGGAGGCCGAATATAAGCTCCATACTCTGGACCCTAGAAGGCAGCTAACACTATAAAGGAGCACCACGGCTGAAGTAGGGAGAGGTTCGCAGCTGTTTGTCACCTACGCTGATGCCGCACCTGGCAGACCTGCAGCCAAGCGGACGATAGGCAGGTGGGTCACCTCTGCATAGATCTCTGCTATAAGTTGGCAGGCATGGAGCCTCCCAGAGGATAAGAGCTCATTCTACCCGCCATACTGCTGCATCGGTGGCTGCTTCCAGGGACGTCCCTATCCAGGAAATCTGCAGGGCTGCTACCTGAAGTCAGCACGCACCTCATCACCCATTACCACATCGACCTTGAGTCACGCCGGGATGCTGGTTTTGGGGCCTCGGTTCCTCCAGTCTCTATTCCCTAAGTAGAGGTGTGCTGCATGTGCCTCCTCCCAGAGAACTGCTGGGAGTCTGCCAGACAGTGTGGATGAACAACATATCCATGTCCCTAGAAATACAGGTTACTCACCTGTAACAGGAGTTCTAGGAATGGTATATGTTGTTCATCCCACATCCCTCGACCTCCCCGGCTTCGACGCACAACCTGAGCTTCCAGTGGGCCAGATCCGGCGTCATGGGGTGGAGCCGAGAGTTTTACCACCTGGGTGGGTGGGAGGAGCCAGCTTGAAGACCTTCCAGCAAGATTTAAAGTGGCAAGGATACCTGCCAGACAGTGTGGATGAACAACATATACCATTCCTAGAACTCCTGTTACAGTTGAGTAACCTGTATTTTTGTTGCTGTGAGAGCAGTATTTATTGCTTCAAATGCATAATACAGTGTTGAGATTTTCGCTATCTTGTTTTCAGTTAGCGAGGCAAACACATTTAAATATTTCAGAAAATACTTTCAAATGGTAAACACCAGCAGTTGTGTTTACCTAATTGGGGCCCGAGGAATCTGATTTTGTGATCAGTTTTTCCCCAAAACGTGCAGAAATATATTTATTTTATCCGTGGAGGTTTTACTGCCACAAAGTGCAGCACTATGTTTGTGATACAAGGGGGTTGGTTCTGCTGCAAATTGCGTGAAAAGGACTCTGTGTCGCTGCAGAACCCCCCTTGTTTCACAAAAGTAGTGCCGCAATTTTCAGCAGTAAAATCTCGGTGGATTAAACTAAAGAAACATATTTCTGCCCATTTTTTTGACAAACTGACCACAAAATCAAATTCCTCAGCCCTTGATTAGGTAAACAGAAGTGCTTGAGTTTACCATTTATAAGTAAATCCTGTGCGAATAACATTTCGTTTTCGTAGAATTCCCTGCATGCATTTCTAATATTATTGTCATTTTAAGCGTTGCTGTAATGGACTTCCATTTCCTGGTGGCCTAGTGGCCTTCCCTTCCTGATCCCCATTTCTTAATTTCATTGGTGTTTCGTGGCATCCCCCCAACCTCCTATGTTTAACTGCTGAAAATAAGAAAACCGTCCCTCAATGTCTTTTTTTATTTTTTTCTGTAAATCAAAAAAGTCCATCGCCGATCACACCTGCACCCGCCACCCCACCTCCCACTGCGCATGCACCTCCCCACGCCCCCGTTGACAGCCCCACACCCCCTTACTGACCTGAAAAGGGTGCCAGGTTCAAGGTCCACTCTTCCAATCGAAGACATGTCTTGCTGCTTGAACTGCAACTGTGATATGAGAAACTAAGGTAAATGCAGTTTAATGTATTTCAATGGGGCTTTAAGCATTGCTGTTACAGTGCCCCCCCACCCTTCCTACCCCAACAGGTGCTGTTCTACTACCCCGCTCCCACCCCCATTCTCTAAGGGCGACTGACACAGCCCCACCACTCACCACCGCTGCCAGCCGCCAACTCAGCTTGATCCCTGGTGTCTAGTGGCACCCCCCCAACACTCCGATGCCCATTCACCAGTCTTGTTGGTGGTTAGTGGCATCCCCTCCACAATCCCATGATGTTTACATGCTAAAAATAAGAAAACCATCCCTCGATGTCTTTTTACATTTTTTTTTATTCGGTGGGGAAAAAAAACGTCCATCACTGATCACACCAGCACCCCCACCCGACTTCCTGCTGTGCACCCACCTCCCCACACACCCCCTTAGCCTATACTTACCACAGGAAGTTGTAGGCTGTCATCTTCTGTGGATTGGTAAGCATCTGCAGTCTTCCAAGCTGAACGGCAAACTAAGGAATGAAGGTAAGTGCCGTATAATGCATTTAAATGGTGTTTTGAACTTATGTTCATAACTTTGCCAATTTTAGGAATTTTTTCACCAAATTTTCAACATGGGCTTTTTGGGAACTCACCTCATGAACACTGAAACTGTTGTTTTGTTAATCAGGCCCATAAGGTGATATCACGGTTGCTGCGTGAAATCACCTTTCTGGAAAGAATAACAAAATTTCACCACCACTATTCATGGTGGGAGTCCCAGAAACCATGTTAGAAACTTTCTAATTCAAAAATGGCATTTATTAAAATGTTTCTATGCACGTGCGTAAGTTTGGTAATTTTAAATATTTTGACTCCAAATTTTCAACATAGCTATTTTTTCACACCACCTCATGAACAGTACAGCTGTCGTTTTTTTTACATCCTGCCGATATGTGTTTTCACACCTGTGACATGGAATGGCATTTTGGCATGGATTTGAAAATTTTTACCTATGGGGTTTATGAGGTGCGCTCATAAGAAGACTGTGTTCAAAATTTGGGGTCAAAATATGAAAAAATGCCAAAGTTATGACCTTTCATTGCAATTTCCGTACGCACGCTTGTAACTTCAGAAATTTTACATATTTTGATCCCAGATTTTTAACATAGTCTTCTTATTACCCGACCTCACTTATATTACAGCTGTAATTTTTCAAATTCTGCCTAAAAGGTGTTATCGCACCTGTGGAGCGGAATGGCATTGCAGTTGTGCAGAATTACGTTTTGGTATGGATTTGACAATTTTCTGTACCGGGGTACATGAGGTGGGGTAATAAGATGACTATGCTGACAGTTTGGCCACTGTTATCCTATAAATGGATGCAGAGGGCCCATAGGGCCCTGTGCTTCCATGGCTATATATATATCTATATATATATATGTATGTATATCTATCTATATATATGTGTATGTATATATATATATATATATTTATATACACACACACATATATGCATCTGTGGAGGGATGGGAGTACATGGCCCTCTGAGACAAATAAGGATATGGGTATGCTATCTGAAAAAGTAAGGAAATTCATTGCAAAAAACTTTGTTAATGCATCAATTAGGGTTGTTACTACAGCGACAAAATCAGCGAAATGTGGTGTTAGGGTTTCCAACCCTAACACCCTACCCCCACCCTGCAGAGACTGACAGGCATGTGGGGGTGCCTTGGACTCATCAACCCTAATGTTCACCCCATTCTCCTATACTGTACCCTTCTCAGCTTATTTACTTGTGGAATGGAGTGAGTGTTAGGGCTGACAAGTCCAAGGCACACTCCTGATGCCTGTCAATCTCTGCAGGGTGGGGTGGGGTATTATTGTTGGAAACCCTAACACTACATTTCCCTGCTTTTGTCACCCATGGTAACAACCCTAACTGATGCATTAACAAAGTTTTTGGAATTATATATATACACAAACACACACATATGTATATATATATATATATATATATATATATATATATATATAGTCACGTGGTAGCGCCACTATAATTAGGGTTGAGTGCACATTTCTGTTAAACCCGAAATTGTGAACCTTAATAACTTTGGAACTGTTCAATGGATTTGCACGGAATTTGGTATGCATAATCTCTAGTGGTAGAGCTCGTGCCAAGTTTCGTGTCAGTTGGTTGTGTGGTTTTTGAGATACAGAGCATCATAAAATACTAAATATACAATTTTTTTGACATTTTCTTGTCCACCTGTATCTCAGAAATGGCTTTATGTTCTGCTCTGAAATTTTCAGGGTAGAAAGCCTTTAGGTCACAGATGTGACTTTTGAAGGTTTGGTGAAAAAATATTAATCCGTTGAAAGGTTATTAAAATTTTTAATTTCCCATTATTTCCTGTGGTAAACTTTATATGTCAGGCACAACAGTTTTTTGTGCACATTTTTGTTTTTTGCGCACATAATGTTTTTTTGTGTGGAAATTTTTGTTTTTTGCACAAAAAGGGGTTTTTGTTCGCACATTTTTTGGCATAGAGGATCCCATTTAGCCATGTTTTTCCCACAACAATCACTGTCTTTTCACATGTAGGGTCACACAGAGTCTGCTTAACTTTCACAGAGCTCTGTTGTGTGCGCCATTTTGTTTTCTCCTTAGCGAGAGAGAAAACAAGTAAAAATAGATGTACTATAATATAAAAAATAAACATCAGAATTTAGCTAAACAAGATCTGTTTGGCTAGATTCTGATTTTTTTGTTTTATATATATATATATATATACTGTAGCCTGAAACACATTTGTTGGTCACTCGCAATCTCGGGTGGCAAGCTTAGCGAGAGGAGCACTTCTACCCCCATTCTCTGCATGAGAACACCGGGGTTTTCTTGACTTCTGCAGCCATAGCTGGAATTTGTGCTGCTGGCTGCAGAGTCATCCTTCAGTTACCCATTTTCCCTGGTGTCTACTGCAGGGGTCGAAATAAATTTTTGCAGCCACTAGCCAGCAAGGCTAGTGACTGAAAAAAATCCACTAGCCCCACAGACTTTTCCACTGGCCCAGTTGGTGTACATACTGAAGTGTTGTCTTCTCCAGTACAAGACCACAGGGCTACTTAAATGAAAATCTTACTAGCCCGATACAAAATCTACCAGCATTTGGCTAGTGGGCTGGTGCCAATTTCAACCCTTGTAGTGGCATTCCCCCAGCCCATTGTCCTTTATCCCTGGTGTCTGGTGGCACCTCCCCCAGCAGTGTGGGACACTGGGGAGCCCATTCCGTGTCCCGAAATATTTATTTTTAATAATTTAAAACTGTTTTTGCTGACATGGCCATGCATCTACGGAGGGATGGGTGAACAGGGTCCAAAGGACCCTGCAATCCCACAGTAAAATAAGGAAAATCATGGAGCATGGGAACCTTTGGGCCCTGCGCTCCCACTGTGATATAAGAACAGTTATTTGGGCCCTGCATTCCCACAGCCAAATACAGATACAAGTAAACTATCTGTAAAAGTAAGGAAATTCATTGCAAAAGACTTTGTTAATGCATCAGTTAGGGTTGTTACTAAAGCGACAAAAGCAGGGAAATGGGTGTTAGGGTTTCCAACCCTAGCGCCCCACCACCACCCTGTAGACACCAACAGGCATCGGGGGTGTGCCTTGGGGTCATCAGCCCTAACGCTCATTCCATTCCGTAAGTCAGTAAGCTAAGATGGGTACAGTATAAGAGAATGGAGTGAGTGTTGGGGCTGGCGACCCGCATCCTAACGCTCGTGTGTCTGCAGGTGAGAATGGTGTTAGGTTGAAACCCTAACACCCCATTTCCCTGCTTTTGTTGCTTTAGAAACAACCCTAACTGATGCATTACCAAAGTTTTTTGCAATGAATATAAAATATATATATAATGTGTAGGGGCATGGTCATGCCACTATAGTTAGGGTTGAGTAGCCTGTTTTTTTTTTTTGTTTTGTTTTTTATTTCTGAGTTTTATGATCTTACAGCACAAACTGTAATGCACAAAATAAAGAGACGAGGTACGCAGACCTCCACACTGGATGTACGGATGCACTGCAATTTAACAATAAAAAGTAAATAGGTCCTTAAGTCCATGCAGTATGGAAAACTGCCAGTTGCTTGCAAAAAGGAGTAAAGTTCAATCCGATTATTCCGTAGGGCAACGCCACTCTCACCACAAAATATGACACATAATCTTTAAAACCAGCATATCAGGTCCCATGAAGAACTGTAATATTGTGGAGGGCCGAATGACATAAAAACTGTAGACAGGGCCAGTAAAATGATAGCCTGGGCTCACTTAAGTTGCCTTAAAGACCCATAGTCTAAGGTAGAGCAAGGCAACCTGCCCTGTGGGTACAGTATAGAATTGTAGGATTTAATTAATGTCCATAAACTGAGTGGTGGTCTTACACACCAACATTTAAACAACTACAGTGGCAGTCTGAAAGAATATCTGTTAGGTAGGTCATACAACTGGAGCAGCAATTCTGGTGGCTTATCAGAAAAAGAGACAAGAAAACATAATCACAGTTTACATTTATGAACAGCTTATAGTATATTTGAGAAAAGGGTTGTAACAGTAACCCCTAATCAGAACTATAAAGTAGAATGACCTGAGCATTAAGAGGTGCAAAAACAGTCAGCAACTAAGGCACCAGAAATTAGGCAAAACAAAGCCCAATTTCCTAGCCAGGTACATATTTGAAAACTGATTCTAAGGCACAGTATATCACCCATCTTCATCTAAGGTGGTTTCTGGAGGATTTAACTTTCCAAGGAGTTTCTCGGCAAACTGAACTGCTGTAATAGGGTCCACAAAGATATGCGACTTTGACGCATGTCGAATTTGGAGTCGTGCAGGATAATTGAGCCGGGCCTCTATGCAATGTTGCAAGAGAACCTTTTGGACCACCTGAAGGTCCTTTTTTCTGGCTTGTGTCTGTGCCAAAAGGTCAGGAAAAAAGCCGAGATGACTGCCCTCCCATGTTATTTCTCCTCGAGATCTGGCAGCCTGCAGGAGGGATATCCGAGCATCTGGTGCAGACAGGGTTGCAACAGCAGTAAGTGGTCTCTGCTGCAGTTCACCTTTTGGTCTGGGTCACTGGGGAATCGCAAACACTTTTAAGACTTTTACCACTGAGTCCATAGGCAAATGTTGCAGGTCTTGAAAGATCAGCCTGGTCACTGCTAGCAGAGTTTCCATGGCTCCAGCAAACCTAGGAGGAAAGGCCACAATCTGGACATTTGCTTGCCTTTCGGCATTCTCCAGACTTTCAATTTTTGATTTTAACATGAAGAAGTCCTGGATCTATGCAGCAATGCAATCCGCCTGTCTGGTATTTGCCTCATGTAAATCTTTAATACCTGCAGCATTATCTTCTTTGATGCGGTTGTTTTCGGAGAGTTTTGATTCTACGGCTGCTAATGTTTTTTTTGCTTTGTTTTATTTTAACAGGAAAGACACACTAACCTGAAAGCTTGTTTACAGGTGCAACCTGGGAGCACAAGGAAGTTAAGTGACTTGCTCAGGGTCATGCAGTATGCAAGTGGGGGCTGTGAGATTCAAACCCAGGTGTCCAGGTTTGCAGCTCAGAGCCTTTAACCACTGCGCAACACTGCTATTTGTTAGTCTCTTCGCCATTCGCCTGAATTTTTGTTAACCTAGCAAGGAGTTGCACTGTTGGAAGTTCAGGTGCCACCAGTCCGCTTGCTACAGTAGGCCCTGATCATTTGGCTTAGCTCGGAGAAGAAAGGAACACATCCAAGTACGTTTTGCATCTTTTTTCGGCCTCATTGTATTGCGGGTATATTCCAGCAAGTCCTAATGAGCTTTGTAGGCACCTTTGTAGCCAAAATCTTAAGTTTGCAGAACTTTTCAGGGTTAACAAGTTAGAGCCACTCTAAAATGCTGCCGCCATCTTGCTGCTCTGCAGCCTCCCCCCCCCCCGCGAGTAGCCTGTTTAATGTTAAACCTCAAATTTTGCACTTCAGTAACTTTGCAACTGATCAATGGATTTGTACAAAATTTGGTATGCACTGTCCTGTGGGGTAGAGCTCTTGATGTCATAAGTTTCTTTCTGGTTGGATGTACAGCCTCTGAGATCTGGATAGTGCAAAAACCTCAAAAGTCACTTTTTTTTTCAGTTTTTTCCACTTTGCCTTGCGTCCAGATGGTATGGAATTTTGGTGCAATTTTTGTATGGTAGATACAAACCTTGCTTTGTTTGGTGAAAAAATATTAATCTGTTGCAAAGTTATTCAATTTTTAAATTCCCATTGTTTTCAATGGGAAGTTCACTGTCCAAATTAGAGGGACAAAGTTTGACAAAGGATTGACCTTGTGAAAAAGGATTCGTTCTCGCGAGATAACTCCTTTTTTATGAGAATAAAATCATTTTTCGTGAGAGAAAAGTCCTTTTTCATGAGCTGCCATCTTGTTTTTTTTCCCCATCAACTAAAAAACATGGAAAATACATACAAATGTCATTTTAAAAAACAAACATAAAAAAAATAGGTAAATGGGTCCTGTTTAGCTTGATTCTGGTGTTTGTTTTCCACAGTTAGGGACAGAAATACTTTTTCTGGGCACCCAAAATTCCAGGTGCCCAGCTTCGCGAGAGGTGCACTTCCTCTGCATTCTCTGTATGAGAACTGTGGATTTTCTTGATTTCTGCAGTCACAGCTGAACTCGTGCTGCCGGCTGCGTTGTGAGCTGTGAGTCCCCTTGGCCTGGTGTCTAGTGGCACTCCCCGATCACTGTACCTCTAAATAAAAGATATATTCCCTGGTGTCTAGTGGTACCCCCCCACCCTCTGATCGCCATCCCTGTACTCTTTCCTCACCTTTTCCCTGTTCACTGCTTCCTTTCACATTTAATGTGACATTCCATTTCCACTACATCAATAGAATGGCAACTGAACTGGTAATTGTATATATATCTATCTATCTACTGTATAGATATATATATATGTATATACTGTATATATATATATATATATATATATATATATATATAATTTTTTTTTTATTTTTATGTTGGCTTACACGCATGCGTAAGCAACATCTTGTGGCAGCAGCACATTTCAGAGGTGTGTCAGTGTTGTGGCCAATGCAGGGAATGCTTTACTGGGTGTGTCCCTCAGCCACCAATCAGTGAGCATGCTGGCGATGACAGCAGTTTCAAAGAGAGCCATGGAGTTGAAAGAAATCTGCCGCTCCAATGAGGTGTAGTTTCCTCATTGGAGCGTCAGATGACAAGGCTCCATTACGTCCCTTTCCTGGTGAAACATTCCAGTAAATATGGTGGCTCCTGCCACCCACTACACAATCCCCAGAAAGCTGACATTGGGGATGCCCAATCCCCGTGTCGGCATGTCCCCCCCCAGTTCAATCTGTTTGCCGATAGGGGTGCCCAGTCCCTGTCGGCATCATGTCCCCCCCCCAACACACACACACACACACTTTCTTTGCCAACGGGGGTGCCCAATTTCCATCGGCGTCATGTCCCCCCCAAACCTGTAGCATACTGTGAGCCCACCTCAGTGTACCCAAAATCATTTTATTTTACCTGTAAATAAAGAAAACCTTCCCCCGAAGTCAGTTTTTTTTACCTGTAAAAAAAAAAGGTCCCTCGTCATCCCACCTGTGGAGCAGGAACACATTTGAATTCTTCAAAAGCCGACCGGGAACCGAACAAAATGCAATAAGCTTTATAATGGCTGGCAATGGGGGGGTTTCAACTTACGTGGATATCTCAGCTATTTTTGGGAATTTTGGTACCAGATTTTCAACATGGGGTTCTTGGGACCCCATCTCATGAACACATGCACTGTCATCTCATTACCCAGTCCCAAAAGGTGATCTCGCTGTCACTGCGTGGAATCACCTTTCAGGACTGATTACATAGATACATAGATACATAGACAGTGTCGGCAGATAAGGGCCTATGGCCCACCTAGTCTGCCCATTTGAGCTTGTAAGTTCAGTTTGTTTTCCTAGAAGTCTGTTTCCCCTTACCCCTGCCCTCTAGAATTCCTTTATGTCTATCCCATGCATTCTTAAATCCCGTGATTGTTTCAGCCCCCACCACTTCCTCTGGCAGGGTGTTCCACTTGTCCACCACCCGTTAAAGTGTTATCTGATTGTTTTTGCAGACCTTAAACCCAACTCCCTGCTGCTACAGCCACTGGCTGGGCTCCTTCTTGCTAGCCTGGTTAAGACTTGAACCTAGTGTCTTGTGCATCTCAGTCACCAGCTCTGCCACTATACCAAAGCAGCAACTACAAAGTGTTATATGATTGTTTTTGCAGACCTTAAACCCAACTCCCTGCTGCTACAGCCACTGGCTGGGCTCCTTTTTGCTAGCCTGGGTAAGACTTGAACCTAGTGTCTTGTGCATCTCAGTCACCAGCTCTGCCACTATACCAAAGCAGCAACTAACAAAACAACAGTGCCACAGTGCATAAGATGGGGTCCCAAAATGCCCATGTTGTAAATTTGGTGAAAAAATTCCAAAAAATGACTGTTACAAGCATGCGTTGCACAGTTTCCACACACGCTCGTAACGTCGACAATTTTTAATATTTTCCCTCCAGATTTTCAACATTGCCATTTTTTCACACCTCCTTATGAACAGTACAGCTTTCATTTTTCACAGCCTGCCCGAAATGTGTTTTCGCACCTGTGGCAGACAATGGCATGGTTGCTGTGGGAAATCAACTTTCGGGACAGATTAACAAAGTCACAGTACCACTGTTCATGAGGGGAGGTCCCAAAATGCCTATGTTGAAAATGTGGTTAAAAATCCCCAAAATAATTGCGTTACGGGCGTGTGTTGCGCACTTTCTATGCCTCATGACTTCCTGGAATTTTTTATATTTTCACCCAAATTTTCAACACTGCCATTTTTTTACACCTCCTCATAAACAGTACAGTTGTCATTTTTCACATCCTGCCAGAAATGTGTTTTTGCACCTGTGACACCAAATGGCATAGTCGCTTTTCGGCTAGAGAACTGATAGTGCTACTGTTCATGAGGTGGGATCACAAAAAGCCCATGTTAAAAATTTGGAGTAAAAATACCAACAAATGCCCAGGGCATTAGGGTTTCCAACCGTGACACCCCACCTTGTAGAGACTGACAGGCATCAGGGGTGTGACTTTGGATCGTCGGCTATAATGCTCACGCCATTCCACCCCCACCCAGCAGCCAGTGACAGGCATCAAAGTGTGTCTTGGAGTCTCCAGCCCCAAAGTTTACCCCATTCTGCTATACTGCACCCATTTCAGCATATTTCCTTGTGGAATGGGGTGAGCGTAAGGCCCGAAGACCCCAAGGCACACTGCGACACTTGTCAGTGTCTGCAGGGTAGGGTGATGTGAAATGGCGTGAGCGTTATGGTCGATGACCCAAAGGCACACCCCAATGCCTGTCAGTCTCTGTGGGGTGGGGGTTGGTGTCAGTTCAATACTTCACTGCTATTCCTATTATGCATCTCTCTAACTCCTGCACCACCAATGCCAATGCCAGCAAGACAACATTCAGCACTGACAAATGCTTGTTATTTTAGTGTTTGCACTGTATTTATTAATGAGCAGGTTTTGAGTCTGCAGCATTCTCCCCGGTACCCAGTGAATGGAGCTATTTTACAAGTAATATTATTAAAATTCCACTGAACAAAAAATGAAACTTTATGGATGCAGTGCTTAACCAGAGGGTAAGCATACCCTATATGTTGGAGTGGGGGAGAACGCTGCAGACTCAAAACCTGCTCTTTAGTTTCAGAATGGAGAAGCAGCCTTGGCTTTGCACTTACTGATGAATGCTTCTTCTCCCATTCACTGTTCGCTCTGTCAATTCATTAGGGCTTTGTCTCGAACTGCTACTGGAAAAAAAAAAGGATATACTATGCAATTTTTTTCAGAGCTTGTTGGTACACCCAGCATAGTGTCACCCTTTCTTTTTGTGAGTCATAGGGACTAAAAACCAAAGAAAACTCCGGGGATGCACCTGTTGATTGAAAACAGAACTGTGTTTTCCAAAACTTAGCCTACAGTAAAAAAAAATAATAATAATAAAATAAAAAAATCATTATCTATTCAAGTTACATGAGTGGCTTTGACTCTGAGGGCATCCTGAGCACAGAACTACAGTTGTCCTTTTCAGGAAACTGTCAAACCAGCCTGCCCCCGAACCAGTTAGAACTGATTTTAGTGCCACCACAGCAAATACAACTGCCACAGTGCCCACTGAGAAGTAGCCTGAGAATAGCCAGGTTTTGGAAAGAAATACCAGGAGGGGCACACAGGGTAGAGGAGGCCAATTAAGAAGACGGAGACAGTTTTATCAGTGACCATGATATCATAAACAAGGTTGCAACAATAGCAGGAACCAACAGGGGAGGAGTCGCTGAGTAATTGTATTGTAATCGATATCTCACATTGTAATTTATCTGACATGGAGAAACAGTTGTTACAAAAAGAACTATAATTTATACCTTTTAACCAAATACGAACTTTTGAGACTATTACAGACTTGAAAAGATTCACACAGAACTTGAACGTAAGAGCCTTTTTCTACAACGATCGAGACATGAGTTTCAGCAGTACGCAGAAGGGACTAGTGGATGGAGACAGCTGTTGCTATCAATGTGGCTATAAGTGCAAACTGATGTAACCCCTAGATGGCGCTATCCCAGGGGCTACTACCCCTGCCTGATTTGCCACTAACAGGTTGAGGGGCCTGGATCCAATGGCGGGTGCCTCCACCCAGAGGTCAGGGTTTGCAATAGTTAAACTAACTTGGTCACAGCCCTCTGGGACACTGCAACCCCCCTTTCTTCCCACTAGTGGCCCACACAATATATCAGAATTACCTTCACAGTATACACTTACCCCCAGGTCTGGTTCCGGCACTGGGACCTCCTGTGAAATGAGATACAGTGCAACAATCACAGTACAGTACTTTAACATAGACAAATACCTCAGGCAGTATAACTTTGCTGAAACAAGCAGCTCTGATTTATTTAGGGGATATAACAAGGACAGGGGAAATCAGGTTAATTAGCTTATCACTCTAATAATCTACCTTGGCTCTGTGCACAGGCCTATCCCTATCAGTTACTGTCCCTGGGTACCCAAGCCCTAGTGGCTAGTCCAAACTGTGGAGCTGGTAGGGCCCTTTCACACAGAGAAAAGGAGAATTAAACAGTCAGCAGTACAGTAATTCCATTTGGATTTAATGTGGCAATTCAACAGGGAGCGACCCTGAATTAGTACTCACGACCTCCAAATAAGATAGGGTCCTTCAATGTCAGCAGGGCTCACTTGAGGTACACAAACCTCTTCACACATCCATATAAAAGAAAGCACTATACCAGGCAGGCTGCATCTGTATCCCGATCGCAATTACTGCACAATACCCGGGAGAACACACAGCAGATTCAGTTCCTGACAGACCCAGTGCATTTTCAGCAATTCCTCCAGTCTTCTACAGGGTGAGCCTGGTTTCTACTCTTCAGAGATCCTTTGATTCTTTTCACAGGACTGGATTCAGTCCTAACAAGCTGTTACACAAGCTGCAGACCGGAACTCTGGGCCTTACACACGTTTTTGACTAAAACTGCACACTGAAAAGCACAGGCTCCTTCCTTCTTCACTGCCAAAGCTCAACTGAAACTCCAACCGACAAAACCGGCACTTCTTTGAGTTCCTCCCAGTTCTTGACTGGATTGGCTGTCACTCACAATAGACTGCTGCTGTTGGTCCAAAAGGTGCTGAAGTCTAAACTACATCTCCCAGAGTCACTGCTCATACAATCCTCTTGTGGCTGGCTCAGATTATGAGTCCAAGTTCTGATTCGTCCAAGGGACCATTTTAGAGCTAGCTTACCCCACACTGATTGGTCCAGTTCAGCAGTTCAAAACTAGAATGGGGAACTAGACAGACACAGTTCTGACTGCAAAGAAAGCAGGTTAGACAAACTGTAATTTCATTATTACTCTAAATAATTTCTGGCAAACAGTTACATCTTTCAGATAGGTTCCCTTTGCACTCCTAGTGACTGCAAAAATGAAGTGAATTGGCAGCAGCTCGAGTGGTACTCAGAGAAGCACACAGTCCCCCCATACAAACTAATTATGTCTGCAAGCAGACAGCTCTTAAAGAGACAGTACCAGAGGCTCTAAAAACACTCACTGATAAATGGCTTAAATGCCAAACACCATTCAGGCTTGGAGCATTCAAGCAAGCTCCTGGAAGTCTTTTGGGAACCCCATTTGCAGGGGTTACACCCTTCCTAGCCTGGGAAAGCTTGACGTCCGCGTCAAGCAAGTACCCATAAGTTTCAACTGCAACCATATACATTTGCATTAGGCTCGCATATGTAATCATCAGTCAATATATCATTTTACCAAGAACACATTTCTGAAACATTGCAGTACGTCCTCTTTACACAGTATTACATACACATTGTACCATAACTCAAGTTATTACCTCTTGTACATGAAACCTGAAGAGAGGGCCCTTCCTATCAGTTACCTTGGGGCTGGACGGGACAAGGGCACCATACTTAGAGGGCAACACAAGTAACTTGAGTTAGCACTGACGCTCAGTTTGGGCAATGAGCTGGGACACATACACTCCTTTATGGACAACATTGAGAGGCAAATCCACAGGCCTCCCAAGGGAATCATAACTGAGGTGCACCACAGGCTTTACAGCTCGACCAGTCTTTCTAGGGGAACTGTTATAGTCTCTGCACTCTGAGCCTCATTTTCAGCATTGTCCTCACTTGTCAGGAGTCTCCATGGGGTAGAGAGGCTAGAACTTGGGGCACTTTCAGCTCCAGGAGTTACAGTTTCTGAGTCCACAACATTTGGCTCGCATGGAGAGCTTTCGGACACTGGCAGTGGACTGTCAGGGCACTCAAAATACTCTTCTTGTTCGGTGTATCACCAGTCTGCCCCATCTATCATTTTCTTCCCTGAAAGCTCAAACAGTTCAACCATGCACAATTATTCCATTTCATCTGATCTGATGCTTTGCACTTCACTTTCTGGGAGCATTGGCTCCAGGGATGAAGCTGGGGGCTTAGACAGTCCATAAAGCCCAGCTTCATCTCCAGTATTGGCTAGGGGATTGCCCCGAAACAATTGACTCAGTTCGTAAGAAGGATAGTATTCAAAGTCACTCTACTTTCTTCCGATATGGACTGACAGTCATGCTCAACTGGGACTTGTGGAGGGAACACTTTAACTTTGCTTCTGTAGGTGCAGACTTTCTTGATCTTTTCTTAGCAGCAGCTCTAGTCACTGGTCCAGAGGGGCATCTTCTAGGGCTCAGACTCAATTAAGATTTGTCCAATGGGCAGTAAATGATTTCTATGCATTGTTTTTACATCTTTTGAATTATTCTCAGGCCTTACTTTGTACACTGGCAGATCATCTAGTTTGCCCACTACAATGTGAGGGAGATGGTGCCATCTGTCAGCAATCTTGTGCTTGCCATGCAGTCCCAGATTTCTTAGCAATACCCGATCTCCTCCTGGAGTTCCTGTGCTTTTACCTTTTATCATACCTTTCTTTGTTGGCCAGATTTCTTTTGGCAGCCATGGTTTGAGCCAGTTGGTACGCATGAATTAGTGGGCCTTTAACTTTTGCACATACTGTAAATAGTTGTCAGCTTGAACCCCATCAGGAGAGACCCCAAACACACATCTACTGGTAGTCGAGCTTCTTCCAAACATCAGGCGGTAGGGGAGAATCCAGTGGCATCACTTTGGTGCAGTTATAAGCATGTACCAGGGTGCTAATTTGTTGGCTCCATCTAGGCTTGTCCTTTGGGTGCAGGGTGCCTAGCATATCTAGCAAAGTGCGGTTGAAACGTTCAGGCTGTGGGTCCCCTGGGGTGGTAAGGAGTGGTTCTGGACTTTGCACTCCCACAGAGAAAGCATCTCTTTGATCAGACGACTCTCAAAGTCTCTCCTTGATCAGAATGGATTCTTTGTGAGCTCCATAGTGAACAAAAGTTTTCTACAAGTACTTGGCCACAGTAGATGCTTTCTGGTCTTTTGTGGGGAAAGCTTGGGCATATCTCGTGAAATGGTCAGTGACCACCAGCACATTACTGATATTTCTTTGATCTGACTCCAAACTCAGAAAATCAATACAGACCAGCTCCATGGGTGCACTGGTGGTGATGTTAACAAGGGGGCAGCCCTCTGGGGCAAAGCTTTCCTCTGTAAGCAGCGACTACAAGTTCGAATGTGTTGCTCCACATCAGCCCCATCTTAGGCCAATAGAATCTGGATCTCACCAAGTCAAGTGTTCTGTCTATACCAAGGTGCCCCATGTGTTGTGCAAGGACCTCAGTACTGAGTCTCGAAGGCAGTGGGCAGCACTAGTTGTTGTTTGTCTACTTGTCCCCCTCTGTCTACTGTTTCTCTGTATAACAGTTTATTGATCAGTTTCAACTTAGGACCTTCTTTGTATAACAGTGCAGTTCTCAAATCAGTGGAGCGTAATTTGGACACATCTTTTCCTGCATAGAGGGCTTCTAAAGCTGCTTTGATCATGGGATCGTGGGATTGAGCCCGCCGAATACTGTCATTGTCCAGCTGAGGCAGTGCACCAATGTCTATTGCAGAAAGTGGCAATAAGCAGCAGGTATGCAATTCTCAGAGGGTCCCAAGCAATCCACCATGCAGTCCACTGCGTCCGTGGACATTTGTTCCTCCCTGTCAAACTTCGGCAGAGTGCCCGAATGTCAGGTTCTGCCAATCGGACCCAATCATTCTGGGGAACAGGCCTCGGGAGAGAGCATCAGCATCTATGTGGTTCAGACCTGCTCGGTATTCGAGAGCATAGTCATATGTAGATAATGCAGAAAGCCACCTATGGCCAGTGGCATCCAACTTAGCTGAGGTCTGCACATAGGTCAAAGGATTATTGTCAGTTTTACTAGTATTTTAGCCCCATACAAGTACTCATGGAATTGGTCAACAATAGCCTACTTCAAAGCTAGGAACTCTAACTTATGTACAGGATAGTTCTTTTCGGATGGGGTCAGGCTTCTACTGGCAAAGGCCACTGGTCTCAGGCCATTCTCGTGCTCTTGGTACAACACAGCCCCAACCCTTGCAAGCTAGCATCAGTGTGCAGGACGAAGGTTTTCTTGGATCGGCATAGGCCAGCACTGGAGCATGGGTAAGTTGATATATGATCTCATGAAAAGCAGTCTCATAATCAGGAGTCCAGCGGGCCCCAAATACTTCACTCGGATGAAAATACACTCTTTCAGTCTTGAGGGCGCTGACTTTTGGTATTTTTTGTGGGTTGGGGGATACCCTTGAGTAAGGTTAAGTAAAGGGCGGATCACTCTTGAATAGTCCTTGATGAAGCGCCGATAATAACCACAGAATCCCAGGAATCTTTGCAGTTCTTTTAGATTTTTGGGCTGTGGCCAGGTGGTCAAGGCCTCAACTTTACTTGGTCGGTCTCTATTCCTCGTGGATACTATGTGTCCCACATACTTTACTGATGTTTGAAAGAATTGACACTTATCAATGGACAGTTTAAGGCCAAAGTCCTCCAGTCGGTCCAATACCTTAAATAATCTGCTCTCATGTTCCTCCAGTGAGCTGCCAAACACAATAACATCATCTAGGTATACCAGGCACTCTAGTAAGTTCATGTCCCCCACTGCACGCTCCATCAATCGTTGAAAAGTGGCTGGGGCACCTGAAATCCCTGAGGCATCCTCATGAATTCATAGAAGCCAAGCGACAGATAAAGGCCGTCTTCTCACGGTCCTTCTGGGGCCATCGGATCTGGTAGTACCCATCATGGAGATCCAGCACAGAGAACCACTTGTTCCTGCTTAGGCAGTCCAAAGCATCCTGAATGCGGGCATTGTGTACTGATCTGTGATAGTCCGCCGTTTAAGGTGCGATAATCCACACACATCCTTACTGTTCCATTCTTTTTCCTCACTACCACAATGGGGAAGCATAAGGGCTTCTGGATTCTTGTATTACACCAGCAGCTAACATCTCTTGCAGATGCCGTCTCACATCATCTATGTCAGCAGGTGCCGGCGTCGAGACCTCTCACGAAATGGTCTTTCGTCATGCAGCCGGATATTGTGCTCAGCTCCTTGCACGCATCCTACATCCCATTCCTTTAAAGAAAACACCTGGTCTCTCTGGGCAAGCTTCTCACTGATTCTCACTTTCCATTCAGCTGGCAGCGGGAGTCGCAAATCAAACAAGTCAGGCGACTTTGTCATTCTTCCTTGAACTCTTGCTGCTGGGTAGCACTGCAGTGTCTGCACAATGCACATTAGCCAGGATGCAACCTCTGTTTACTCGAATGTCTCTTTCAGACACATTATGAACTTGGACCATTACCCTTCTGGCATAAGCATGGGCTCTAGCGGGCAAAATACTAGGCTTGACCAGCAGTCCCTCTGGCAATTTTCCATCGCCTGGTGCATCAAACATGAATATTTTATTCTTAACATCCTTTCTGATAAGGACCTCACCCTGTAAGGTACACTGGGCATTTGGCGCCAGGATCAGAGACTCAGGATCCTTCTTCCATACAATTCCGACCGGTTCCTCTGGTTCTGTTTTTTCAGCATCTCTCTGTGCCTCATAGGCCTTCTTAATTAAAGCCGGAACTAATAAAGCTCTACTAGTCTTTGACCCCTGTTTTTCATAACACAACTGTGCCAGCCTTCCGAACATATGAGCATTTGTTCCAATCAACAAAGGGACACCATCATACAGTCCAGTGGGGGACACACTAAGGCTAGGGTCTCTACTTGTTCGCCACTCCAGCCACTGGAGGTGGGGAAAGACAGCCAATTCGGATATACCCGGAATAGGGTAGGCCTTCTCACTTAACCCCATACATGCAGTCCTTCTAATGGTTGTAAGGGTACGCCTGACAAATGCTTCTGATACCAATCCTGGAACATAATTGTCACTTGGGAGCCACTGTCTAATACAGTCTTGTAGACACTCCATTCACCTTACAGTGGTCTCCATGGAGGACCCACTATTCTGGACCAGTCTGGAGAGGCGGTAGTGGGGGCCTGGGCAACTGACCTTGCCACAAAAGGACGTGATTAGCATTTTGGTGCCCTCACTGGGATCATGTCGGCACCTCTTAACCACTGATTTCTTCTCCAAGCTCTCCTTGTAGCCTATATGCAACTTTGTCAGTGTCTTTTGGGACTGGCATTCTTTCATGTGCCCATCTTTCCCACAATTATAGCAAAACATACTTTCTGGAGTTTGAGCTGGCCGAGGCGCCACACTGGGAGCCAGGGCGGGGTATTACTAACTGGAAACCTGGGTGCCATCTCTGTCTGCGCGTGATAAGCATTTGGAGACATCTCGTCAGTTTCTCCACTTCCATGGTCAAAGAATTGAGTTTGGAGCTGTTATCAGCAGGAGATACATGGGTGGGTACCTCACCCCATAGCAGATGCAGTCGGATATAGGTCAGGCCGTACTTGCAGGCGTGGCTTTCTATAAAGGACTGTTTTTGAATTCGGATCTCTCTCAACAGTTCGCCCCATTGTGGCATATCTTTTCCTTGTCAGAGCACTCATTGACTGTCAACCTCTGCCCCTGAACTTCACTTGATGGGTCACCCTCAGTCACTGGTCGAGCCACAGCTGTTGGTGAGGGTACCTCCCAGGTCGCTTTTTCTCAACTCCTCAATTTCTCTCATTAACTCATCATAGGAGGGTGGGATTCCAGTCGATTTTCCAGGTGTAACTGAAGCAACAGCAGTTCTGAGAAGGGGCAGACTTAAGGATTCTGTCCAGTCTGGTTCGTCCAGTTCAATCGCTGGCAAACTACCCTTTCTGAGGCATTCTTGCAACAATTTTTCCAGCCGAGAGACATACACAGACAACAACTCCCTTGGTACTGTTGTGCATTTCTTACTCTCCACCATAGGTCCTCATCAGAATCTGGCTCCCCATACAATTCTCCAAGGCCTCAAGATAGGCCTGTGCAGTCGCTTCAGGGTTACTGGCCCGTTTAGCACGGATGGTAGCCAGGGCAGGACCTCGGAGGCTCTCACTAACCCTCTTTCGCTTTCACCTTCCAGCACTGCCATTCTAGCACTTGGGGGCAACATAGTCTATCCAGGTCTCCCAGTCATCCTCCCTTGGGGGGTGGGAGGGTGCCAGAGAAGATCCTCAACCTTCGGTAAGAGTCGTGACTAATGGCAGGTGCAGAAATAGAGTCTGCATTGGTTCAGCCACCATTACGGGCACTGGAGCAGGAGAGGGT
This sequence comes from Neoceratodus forsteri, assembly GCA_016271365.2. Taxonomy (NCBI): domain Eukaryota; kingdom Metazoa; phylum Chordata; order Ceratodontiformes; family Ceratodontidae; genus Neoceratodus; species Neoceratodus forsteri. The sequence continues at coordinate 365,592,509 of CM028137.1, forward strand.
GTTGGGGAGAACACCCAGGTGGCAAGAATAGTTTCTTCAAGTCCTCCACAGTTTTCCCTCTCCCAGCAACCATTCAGCAAATTTCTCCTCAAAGTTTCAGATAGTGGTGGGGGCTGATTCCCCGGTCTTTACTGTCCTTAGTTATCACTCTCCAAGCAGTGAGGGCTCCTCTGGGGTAATGGTCTGTGGCACTTTGGAGCTATCTATGGGATCCTTAAACTCTACTAGGGCCAGGAAAGTGTGGGTGAGCAGATTACATGCCGACCACCACCACAGGGTTTTGTAAACCTTCCACCTTGGAAAGTACTCCTGCACAGTGTCCGTATTGATACCCAGGGGATGTCCAGGATAAGCATAGCATTTTGGGGGTCGATCTCCTCCCCAGTACACCACTCCACCAGCCGGTGCACAGCCACTTCTGGGTACCCATTTTTTCTTAACAGTGGTTCAGAAATATGGCCACTAGAGGACACACAATCCCAGCGGTGAGCCTCCAAGATGTAACCCTAGATGGCGCTTATCCCAGGGCTACTACCCCTGCCTGATTTGCCACTAACAGGTTGAGGGGCCTGGATCCAATGGCGGGTGCCTCCACCCAGAGGTCAGGGTTTGCAATAGTTAAACTAACTTGGTCACAGCCCTCTGGGACATTGCAACCCCTTTCTTCCCACTAGTGGCCCGCATAATATATCAGAATTACCTTCACAGTATACACTTACCCCCAGGTCTGGTTCCGCACTGGGACCTCCTGTGAAATGAGATACAGTGCAACAATCACAGTACAGTACTTTAACATAGACAAATACACTCAGGCAGTATAACTTTGCTGAAACAAGCAGCTCTGATTTATTTAGGGGATATAACAAGGACAGGGGAAATCAGGTTAATTAGCTTATCACTCTAATAATTCATTTATGGCTCTGTGCACAGGCCTATCCTTATCAGTTACTGTCCCTGGGTACCAAGCCCTAGTGGCTAGTCCAAACGTGGCAGCTGGTAGGGGCCCTTTCACACAGAGAAAAGGAGAATTAAACAGTCAGCAGTACAGTAATTCCATTTGGATTTAATGTGGCAATTCAACAGGGAGCGACCCTGAATTAGTACTCACGACCTCCAAATAAGATAGGGTCCTTCAATGTCAGCAGGGCTCACTTGAGGTACACAAACCTCTTCACACATCCATATAAAAGAAAGACTATACCAGGCAGGCTGCATCTGTATCCCGATCGCAATTACTGCACAATACCCGAGAACACACAGCAGATTCAGTTCTCGACAGACCCAGTGCAATTTTCAGCAATTCCTCCAGTCTTCTACAGGGTGAGCCTGGTTTCACTCTTCAGAGATCCTTTGATTCTTTTCACAGGACCTGATTCAGTCCTAACAAGCTGTTACACAAGCTGCAGACCGGAACTCTGGGCCTTACACACGTTTTTGACTAAAACTGCACACTGAAAAGCACAGGGCTCCTTCCTTCTTCACTGCCAAAGCTCAACTGAAACTCCAACCGACAAAACTGGCACTTCCTTTGAGTTCCTCCCAGTTCTTGACTGGATTGGCTGTCACTCACAATAGACTGCTGCTGTTGGTCCAAAAAGGTGCTGAAGTCTAAACTACATCTCCCAGAGTCACTGCTCATACAATCCTCTTGTGGCTGGCTCAGATTATGAGTCCAAGTTCTGATTCGTCCAAGGACCATTTTAGAGCTAGCTTACCCACACTGATTGGTCCAGTTCAGCAGTTCAAAACTAGAATGGGGAACTAGACAGACACAGTTCTGACTGCAAAGAAAGCAGGTTAGACAAACTGTAATTTCATTATTACTCTAAATAATTTCTGGCAAACAGTTACATCTTTCAGATAGGTTCCTTTGCACTCCTAGTGACTGCAAAATGAAGTGAATTGGCAGCAGCTCGAGTGGTATTCAGAGAAGCACACAGTCCCCCATACAACTAATTATGTCTGCAAGCAGACAGCTCTTAAAGAGACAGTACCAGAGGCTCTAAAAACACTCACTGATAAATGGCTTAAATGCCAAACACCATTCAGGCTTGGAGCATTCAAGCAAGCTCCTGGAAGTCTTTTGGGAACCCCCATTTGCAGGGGGGTTACACTGAGATATGGAGAGCATACCAATTCCGATATTGAAGAAGAAATCTATGTTTATGGCCCCTCCCAAATCCTCTAGTTATAACATTTGAGAAAGCATGTGAAAAAGAAATTGAACGGCTATGTAAGGAATACAATCGTCCAAGCTGCAATAACTGTTCATTAGCTGGACTGATCCCATTTGTAACATTGCAGGCAACATACCACGTTCCACAAAGAGAGTTCTATAGGTATATGCAAATCGGATCCTACCTGCAATCTAGAGAGGAGGCGATAGCAAATATTGCTGACAAACCCACCTGTTTGGTTCAGATCCTGCATAACTATCTATGCGGACACACATTAGAACATCTTATTAGTCAACTATACAGGGCCATACAGTCCCTAACAAAAGAATCAATGGATGCAGTGTGTGGTAGATGGAAGGAAGGAAGGGAAGGGGAACCTGTTTAATCAGGAAAGGCACACTAAGCTGAAGCTTGTTTCCAGGTGTGACCTGATGGAACCAAGAGACAGAGGCAGAGATCACACATGATTACTAGTACAAATGTGCCTTCCCTGCTTATAAGCTCACCACTATCACATTTTGGAAGGAGTACTCCTGGAAGTGCAGAATGAGATTCTTCCACCCGCCAGCAGTAATAACTAAATACCAAGGACCACAGGTGGGAAAATGCTGGAGGGAGTGTGGACACTCCCGGCATACCACACCCATATACGATGGTCATGCCTGTTAATACAGAATTACTGGCAGGACAATACAGGACATGGAGAAAATATTTGATTGCCTGGGACTGCTGACCGCCATCTATATTCTTGCGGAGACACCCGTAGAGGTGGTGTCACTAAATATGAACACACACAGGTAAATACCTCTCCTACTCCTGGCTGCAGAGAAGGTGCTCACAAAACTATGGTACACCACCAAATTGCCCACAAGAGAAATGTGGCATGCTCTCACACTGGAACTCTACTTGCTGGAAAGGAATGCAGCCAGAATGTGAAACAGCATCACTACATTTGAGATTAGATGGCGAAGATGGGTCACGTTCCAACTGGAAAATTACTCGGACTTTGTTCCTTAGAATGGGAGAAAGCACAACAAATAGAGTAAAACACTAGAAATTAAAAATGTAAAAAATACAAGAAGACATTGACAGACTGGAGTATAACTAGGATACCCCAGCCATGCTGAAGGGCACCACACCTCTACCCCACTTGTTATCTTTCTTTCTTTCTAACTTCTCGACACTGAGTCAATTCTATGCTATCCTTATATGTTGCAGAGTTTACATTATGTGAAGACTGCAAGCACCTCAAAGAAGGAAGAGAAAGCAGAGAAATACATTGGTTTTGAATGTTAGTGATCAATGTGGTGAGGCCTGTTACAACAGAAACCTGGATGACCACTAAAAAACAGAGAGAGGTCAGTACAGAGGAGTACTGGACTAGCCCGGAGACACTAAGAACCTGGAGACCGACTGAACTCTGAAATCACTAGGCATACAGAACTGTCAAGCCAGAAACTATAGAATGCAGCATACACTGGTAAAAGGAAATGTTGTGTTTAAAATCTCTGTAGCATGTGAACTGTATGAATGGTGTTTTGGTAAGAGCAAATGTATGTATATGGAAAAACTTCAATAAAAACTTGAATAAAAAAAAAAACTACATTAGCTGAAAGGGAGGCCATAAAAAAACTTGCAAAGAATCCCAAACTGGTAATCAAGTCCACCAATAATGAAGGAGCGATTGTGCTTATGGACTGTGACAAATACGACATGGAGGTCAAATGCCAACTATCATATAAGACTTTTTATAAGGAACTTACATTTGACCCCACAGACAAATGTATAAAGGAAATTAACTGCTACTCATATGAACTATTGCTGTCTAATGTGATTTCTAAAGACACTTATGAGTTTCTCACAATGAAACTCCCATTATGGGCCACAATGTATTGCTTTCCTAAGGTTCACAGTGACCTCTGGAATCCCCTTGGGAGTCCAGTCGTGCCCAGTACTTGGTGTCTTACTGAGTCGTTAGCCCAGTTTATTGATCTGCACCTTCTTAAGGCTGTAGCCAGTAGTTTCTTTACTTATATTCGAAATACTGGGGATATTTTGTCAGTGTTATGTGACCTGCACATCGAGCCTGACACTATTTTTTTTTTAGCTTCCGCGCACTGGGGGACAAGGGCTCAGACCCATATCACCTGCCCACACCCCCACCTACCGCCAACTGTCCCCAAGCCCCCTATGGCTTACCCCCTGTGGTGGGGCCAGGAAGGGAGCACCCCCCCCCCCGAGCACAATCCAAATCTGGGGAGACGGCGGAGCAGCAGGACGGGGAAGGGCTTCATGAAGCCCCCGCCACCATTTCCCTGTTTCTGGACCCTACTCCCAGCGCATGGCCGTGACTGTGTGGGGCACAAGGCACGCCATGATCACTGACTGCTGTGCCCTCCCTTACCTGCGCTACCCCCCAGCCCCCACCAGAGGGCAGCAAGCAGGCGGGATGACAATCCCTCCCTCCCCGAGAGAGGAGAACAGTCCTCCAGATGTTTGATCTTCTCTCCCTCCCCCGCCGACCCCCGATGGCCCAAGCACATTCCTGAACCCGGGTTGCCGGCATGGTGCGAGGTGTGGCGTCCAACGCCTCAACCTCCAGCACCACCAGGCTGGCTAGCCTGACACTATTTTAGCTACGCTCAATGTACAGACCCTTTATGACAACATCTCTCATGATGAAGGGACCACAGCTGTTAGGGAAGCACTCCATTTAAGATCTATCTATCAACTTTTATTGAGGCCATCATTAATCTTACTGAAATGGTACTGAAATTTAATACCTTCGAATTTCAAGAGAGGCCGTTTTTGAAGATGAAAGCATGGCAATGGGGCCCTCCATGGCCCCCAACTATACCAACATTTACCTGGGCATATGGGAGTTTAAACATGTCCTATCCAGTGAATGCAATCCATTTTATGCTACAGTGGACTTATTTTGTCGCTTTCTAGACAACGTGTTTCTGGTGGTGTGGAAAGGGACACCAAGTGACTTGGTTAATTTCATCTCTCACTTAGAGAACATGAATGTGAACCTCAGATTTACCCAGTCTTGGAGCACTAGTGTGGTGCATTTTTTCAATTTGGTCATTTCTAAAAATTCCAGAAATGGTGTGGATACTTATTTATATTGAAAGGACACATTGTAATTTAGTGTAACATTTTACTTTGAATTATCAGAGACACACCATTGAAACTTCCCCAAGAACCAATACCTGTGGGTAAAACAAAACCGTAAGACTTGCACGTGAGGATGGGGCTCATGTGTTGAGACAATGCATTTCAGAGAGGGCTCTGCTGAACATTGTATTAGAGCAGAGACGCATGTGGTGTTACTTTGCTAGATCAGGGAAGAAGTAATTACATTAATGCAGACAGTAACAATGGATAACACTTATATGTTGTTACCACCTACACACCACATTCACATCTAGTACAGAAGCTGATACAGCGAAACTGGCATACAGTATACTGCAGTTAGTGCCTCAGTTAGATGCCTGTACCATTTTAACCCCAAGAATGATGTATAGAAGGGGCCAGAACCTAGCCGATCATATGACTCACAGCCTGCATCCTATGACAGAGACACAACTGTATCGCCCTTTACCATCAGGCACCCACAAATGTGGTGCATGCAAATTCTGTAGCCATCTTGATGTGAGTAAAACCTTCCCTAATCCAAATACAGGAGAGACCTTTGAGATAAGAAAGTTTGTAAACTGCAGTACCACAGGACTAGTTTATTTATTTATGGTTTTTTTATTTATTTTTTTGAAAGTCGGATTTACAACCTTTGAGTCAGGGACTCATTTACAAAGGCACCTCGTTGCAGGGAGGGTAGACATGGTTGCAGTGTGAGATACAACAGTGGTAACATACAGCTGCAATACAGATAACAAAAGAACACAATATAACAGTGGTTTATGCAATAAAGTTACATGCAGTAAATAGCAATCGTATAAAAGTATAACAATAGTAGAAGTCACAACCCTGGTCACACCGGGAAATACCTATGTGGAAGGTGGGGGGGCAGGTGAGGAAAACAATAAAAAGGGGGCAGTCCAATGGACATTGTCAAGGCTATGGGCCAGAAATGGGGAGGGACCCCAACATTAGGTTGACTAAGGGCAACTACAGCTTTGGGCGCCAAAGAGGTGGTTACGGCGAGTGACTTTAAAGGGACCAATTTTGGTAGCCTTAGTGACAGAGGGCGGGAGGGAGTTGAACCATGTGGGGTGCAGTAGTGGAAGAACCTTTGGGCTAGGGAGGTCTTGGTTTATGTATTAGTTTGTGAATGCCAGAATTTTTAATGGGCAAAACAGGCTGATGTCAAATGTCTCCCTTCCTTCGCAGCCTGTTGTTTTTTTGATAGTGCCAACATCGAGAGACGTAATCCCCATGTCAGCATTACAAGCCCCCCCCCAGCAGTGTGGTGCACTGGGGAGCCCACCCCCAGTGTCCTGAAATATTGATTTATTTTGATCCTGTAAAAAGAAAACAGTCCCCCGATGTCTTTTTTTTTTAAGCCTGAAAAAAAGAAAATGGTTTCTCGTCATCCCTGCTGTCCCCCTCCCATTTTCTGACCCTCCCACTGAAGACCCACCACCCCACACACACCCCTTACCCTATACAGTGCAATCCCAAAATTCCAATCCCCGATGATCTGGAACTCCCTATTATCCAAACTTCCGTTTTGTCGCCCACTTAAACTCCTAATTTGTACAACTGCACAACATGCTGGTGGTTTGATACTGAACTACACTACCGCACAGCACTGTTTATCGACTGCATCCATTATGAGTACCAAAAGGAAACACATTGAGCTCACCTTGGAACAGAAGCTCTGGATAATGGAGCGCTTGGAGAATTGTGAGTGTGTGGTGGCGCTTGCTGCCGAATATGGAGTCAGAAAATCAACAGTGCATGACATCAAGGAGGCTAAGGAGAAGTTAAGAAACTCTGCTGTGTCCATGAAGGGTACGTCAGGGCTAGAAAAGAGAAAAAACATGCGAACCTGTGACGACGATGCCAGGGATGACTCCATCAATCTCTGGTTCTGCCAGGAGAGGGAGAAGGGAACTCCCATCTTCGGCCCTCTCCTGAAAGGAAAGGCTCTTCAGTTCCACGAGTTGCTGGGTGGTGACCGTGGCACTTTCGCTGCGAGAGATGGCTGGCTCGATAGATTTAAAAAGCGCCATGGCATCCGCCAGCTGCGACTGTGCGGTGAATGACTGAGTGCTGCTGAGGAAGGGGTGGCTCCTTTCATTCAGCAATTGAGTGTTCTAATCGTGGCTGAAGGTTTGACATTGGATCAGGTCTACAACACCGATGAGACAGGTTTCTATTGGCGTTGTTTACCTCATTTACATGGCAGGGGAGGCATGGGATAATGTGAGAGCTGACACAATTACCAAATCATGGGTCAAGTCAGGAATTACGGGGGGCTGTGTCAGAAAACCTAGTGGCAGAAACAGACACGGACACTATGCCCGAGATAGAGCCAGTCTTGGAACCATATCTTAACGATGCAATTTTAACGCTTGCGATGAACATGAGCGAACGGCTACAGATTGAGCTTATGCCACAGGAGATGGAGGAGTGGGTACAGTGGGATAACGCTGATGACGGGCACGCATTCATGGATGAAAAGGAGATCATCACTCAAATTTGTCCTGGGCCCTCAGCACAGCAAAACCAAGATACAGGCGATACCAGCGATGAGGAGGAGGAAGAAGATCCCATTCACATCCCATCGCATTCAGAGGCAGTAGTACATTTTGATCAGTGCCTGCTCTGGATGGAAAGCCAGCCTGATTGCGATCCTATAAATGTAATGCTAGTGCACAAACTGAGATCGCAAGCAGCATGGAAATGAATTGGAGCACTGCAGCAGAAGAGTGTGAAGGACTTCTTTAAATAAACAAATAAAAATAAAAAGGCACTTAAGCACAAGAAGCACTTAAGCACAAATACTGTACTGCACAACAAGCATAAAAAAAAAAGTTTAAAAGCACAGAAGCACTTACAGTAGAACACACAAAGGGAAAACCGCTTCTACACACTTAACCCCGAATATACAAACTTCCGTTTATCTGACCTAACTAACTGTCGCTGTGGCAGGTCAGATAAATGGGACGGCACTGTACTTACCACCAGAGATCATAGGCTGTCATATTCTGTGGACCGAGACACGTCTGCACTCTTCAAAGCTGAAACCAGAACTGAGGAATCAAGGTAAGTGCCATATAATGTATGTTCATAACTTTGCCATTTTTAGGAATTTTTCACCAGATTTTCAACGTGGCCTTTTTGGGACCCCACCTCATGAGCAATGTCATTTCATTAATTGGGCCTGGAAGGTAATTTCGCAGTCACTGTGCAGTATCACCTTTCGGGGCAAAATGCAAAATTTCACCACCAATATTCATGAGGTGGGGTCCCAAAAAGGCCATGTTGAAAATTTGCTGAAACAATTCCTAAAAATTGGAGAGTTATGAACACCCATTTAAAGTTTTCTACATACATGCATAACTTTAATTTTTAATATTTTGACTCCAAATTTTCAACATAGCCATTTTTTCACACCACCTCATGAATAGTACAGCTGTCATTTTTCACATTATGTCCAAAATGTGTTTTCTCACCTGTGGCATGGAATGGCGTTTTGGCATGGATTTGAACATTTTCATCTATGGGGGTTATGAGGTAGGGTCCTAAGAAGACTATGTTCAAAATTTGGGGTCGAAATATGAAATAATATTAAAGTTATGACCATTTGTTGCAATTTTGGTATGCCCACTCATAACTTTAGGAAATTTTAAATATTTTGACCCCAGATTCAGCATAGCCTTCTTATACTCCACCTCATGTTATGTCAAAACTGTCATTTTTCAAATCCTGCCCAAAATGTGTTTTCGCAGCTGTGGTGCGGAATGGCATTGCAGTTGCACAGAATGGAATTTTGGCGGGGATTCGAAAATTTTCTGTACTGGGTACATGACTTGGGATAATAAGATGTCTATGCTGACAATTTGGTCACTGTTGTCCTATAAATGGAAGCGCAGGTCCTAGAGGGCCCTGTACTTCCACAGCTACATATATATATCCATCTACGGAGAAATGGGAGTGCAGGTCCCACAGTAAAATAAGGATACTATTATACAAATTCAAAAAATAAGGAAATAAGTTGCAAAAAACATTGTTAATGCTCCAGTTAGGGTCAAAGCAACAGAAGTTGGGAAATGAGGCGTTAGGGTTTACCTAACACCCCACCCTCCCAAACCAGGCAGGAGAGCAGGTGTGGGGTGTGCCTTGGGCTTCTCAACGTTCACCCCATTCTTATAAAGTCTACAGAACTGACCTTATTTACAGGGAGTGGGGTGAGCGTTAGGCTTGAAAAGCCCAAGGCACACCCCACACCTGCTCTCCTGCCTGGTTTGGGAGAGTGGGGTGTTGGGGAAATCCTAACGCCTCATTTCCCAACTTTTGTCACTTTAACCCTAACTGGAGCATTAATAAAGTTTTTTGCAACAGATGTATACATTTATATACTCTCTAGCCTCATGCAGGTGTCTCAGAGCACATTACAATCCACACATGACACGTGACAACACTGAACAGTCCCTGTAGTATATCCACATCTGGGGCTGAAGGGAGCAGCCAGTCTGTGCCAGGACCCTACGCAACACCTTAGCTACTCTCTGTGCCCAGATGCGAGCTGATATCAAACCAGAATAATTATGACACAGTACTTGTATATACTGTACCAGGTACCAGTGCCTACAGTGGCGCTGGCCAGGATGGAGTGCAGTGCCTTGCAGTATTACTGCAAAATGCTGCAGTATATTGCATGATATGGCAATTAGGCCCTTTTGTCATGCAGTACTTTGTGACATGTCATTTACTGCAAAGTACTGCTTTGTATCCTGTCTGCCTCCCCTGTAGCCTTTTTTTCTGTTAACTTTGTTTTTGCCCTGGGCCATCCTGACCCGGATCACCTTCTGCCACCACCAGCATCACATGGTCTTTCAGGACTCCATTGGCCACCTATGGCTCATGGCTACATTGCTCCCTCAGGCTGAGCACCCAAGGTGAGGCCTGCCTTCAGCTCCTACGGCAGCTTCACCCCCAGTATCCAGCTACCTATGGCACAGATGAAGTCTGGGAGCATTCTGGGAGTCAAGAAGAGGGAGCATGATTGTAGATGTGGGAAACAGGCAGGATGTCTTTGGCCCAGCCAGACGCTATTTTCACCCATTTTCTTCCCCTGGGACCCCTGACTTGCATGAATGCTTCTGGCACATGCTTCCACATACATGGTCAGTGCTGGCATCGGTAGCATCGTGCCTCTCGCTTGTTCGTCCAAGCTCCAACTGCACTGCTGCCCTGCCCTCATTAGGTGGCAGTCAGGTGGTGGGCTGGGCAACCCACCCTCCCAAAAGAGAGCTGTCATTGTGACACTCAATCCTCTTTCCCCTGGCTAACCCCTGAAGCCCCAAGCTTACACGTGAACTTGGTACATCCTGCAGTATATCCTGCATACAGTATGTCTTGCAGTATATCCTGCAGCATATACTGCATGCAGTATATTTTGCAGTAGTTCCTGTGATATATCCTGCATACAGTGTATCTTGAGGTATGTCCTGTGGTATATCCCACATACAGTATGTCTTATGGTATGTCCGGTGGTGTGCCCTGCATACAGTATATCTTGCAGTATGTTCTGTGGTATATCCTGCATGCAGTATGTCTTGTGGTATGTCCTGCAGTATAAACTTCAAGCAGTTTGTCTTATAGTATGTCCTGCAGTATATCCTGCATACAGTATGTCTTTTGGTATGTCCTGCAGTATATCCTGCATACAGTATGTCTTGTGGTATGTTCTGCCATATATCCTGCATACAGCATGTCTTGCGGTATGTTCTGCAGTATATCCTGCATACAGTATGTCTTGCAGCATGTCCTGCAGTACATCCTGCATACAGTATGTCTTGTGGTATGTCCTGCAGTATAAACTATGTGCAGTATGTCTTGCTGTGTGTCCTGCAGTATAAACTCCATGCAGTATGTCTTGTAGTATGTCCTGCAGTATAAACTATGTGCAGTATGTCTTGTGGTATGACCCGTAGTATAAACAGCATGCAGTATGTGTTGTGGTTTGTTCTGCCATATAAACTGCATGCAGTATGTCTTGTAGTATGCCCTGTAGTATATCCTGCATACAGTATGTCTTGTGGCATGTCCTGCAGTACATCCTCCATGCAGTATGTCTTGCAGTACAAAAATACCTCAAAAGTAGCAGTCATGCTACAGTGAACTCCTGATGGTGCTATATCAAGGGTGACTAACCCTGGGATACAGTCAGTGGACTCAAGCAGGATAACCGCGCTCGATGGATAAGAAGCAGACTGCACAATAATTTATTTATTTATTACACACAAGATCCTTTAGGCAGGGTCTAGGGTCATGTACAACAGCTTAACATCACTAAGGTATATTACATATTTACAGTTGAGCTTGACAGAGGTACAGCATACACAATACAACAGGAAATATTTTGGATACAATGAGATTTGCTGCAGACTGTTTTATTTAAAGCCAGAACTTGGCTCAGAATTACAGTGTTTAGATTAATTAAATCGGCAATATTAAACGGATCAACTACGAATTACTGAAATACAACAGCCTAAGTGTCGGGAGCCCAAAACCGATTTCCCAACGCTTGGTGTCCCGACACTCAGGAAGTGCCCGCGGCAGAGGTTTTTTGTCATGTTTCGGGGGGGTTTGCCCCCCGCACTCCCCGATGCCTCCCACACCCCCTTATTTAAGATTACCAACTCCACCACGGGCAAATCCCTAGTATTGGGATACTGAGTGTTGGGAAATCGGTCTCTGGCTTCTGACACTCAGGCTTTTGCATTTCGGTCATTCGTAATACTCCCACTTTAAACATGTAGTGCAAGCTGACAGTCACGTGAAGGGAAGTCCAGTGCCTCAGTGCCTTGCCCTGTAAAGAGTTTTGTCAGGGGGCCCCAGATGTCATGTCAATATGCAAGTGGAAGCATCTTCACACTCTTCATTTGTGTAATCATGTCATGTGCCTTTTGGATTAGGTTCAGTGAGACGTTCTGTAAAGGAAGCCCCTCCCCCATCATCACTGCTGGAGGAAGGTGTAGCCACGGCAACCCTGAACATCAGGGTGGGGGATGGGACACCAGGGGCCAAAACTGTAAAACAGACTGAAGATTTATCTTGTTTTGTGTCATGTTTAATTTGCTTGTTCAGGTTGAGCCTGAAAAAGGACCCTTGGTCCAGTGTTCTTACATGATTAACAAATAAAACAAATAAATAAACTGAATTCTAGAGAAAACCAAGATTCTGCAGCTGCTTTGATAAATCAGAAATGCTGAAAAGGAAAAGGGTAACTCTCTTACTGGACACTAGTGACACTGCTGAAAGCCTTTACTGACTTGTGCTATTTTTGATGGTTCCTTATCCTTTTTAGAGGTGAACGAATGTGATTCCAGCCCATGCCTAAATGGAGGACAGTGTGTCGACCTGGTCAACAATTACACCTGCATGTGCCCTGATGTCTTCGCCGGTCCGCACTGTGAGACAGGTAAGTGGCAGGGGGTAGTGCTGTGAGTTAGTGGATAACACCCGAGTGTGTCCTGAGGTCTTTGGGGAGCCACACAATGAGACAGATAAATCCCTGAAAGTAAGGCTTTGGCCAGGAGGATAGTTACATCTATGTGTACCCCAAGGTGTTTGGCAGTCTGCACTGTAAGACAGGCAGGCCTCAGAGCAGTGTGTTTTGACCTGATGGATAATTACACGTGTGTGTGTGTGTGTGTGTGCCCCAAGTTGTTTGCCACTTTGTACGGTGAGAGAGGTAAGCCAGAGGTTAGTGTGTTGACCTGGTGCATGATTACACTTGTGAGTGCACAGAGGTCTTTGCCAGTCCATACCGTGAGACAGGTAAGCCCAGAGGATAGTGCCTTGAAGTTGGTGGATAGTTAAACCTGCGTGTGCCCTGAGGACTTTGCTGTTCCACCCTGTGAAACAGGTTAGCCCCAGAGGGTATTGTCTCTGCACTTACTCCTGCATGTGCCCCAAGGCATTTTCTGGTCCACACTTTTGAGAGGTGCGCCCTGTCACAGACACACTCTGCAGGTCAGGCCCTCTGGTCCCACAGTGCCAACCTCAGAGTGTAATAGTGTGAACAGGTAATAGACAGGGTAACCCTCCTGTCTGTTTTGGGTCCGAATCACCTATTAGCCTCGAGTTCTGGAGGGATTCAAACTGTGAATTTTATGCTAGCATACCCAATTAACAGGCTCAGATAATATTCTCTTCGGGGGGGATGCAATATAATCTTTCGCCCAAGGGTACCCAGCCAGGTCTCCAAAATGAACCCTTACAACTCTATATGAGACCTAGGTATTTCTTACCTTTAAGCAAGCTTAGTAACACCATGCAAGCAAATACAGCTGTCAGACTTAATACAGATTCTGCAATCACATGCAGAAAGGACTGAGAAGACACACAGGCAGTGTTTTAAAGAACATTTTATTTACTAAAAAAAATGGTAAAACAGGTGAAATAAAATACAGAACAAATATCAAGAGCTCACAATCACATAAAAAAAGGCAAATACCTAATTTCTTTCCTATCCTAGATGTTACCCTTTATGTGCTTTCAAAAGTTCAGAGAAAGCTTTCTCTCTTTGAGTCCAGGAATAATATGTCACATATTCACCACAGGCAGGATCATTTCAGGAGGCATCTCCTCTCCCCTTTTGTGAGGTCAGTTAGATCCTCCCTTGGAGTTAATTCTAACATAATTTCTGCAAGGATGTATTTTAATTAATGTGAACATGAGCAAAAAAAAAAAAAAAATTTCCCAAATATGACAGTCTTTGATCAACCATTTCCTTTGAGGTTTACAACCCCACAATCTGTCACTAAGGTGTGAGAAAACCAAAGCGAATCAGCCAACCTTCCTGATGTCATAAAATGTATATTTGGGAACCAACATCAAAGGCAGCAGCAGGTGATTAGGGCCATAAACTATCCCTCTGGAAGGAAGGCATTAAATTAGTTTTTTCCTGGTCTGTTTATACAACCTGAAGCACCACTGAAACCTTTTGGGGTCAAAGGTCACTCACTGCAGCCTGGGTGTCTGACAATCACATATTATATATGTTATATTACAAATATCATACAATAACTATAAGCAGATGGCAAAATGTCTCATGCCCCAGAGGGTAGTTTGTTGACCTTTGTGGTTAACTTCACCTGTGTGTGCCATGAGGTCTTCACTGGTTTGCACTGGTTGAGAGATAAACCCCAGAGGGCAGTACATTGACCATGGCGGATAATTATACCTGCTTGTGCCTTGAAGTCTTTGCGACTCCGCATGTGATTAAAGGGTCAACTGCCACTGTTGACAAGGTCGTCAGCAATATTTTGTTAAAACCCTCTCATAGGTTGGCCCTGTGATGTGGCAGCAGTGCTGCATGCTTTTGTTTATTTAGAATTCATTTTCCTAGAAAGGCGTGCTGATCCAAGGCTCATTTCCTGGGGGTTGGGGAGGAATACAAAAAACGGCAAGAGTATAACAAAATAAATAGTGCATTACAATGATGTGCTGAAGGGGTCTCTCACAGGCACTATAGAGGTGGTTATTAAATTTTGTCCCCATTAAAATGAATGGGAAAGGAAGAGTGGGGATCCAATTGTTAATGCCTGAGAGCCGGTTGTTAAATATTTGGCAGCACATCACTGGTACATTAGCAGGATTTAAAGTATTCAAAGTTGTACATTTTATATACTGCATTTTAAAAATGGATTGGATAGGAAAAATCCTGGGAGGGGATTGGCTAAAGCAATCTTTGACCCATGACGATATATCATTGTATCATCCCGGTTCATAACTGATTACCACCAAGATCAATTTCCTAATACTTTGGGGCCATTTTGAAATTGCACTAATGCACTCCAGAGTGAGGTACATAGAAACATAGACTTTGATGGCAGATAAGAACCGCTTGGCCCACCTAGTCTGCCCATTTCTCTACCTAGAGGATAAGCTGCAGATCCTATTTAACCAAAAGCCTATTTCTTCCTATCCCCCACAAAAATTGCTTTATGTCTGTCCCATGCATTCTTGAATTCTCCCACAGTTTTAGACCCCACAACCTCCTCAGGAAGGATGTTCCATGCATCCACCACCCTCTCTGTGAAAAAATACTTCCTCACATTGCCCCTGAGCCGTCCCCTCTATCTTCAAATTGTGTCCCCTTGTTCTTGCACATCCCTTTTTCTGAAAGATGCTACCCTCTTGGACTTTGTTGATTCCACTGAGGTACTTAAACGTTTCTATCATGTCCCCTCTCCCTCCTTTCCTCAAGGGTATACATATTAAGCTCCTTTAGTCTCTCCTCGTATGGCTTCTCTTGCAGACCCTGCACCATTTTAGTTGCCCTCCTCTGAACTGCTTCCATCCTGTCTATGTCCTTGCGGAGATAGGGTCTCCAGAACTGAACGCAGTATTCCAGATGGGGTCTGCCAACTGTCTGTACAGGGGGATAACAACTTCCTGTTTTCTGCTGGTGATGCCTCTCCCTATACATTCCAGTATCCCCCCAGCCCTCCCTATCGCCTTCTCACATTGCTTGCCAACTTTAAGGTCATCTGATATGATTGCCCCAGGTCCCTTTCCATTTTGTTGTCGTTACTACCCCCCATTGTGTAATCTTCCCCTGGGTTTTTGTTTCCCAGGTGCATTATTTTGCACTTCTTTGCATTGAATCCAAGCTGCCATACTTCTGACCATTCCTCCAACCTTGCCAAGTCCCTTCTCATCCTTTCCATGCCTCCTTGTGTATCAACCCTGTTGCAGATCTTTGTGTCATCTGCAAAGAGGCATACTTTTCCTTCAGTCCCACTTTGTGAAGGGGAATCATATCTGCCTTCCTCCAGTCCTCGGGTACCACACCGTCCTCCCATGATCTGTTAAAAAGGGTAGTCAGTGGTGTCACTAGTTCTCTGCTTAATTCTTTTAGAATTCTGGGGTGAATTCCATCTGGCCCCATTGCTTTGTCCACCTTCAGTTTTAGGAGTTCTTTCAGAACCCTTTCTTCTGTGAAAGGACTGGGATCGACCCCCCCCCCCCATCCAGAGTGCTTCTGTTAATTGGATTAGGCACCTCCCCACCTCCTCTTTTGTGAATACTGAACAGAAGCATTCATTCAGTATCCGTGTAACCCTGCAAATGGGGGTTCCCAAAATACTTCCAGGAGCTTGCTTGAATGCTCCAAGCCTGAATGGTGTTTGGCATTTAAGCCATTTATCAGTGAGTGTTTTTAGAACCTCTGGTACTGTCTCTTTAAGAGCTGTCTGCTTGCAGACATAATTAGTTGTATGGGGACTGTGTGTTTCTTTGATTGAGTACCACTCAGGCTGCTGCCAATTCACTTCATTTTGCAGTCACTAGGAGTGCAAAGGGAACCTATCTGAAAGATGTAACTGTTTGCCAGAAATTATTTAGAGTGATAATGAAATTGCAGTTTGTCTAACCTGCTCTTTGCAGTCAGAACTGTGTGCTAGTTCCCATTCTAGTTTTGAACTGCTGAACTGGACCAATCAGTGTGGGGTAAGCTAGCTCTAAATGGTGCCTTGGACGAATCAGAACTTGGACTCATAATCTGAGCCAGCCACAAGAGGATTGCATGGGCAGTGACTCTGGGAGATGTAGTTTAGACTTCAGTGCCTTTTGGACCAACAGCAGCAGTCTATTGTGAGTGACAGCCAATCCAGTCAAGAACTGGGAGGAACTCAAAGGAAGTGCCGGTTTTGTCAGTTGGAGTTTCAGTTGAGCTTTTGGCAGTGAAGAAGGAAGGAGCCCTGTGCTTTTTCAGTGTGCAGTTTTAGTCAAAAACGTGTAAGGCCCAGAGTTCCGGTCTGCAGCTTGTGTAACAGCTTGTTAGGACTGAACCGTCCTGTGAAAAGAATCAAAGGATCTCTGAAGAGTAGAAACCAGGCTCACCCTGTAGAAGACTGGAGGAATTGCTGAAAATTGCATTCGGTCTGTCAGGAACCGAATCTGCTGTGTGTTCTCCCGGGTATTGTGCAGTAATTGCGATTGGGATACAGATGCAGCCTGCCTGGTATAGTGCTTTCTTTTATATGGATGTGTGAAGAGGTTTGTGTACCTCAAGTGAGCCCTGCTGACATTGAAGGACCCTATCTTATTTGGAGGTTGTGAGTACTAATTCAGGGTCGCTCCCTGTTGAATTACCACATTAAATCCAAATGGAATTACTGTACTGCTGACTGTTTAATCCTCCTTTTCTCTGTGTGAAAGGGCCCCTACCAGCTGCCACGGTTTGGACTAGCCACTAGGGCTTGGGTACCCAGGGACAGTAACTGATAGGGATAGGCCTGCACAGAGCCATAGGTAGATTATTAGAGTGATAAGCTAATTAACCTGATTTCCCCTGTCCTTGTTATATCCCCAAATAAATCAGAGCTGCTTGTTTCAGCAAAGTTATACTGCCTGAGGTATTTGTCTATGTTAAAGTACTGTACTGTGATTGTTGCACTGTATCTCATTTCACAGGAGGTCCCAGTGCTGGAACCAGACCTGGGGGTAAGTGTATACTGTGAAGGTAATTCTGATATATTGTGTGGGCCACTAGTGGGAAGAAAGGGGGGTTGCAGTGTCCCAGAGGGCTGTGACCAAGTTAGTTTAACTATTGCAAACCCTGACCTCTGGGTGGAGGCACCCGCCATTGGATCAGGCCCCTCAACCTGTTAGTGGCAAATCAGGCAGGGCTAGTAGCCCCTGGGATAGCGCCATCTAGGGGTTACACCTGCTTTTTCACTGTCCCTTTCTGCCCACCCACCGTCCATTCTGTTCAGCCTCACTATCCCTCCCTTTGTCTTTCTACGCTCTCTGATATACCTATAAAAGGTTTTATCCCCCTTCTTAACTGAGTTGTCTGTTTTTTCCTCAGTTTGGGCCTTTGCTATTCTGACTACCCTCCCTGCTTCCTTCTGCCTTAACTGGTACAGTCCTATGTCCTGCTCCTTCTGTGTTTCCTTATACTTCCTAAATGCTATCTTTTTCTCCCTAACCTTCACTGCCACCTCTTTTGAGAACCATAGTGGCTTTTTCTTTCATTTTGATTTGTTTATTTGCTTCACACAAAAGCTTGTTGCCTCTGGGATGGCAGTTTTGATATTTCCCCATTGTTGCTCCACCCCTCCTTCTAGCCTGTTTGCTAGTGGTTTTATAAGGCACTCTCCCATCTTGCCAAAGTCAGCCTTCCTGAAGTCCAGAACCCTCACTTTTGTATGGCTTGACTCTGTAGCTGAGTTTATCATGAACCACACTGTTTGGTGGTCACTTGTTCCCAAATGGCTACCCATTTCTAGATCTGAGATCCTCTCACTGTCCCCATTTGAGACTATGAGGTCTAAGATTGCTTCCTTATGAGTAGGTTCCAAAACTAGCTACCTGAGGCATGCCACCTGAAGGGCGTCGAGAATGGCCCTGCTTTTGGATGTGGCTGCAGCAAAGGTGCTCCAGTTGACATCCGGCATATTAAGGTCCCCCATCAACAGTATCTCCCCTTTCTCTGCCATCCTAAGTATGCCTTCTATCATATCATTATCCATTCCCTCCCCCTGACATGGGGGTCTGTATACAACCCCTGTGCGGATTGTGGTGCCATTTCCAGTTTCTAAGGTGACCCACAGTGCCTCCTGTCCTCCCTGTTTACTGTTTTGTTCAGTTGCTTTTATCCCTTCCCTTACACAGAGAGCTACTCCGCCTCCTCTTCTCCCCTCCCTGTCTCTCCTGTAGGTTGTGTACCCTGGTATGTTAACATCCCAATCATGGTTCTCTGTGTACCATGTTTCTGTGACTGCTACGATATCCAGGCATCCCTCTTCCATCAAGGCCACCACTTCAGGGAGCTTGTTGCCCAGACTACGGGCGTTGGTATGCATTACCCTCCATTTCTTGATGGCCTTACCCATTTTTGCCCCATCCCTGTCCTTATTGGGTTTGTCACTTTCTCATCAAGAACTGAGCCTCTTGGGTTCGAATTAGAAATTGTGTGTGGTTGTGCATGCCTTTTCTTTTCATCATAGGACCCCAACCAGCTGCGACGCCGGCCTACCCTGGACAATGCATCAGGCTAACCTGTCTCACCAACTGGGTACCCAGCGTGTATGTGACTGTGTTGAGGGATCAAAAAGTGCATGCATAATTGCCTGACTAGATCAGTTATAGAATCAATCAACCTGATTACACCCCTCCCTTGTTCAAGTCCCTTGAATAACTCAGATCTAACTCTTTTTGCATCTAATTTGACTGTGGTTCTAGTTTGTACCAAAATTACTGTACTGTTGTTCTTTGCTGTGCCTAACCTTGTTTTACAGGGGGTCTCCAGGGTCGAACTGTTGGAACCAGCCCTGGTGGTAAGTGCAAACAGTGTGGGGATTTGTATGCTGAATAGGGGCTACTGTGAAAGTGTTTGTTGCATATTGTCTAGGCCACTAGAGGGGTAAGAGGGGGGTTACAGTGTCCCGGAGGGCTGTACCCAGGTTAGCCTTGTTACTAACAACCCTGTCCTCCGGGTGGAGGCATCCGTTTCAGTACCCAGGCCCCTTAACCTGCAGCTAGTCATGCAGGCAGGGGTAGTAGCCCTTGGGATAGCGTCACCTAGGGGTTACATGGACATATAGCTTTCTGCCGTCCAAAAACCATAGTATAAACCATAGTATACTGTAGCAGAAGGTGAACACATAGCCTGAGTGAGGATAGATTGACAGCAACCAGTGATGACTGATAACTGTCAGAATCTGAATTGAGCAATGACTGACAGTAATTGGTAATGGATAGCAGACAGAGGCATGACTTCCATAAGGAGAAAGGGAATGGCACAATGGAAAGAGGACCGCCATTGAACCCCACCTCACAGCAGAAACCTACTAGGATAAACACAATACTAATAAACGTGCTACATTATGGACCACCTCCTGCGGAGACTACCTTTTATGACCTTCAGTATGGAGAAAAGGAAACCCCCCAGGGAGGAGGAACTTCTGGGGATCCAAGGCCTTGATCACATTCCCTCCTGGCTTGGGATAAAATTAGTGGCAGGTCAGCTACTGCAATTCAGAGACCCAACTCAAAGGAAAATGGTTACAGGAAGGATTCTCTATCCCTCTATTGTGAACACGGTGGTGGTGCCGAGGTTCCCTGCAAAGGAGGCCAGCCCCCTTCAAGGCAGGAGGAGGAGAGCAGCAACCACTGAAAGGCACTCACCTGGCCTCCACCGTGGAGGGGCCTAGAGAGGAAGTCCGAACCCTTGAGGGGTGAGGATGAGAGCTGGGCCCCTGAGGGCTTGGACTCTGCATAATTGTGGTGATCTTTCCTGAGGCAGAGGAAGGGAAGGGAAACCAGATGAACCTTAGGTAGTCGTGGGGGGAGGGATAGCTGTCAAAGGTGCTGCTGACATGGTCTGCACAGCCAAT
The DNA here is from genome assembly GCA_016271365.2 of Neoceratodus forsteri. Classification (NCBI taxonomy): domain Eukaryota; kingdom Metazoa; phylum Chordata; order Ceratodontiformes; family Ceratodontidae; genus Neoceratodus; species Neoceratodus forsteri. The sequence goes on from CM028137.1 coordinate 365,613,234, forward strand.
GGAGCCCCTGTGAAGGAAGCACAAGCTTCTGACAGCTGGAGTCTAGGAAATAAGATTCTGCATCTAGAGGCCATCATGGCAGAGGCTGACGTGGATGTTATGGCCCTTACCGAGTCATGATGCACTGAAAACCATGATTGGGATATGGCCATACTAGGTTATACTCTGTTCAGGACAGGGTGAGAAGAAAAGGAAGGGGTGTGGTTATGTGAAGGAAAGCATGAAAGCAAAGGAGATACAGGGAATATGGTGGTGGGGGGGCAGAGGTACTGTGGGTTACCCTGGAGAAAGGGAATAGAGCCACTATTCACACTGATGTGGTCTACAGACCTCCAGTATTGGGGGAGGAGTTATATAAGGTACTGGTGGAAGTCACTGGCAAGATGGCAGAAAGGGGGAGGTGCTGCTAATAAGGGATTTCAATCTGCAGATGTAGATTGGCGCCTCCTAGCTGTGACTTCAGCTAGAAGCAGGGACATCTTGGACTCCCTAGAGGTGGTGTTCCTCAGGCAATTAGTCAGTGAACCCACTCATGATGGGGCAATACTGGACCTGGTATTCACTAACAGGGACAGTGTTGCAAAAATCAAGGTGAGAGGCCACCTGGGGACCAGTGATCACCATACAGTGTGGTTTAATATAAGGACGGCTAAGGAATCAAACCACACAAGGGCAAAGGTCCTGGACTTCAGGAGAGCAGATTTTATAAAGATGGGTGAATGCCTAAGGGATGATGTGGCAGGTTTGGATTACCTGGGTTTGGTGGAGGAACAGTGGGTGGAGCTACAGGGGGGCATAGTGAAGGCAACAAACCTCTGTGCCAACAAGTGAGTGTAAGTAAGAGGAAAAGGAGACTGCTGTGGTTCTCAAAAGGGGTGGCTGAAAAGGTAAAGGCTAAAATGGTGGCTTTCAGAGATATAAGGAGATGCAGAGGGAGGAGGATAGAGAGATGTTTCAGGAGAAACAGAGAGAAGCAGGTACAGCAGTAAGGTGCGCGAAGGCACAAACTGAAGAGAGAATAGCCCAAGAGGTAACTAAAGGGGATAAGACATTTTTTAGGTATGTAAATGAAAAGAGGAAGCCCAGGGGAGGGACTGTAAGGTTTAAAAGGGATCGGGGGTGACTGTGCAGCTGGGGCCCAAGAAAAGACAGACATCCTGAACAAATACTTTTGTTCAGTGTTTACAGTGCAAGGAGAAGTGGAGGGGCCACAAAAAAGTAACAGGAGCTCTGAAGGGAGGTGGACATTAGTCCTTTTTCAGAGGAGAGCAGGGACTCGCTAATCTGAAAGTGTACAAAACTAGGGGACCAGATGGGGTACATCCAAGGGTATTGAGGGGGCTAAGGAAGGTATTGGCTGCACCTCTGACAGTTCTGTTGAATAACTTACTGGAATCAGGAGTGGTTCCAGGAGACTGGAGGAAGACAGATGTAGTCCCACTTCACGAAAGTGGTAACAGGGAGGAGACTGGCAATTACAGACCAGTCAGCCTGACATTGGTGGTAGGGAAGTTAATGGAATCACTGCTGAAGGAGAAGATAGTGGAATATCTTGAATCTAATGGGTTACAAGACCCAAGACAATATGGATTCACGGGTGGGAGGTCATTTCAAATGAATCTGATGGATTTTTTTGATTGGGTGACCAAGGAATTGGATCAGGGTGGAACGGTGGGTGTGGCCTACCTAGATTTCAGTAGTTCAAGTTCAAGTTTATTGCAGAAAAGACTCTGTTGAGCAAGCTCATTCACAAGGAGGTCCTGAGGCACATACACATACAGTTCGCAATTACATAGACAGGAGATATAAAATGTAGAACAACAAAGAAAAAATATATAATACAAGAGGTATACACAATAGAAGTCGTTATGCTATATATACAGTACATTCCAGTTTAACCTTGCCCCTAAATTATGCAACACATTTCAGCTTAATAAGTAGAGGGTCAGTTGGTACCTAGGCAGTTGACTTCATTGGGGGCCTAGTAGCACTTACATATGTATTTTAATTTAGAGATAGCTAGTGTTTTGTAGGAGTTAATTGATACGATGCTGGTTAGCTTCAGCATGGCTTGTAGTTGGTTTCAAATGTTTGGGAGGGCATATAAGACAGCTCTTTGGCCAGCTGTGGTACGTGTCCAGGAAACATCTAGTAGGATAAGGTCGGATTTTCTTAGAGAGTAGGCGCTATGCGAGATGTGTATGAGAGAAGTTAAATAGACAGGCAGTTTGTGGAGTAGTAATTTGAGGGTCCAAATGCCAGCATGCAGGAGGCGTCTGGTGGCAAGAGAGGTCCACCTAACTGCTGCATAAAGATCACAGTGGTGGGTCCTGTACGCAGAGTTATTAATGAAGCGAAGAGCACGGTGATAGAGTACATCCAGTTTAGATAGGCTCAAAGTTGGGGAGGAGATAAAGATAATGTCTTCGTAGTCAAGCAAGGGAAGGAATGTTGCTTGGACAAGTCTTTTGTGGGTCGCGAGAGAAAAGAGGGTCCTATTTCTAAAGAAGAAACCCAAGCATGCTTTAAGCCTCTTTGATAGATCCTCGATGTGGTTGTTGAAGAAAAGCTTGTTGTCTATCCACATACCTAGATATTCAAATTTAGGTACGACTTCTAAGGGTTCACCTAGGGAGGTAACTATGAAGTTTTTAGGTGGGGTAGGTAGGGCACCAGACAAGGCAAGTCTCGAGAAAATCACTGTCTTGGTTTTTTGGCATTTAAGAGGAGCTTGGCATTGATAAGGTTGCTTTCTAACTGGATAAAGTCAGCTTGGAGTGCTTCCCTGACTTCAGTTAAGGACGAGCCTGATGCATACAAAACCATATTGTCCGCAAAGAAATGTATGCTAGAGTTCTTTATGTGGGAGTCAATGTTGTTGATGTACAGGGAAAAAAGGATTGGTCCTAGGATGGAGCCTTGAGGGACTCCTCTGGCAATTGGAAGGGGGGCAGATAGTAGGCCATCAGCTTTGACTTTTTGTATCCTTCCCGTGAGATAACTGTTAAACCACTGTATGGTAAGTGGAGTGGCACCTATGTAGGCAAGACAGGTGATTAGGAGGTGATGGTCTACGGACTGCACCAGTAACCTTCTTGGTGACCATAGCATGGATCCAGTCATTAGAGACTTTAGCCAAGGCTGAGATGGTACTGTGCTTCGACCTGAAGCCAGATTGGGCCAGTTTTAGGAGTGAGTGCGCTTCCAGGTGATTTTTTTAGTTGGTTGTATATAAGTTTTTCCAGCACTTTGGAGAGAACGGGCAAGATAGAGATAGGACAGTAGTTGTTTAAGTCACAAGGATCTCCTGATTTGAAGAGAGGAAGAACATGGGTAGATCTTATTTCGAGATACAGCTCTTGCAGCAGGTAACACCATTAGGACTGAAGCCGGCAGGCGGCAGGACCCCATGGAATTCTTCTAGCTAGCTAACTTCAGCGGAGACCGTCCCCGACATCGGTCCGCCTCCCGATGTCAGACGTAGTACATAAGGGAGGTCCCGCCAGATCTCAGTTTTTCCCGCCACGATTTTGTATGTCTCGACCTTCGGATCGCTTTAGCGCCAAGAACGCATGGCCAAGTTCTTCCTTCGGGAAAAAGTTCATTTTTTCGGCTCAGTTGCTGTCTGATGTCCTCTCCAACCTCCATTGAAGGCCATCCTCGAAGTGCGCCTGTGGGAAGCAAATCCCGTTCAAGGATCCGCATTCGGCCTGCGTCCGGTGCCTAGGCCCAGACCACGACACCCAGTCCTGTATTTTCTGCCAGGGGTTCAACAGTCGGACCCGGATCCGTCGCCAGAAGGCTCTGCAGGCGTTCCTGCTCGAGGAGAAAGTTAAGGCCATGGACACCTCCAAGGGGAGTTCTGCTGAGAAAGCCCGGAAACATTCTGAGAAGCACAGGGAGAAGGCTCCATCCAGGTCCCCGTCTAGGGCCTCCGACTCCCGTAGTTCCGGCTCCCGGTCCGACCGTTCACCATCCCGGGCCCGCTGTCAGCCTCCCTCCACTGCGGTGAAGAAACCTTCGGGCTCCTCTTCCTCCTCACAGGCCAAGACCTCCAGGCCCTCTTTGTCCTCTTCTTCCAAAGCCCTGGTTAGGTCTGGGGACCATCATCATCACCGCAAGTCGGATTCCCGCCATTCCGAACCCGACGTCAGGTCTGCCTCCTTGCCTTCTCCTCCCCAGTGGAAGACCAAGGAGCTTACCTCGCTTAAGAAGCCGTCAGACTCGACATCGGCCCGTCCGAAGTCGACCACTCATCACAGGTGCCAGGAGCCATCGACCGCCAGACGCCCGTCGCCGGTCAGGCCTTCGCCCTCTCGGTCGTCGGCAGGAGGGCCGACGTCCGTACGAGTCGAGAAGAGGACCCCGATGCCTCCTACCGATGTCGGTCAGGAGACTATCACGGAGGAGGAATTGACGCAGCCCGAGGACCAGACGGGCGAACCCGGTCCTGTTGAGCCTCCCAGGGAACCCTCCCCGCAACCTGAGGCCCCTAAGGAGCCGACGCCGGAACCTGACGACCGGCCACCGGCGCCCGGTCCTTCGTCGGGCCTTTCTGTTTCTGAGGTTAAGGAGCTCTTTACCTACTGGTGGGATACCATTAAAAAGGATGTGGTTCCCACACCACCTCCTCTACCTCCTCCTCCTCCGCCACCTGCGACCCCTCCGGCCCCTGCGCCCCTTCCCCATCCGGGGCAGCAGGCCGAGTACCTCCCCAGGAGCCTACGGACCCTTCAAGGGGAAGACCAGATAAAAGGAGACCTCCGTCTAGATCCTCTTCAGGGTCACCCAGTCCTAAGAGACCCAGAAGACGCCGCCGTTCGCCTTCGATGGAGGATACAGGATCGGAGTCCTCGACAAGATCCAGATCCCTCTCTCCCCTTCCGATCCCCTCTCCGGACCCACGTGAGCTTCCTAGATCTCCTCCGGATGATCCATCGTTCTCGGAAATCATGAGACATATCCAAGAGAACATGGGCTGGGATGCAGAAGAGTTAGACCCCGAGAGACTATGCCTTGCTAGATATCTTCGGCAGAAGGATCCCAAGCCTGTGGTGGTACCACCCTTGGTGGACACTTTTGTGGACGTCACCAAGGCAGCGTGGAAGCATCCACACTCGCTCCCGTCGATGCCAAAGAAAGCTGACCGCCTGTACAAGGCTCCTAAGGAGGACCAGTACTTGGCTCAACATCCTCTGGCCGACTCTCTGGTCATAACAGCCTCTCATGACCGGTCTCAGAGACTGCAACATTTGAGCACCCTGCCACTGGACCCGGAGTCCAAACAGCTGGACGCTATGGGCAGGCGCATGTATGCTTCCGCTACCTGCGCCATCAGATCCCTGAACTGCTTGACCCACATGGTGCAGTTCCAAAATGTTTTGTGGGAACAGGGGCTGGATCTGGCAGAGAAATTGCCAGAAGGTGAGCAGAAGGAGGAGATGTTGCAACTCCTCGGTACGGGTTCAGACATGGGAACCCAGGTGCTGTGAGCCGTGTACGATTCCGCGGACTCCTCGGCCAGAGCGGCAGCTTCAGGCGTATGCCTCCGGAGACACTCATGGCTTCGTGTCTCCGGATTTACCCCGGACATCCAGAAGAACATCATGGATGCCTCTTTCGAAGGAGGAGTTCTCTTTGGTGCACCCTCTGAGAAGGTTCTCACCAAGCTCCAAGAGGCCGGGAGAGATAGGTCGGTCCAGGTAATGTCGGATCCAAAGCTTAGTTCCTTTCAGAGAACCAAAGTCTGTTTTCATGGACGGACACAGAGACAACAGTCCTGCACCGTCCACAACAGAGGGGCTCTGGTTCCCCAGAGCCCAGGGAAGACAGCCCGCTGGCAGAAGTCAGCGCCCAGCTGCTGGCTCAGCCCACGGCCCTCCGCCACCACAGCCTGACTCTTCCTGGCCCCGCCTCAGGATCAACGGGACATCAAGGTCGGGGTCGTATTGCGAATTACCTGCCAGGATGGCAGTCCATAACCACCGACAGGTGGGTTCTTCAGTTGGTCGAAAAAGGCCACTTTATAGAATTCGCAGACAAGCCACCCTCGAGGCCTCCTCTGCTCTTCCGTTACTTGGGTCAGCACAAATTGCTTATCAGGCAAGAAATACTCACGCTCCTGCAGAAGGGAGCGGTGGAGTATGTTCCAGAGAACCAGACAGATTTCGGATACTATTCCCACTTCTTTCTGGTTCCCAAGAAAACAGGGGACCTCCATCCAATCTTGGACCTCAGCGACCTAAATATGTCGGTCGCCTACAAACGATTTCGCATGGTGACCCTTCCGGGCCTCATTCCCATGCTGAAGCAGGACGCCTTCTTAGCATCCCTAGACATGGCAGGACGCCACCTGCACATCCCTGTGGCTCAAGCGACACAGGAGGTTCCTGCGCTCGAGTTCCTCGGCTACCATTTTCAGTTCCGGCCCTTCCGTTTGGACTGTCATTGGCCCCCAGGGTCTTTACCAAATGCATGGCAGTTGTGGCAGCGTCCTTAAGGAGACAGGGCCACCATGTGTTCCCGTATTTGGACGATTGGCTTCTCATGGCCGCCTCCAGAGATGCATTGTTGCTGGCTATTCAGAGCACTCAGGACTTGTTCCAGTCTCTGGGCATTATAATCAACTACGAGAAGTCTCTCCTCGTACCGTCACAAAAGCTGCAGTTCATAGGCGCAGTTCTGGACACCATTCAGGGGAAAGCATTTCTCCCAGATGACAGAGCGGAACGCATCAGATCCCTCATCAGGGATTTCTCGGCGAAGAAGACTGTCCCTGCCAGGCTGGTCCTTCATCTGCTCGGACACATGGCTGCGGCCATTCCAACAGTCCCTTTGGCAAGGCTCCACATGCGGGTAACTCAGTGGATGCTCAAGGCGCAGTGGGACCAAAGGCAAGACCACATGCAGCATCCGGTCAGAATCACAAATGTCGTGATTCGAGACTGGCAATGGTGGCTAGACCCAGGGACACTTTCTGCGGGTGTCCCGTTTACAGTGCCATCCCCGGAGATAATCCTCTCCACAGACGCCTCAGGGCTAGGGTGGGGAGCGGGCTTGAACGGGGTGAGGTCCCAGGGAACAAGGACCCCTCAGGAAGCCCACCTCCACATCAACGTGCTGGAGATGAGGGCAGTCCTCTATGCCCTGCAGGCCTTTCAGTCAGAAATCCTGTCCAGCACTCTTCTGCTTCAGACAGACAACACGGCGGTGATATACTACCTCAACAAACAAGGAGGTGCACACTCTTACACCCTTTGCAGGGAAGCCATGAGAGTGTGGGATTGGGTAATCCGACACGGCGCGAACCTGATTGCAGTTCACGTTCCCGGAGTGGACAACACAATCGCAGACGGCCTGAGTCGCTCCCAGGCCAAAGTCCACGAGTGGGAACTTCTTCAAGGGGTCACAGAGGATCTGTTTCTTCGATGGGGCACTCCAGAACTGGACTTATTCGCTTCCCCATCCAATGCAAAACTGCCCAATTTTTGCTCACTAGATCCAGGGCCAGTGTTTTCTGGCGAGACACGTTGTCCCTCTCCTGGGCGGACAGATTTCTCTACGCTTTCCCTCCCTTCCCGTTGATCCAGAGAGTTCTTCTCAAACTGCGCAGGGAGCATGCAACAATGATCCTGGTAGCCCATTCTGGCCCAGACAGATCTGGTTCCCTTGCTAACGCAGCTGTCCCGGGAACCTCCAATCCCGTTGCCTTTCAGCTCCCATCTCTTGTCTCAGGAGGAAGGTTCTCTAGTCCATCCGGACTTACGCTCACTGAACCTGCATGCATGGCTCCTAGAGACATAGCCATTTTGCGACACGGGGTCTCGCAAGAGGTGGTGGAAGTTCTTTCCGCGGCTAGAAAGCCGGCAACGCATGCGATGTATGCCATGAAATGGCACCGTTTTTGCCTGTGGTCGCAAGCACGCGGCCTTTCCCTTCTAGGTTGTCCGGTGAAAGTGGTGTTAGAATACCTGCTCTCCCTTTTCCATTCGGGTCTCGCCTACTCCTCTATTAAGGTGCACCTTTGCACTATTTCTGCTTACCACTTCCCGGTGGGACAGCGCACAGTGGCGCAACTTGACACCTCTTGAGACTTTCTGAGAGGGGGTGTTACACCTTAGGCCACCCATTAAGGACCCTGTTCCTCCATGGGATTTACTCTTTGTCCTGGAACAGCTCACGCTTCCCCCTTTTGAGCCTGCCATGGATTGCGAGCTGCGTTTCCTGTCATGGAAAACGTTATTTTTAGTTGCTGTTACATCAGCAAGGAGAATTTCCGAGCTTCACGCTCTAATGTGTAAGGAACCTTATTTGATTTTCCACCAGAACAGAGTGTCCCTGAGGACGAATCCTAAGTTCTTGCCTAAGGTGGTCTCTGCACTCACTCTCAATCAGGACATTGACCTGCCTGTATATTTCCCTAAATATTCTAATAGAGGAGAAGCACTGCTCCACACCCTTGAAGTTCACTGCTGTCTAAGGTATTATCTGAACAGGACTAAACAGCTTACAAGTCGGAGCAACTCTTCGCTTCCTTCGCTGGAGGATGATGGGCCAACCAGTATCGAAGCAGTCCTCTCACTGGCTTGTCCAGTGTATATCATACTGCTATGATGCTAAGCAGAAGCCCTCCCGGTACAGTCCGGGGCCATTCCACTAGGGGTGGCTACCTCCTTTGCAGCATTAGCGTCTCCTCCTCTGCCATTTGTGCTGCAGCCACTTGGAGCTCTGTCATACTTTTATCAGGCATTACAGCCTGGACATTGTTTCTCCGAGAGCTGGTTTTCGGCCTGGCTGTGCTACAGGGTCTTCTGTCCTAGAGTCAGGACTTGGTATGGATTTTCCTAGTTTCCTCCTCCCAGAATGCTTACAAGCGTTATTGCTTGGAAATCAGTCCTAATGGTGTTACCTGCTGCAAGAGCTGTTTCTCGAAGTAAGATAGTACAGTTACGTAAGAACTTACCGTAACAGTAGATCTGCGAGAACAGCTCTTGCAGCAGGTACCTTCCCGCCCACCTTCCCCCTTGGAGGAGGCATGGCTTACCGAGCCTTTAGCAGGGGCTTACGCCCTTTTGTCTTCTGATGGTGGATTCTCAGTCTCCCATTCTGATGTCGTCCTGTGGCCGGAAGTCTCCGGCGGGAGAACTGGGGAATCTGGCGGGACCGCCCCCTTATGTACTACTCCTGACGTCGGAGGTGGGACCGACGTCGGGGGCGGTCGCCGCTGAAGTTAGCTAGCTAGAAGAATTCCGTGGGGTCCTGCTGCCTGCCGGCTTCAGTCCTAATGGTGTTACCTGCTGCAAGAGCTGTTCTCGAAGATCTACTGTTACGGTAAGTTCTTACGTAACTGTACTATTTCCAGCAGGATGGAACAGTGGCTGTGGTAATAGAAAGGTTGAAGATGTGAACGATGGGGGCTGTGTGCTGGGCATAGCCTAACCGCAAGAAAAATGATTCAAGGCCATCCTCCCCTGCACTTTTCTTGGTGTCAAGGCTAAGAATTATGTCTTCAACTTCTTTGTAGCTAAACAGGCACAACTGGAAGGGATGAGGTGGAGTAGCATGTGTAGAATCTGGGCTAGTGTTGCTATTCACTCGGCTAGCGTATGGGGAGGAGTCAAATGCCAACCCAGCAGTGGCAAAGTGAAGGTTAAGTTCTTCAAGGATTCGCAGTTTATTTTCAACCATCCCGTCCTTGGCTAGAATCTTGGTGGGGAGGGAGGAAGCAGCAGGGCAGCAGTAGGGCATTCAGCACCATTCCACATAGTAGACTATTAAGCAAGCTGGGTAGCTTAGGAGTGGGTTCAAAGGTGGTATACTGGGTAAGAAATTGGTTGGAGGATAGGCGACAGAGGGAGGTGGTAAACAGAGTTCACTTTAAGGAGGGGAGAGTGATCAGCAGGGTGCCTTAGGGTACAGTGCTGGGACTCTCCCTCTTTAATTTCTTTATAGGTGACATTGCAGATGAGCTGGAGGGGAAGGTCTGCCTCTTTGTGGATGACACTAAAATCTGCAGTAGGGTGGACACTGCTGGGGGGATGTGTGTGTGAAGAATATGCAGAGATCTGAGAAAACTCAAGGACTGGTCAAGGGTATGACATCTGGGTTTCAATGTGAAAAAGTTCAAAATAATGCACTTGAGGCACAGAAACCCAGGGGCAGAGTACAAAATTAAGGGAGTGTTACTGATGATCACCAAGCAGGTGAAAGACCTGGTGGTAATAATCTCTGATGACCTAAAGATGACCAGGCAGTGTAGCAAAGCAGTTGGGAGGGTTAGTGGGGTGCTGGGGTGCACTGGGAGAGGTATCAGCAGCAGAAGGAAGGCGTTGATACTGACTCTGTAGAGAACACTGGCAAGACCTCACCTAGAACACTGTGTACATTTCTGGAAGCAACATCCCTGGAAGAACGTAGAGTGGAGGTGGTCCAGAGGAGGGCAACTAAAATAGTGCGGTGTCTGCATCAAAAGTCCTACGAGGAGAGACTAAAAGAACTCAGTATGTATACCCAGGAAGAGGGAGGTATGATGAAAATCTTTAAATACCTCAAGGGATTAATAACGTACAGGAGAGAAGTATTTTTCAGAAAAAAGGGTGCACAAGAGCAAGGGGCCATGCTATGAAGTTGGAGGGGGTAGATTCAGGAGAGATGTGAGAAAGTACTTCTTCACAGAAGGAATGGTGGATTCCTGGAACAACCTACCAGTTGATGTGGTGGGGGTGAAAACAGTGGTGTGGTTTAAGAATGCATGGGATAAGCATAAGAGAATCTTTGTGGAAAGGAATGGGTGGAGGGAGAAAAAAATGGAGATCAGATAGGGTCTACGGAGATACTGTAGTTAGGGAAAAATGGACAGACTAGGTGGGCCAAGCAGTCCTTATCTGCTGTCAAATTCTGTGTTTCTTTGTAGGCAGCCTTTACTACTCTGTGTGTCACGGACTGCTGTATCTAACATTTGCGAATAACGGCGCAGGTTGTAGAAATCGATAATAGTCTTTGTAGAGAACTTTAAACTTCAACATTTTTTCCAGAGAATTAAAATAATTAAAATCACCATCTGAAACATGATATGCCTAATGATATAAAAAAGTATTGAGCTTGTTTTTGAAAACATCAGTGTTTGCACAGGACCGTAAGTCTTTATGCAGTTGGTTCCTGAGCTGGGGAGCATATGTAGGAAAGACTCTATCATCATACGTGACCTAGATGAAGGAATGGCTAAACGATGTAAATCTGAGGAGTAAAATTTGTAATCAGGAGCATGATTATGTAACAAGGAGCAGAGATGGGGGGTTGCGAAGCCATGATGGCATTTGAAAACTTCTAAAAGAATTTTAAAATCACTATTGGTGGATGGGTAACCAATGAAGGGCAGGAAGCACTGGTGTCGTGTGCTCTGATTTTTATGTTCTTGTCAAGGTTGAGCAGCAGCAGCATTTTGAACAAGATGAAGACACTGGATTTTGCTGGAAGGCAGGCTGCCCAGGAGTTAGTTGCAGTAATCTGTCTGGGACAGAACAAATGAATGAACAAGCTTAGTAGCAGTGTCTTGATCCAAGTAACAGCAAATTCTAGCAATGTTATGGAGGTGGCAGAAGGCCATTTTAACAGTGTTGGCTTGATTATCCATTTGTAGAGTCAGATCAAGCTGGACTCCAAGGTTGCAGATGCAGGGACTGGGTGAAATCACAGAGGAACCAGTATTTTGGGTGGAAGGACTCAGTGCGTTAATCTTAACTAGTATAGGTCAGTCTTGTTGATGTTCAGAGGTAGGGAATTTGAAGTAATTCAAAACTGGATGTCATTAAAGCAGCGAGGCACATGACTGAGAGTCCATTGCAGGGAATCAATGACAGGAGCATGTATCTCATTATGAAATGTGTAAAAAGAATGCAGGCTCCTGACTCGACAAGAGGTACTGTCAGCTGAGCAGTTATCTCAGCACAACAGCCCAGCTGAAAGTATTTATTTTATTTATTTATTGAAGAGAATCGGAATTACAATCCTTTGAGTCATTGACTCCTTTGCAAAGGCTCCACGTCAGTACCAACAAAAAAAAACAAACAAAAAAACCCCATAACATTTGCTAGTATTTATACATAGGTCACATAGTTCAGTGCGTAAACATTGTGTCAAGTATCTTATGTAGTCCTTTGATCTAGGTTATGAAACAAAGTAGGTTACAGTTACAGAGGGTCCTAAGTGAACCCCAAGTCAGAGTTTATATACAGTAGAATCATGAGACTTTGTGGATGCAGTCAGGATTAAGGTTAGGCAGTTAACCCTACCATTGTGGATTTTTTTTTTTTCTGCGTTAGTGCTATAGACTGCAATGATTGCCATCACAAGTAGCTGACTCAAGGAGGAGTTTTTTAAGACCAGTTTTAAATTGGCCAAGACTGGAGGCTAGAGGTAGGGAATTTGAAGTAATTTCAGTTAAAAATATGTTTAAAAAATACATCCAATTTACTAAAAAGGACCCATTTCATAATCATAATAAGGCAGTCTAGGGGGTGCATTATGGTGGGCCAGTGGCCCCTCTTGGGTGGTGGAGGCGTTTGGCTTCACCTCATGCTTTAACTCACCTGAGGTGGCCGTCCTCTCACCATATTGTACTTCAGTCAGCATTCCGGCAATCTTACGTTAATCTCTGTTACACTTAAATTGAAGGAGCAAGATGGTGGACATGCTAGTTGGGTGAGAGGACGTGGTCTGAGGTCGGAGAACAAGAAAGTAAAGATTGTTTTGGAAAGGCCTAATTTTAAATGGGACAGAAAAAAATGGTGAATGCTTAACTATTCTTTTCCTCTTGGTGGGAGGTAAGCCTTCAGTTTTAAATTAAGGAGGTGAAACTGAGCTCTGCATTCACTGCACTGCACCATGACCTGCCTGACTGTTGTGAGGTAATTTAATTAAATAAAATACATTTTAACTAGTATGTTGAAGAAAGTGCATAGGGCATTAGAAGTGAAAGCATTAATTAGAAACAGTAACTTAGATCTACAAAATCCCACAGCAAGATAACAGAAATTTAAAAGAAGTCTTGCGGTCTGTGTCCACTAAACATAGTAATGACTCCCTTACAAAAAGAAAGTGAACAACTATAACTTTAGGGTGAGCTCTAGGTAGTTACTCCAAAGGCCTCAGAACTGTGTACTCCTCATGGCTTACTGGTCTAGGCATCCAGTGCCAATTGGTGAGATACCAGAAGATTAATATCCATCTTGTGATAAGTGGGGTGGGTAAGGCCAAAAGAAGGGAGATAGTGGGGCATTACTTATGTCCCCATGAGCAGAATAGCCAATGATCTATAATTACTGGCCAGCAATTTTTATGTATTGAGAGAGCTGGTTGATATTTGCCGTAATAATCCGCAGGTTATTACTGCATTCATGCACTGTGTCAATCAAAACATACAGCTCCCTCATCGGCTCTCGTTTTCTAGGTTGATCATCCAAACAATTACGAAAACATGGCGGCTCCGTCTCGCCATTACTGAGGAGCTGCCACAGGCGGAACCTCCACTAACAGGCTCACCTCTCCCTGTAATTTTCTGCCACATTTCACACTCTATCTGGTTGATCCTATCTAAGATAAAAAAAAATGTTTATCTGGTTGATCCTGCAGTTTGTCCGCTTCCGACACAGGCTAGCGAGTGCGAGCAGGAACGGGTCCCGGGATGACTGGTCCGATCCCCATTGGTAACTGTAAATTAAAATAAATAAATAAAGAGCAAAAACAAAATGCGCATCCCCTGGAAAGGGAGGGACAGGGAGAGACATACCAAGTGTGTGCTGTGTTTTGTGTGTGTATGTGTGTATGACAGAATTCAGGCTGCAAGGAAATTACTGACCAGCAGTTATATAAAATAAAAGATAGAGAGTTGTGTGTGAAAAACCCTAATTTAATGTATACCCTTGGTACGGGATGCTTTAATAAACCCCTCAGGCTTTGCCCTCAGGATATATGTAGTATCCCACACCTCGGGTGTACATTAAATAAGGACTAAGACATGATGAGGTATGGTTTATGAGCTGATAAGAGAATGCCCCAGGTACATAATGAGGCATGAGGCGCTTGTGCCAAGTGCCTTTAGTACCTGGGAAGTGCTGTTATCAGCCCATAAACCACACCTCAGAGTGTTTTATTCCTCTTATAAAATGGGCAAAAAAATGTCAACACTGGTTCAGAAGATGTTACTATATTTTTAAAAGTAAGATGTAATTTGTTTTTCTTTTTTTGTTGACCTTTTGCAGTTTAAAAAAAAAAAGTTCCTTTGACTGGTTAAGGATAGTAACTTTATTTCATTTTAGGGACAGTTTTCAAGAGCTGCTGATGTCTCTCTGCCCCCCCCCCCCACTCGCACGCACAAAAAGTGTTGGCAACGTTTTAGTTTCTTTTCTGTTTTGTTTTTACAGCATGCAGGTGGCTTGACCTGGGGCAAATGTGTCTGGCTGATGTCTCTGTAGTGAGCACTTTGTAAATATGCTTCTACCTACGGGACTGCAGTATTGAAGATCTTGGCATGTGTTTACGAGTGTCTGAATCTTCACACACACACACACACACAGTCACACACAAAGTGTTGCTAATGTTTTATTTTGTTTTCTCTTCCTTCCCCAGATCATGTTTGAGTGTGATCAAGCATGTCCCTCTGCAGTCTCCGTAGTGAGCACTTTGAAATTTACATTTCTACTTACAGGGCTGCAGTATGAGCGAGCAGGTTCCCAATTCTTCTTTTATTTTTTCACGTCCCGCTTGCTCTAAATTTCAGTTTTAAAACTTTGGCACTATGGGCTGATTTAAAAGAAAAAGAGGAGGGGGGACTGACACTGGATGAATGTCACAGGCAGAAATGGCAAAGGTGAAACGGACGACTGGAGAAATGGCAGGTGTGGAAAACAGAAAGAAAAAGAGAGGTAGATTATCACATTTTTTAAATTGTTGCTTAGGATTCAGTTTTGTTGGCATTTTAATGTTTACAGCTGACTGGTGAGTAAGCCAACCACTGAAGACTGACGTCCAGTTTTGCGGTCGGCTTCCGCATTTCACATCACGGTCAGCTTTCCAGTCTGCGATTGCTGACCGGAGGTATGGTAAGAAAATGATACCCAAGGTAAATGGGCTTTACCCGCATATGTAGTGCTGGTTGGCAGATTATGGGCTGATAAGGACACGGCTACAGTACGACTTTAGCCAATTGGATTAGAGCATTTTTCCCCCATTTTATAAATTCCCATATCACATGCTTCCCCATACTTTATTCTATATATTTTTCCTATTTTTAATTTTTTAGGCCTTCAACGGGATTGGGGGGGGGGAGTGGAGATTAAGATATGCTGCCAAATAAAAAGTAGTATGGTGGAATCAGCAATTTAACTACATGCATGAAAACTTAGCAGTTTAACAGACTGAAATGCATTTGGTTACTCTCTGGCCTAGATATGTAAGTAGTATATGTATTAAATACCTGATATCCACACATCAGAATGGTTAACCTATATTTGATGACATGGAATAGAAAGGGATCCAAGGACCATATAAAAACAAGAAAAATAGTTCATCATAGTAAAAGAAAAAAGATCAACATCCTATTTCTACAAAAAACACACTTTTCAGAAAAAAATTTCAGATACTTTAAAAATCTATTTTGTGCAAAGGGAATGCACTCAGTATTTACAGCCAGGGCTAGAGGTACAGCGATTTTTATAAAAATAATAGGACAAACTTCTCTATTCTAGACCAATACTTAGATTCGAGGGGTAGATATTCTGTACACAGGATTAAACAAAACCTACTGGAATTCACCCTAGCTAGTGTCTATACCCCTAATGAAGAAGACCCTAATTTCTTTACTTGATTGTTCACTGATTTATCAAAATGTTCTACCTTGTATATAATTGCTGGTGATTTTAACCTGACACCGGATCATTTAGATAGAACTTCAGGAACAACAGAATAAAACCATAGAACTGTCTCACTGATATTAAATTATTTGGAGGGACTCAACCTGGTAAACCCATTCAGGCACATTTAACCAAAAAAAGAGGTCTTTTCTTTTATTCTAACCCACATAAATCTCATTCTAGGACTGATTTCTATCTAATTTCAAAACATTTACTAGGTAATATAGTGGTTATTAGATATAATCCAATTAATATTTCAGACCATGCTCCAGTTATGATGACTATTCAAATAGGTGTACTAGGTGCAAAAAAGATAAATCTTAGAAATCTGAACAAAGATTTCTGTTTGATGAAGTTTTTACCAATCTTTTCAGAAAGGAAATAAACTAGTTTGTGGAGAATAACTCCACTCAGGACACCTCACTGAATACAATTTGGGATGCATGAAAAGCTTATATAAGAGGTTTGCATATTTCTTACTCTGTACAGAAGAACAAATATGAATCCCAAACTCTTAATCTTCTTGAACAAGAACTAGTATTAGCAGAAGCTAACTTTGTTATCTCAGGAGCTGAAACTGAGCTAGCTAGAGTCCTATTACTAAAAAGATAAAATTAAACAAATGTTGGAGTCCCGAGCAACGGGAGCAATGATGAGAGTATGGGCAACATATTTTTTTTTTAGGTGAAAAACCAGGGGCCCGATATTTAGTCAGGTGCAAAGTGTAGTGGAAATGTTTGCACTGCACTTTACAATTGTCCAGGGGTCTGAGGATACTATATTCAGTCGGGCACAACCCGACTGAATATAGGGCCATGTTGATGCATAAGACAGGCAGCACCGCCCTAACATGGGACCCAGAGTTGGCCGCAGGTGTTGATAGTGCTGGAGCGCTATCGGCAATTTTCAAAGGTACCCATGCAAATGAGCCTGTTGGGCAGCAAGGCGCAAAGGGGCCATGTGCCTGCCCATTATGGACCCATTTGCATGGGTAGCAGAGGCAGGTGGTGCGGAGCTGCCCCCCCCCATGATAGCTGTAGCTAGCCCCCTGTTTAGTTTGTGCGGGGCCTACCCCTGTTTGCCAGTGCAACAGAGCCCTTTGGATATTGGGCTCCGGCACAAATCCAGTTTGCGCAGGCAAACACCAGTTAGCACCTGTCCAAACATCTGAATATTGGGCCCTAGATCACTTACTGGCTTTTCAACTTCAAAGTGAAAGGCCAGTAACATATTTAACATAATAACAGATGACAACGGTATAAATACATATGAGACAGTGGCTATAAATGAAATATTTAGAACATTTTTCCAAAGATTGTACACTCTAGAAAAGAAGTACAATATAGAGAAAATGAAAAATGTCTTCTCCCACTCTTACTTTAAATAGCTTTAATGACCAAGATAGAGTTATTATGGACCAAGAATTTAGTGAACAGGAAATATTAGACTCCATCATGGAACTGCCTAACGGCAAATCCCCTGGACCGGATGGCTATACCGGGGAATTCTGTAAACACTTAAAGAAGAACTGCCTCCCCTATTATATAACTTATTTAATAACTTCCTTAATGAGAATAAATTATCCTCCACTTTCGATGAGGCTATAATCACCTTGATAATAAAACTGGATAAACCTGTTGAGAAATGTGGTTCGTATCAACCTATTTCCCTGTTAAATATAGATTATAAAATATTTACAAAGATACTGGTCGAAAGACTAACTAAAATCATGTATAAAATTATTCATCCTGATCAGACTAGTTTTATTGAAAATAGAAGATTAATAGATAATATTAGGAGAACTCTCAACTTGATGGAAATGCTCTGCATCTAAGAACACAGCCTTAATCACCCTCGATACAGAAAAAGCATTAGACAGCGTCAATTGGGATTCTTCTGGTATTTGAAATCTAGATTTAGTAGTTGCCGTATTGGTCCTTGCAAGAATAGATCCAGAAGCAAATGATTTGATACCTTTTAATGGACCAACATAGATGTAACAACAAGAACAAAGTGCTCTAGTTTTCGGACCAACCAGTCCTTCTTCAGAAGCTCATGGCAGTTGTTTAGAAAATACAATGCTTATAACAGCTAGATAATGCAGAGAAAAACAGAAAAAAATTCCCATTGGTTTAAAATAGTCATTAAAAAAAAACACAGAAGATGATGTCAGAGTAGTTTAACAGTACAATACTGCCTCAGTCCGAAAGAACCTTGGGTACAGATGTGCTTGGTGGAACATACATACAAAGAATCGTACTGCATATAAATTTAATTGACATAAGATAACACTGCTGAAGCAGATAACTCCTAAATCAAGCTATGAGTGTCACAGTTAGTATAAGGATGTGATTACTGAAAGGAAACCCCCACCCAGCTTAAAGACAAACTCAGATAGTTATAGTGCTCATGAAATTACAATGTTAGCATTAAAGACAAGAATTACCACTAAAGTTATTTTAAAAACATCAGTGCACACTGTGTGATGTGTAAAACCTAGCTGGACCTGTCACCCAGCTGTATTCTCAAGCTAAATAAAAGGCCCAAGAAATTTCAAAAACCTCAGGACTATATAAATGATAATTTAAATATAAATTGATAATATTAGTGTCAAACAAAAAACTCTAGTCGAGGAACCTCAAGGAATTAAGACCATGTAGCCTGATATGTACTGATTTCAATATATACTGAGAATGTAGCAACTTGATGTACCACAAGTGTCTAAGGAATCTGAAAAAGAGATAAAAATGTAATTTCTCTCCTCCTCTTCATACAGACAATACAACCTAACCCACCCTACATCACAATAATGTGGGTGGGGGAGATACATAGCTTAAAGGAGATGTTGTCTCTCTCTCTCTCCCCCCTCCTTTTTTTTCCCCCTCTCTCTCTGTCTCTCTCCCACAGACACACACACACACATACTGTCTCTCCTAGTGAACCTATATTAACTTCAGTCACTGCAATAGTTCCCCAAAGGAATACAACTTGTCATGAAATCCTGAGTAAAAGGTTTTATGTCTCATAATATCTACAGAGTAAAACAGTAACACTATTTAACCGTACTACTATCTGCAAAGTAACATTTCCAAGGATACTAGATAGAACTACTACGAAATAAACCTGTCACCCTCCCAGGATAAGATAACTAGAAGTAAATATAAACTATATGTGTAAGACCAGAGGTCTAACATACCTACACATCCACAAATTACCACAATATTAGCCTAATGTAAAAAGATCTGTGCAGGACCCCCAAGCAAATGAGATCAACACCCCAATATGTACAGAGTTACAAAAATTATATAACAACAGTGTAAGATAACACTCCTGTATGTACACTAGCAGGCTGGGTAATCTGAATATGGTGCAATGGAATCAATCCCCCCCACCCAGGCAAAGATAAAAA
Organism: Neoceratodus forsteri; assembly: GCA_016271365.2. Taxonomy (NCBI): domain Eukaryota; kingdom Metazoa; phylum Chordata; order Ceratodontiformes; family Ceratodontidae; genus Neoceratodus; species Neoceratodus forsteri. Next base: position 365,632,551 of record CM028137.1, read on the forward strand.
TTAAGGAGAAATAAACAGTCATTATGTGTGTGAAATAAAAATAGTAACACATTATAACTCCATATAGCTAAATAGAGACTTACCTCGATGTGACAGCAAGCCCCACATCTGTTATATCACGTACCTCACAACACATACCCACACACATACATACACACATCCACATCCCACACATGCTGAAGTCCTACAATATGTCAGTTTGAAGAAGAAAAGGTCTGTGGGTGTTAGTTTCTGTAGTGTCCCATAAAGCCAAGATCCACGTTCATCCCATCTGCTACCATATTGAGATGCAAAATAAGTTTAATCTCACAAGCTCGTCTCTGTTGTGTGTTTTTGAGATTTCCTTTTAAGACCATTACTGACATATCTGAGACTGAGTGGTCAGGCTGGGAGAAGTGATGCCCCACTGGTTTTTCAGTCTTCCTTGCTGTAATAGTATGTCGTGAGAGTTCATCCTAGTGCGGAGCTGTTGGCGTGTCTCTCCTACATAACCTGTTTGTGGACATCTCTTGCACTGAATGAAATAAACAACATGTTGTGACATGCATGTATAACTCCATGCACCTGGAATTGTCTGTTTTGTGATGTAACCACACAGTCTGAGGTAGAAATGAGCCACGAGTCTTACAGGGTGTTGATTGCGGGGTCGTGTGCCATTGTGTGACATGGTATTCTGTTCTGGTGAAAGTTTGCTCCTAATAATTAGGCTGGATAAATTTGGTGGTTGTTTAAAAGATAGTAGTGGGAGTTCATAAAAATACAATTAAGGTGTCATCCTCACTGAATATTGGGTGGAGATCTTTAATAATCTTACGCAGACGTTCAAGGTCTGGATGATATGTGACTACCAACGGTATTCTTTCTGTAGCTTTCTTTTCTTTATATTGAAATAGTTGTTGTCTTAGTACTTGCATTGCCCGTTCTGTTATCCTGTCAATTTCCCTGGAAGAGTGTCCCTGCTCCATAAATGTGTTTTTCAACACAGCCAAATGTGTATCTCTGTCATCTTCATTTGTACAGATACGTTGACAACGAAGTGCTTGACTGTATATGACAGATTTTTTTGTATGGTTTGGGTGGTTACTTTTCCTGTGCAGGTATCTCTGTCTGTCTGTTGGCTTCCTGTAAATACATGTATGTAAGGTTCCATCCTAATGATGACTGTGGTGTCCAGAAAGTTAACCTTGGTGGTAGAGTTCTCAAGGTAAGCTTTATGGTAGGGTGGAGATTATTAAGTTTGTGATGAAAATCTTTGAGTGCATCTGTGCCTTCCGTCCAGATGATAAACAAATCATCAATGTAACGGAAATAAGCTAGTGGTTTGTGGGGATACTGCCTTAAAAAATCCTCCTCCAAGTCAGCCATAAAGAGGTTAGCATATTGTGGAGCCATTTTGGTGCCCATTGCTGTTCCCATAGTTTGAACATAATGTTTACCATTGAAGTTGAAGTTGTTATGTGTCAAAATGAATTCCATAAGTTCCCCCACCACTCCAGGGTTGATGTTTTGTTCGGTCCTTTCTCATGTATGTATTTAAGGCATGCTGCAATGCCATCTGTGTGTGGAATATTAGTGTAGAGGGATGTTACATCCATTGTCACTAAATGGTATCAGGTGGTAAATCCTTATAACCAGAAAGTACACGCAAAAGTGTGTAGTGTCCTGATATAACTGTCTCTTTCCATAACCAGCGGTTTCAAAATGGTCTCTACAAACCCTGAGATCCCCTCAGTCAAGGTACCATTACCAGAGACTATGGGTCTCCCTGGATTGCCAGGTTTATGTATTTTAGGCAGCATGTAGAATGTCCCTGGTCTGGGTTCATCAGGGATGAGGTGAGTTAGTCTCTCTCGGACATGGTCAGGAAAAGTTTTAATTAAGTCACATAGTTCATCTTTATATCTTGTAGTGGGATCACTCTCCAGTTCTCTGTAGTATGTAAAATCTGTTAGCTGTCTATTAGCTTCAGTAATATAATCCTCTCTGTTTAAAATCACCACTGCAGAACCTTTATCAGCTTTTTTGATGACAATGTTGTGGTTTGATTTCAGTGTCCCTATAGCTCTCCGTTCCAGTGGAGAGAGGTTATAATGGGTTTCAACATACCATACTTCCTAACAACCATGAAGAACATAATGGAGTCACTGAACAACAACACAATACTGATGGGCACCTTTCAGTTGTTAATTTGTCCAACCACACACTGACTACTGGAGAACTAAATGTACTTTCAAAGGGCCTCACTTTTTGCCCAACAAAACCACTGGATAACATACTGTTTTGTGGTGAACTGGAGGAGTACTTCCGTAGATTGAGACTTAAAGAATTCTTTCATGGCAGGAAGAAATCACTGGTAGTGAAGACAGTGCAAACAGCAATAATGTAATGAATAAGAAAAGGAATCTGATTTTACCCCCTCAAGTGGGCGAAAAAAACTAGACAATTATATTAATTGTTTCCACCAACAAGTCAGTGGTCAGATCCTTACCAGGCAAAAACAAACCCATTATAACCTCTCTCCACTGGAGCGGAGGCTATAGGACACTGAAATCAAACCACAACATTGTCATCAAAAAGCTGATAAAGGTTCTGCAGTGGTGATTTTAAACAGAGAGGATTATATTACTGAAGCTAATAGACAGCTAACAGATTTTACATACTACAAGAGAACTGGAGAGTGACCCACTACAAGATATAAAGATGAACTATGTGACTTAATTAAAACTTTTCCTGTCCATGTCCGAGAGAGACTAACTCACCTCATCCCTGATGAACCCAGACCAGGGACATTCTACATGCTGCCTAAAATACATAAACCTGGCAATCCAGGGAGACCCATAGTCTCTGGTAATGGTACCTTGACTGAGGGGATCTCAGGGTTTGTAGAGACCATTTTGAAACCGCTGGTTATGAAAAGAGACAGTTATATCCAGGACACTACACACTTTTTGCGTGTACTTTCTGGTTATAAGGATTTACCACCTGATACCATTTTAGTGACAATGGATGTAACATCCCTCTACACTAATATTCCACACACAGATGGCATTGCAGCATGCCTTAAATACATACATGAGAAAGGACCGGAACAAAACATCAACCCTGGAGTGGTGGGGGAACTTATGGAATTCATTTTGACACATAACTTCAACTTCAATGGTAAACATTATGTTCAAACTATGGGAACAGCAATGGGCACCAAAATGGCTCCACAGTATGCTAACCTCTTTATGGCTGACTTGGAGGAGGATTTTTTAAGGCAGTATCCCCACAAACCACTAGCTTATTTCTGTTACATTGATGATTTGTTTATCATCTGGACGGAAGGCACAGATGCACTCAAAGATTTTCATCACAAACTTAATAATCTCCACCCTACCATAAAGCTTACCTTGGAGTACTCTACCACCAAGGTTAACTTTCTGGACACCACAGTCATCATTAAGGATGGAACCTTACATACATGTATTTACAGGAAGCCAACAGACAGACAGAGATACCTGCACAGGAAAAGTAACCACCCAAACCATACAAAAAAAATCTGTCATATACAGTCAAGCACTTCGTTGTCAATGTATTTGTACAAATGAGGATGACAGAGATACACATTTGGCTGTGTTGAAAAACACATTTATGGAGCAGGGACACTCTTCCAGGGAAATTGACAGGATAACAGAATGGGCAATACAAGTACCAAGACAACAACTATTTCAATATAAAGAAAAGAAAGCTACAGAAAGAATACCGTTGGTAGTCACATATCATCCAGACCTTGAATGTCTGCGTAAGATTATTAAAGATCTCCACCCAATATTCAGTGAGGATGACACCCCTTAATTGTATTTTTAAGGAACTCCCACTACTATCTTTTAAACAACCACCAAATTTATCCAGCCTAATTATTAGGAGCAAACTTTCACCGGAACAGAATACCATGTCACACAATGGCACACGACCCTGCAATCAACACCCCTGTAAGACTTGTGGGCTCATTTCTACCTCAGACTGTGTGGTTACATCACAAAACAGACAATTCCAGGTGCATGGGAGTTATACATGCATGTCACGACATTTTGTTTATTTCATTCAGTGCAAGAGATGTCCACAAACAGGTTATGTAGGAGAGACACGCCAACAGCTCCGCACTAGGATGAACTCTCACAGACATACTATTACAGCAAGGAAGACTGAAAAACCAGTGGGGCATCACTTCTCCCAGCCTGACCACTCAATCTCAGATATGTCAGTAATGGTCTTAAAAGGAAATCTCAAAAACACACAACAGAGACGAGCTTTTGAGATTAAACTTATTTTGCATCTCAATATGGTAGCAGATGGGATGAACGTGGATCTTGGCTTTATGGGACACTACAGAAACTAACATCCACATACCTTTTCTTCTTCAAACTGACATATTATAGGACTTCAGCATGTATGGGATGTGGATGCTTGTGTGTATGTATGTGTATGGGTATGTGTTGTGAGGTATGTGATATAACAGATGTGGGGCTTGCTGTCACATCAAGGCAAGTCTCTATTTAGCGATATGGAGTTATAATGTGTTACTATTTTTATTTCACACACATAATGACTGTTTATTTCTCCTTAATTTTTATCTTTGCCTGGGTGGGGGGGCAAATTGATTCCATTGCACCATATTCAGATTACCCAGCCTGCTAGTGTACATACAGGAGTGTTATCTTACACTGTTGTTATATAATTTTTGTAACTCTGTACATATTGGGGTGTGTGATCTCATTTGCTTGGGGGTCCTGCACAGATCTTTTTACATTAGGCTAATATTGTAGTAATTTGTGGATGTGTAGGTATGTTAGACCTCTGGTCTTACACATATAGTTTATATTTACTTCTAGTTATCTTATCCTGGGGAGGGTGACAGGTTTATTTCATGGTAGTTCTATCTAGTATCCTTGGGAATGTTACTTTGCAGATAGTAGTACGGTTAAATAGTGTTACTGTTTTACTCTGTAGATATTATGAGACATAAGACCTTTTACTCAGGATTTCATGACAAATTGTATTCCTTTGGGGGAACTATTGCAGTGACTGAAGTTAATATAGGTTCACTAGGAGAGAGAGTGTGTGTGTGTGTGTGTGTCTGTGGGATAGAGACAATGAGAGGGGGGAAAAAAAAGGAGGGGGGAGAGAGAGAGAGAGAGACAACATCTCCTTTAAGCTATGTATCTCCCCCACCCACATTATTGTGATGTGGGGTGGGTTAGGTGGTATTGTTTGTGTGAAGAGGAGGAGAGAAATTACATTTTTTATCTCTTTTTCAGATTCCTTAGACACTTGTGGTACATCAAGTTGCTACATTCTCAGTATATATTGACATCAGTACATATCAGGCTACATGGTCTTAATTCCTTGAGGTTCCTCGACTAGAGTTTTTGTTTGACACTAATATTATCAATTTATATTTAAATTATCATTTATATAGTCCTGAGGTTTTGAAATTTCTTGGGCCTTTTATTTAGCTTGAGAATACAGCTGGGTGACAAGTCCAGCTAGGTTTTACACATCACACAGTGTGCACTGATGTTTTTAAGATAACTTTACTGGTAATTCTTGTCTTTAATGTTAACATTGTAATTTCATGAGCACTATAACTATCTGAGTTTGTCTTTAAGCTGGGTGGGGGTTACCTTTCAGTAATCACATCCTTATACTAACTGTGACACTCATAGCTTGATTTAGGAGTTATCTGCTTCAGCAGTGTTATCGTATGTCAATTAAATTTATATGCAGTACGATTCTTTGTATGTATGTTCCACCAAGCACATCTGTACCCAAGGTTCTTTCGGACTGAAGGCAGTATTGTACTGTTAAACTACTCTGACATCATCTTCTGTGTTTTTTTTTTTTTTTTTTTTAATGACTATTTTAAACCAATGGGGATTTTTTTCTGTTTTTCTCTGCATTATCTAGCTGTTATAAGTATTGTATTTTCTAAACAACTGCCATGAGCTTCTGAAGAAGAACTGGTTGGTCCGAAAGCTAGAGCACTTTGTTCTTGTTGTTACATCTATGTTGGTCCATTAAAAGGTATCAAATCATTTGCTTCTGGATCTATTCTGGTCTTTGAGAAATGTGGGTTTGGTAACAAATTTTGCAACCTGATATGATTACTATATAGTACCCCAAAAGCACAAATTAGAACAAATGCCCAGTTATCTCATTATATTGATCTTAAAAGATTACTGTTTACCACCAATTATTGATCACAAAACTTAATGTGCTTGGGCTATCCTCTGAGACAGTGAGCTGGTTCAGAAGTTACCTTACTCAGAGAACCCAACGAGTAAAGATAAATGGCATAGTATCAGGTAGCAAACATGTCACACTTGGTGTCCCTCAAGGGTCCATACCTGGACCATTGCTCTTCAGCCGTTTCATAAACACCCTCCAAGACGCATGCCCATCTAATACTCTGCTCTGTGCGGATGATACCGCCATCTTCACTCGTAGCCCTTGGATAAGCTCACTGAATCAGGAGCTCCAACTTAGCTTCCAACAACTAGAAGAATGGTTTATGAAGAATAAACTACTGCTAAACTACAAAAAAAACAAAGATCATGGTATTCTCCAACCCCCAGAATAAGGGCAAAGTAAGCCAAATGGTTATTTTGAACAGTAGTGGTGAACTGCTTGACCAAGTGTTTACCATCAAGTACCTTGGAGCCACACTAGATACCTCCCTTTCCTTCACCCCACACGTTGACTAAGTGATTAAAACAATAAATGCCAGACTAGACACCCTTTACAGGCATAGAAACTATCTGACATAAGAGGCCATAAGACTTGCTGTTAATTATGGCAAGCCGTTAGGGACATAATTCATAATCTCTGGCTGTATAGTAAAACACATACACTAATGGTGAAATGCATACATCATATAGTGAAATATATATACATTATATAGTGAAATACATACACAATGTAGTGAACCACATACAGTATCTACTGAAATATATACATCATATAGTGAAATACATATACTGTATACTGAAATACATATATTATATAGTGAAACACATATGCTATATAGTGAAATGCTTACACTGTATAGTGAAATACATAAACTATCTACTGAAATCCACGTACTGAGTACTGAAAATCCACATACACTATATACTGAAACAAATGTACTATGTACTGGAACATATACACTACCTATTGAGACACATACACTACAAACTGAAACATCCACATAAACTATCTACTGAAACAAATACTCTATAGATTGTAACACATATACTATATATTGAAAAAAATCTTCCTACATTATATACTGTATATTGAAATACATACACTATATATTGAAATGCATACACTACACACTGAAAAAAGCACATACTCTATATACTGAAACAAATACACTATATATTGAAACATATGCACTTTATATTGAAATACATACACTAGCTATTGAAATAAATACATTATGCACTGAAAAATCTGCATACACTGTATACTGAAACAAATACGCTACATGGTGAAACACATACACTATGTACTGAAACACATACATTGTAGACTGAAAAATTCACATATACTATGTACTGAAACAAATAAACGATATACTGAAATGGACTATGTTCTGAAACTACCCATCCCCCTGCTCCTCCCCCTTGAATGGCCTGCAGCTGAACTTCTTGTCTGCTTCATTCAGTTAGCTGCTGGCTTGAAGACAGGATGTTTTTGAAACTGCACAGCAGGTAAACAAAACAGAGTTATCTCTTATTCCACTTCTTTATGGGATTTTACATCTTGTTTTGCTTGCACACCTTTAATCAAATTTCAGAACATTGTGATGTGACAAGAAACTTTTATAACTAATTTAAAATGTTCTAGTTTATTCTTTTAAATAAGTGCTGCCTTCATTTACTGTTAGACAACTCATTTGTATAGGAAGCTAATACAGGATATTACTAACATACCTGTATACATAGGGGTCTGCATGCATTTTTCCAAGTTAAATTGCTGATTGGTTTTATGTGTAATTGATTACTGTGTAAGTCCAGCAACTTATCTGAGCTGAATTCTTGGGAAGCACTTCAGGACATTAGACTTGGTGCCGCATGGAAGGCTGGGAAGTAAGTTAGTAGGCACAGGGGCGGGTGCAAAGCTGGTGAGATGGGTAGGAAACTGGCTTCAGGGAAGGCAACAGAGGGGGTGGTGGGTGGGGAGCTCTCATACCCAAGGGTAGTGACGAGCGGTGTTCCACAGGGCTCGGTGCTGGGACCAGTGTTGTTTGGGATATTTGTTGCAGACATATCATGGGACATCAAGAGCAAGATCAGTCTGTTTGCTGATGATACCAAGGTAGGAGGTGGTGGATGACCTAGGGGGATGGCAGGGGTTGCAGGATGATCTGGCAAAGCTTGAAACCTGGTCAGACACCTGGCAACTGGGGTTTAATGCCAAAAAGTGCAAGGTGCTGCATTTTGGGATGAAGAACCCAAGGAGGAGTTACCAGCTGGGGGAGTGCAGCTAGCCCAAACAGAGGAGGAGAAGGATCTGGGGGTGCTCATTACAGGGTCAATGAACAGTTACTCGGCGCAATGTAGGAAGGCAGCTGCAAAGGCCAACAAAATGCTGGGTTGTATTGCAAGGGGGTATATCCTCGAGGAGGGAGGAGGTGATTCTGCCATTGTATAGGTCATTAGTTAGACCGCACCTGGAGTACTGCGTGCAGTACTGGCGCCCGTATCTGAAGAGGGACATTAAGTTACTGGAGGGGGTGCAGCGCAGGGCGACAAAGATGATCAAGGGGCTGGGGGACTTATCATACGAGAGGAGGTTGAGGGAGTTGAACATGTACTCACTGAAGGACAGGAGGTACAGGGGTGACATGATTGAAACCTTTAAATACATGAAAGGAATAAACAAGACAAGTACAGAGGGGCTGTTCAAAGTAAGGGAGGGGAGGGACACCAGGGGCCATGATATAAGACTGGAGGGAGGAAGGTTCAGGAGGGAGATGAGGAGACACTTTTTTACAGAGAGGGTGGTGGCTGGGTGGAATGTGTTACCTGCAGAAGTGGTATCCAGTAGAACAGTGGACTGCTTCAAAAGGGCATGGGACAGGACAAGGGGGAGGGTAAATGAAGGGGAAGGGTGGAAGGGAAGGGCAGCTGCAGAATAAGGGGTGCTAGCTGCACATTCGAGTAGATTTGATAGACCTCTAGGCCTTTATCTGCTGGCAAATTTCATATGTTTGTATAGGAGCTGTAGAAGTGTAAGCCAAAAATGTTGCTAGTTTGTACTCTATGGACTATGTTTTGATTAAGTTTTTATTTTGATGTTTTGTTTAATAAACGTTTCTTGGTTAAGAAACAATTTTTGCTGCAACCCCTCAGTATTTAGTTCTCATCAGGAGTTTAGCTGGCATATGCGTATAATTTGCATTGTTTTACTAAATAACTTTACTGTCATGCCTCACTGGAGGCATGCACAGTCTGTTTTGGGGTTTGAGCTTCTCAAACTGTGTTTTATTTCTTTTTTTTCCCCATAGAGATTTTTATCTCCTTAGTCACCCTGCTACCCATTTGCCCGCTGACATCTCCAGCCCAATCACTTACCATCCACAGGACATACTTGCTCTGAGATCCCCCCCACATACACACATCCCCTGTGTTGGGGCCAGGAAGGGGAGGGCCAGGGCAACTGACAAGGAGACACATATTAAGACAGGAGTAGAGCCTGGTTAGCAGTGCAGAATCTGCATCAGGTTGTTGGATCATTCTGTCATTGGGGGTTTTCTACCTTTGGTCTCATCCCCTGGGCATCCAAGCATGCAATGATGCAATTGCATATAAAGACACATGCTTGCTTTGTTTCTGCCTGAGCCCTCCCACTTATGCAACTCCACTGCCCTGCCAGCCCTCCTCAGCTAGGTGGATGTTGAAGAGTGGGGTGGTCAGACTTCCCCTCGTTGAGAGGAGAACATTCCCTGAGATGCTCAATCATATCTTCCCCCAGCTAACCCTTGTGCAACCCAGGTCTACCCCCAAAACTGGGCCACTGGCATGGGAGGCAGTTCAATCACCACCAAGCTGCTAGGCCTGCCCACCAGACTCTGTTTTTACAAGTAAATAAAGACAGCATATAGGTAAAAGAAGAAAAAAAAAACTATATTTTAACTAGTCTGTTATAAACATTTTAGGTCACATCACAATGTTTTGAAATTGAATAAAGGTTTTGCAAGCAAAATATGGTAAAACAATACATAAACAGATAGATAAGATAACCCTTTTATGTTTACCTTCTGCATCTTAAGAGGCATCGGCCAGGATTTTTAGTCAATTAGGGCCCCATTTTCAGAAGGTTAGCATGCATAGCTACGGCCATGCAAATGAGTAATCCTCTCCTGCATACAGAGCACAGTGCTGTATAAATGGTTTCCTTAGTGACCATAAGTACCTCCCCCTACATTTTATACTCAGCCTCTAGGCTTCTAGTCCCTAGATGCTTGATTTTGCACATTTTGGCTTTGAACCCGAGCTACCATGTCCCATAGCACTCTGTAAGTTTTCTAAGGTCCTCACTCATTCTCTCCATCTGCACCTATCAACGCTATTACAGATTGTGGTGTCATCTGCAAAAAGGCACATCTTCCCTTCCAGTTCTTCTGTTATGCCATTTATAAAGACACTGAAGAGGACGTGTCCCATTACTGAGCCCTCCGGCACTCTACTAGTCGCTCTCTCTCTTCACTGGAGTGAGTGCTATTTATCAACACCTTCTGTGGCTGTGCACTATCTCAGGTGCAGCACTTAGGAGTGCACAACACTAATCTGAAAATGGGGGCCCACATACCACTGTAACAGAATTAGCACTGCATTGTGATAAGTATAGTTGGTACTATTTTAAAAAGCATTCTTCTGTGCAGTGCTAACCTGTTAATGTGGCACTGTATTTTTTGGTTTTGCACAGGATTACTAATTGCAACCAGGTGCTCATACAACTGGGGGTTATTCTAATGCATATAAAGCGTACAGGTGTATTAAATACTTTCTTGAAGTGCTAACACACTCGTGGTTAGTGCTAGTTAATGATTCTGGGAATTGTGTTTTAACTGCACAAACGCAACCTGCCAGCAACCTCCCCACATACACACACACTGTCAGTTCTGGACACAATAAAAAATAATTCTTTGGTAGTCTGGTAGTCCCCCACTCACCTACTTCAGGTAGAGTTAGAACATTTATTCCTCATTCCTGCTGGTGTTATACTACACATATTTCTCAGCCTGTCTGGTGCTGGGGAAAACAAGTTTCAGCATTAGCGACTGGATGGAAAATAACTAAAAATGCTAAATTGTTTGTTGGGCCATCAGAGGGAAGAGGTTACTAAAGAGTAGAACTTCAGTGAAGACTCTTGGGGGAAAAATACTGGGGACAGTCTGTGCGCCTTTTTCAGCAACCAGTGAGGTGTCGCGGGAACCTTGTACATGTTAATTTTGGTTGACAGTTGCTCCTGCCAATGGGGAGCTGCCAGAAAGCTCCCAAGGGGGAAGAACTTTGATTTCAAAGTTCAGTTTGGTGGGAGCCCATGCACAGGGAGGGGGTCTCCAGCCCCTATGGAGAAGGTGGGGTTGTGGGGCTGTGAGGGGGGCTGCCAGCCGTCTGTCCCCCAGAGCTGGTTGTGCCTTTCCCCATCTGGAGAGAAAAGAGAGGATTTTTCAGGCAGCTCTGTAGAGAGGGAGATCTGCAGTATTTTGTTGGTGCCAGAGAAGTTGCACCACAGCAATGAAATTGTTCAGAGTACAGGTTAAATGGATTGAGAAAAAGGATTAAGAAAATGAATTTGTGTCAAGAGGATGGGGAGAAACCCTCTTCAGTTTTATCTGCGCCACATCGGTGAGACACGGATGATCGAAGATTTTTGATGAGAGAAGAAAAAGTGTAAAAGGTTCTGTTTGACCCTGGCAATGACAAGACGTCAACAGGAAAAGGGAAGGACAAGGTTAAAGGATTGTTTTTTGGCAGAAAAAATGGATTGTAGAAAATGGACATGAAAACTGGATTTGAGCCCAGATTTTAAGAAGCTGACAAGAGAGCCTCTTCTGTCTGGAGTTGTCTAGCACCTGCATGGTGAGAAATGGGACTTTCTTGATTTATTTTGGAAAAAGAGCTGCTGAACTTGTGTGTCAGCCAGAGCACAAGAGTGGCCACTGTGTTGGAGTTGAAAGACTGTGGGGGCAGGGGGATGAGTGGGTGCTGTCTGGGTGGGTGCCTGCTGTCTGCTCCTGAGATGCAGCAAGATGGGAGACTGTTGTATTAAATCCCTGGAATTTCAGACTCTGCACAGTGTTCCCAGAGCCTGATATTTGAGAAGATACCTGAGACTGCTTCACTACACAGAGTAGCAGGTAACTGAGGAAAGAATGGAAATTATCTGAAGAATCAATCCTAAACGTGCTAGGTGGGGAGCTCGCTGACCCCTATCAAGTGGGGCTGCTGGCGGTATGGGATTGTGGGTTTGTGCCAGGTGCTCTGACCTGTGGGGGAGTCAGACCGTGGGCACACTTCCATGTCTGGGTCCCTTGTGGCTGGTGGATCTTGAGTGATGCCCTGTAGTGGGCCTCTGTGGGCCGGGGGGGGGGACAGGGCTACAAGACCTTGGGTCACACTGAAGATCCAAGCTGCAGCTTCCACACCTTCAAGTGTTAAGCATCAGTCCTGATTCTGCGTCTACTGATCAATCCTCCCCTGGACTTCAGTCATGTGTGCCATCCTAGGACTAATACAGCAGAGCTGTGAGTGAGGGCTGGAATTGCCCTGCACTTGGGGAATATTATATATATATATATACACATATATATATATATATATATAATAGTGGCATGGTCGTGCCACTATAGTTAGGGTTGAGTGGCCAGTTACATACTAAAGTCAAAAGTTTGGATGTTAATAACTTTGGACCTGTTCAATGGATTTGCCTGAAATTTGGTACATGTGTTGGGGCACACTAGATCTCTTGATTTGCTAAAGTGTGTTTGTGTCAGAGTGCTGCTCTTCGTGTACGAAAGTGCTGAAAAATGCAAAATTATCCATTTTTGGAGGCACCTTTTGGCATTCTTAATGTGGTCCTGCACGGCCGTCGTGTGGTGTGCCACTCTGCAAGATGGCTTGTTTGAAAGAGCTTTGGAGGCTGAACATGCCACTTTTTGTTTGGTGAAAAAATATTAAGACATTCAAAAGTTATGGCACTTTTACGTTCCCATTATAAGTCAATGGGAAAATTTATATGTATATCTTGCGATCAAAGAATGGGGGTTCTGGCCATCTGGTCTCACCTGGCGATGAAAGAATTTGCAGCCTCACAGTTCAAGAATCTTTGTTCCTGAGGAATTTTTAAAATTCTTTGACCATGAGGTCCGCCATCTTGTTTTCAGTTTTCTAATCACACAAACACAAATATCTCGGCTCAGGGGTCACTTCTGAATTAAAACTTCGATGGGTTTTACTCAGAGGACCCTGATCTATCAAGCCATGACTTTGGTTCTATCCAAATTGGTCAAAAAATAGTGTTATAAGCTTTTAAAATCTTAATTCGCGGCTCACTAACGATCTTTGTTCGCGAGCCTGCAAATTCTTTGATCGCAAGATTCTTTGATCGCGATCTTGCATTGTGATCTAAAACACTAATATCTCAGCTCAGGGGTGGGCTGGGGACACAAATGAGGGCTTGTTTTGCTCAGGAGGGTATGTTCTGTTGAACCCTGCCAATGGTTTGGTTCAAATCGATGAATAAATCACGTTTCACCATTTTTTATTCTTTGATCATGAGCCTGCAAATTATTTGATCGTGAGGCTGCAAATTATTTGATCGTGAGATTCTTTGATCGCAATCTTGCATCGCGAGCGAGGGACAAGATGGCCCAATTTAAAACTCTATTTTCTCAGCCCAGGGGTGTCCTTAGAAGTCAAATGAGGGTGGGTTTTATATCAGGGGGCTTCATTCTGTTGAACCATGGCAGTGGTTTACTGCAATTGCTTCTATTTTTTAATTTATTAAATTTTTTATTCTTTGTTCTTGAGCCTGCAAATTCTTTGATCGTGAGGCTGCAAATTCTTTGATCGTGAGATTCTTTGATCGTGATCTTTGATCACAAAATAGGGACAAGATGGCCAGATTTTTTATAATGGGATAGATAGGGAAATGTTGCCAATCTTTGACATTGAATATCTCGGAAATGGTTTGGTCTTTTTACTTGAAATTCGGAGGGAAGAAAGGCAACATCTGACAGATATGCCTTGCAGTGGATTGGTCAAAAAATACTACAGGGCGGCAAATTATGGCACTATGAAATTGGGTGCTTTCTCCCATAGGATAACATTACGGCGTCCGCCATATTACAGGAATTCTTTGCTGCTCTGCTGGAAAAAAACGGTTTGTCCTTTTGGGCTGAAATTTGGAGGGAAGAAAGCCAACATCCTACAAATGTGCCTTTTCATGGTTTGGAGAAAAAATATTACAGGGTGGCAAAGTGACAGTACTCCGAAGTTGACAGTTTTTCCCATAGGATAATATTATGGCGTCTGTCGCGTCTTTCTGGGCCCATATCTCAGAAACCGTGCGAGATGCAGACTTTTTTGTCACAAAAATACTTAGCATAAAACTAGCCAGGAAAGTAATAATTCATAGAAAATTTTATTTTTTTTCCTACGTCGTACGGTTCCTGAGATATAAGCAATTTAGTATTCCAAGTCGTACTTTTCTGCTCCTAAGTCAATTATAATGCATAATTTCTTTGTTTTGAATTTGTTTTTTCAATGCTTTTTTTGGGAAAAAGAAGGGCGTGCCCTTTTGTTACTGTGACAGTTAGCGTTTCCAGTTGCGCTTCTGTTACCATTCGAATCACCGTTCCCATCTATACCACCGTGTGCGTAACAGTTTGCGTCTTCGTATGCGCTTGCATTTCTGTTTCTGTTGGCTTTACTGTTGCTGTTTGTTACCATTTATGTTTACTATTGCGGTACTATGACCTTATGTGTAACAGTTTGCATTTTTGTATAGGCTTGCGTTTCTGTTTTTATTGGTTTTATTGTTGCTGTTACTGTAACCATTTGCATTTACAATTGTGGTTCCAAGAGTGTGTGCGTTACGGTTTGCGTTTTCGTACGTGCTTGCATTTCTGTTTACTTTGGTGTTATTGTTGGTGTTACTGTTACCATTTGCGTTTACAATTGTGGTACCTTGAATGTGTGTGTTACCAGTTGCTTTCTGTATGCACTTCTGTTTGATGACTCCATTTACGTAACTGTTTGCTTTTGCGTCACTTTATGCTTGTGTTTATATTAACATTTGCTTTGCCATTTACATTTGCTTTGCCATGTGCATTACTGTTGCCGCTTGCGTTTGCTTTGCAGTTCCTGTTACTGTGTAACAAGACATCACATAAGCGGGGCGCTAGGCCCTTTGGGCCCCTGCGCTGCCACCACTGCATTCCTTTCTATTATTTAGTATCCTCATTCTCAAAAGGAGAGAATTAGAGACAAAATTCATTATCGCATTAGTTAGGTTGTTCCACAAGCTAGAGGCCTTCTGGGTTAGGGTTGAAAGCCCCCATTGAAATTTCTCAGTTTGCCTTACTCTCAACCGGGTAATGGTGCTGCTGCTAGTCGTCGGTCCCAATCCTCACCCCATTCTCCCATACCTCAGCTTCTTTACACATGTGATGGGGTGAGAGTTAGAGCCAACGAATTCAACGCTGCATCTCTGATGCCAGGGCTAGTAGGGCTGGGGTCCAAGGGGGTTTTCAACTCCTAACCCTGAATTTCCTAGCTTTTTCTCGCTGTGGAACAACCCTAACTGATGCATTAAATGGAGTTTTTTGCTTCTAATATATATATAGTTATCTGTGTTCAAGTCCATTGGCGCTGAAGGCCTGTTCAAGATTTAAAGACATCAAGGGAAACATGTTGGGAGGTTGTTTGGTTCAGGTGATTGTGCCAACGCCAGCCAACCAGCTGCACCTCAGGCCTGCCTCTTGGCATTTTGGTATTCGGGGACAAAATTCAGGGTGTCTTTTTTGAACTGATACCAGTGGGTTTGGGTATGGTAATACCTGCAGCAGTTAGATAGTCAGGTAGTTTGGTGGCTGCATTATCAAAAGGTGATTTGGGTTCAAATCAAAAGGGGGAATGCTGTTTGGGAAATTTTTTTTTTCTTTTTTTACCAACTCTTTTTCCTCAGATCACCGGAGATGTGTCCTCTGTCAGGCATCATCCCCAGTTCTCTCCCACCCAACCTGCCCCCATGCCCACACTCTGGGTCCCCTCCCGAGGCTCCGCTAATGCCTACCTCCGCCTGGCGAGAGACCTCCCTGGCTTATCCATAGGGCGGGACTGCCACTTCTGCTGGCACCCAAGACATCTAGTATCATCCAGGCAGAGGAGGCATGCAGAGGATTGGGACCCAGGTGGGTGGGGTCCGGCAGTGGGTATGAGGCCAAGGTGCACCATCACCAACCACAACTCCGGGGTGTTTCCTTGTTCATTTAACAGAGTTACAATGGTTTTAGAAAGCCCTAAGGCAGAATATTCAAGCTTTTTTGTGAGTGTTAGACAGGTTATCAACTTGCTAATCCCAATTTGCACCTCTAAAGCAGGATAATACTGCACAGGGTCATATAATTGGTTGGTTACCAAGTCACTAGCCCATTTGTAAGTGTTCTAATCCATCCTTTGTGCACCTGTGTAAAGCAGCTGACAGCACTTGTTCTATATGTACATCGGCATGCTGAGAGGGTTGGGGAGGTGTAGCTATCCATTAGTGCAACACTAGTTAGTTCCTCAAACCAGGTGTTATGGACTGTGCATTCACACTCCCAACACTTGGCCATGCCAGGCTACCACTAGCCCTGGTCCCTCCATTGGCATATGGCATAACTGTCCCGTGTTCAGTACCTCCCAAATTGCATGCCTATGTAATAAAACATCTGTCCCATGTGTCCAGCAGACAGCAGACCCCACCACTGATCAACTGTGCCCCAATCAGACACTTGATATGATCAGTTATTCCTCAGTACCATTTGCCTGATATCTAGACCAGGGTTCCTCACGTGTCCCAGTTAGTAGTCTGGCAAGAGCTGTAATTCTTCCATACCAGATCCTTGGTGTTGAGGGATTCCCCTGCCCCATAAGTATAATATCTAACCCCCCGCCCAGACCACCCAGTACCACTACAACTGCTCCCACTTGCCCCCAACCTATGGTGTACGGCGACCAGCACAGATCTTCCACTCACATTCAAAGCAGCCACCAACTGAATGACAGTTCACAATCAGATACCTATTGTAGTGTGTGTTTCTATAGTAGGTGTGTGCAATCATAAACATAGAAACACTGAACTTGTCATCAGAAAAGGACCACTTGGCCTACCTAGTCTGCCTAGATGTTTCCTGCCTCATCTTCCTCCTCACATGCTGTCTGATCTCCATTGACCCTCCCACTTCTTCTCTAATATACCGCTATGTCTACGCCACACATGCTTGAAGCCCCCTACTGTTTTAGCCTCCTCCATGTCAGCTAGTAATCTGTTCTAGGCATCTACCAATATTTTCTCACATCTCTCTCTTGCCCCCCCACCAAGCTTCATTGCATTCCCCCTGGTCCTGGTGCACTTTCATATTTGAAGGTGACTCCCCGGACCCTGTTCACTCCTGTAAGATACCTGTAAGCCTGTATCATGTCACTTTTCTCTTTCCTCTCTTCTAGGGTGTACATGCTGAGATCCCTCTGTCTCTCCTCTAAGGGTTTCTCATGTAAATCCTGCACCATCTTAGTTGCCCTCCTGTGGACTTCCTCCACCCTGTGTATGTGTTTTCTGAGGTTTGCTCTCCAAAATTACATCGCACTCCAGGTGGGGTCTGGCAACACCACCTCCATCCTCCTGATGGAGATACCCTCCCTGCACACCCCAGCATCCCACTAGCCCTACTCACTGCTTTGCAACAGTGCCACCTTGAGGTCCTCAGACATAAAAACACCAAGATCCCTTTCCTGTTTATTGACTGTCAATAACCCCCCCAATCCTAGACTCAGCTCTTGGTACCTATGCCCTAGGTGCATGATTTTGCACTTTTTGGCATTGAATCCAGCTGCCATGCTTTTTACCACTACTCAAAATTCACAAGGTCCCTGATCATTCTCTTCACCACCCTCGGTGTCTACCCTGTTGCAAATGTTGACATCATCTGCAAAAAGGCATACCTTCCCTTTAGTTCTTCTGCAGTGTCCCTACATTCAGAAGGATTGGTCCCAGTACTGAGCCCTGTGGTACCCCACTGATCACTCTCCCATCATTAGAGTGAGTGCCGTTAACCACCACCCTCTGTTTCTTATCCATTTACTAGTTACTGTATTAATTGGAAGGCTACAGTCTGCAGTTTAAGGGGGTGGTGCAATGGGCTGCTCTCCTCACTCCACACACAAGTATTTTTTCCTTGCCACTCCATCTATGCCTCCGTCTCCAGCAGCATGCCTTTCTTTCCCATGGGTTTCTTCTTAAGGTACCATTAGCCAAGGGAATCACTCCTGCAGCTCCTCAAGGGGGGGAACCCTCCTCTAGGGTTCCTACCCTTCATACCCATACAGGGTGGTATATCCCATGGATAGAGAGGTGAACAGCCAAAGATTATCTGTGTTACACAAGCACAAAACCAGTTGCACAGGCACACTGAACCCAATTAACCATTTTGGATCCCACCCCTAGGCCATTCAGTTTCTTTATCAGCCTCCTGTGTGGCACAGCGCTGAAGGCCTAGCTAAACTCTGGCTCAATCATGTCCACTGCTGTCCCCTTATCTATTTTCCTGGTCATCCAGTCAAAGAAATCTACCAGATTCATTTGGCATGACCTTTCCCCTGTGAATCTGTGCTGCCTGTGGTCTTGCAGCCCACTGGATTCAAGATACTCTTAATAGTCTCTCTTTTAGTATGGATTCCATTAATTTCCCCATGACTCAGGTAAGACAGACCAGGCTATATTTGCTAGCCTGCTCCCTGCTGATGTTCTTACAAAATGGAACTATGTCTGTTCTCTAGTCCTCTGGAACCACTCCTGTTTCCAGTGAGTTGCTGAATAAGGCCATGAGTAGAACAGCAAGCACCTCCCTGCCTAGTTCCCTTAATACCCTTGGGTGTATCCATCCGGTCCTATGGCCTTGTCCACCCTAAAATTTGAAGTCCCTTCAATAATACTCTTTCCTTTGAAAATGGACTTGTGTTCACTTCCCTACAGTGTTCATGCTGCTGCCTGGTAACTGTCCCTGTCTCTCTCCACTGTGAAAACAGTAGAAGTACCTGTTCAGGATGTATACTTTTTACTAATCCCTTCTGTGCAGTCTCCCTTTGTCATCCTCCTTATCCTCAGAATCCCTCCCCTTGCCTTTTTCTCCTTGCTTATGTACCTGAAGAAAGTCTGATCTTCTTTTGATATCCTTTAGCTATGCTTTCTTCTATCTGAACCGTTGATCCCTTCATTACTTTACCTGCTTCCCTCTGTTTTACCTGATACACCTCTCTATTCTCATTCTTCTGTGTTTCGTCATATCTCCTGAATGCCACCCTTTTACAAGCTTCTAAAGAAGGCTATTCAGATGTATCTCCCCATGTCAGTAAAGTCTGCCTTCTTGAAATCCAAAATGTTTGCCTTCGTGTGACTGGACTGGGTCCTGGGTTCCATGCTAAACTACACTATGTGGTGGTTGCTGGATCCCAGTTGTCCCTCCACACAGATATCTGAATTTTGTCGCCATTGGTCAGTATCAGGTCAAGAATGGCCTTTTATATGGATCAAGCACAAGCTGCCTTAGACCTGCCACCTGTAGGGAATCCAGGATGCCTCTGCCTCTGGCTGAAGCAGCTGCCTGGGTGGACCAATCCACATCTGGCATACTGAAATCCCCCAGCAGCAGGACTTCACCTTTTGTTGCCATATTGTGTATTCCATCCACAAGCTCCCTGTCCACTTCTTCCCCCTGTGCAGAAGGCCTGAAGATCACCCCTGTTCATATTGCTGAGCCTTCACAGGTTCAAGTGACGACCACAGTGCCTCGTGCCTTCCCCTGTCTACCCTGTACCTCTGTCTCTTTATAGCCTCTCTATCGTACAGGGCCATGCCCCCTCCTTTTTTACCCTCCATCCCTCCTGAACAGAGCATAACCTGGTACATTAATGTCCCATGATTAACAGTGTATCATGTCTCAGATATTGCTACTATGTCCAGGTCTGCCTCTACTATCAATGCCTCCAGGTCTGGGATTTTATTTCCTGGGCTGTGGGCATTTGTTACCATGCCTTCAATTTTTTTTTTTTTATCCTATCCCCCTCCTTCTCTTTGCTGCTGCTCTCCTGCTTCCTTCCCCCTTCCCATCTCTGCTTCATCCCCCCTTCCCAGTTGTCTTTCTTATGTGGCCTAGAATTCACTGTTTCCCACTCTACTTCTGCTCTCAGTGTCCCAGACTTCAACTAATTTTCCTGCATGTGCCCAGGGGGGTGATACTAAGTCGTCTGATCTTCCTGACTTCCCCCCTGGCCATTTTAAATGCTTGTCACTGAAGCATTAACACTTCTTACTCAGGTCACGTTCCCTGATGGATGCAGGCCATTATCTTTATACAGGCTTGTGTTCGTCCAAGGTGGGGCCCCAGTCCCCCATGAAGCCATAACCCTCCATTCCATGCCTTTCCTTCAACCAGGAGTTGAATTACTGGATGTGGAGTGCCCTAGCCTTTCCCCTGCCATTGACAGGTGGCACCTCTGAGAAGGAGATGGAGTTTTTTGTTTTTTTTTTACCAGGAGAGAAACGCTAGGCTGAAGCTTGTTTACAGATGTGACCTGGGAGCACAAGGAAGTTAAGTGACTTTCTCAGGGTCACACAGTATGCAAATGGGGGCTGTCGGATTCAAACCCAGGTCTCCAGGTTTGCAGCTCAGAGTCTTAAACCACTGCTACACACTGCCTCGTTGAAGTGTTCTACTTGCTTCAGACTCCCCAACTTCCTAAAATCCTTTCGGATTCTAACTACTTCCACTTTGTCTCCTGCCAAGTCATTCATCCCCAGGTGGACGATAACATCCAGTTCCTCCCTCCTTGCCATTACCCTCGTGATCCTATAGATCCACCTTCTCATCCCACTATGCAGTGCCTTCTGAAATGCACTTTACCTCCCTGTCCTTCTTGCTGGGTTCCCTTAACTTCACTCCTTAGGCAACTAAGTCCCCCACCATGAGAAGCTTCCTCCTCCTCTGGGATTTTCTTGTTCCCTTTCCTGGTACTGCATCACTGAGGATCTGCCCCTTCACCTTGGTCTCAGCTCTGGGTGCCATTGTGGGGCTGGCCCACTTCTCTAAAACAGTGAGGGAATTGCTTAACCAGACTGGTTGGTGGATGTCCTTTAGACTCCTTCATGGCAACTTCCCTACAGTACTATAATGGTCCTTTTTATGTTGTCTTGTGCACACAGCGCAGACAATGTATAGTGGTGGCAGGTTTTGGAGGTGCGGTTATGTTGTGGCCAAAGGCACCACTGCTTTTTTGGGCTGGGTTCTGTGGCACAAACGAAACAGCATGCTGTCCATGACAGCACTGCAAAAGTGTGCCACCAACTTGAAACAATATCGCCTCTGCAGTGAGGGTGCTCCCCATCATTGCAGGGCGTGCCTTGCCTGGTGTAACATTTCAGTGAACATGGTTGAGGCTGTTGCCATCTGCATCTCATAATCCCTAGCAAGCAGACTTTGGGGTGCCCAATCCCCTTGTTGGCTTAGTTAACTCCCCAAGATTGTGTGGCACACTGGGAGCCCACCCCAGTGTGCCTCTGTGTTCAAAAGCTGATTGTGTCAGCATTTGCACCTGCCCACCGCAGTGTGGCTAACATCACACCACACACTCATGGGACACACTGGGAACCCACCCCAGTTGCCCAACATTTTCCTTACACCTGTAAAAAAAAGAAAATAGTCCTCGGTGTTCTTTCTTTTATTTTTATTATAACCTGAAACAAAGAAAATGGTCCTTTGCCATTGGGTCCCCTCCCCCAACCTGCACCCACCTTCTGCACACCCCACACCCCGACCCTCCACCCCATATTTACTTCTAGAGTCCAGTGCTGTGATCTTCGGTGGAGCAGGAACACGTCTGCACTCTTCAAAACCGACCACGAACTGAAGAAATGCTGGTAAGCTGTATAATGGCATCAGTGGTGTGGGGGGGTCAACTTAAGTGGATATCTCATCCACTCTTGTGACTTTTGGCTCCAAATTTTCAACATGAGGTTCTTGGGACCCCGCCTCATGAACTCAGTCACTGTCATTTCATTATTTGATACCGAAAGGTGATTTCACGATCACTGCGCAGAATCACCTTTTGGGACCGATTAATGAAATGACAGTGTCACTGTTCATAAGATGGGTTCCCAAAATGCCTATGTTGAAAATTTGGAGAACAAAGTCCACAAAATGACTGCGTTATGAGCGTGCATTATGCAGTTTCCGTGCACACTTGTAACTTTGAGAACTTTTAATATTTTCACTCCAGATTTTTCCAATATTGCCATTTCTTCACACATCCTTATGAACAGTAGAGCTGTCATTTTTCACATCCTACCCAAAATGTGTTTCCGCACTTCTGGTGCAGAATGCCACAGTTGCTATGGGAAATCAACGTTCAGGACATATTAACAAAATCACAGTGCCACTGTTCATGAGCAGAGGTCCCAAATGCCTTCGAGGTGGAGTAACAAAAAGCCCATGTTGAAAATTTGGAGTGCAAATACCAACAAACGCCTGGGGCATTAAGGTTTCTAACCATAATATCCCACCCTGTATAGACTGACTGGTATCAAGGGGGTGACTTTGGATTGTCGGCTGTAGTGGTCACACCATTCCACCCCATTCCCACCCTGCAGCCAGTGACAGGCATCAAGGTGTGCCTTGGACTTTTCGGCCCCAAAGTTCACCCCATTCTCCTATACTGCACCCATCTCATGTATTTTGTTATGGAATGGGGTGAGCATAAGGCCTGATGGCCCCAAGGCACAACGTGATGCTTGTCGGAGTCTGCAGGGTAGGATGAGGTAAAATGGCATGAGCGTTATGGTTGATGATCCAAAGGCACACCTCAATGCCTGTCAGTCTCTGCAGGGTGGTGTGGGGTTGGCGTCACTTCCATACTTCACTGCCATTCCTATTATGCATCTCTCTAACTCCTGCACTACCAATGCCAACACCAGCAGTACAACATTCAGCATTGACAAATGCTTGTTTTCTCCTGCTCTTGCTCACTTCCTTCATGCAGATACTGGTTGCTTTCCTTATGCCTTTACTTAATTTCTCCACTGTTCCTCTACCCCTCTCTGACAATCCTCCCCTGCTAGGCTGCTTCTGAAGAAGTCTCCGATTTCTTTAAAATCCAACCTACTAAAGTCCAGGACCATTGTCTTTTTGTGGCTTGCCTCTGCACCCATCGTAATATTGAACCACACTGTACAGTCATCACTGGTTCCCATTGGATAGCCCACTATGGCATGACTAGACACTATCATAGCCCCAGTAAGTCAGGATTCAGAGGAACAAATGGAGAAAGCATGTCCCAAATAGGATAGCACCTTTACCCCATGAGTCATTTTCAACTCTTAGCATGCTAAATCCATAGGGCAGGAAAGGTGCTAGTGGGACATTTGCCGGCCCATATGGGCTAACTAACATTTCTGCACAATGCCTTTGTGCATGACTACATGGAGGAATTATTCAGAGTAGTGCCAGCCCCCACCTCATCGCAATTCAGATGCCCCTGATATAATAAAATGATCCCTGGCATCTAGAATTTCCCCGTCCCCAATCACCATTCAGATGTGCCTGATTAGTATATTAAGAGGATCCCTGGCATATAGATCACCCTGATTGCAAGTGTGAGCCCCCTCCCAATTCCACC
Organism: Neoceratodus forsteri; assembly: GCA_016271365.2. Taxonomy (NCBI): domain Eukaryota; kingdom Metazoa; phylum Chordata; order Ceratodontiformes; family Ceratodontidae; genus Neoceratodus; species Neoceratodus forsteri. Next base: position 365,656,520 of record CM028137.1, read on the forward strand.
CATTAAGGTCCTTCCAACCCTCTCCCCATGGTGGTTCATAAATTACCCCAGCTGCCAGTCCCTGCCACTGCAACAGTGACAGGTCCAGCCCCTCTGCTCGCCATGTCGGCTGGCCACTTTCTGAGTGACACGAAGTGAGCACACACTAACTATAGAAACAGATGTTCTACAGCAGGCATGCACTCACTCCCTTTCACTCAGACAGTGATCGGCCAAGGTAATGAGCTAAGATGCTGTACCAATCACAGTCACAGGGAAGTGGCTGAAATCTTGGGAAAATGGGGGGCCAATGGGGAAGGGGTGGAGGGACCTGGCTGGATGGCTTTGGGAGGGGGCTCAGATTTGCGACTGGCAGGTGGGGCTATTAGATGTCAGGGATCGTGGAAAAATAGAAACACAGAAACATAGACGATGGCAGAAAAAATGGTACATCCTGTCTGCCCCTATTTCCCCTATATAACCTCAGAACCTACTGTCCATACAGGGTACTAGCCTTCACTATCCACTTCCTTGTTCCCCTTCCTACTACTATCAGCCTGAGTAACCATTATACCCTTCACTTTTTCACAGCCATGCTTGAAACCATTTATGGTTTTGGTGCCTGCCATCTCAGCTGGCAGACTGTTCCACATTTCCACCACTATTTCTGGAAAATAAAACTTTCCAATATCCCTCTTGAACCTCCCTCCCATCAGTTTCTACTTGTGGCCCCATAACCTTGAACTGTTAATCATACTAAGTAGTTCTCCGTTCACCTTGTTTATTCCTTACAGGGACTTGAAGGTCTCTATCATATCATTCCTCTCTTGTCTGGTCTCCAGTGAAGACATGTTCAGTGCCTTGAGCAGATCCTCATACGATCTGTCCTGTCAGCTCTGAATCACCTGATCACCTTGTCCTTATCTTTTCTGAGGTGGGGTTTCTGAAGTTCAGAACTCTGAACAGTATACCAGGTGCAGCCTCACTAATGATCATAAAGAGGCAGTAAACCTCTTTTCTTCTACTATCAGAACCTGTTCTGGCACATCCTAGTATCCTATTTGCCTTACTAGATGCCTCACTGTACTAGCTTGATTGTTTAAGGGAGTCACTAATGATGAATACTAGGTCTCTTTCCTCAGCTGTAGTGGTCAGCTCTACTCCTCCTATCTGGTACTCTGTCCTGGGGTTCTCGTCCCCTAAGTGAATCACCTTGCACTTTTTGGCATTGAATTTCAACTGCCAAACCTTAGGCCACCTCTCTAATCTTTACATGTCACTCTGCAGTTTCCTACTTCCCCTGTCACTACTCTCTCATGAGCTTGGTGTCATCTTCAAAGAGAACCAAACCAAGATTCATTCTCAAACGTTGTTAATGAGCATACAAGACTCAGGATGGATCCCTGTGGCATTCCACTCTTGACTTCCCTCTCTTCTGATTTGACACCATAATCACAACCTTCTGCTGCCTCTCATTCAACTAAAGCCCCCTCACCCCCACCAAAACACTGCTTATATTTTCCTTCAAATCCCTGGACCTCACCCCCTTGTGCCGTGACCTAAGCTGCTCTGATTGGTCCTCTATCTCATGGGTCTGCTCCACTGACTCCATGCTAACATATTTCAAAACAAAATTCCTCAAACTATGGGACTGCCATGCCCCCCCCCCCGAGCAGGACATGAGAAAAGGTACCCCACCTCCCCTAGATCATGGCTGAGCTCATAGCTTACTTGCAAGTACATGATTTGGCTGGTCAGAAAATAAAAGTAACCCATCCCCCATGGCTTCCAGAGGTATAATCACCGCCTCAGCACCTGTACCACAGCAATAAGCTTGCCAAAGGTGAGTATTTTACATCTAACTTCAGTACCAACATTGGTTACCTGTCTAAATTTTGGAAGGCTGTCACAATCTCTTCTCCCCTTCCTCTCCTTTGCCTGTCTTCAAAGTCAGTGACACCCCTCTCTCTAACCTCTTCTTCATCACCATAGAGATGTAATTCCTTTTCATCACCTGCACCTCCTGTCTCCTCTCTTCCCTATCCCCTTCCTCATCTCCCTCTCACCCCTGCCAGCCTGCATGATTGTCATCTCCTTCCTTCCCCCTATTGTTTTTTTTGTCCAGTAACTCCATCCTTTATCACCGACACATTTCCCGCCCTTAATCCTTCCAAGGGTAAGAGCCCAGATGGCCTGGATAGCAAGCTCCTCCATCTCTCTGCTTCTGAAATCTCCTCCCCATTGGCTGACCTCCCTAACTTCTCTTTCTGGTGTTCCTCCATCCCTGCTGACTGGAAGACTGCCACTGTTACTCCTCCTCCAGAAGGTGGTGACCCATCTGGTACTAACAGCTACCGACTCATTTCTCTCCTCCCTCCAAAATACAGGAACAAATTATCTTGTCAGAACTCTCTCCCTTTCTGGACTCTTCATCCTTCTTCACCCAATACAAGTCTGGCTTCCGCAAAAATCACTCCACCACCATCTCCCTGCTCAGGCTCACCAAATCCATCCATAATGGTATGGATCACAGCCTCTGCTATCTTCGTCGATCTAGCCAAAGCATTCAACCCTGTCTACCACCCCAATTATTAGCCAAACTCCAGGCTGCAGGCCTCTCTGACTTAGCCATCAACTGTTCCACTCCTACCACAGGGTTAGGTCCCAAGCAGTCAAAATTGGTGACCCCGTGTCTCCTTCCTGCCTGTATCCACTTGGGTCCCACAAGGATCTGTGTTAGGCCCACTACTTTTCTCCATTTTTCTTAATGATCTCCCCTCCATATGCTTGTCTGCATTCATTCACATGTACACGGATGACACGGTCCTCTTCACAGCAGGCCTACTGACTCCAACTGGACTTTGATCAAGTTCAGCCCTGACCACACACAAATCAGCTTTTCCTCAATGCCAAGAAGACTGTCTCCAAGTCCTTTGGCACAAGGCACAGACTCTCTAGGCTCCCTCCCCTTCCTACTTTCCATACCCTGGATGGCTCCCCTGTGGAGGATGTTACCACCTTTAGTTATCTTGGTATCTGGCTAGACCAGCACCTAAACTTTTCTGAACAAGTGGATGCTATAGTCAAAAAGCTGCACCCCAATTTGGTACACTTTACAGGAACTGTGACTGTATTCCACCTCCAGCATACTGTGCTATTATCCAGAGAATGATTCTCCAAATCTCTGACTATGGTGATGTGGTCTACAGCATAGCCCCAGTCACTACCCTTGCCAGACTGGACACACTCTTCAACAATTCTGCCATTACACTCTCGACTATCCTTCTTGGACTCACCACTGTTCTATTTATAAATCTCTCTCTTTTTCTTTTCTTGTGGACAGACACCATGCCCACTGTGCCAGCTTTGTGGGCAAATCTGGTTTGTTTCCCTACCCTCCTATCTCTCTGACGTCCCCCCACAGCCATACCATCAGAAGCTGAAATATTCAAACCCTTGCAGTCCCTTCAGTTTCCACAACTATTGGCAAAGTCATGTTCAGCCACCACTTCCCTAAAATCTGGAACTCCCTTGCCCCAGCCATTCATCAATCTCTCTCTCATGGGTTCTTTCAAACCACTTCAGAGATCTCTCCTCTCCCTCCTGCACTTGCTCTAGTTTTCCCTCTTGCTCTCCTATGACTTGTTTCCAGTTTAGGTGCAGCTATAATTTGGCCCTTATGCTTCCACTCTAGGCATTATGCACAAATGTTTATAGCCCCCTGATTTAAACTGCTCTGTATTTGATCGCTAGCACATGTTTGTGGCTCCTGACTGCACTGTATATGCATTGTCGATTGTTTGCTTATCACTCAAGTTCTGATGTCTTGCATGTATTATTCCCAATGTAATTTGTGGTTGTGTACCACTCTGCTCCGTGTATGTTATATATTTTGAAATTTTGTGCTAGCTAAGGCCCAATTGTACAAGTTCCCCTTCCCCCCAGGATGCATCTAGAAATGAGCTCCCAGCTTAGTATGCCTGGGTGGGGGGCACTAGACACCAAGGATCATTTTACTATAATGACTGGAGCCATTTAAACTGCGATCAGGGGTGTAGAGCCTTTACATGCCAAGGATCATTTTGGTATACTACTTGGGAGCATCATAATGGTGACCAGAGGTAGGGTGACAATATGCACCACTGTGTGCTCAAATAAGGGCAGGATTTTTGGAAGCAGTAAACAGTATTGCAAGTTCAGTTGCTAAGCACTTTCAAAACCTTTTATATAGCACTGTGCCCTGTTCGCAGGAGGTGATCCCTCATATGCAAGGCTTTAGTAGTACATATGCACATGCACATGATAAGGTTAGTAACTGGGGCTGCTAAATATATGGCACCTGTTCAACTATGCTGTTCTCCCACATGGCACAGTGCTTAGATGTTTATCATTCTGCTAACCTACTGAAAATTGGGCCCTAATTGACTAAAAATCCCCTGCCGATGCCTCTTAAGATGCAGAAAGTGAACAAAAATGGATTATCTTATTCTACATCTTTATGTATTATTTTATGTTATTTTCCTTGGAAAACCTTTAATCAGTTTCAAAACATTGTGATGTGTCTTAAATATTTATAACAACTGTAGCTAAAATACAGTTTCTTCTTTCATCCGAGTGCTGTTTTTATTTACTTATAAAAATACAGTCTGGTTTAGTGGTTTAGTTTAGGCTTAGTGGTAACTGTACTGCCTCCCATGCCAGTGGCCCGGTTTCAGGGAAGGACCTGGGTCAAACAGACATTAACTGACAGGAGAGATGACTGAGCACCTCTGGGACTGCTGTCCTCTCAGGGAGGGGGAGTCTGACCACCCCGCTCTTTAACAGCCACCTAGGTGAGGAACGCTGGCAGGGCTCAGGCAGGCAGGCACAAAGCAGTACTTGCCTTTAATTGGATTGGCATCAATGTATGCTTGATGGCCCAGGGGATAAGCCAAAGGTAGAAAACCTCCAATGGCAAAATAATCCACCAACCTGCTACCTGCTTTGCACTACCAACCAGGCTTTGCTCCTGAATATGTGGCTCCTTGTGAATGGCCCTCTCCCTCATGGCCCCACCACGGTGGGGGGGAGACCATGGGAGATCTCAGAGCAGGTAAGTCCTGGTGATTTTGGGTGATGTGGATGGACAGGCCAGTGCACAAGGGGGTCAGTGGGTGACCTAGAAGATAAACATCTCATTTGAAAAAGAAATAAAACACAGTTTGGGAATCTCAGACTCAATAACACAGTCATACCATATAAACAGCGTAATTATGCACTATGAGGCTAGACCAGGGCAGGTTTATTAGTGGAGACCAAGTGCCTGGCAAAGCTGTGTTCACCTTGCAATGCTCTGCAGATATGTAATGGGGAGGTTAGGAGCTGTGAGGGCCACCAGTGAGGCATCACAGTGAAGTTATTCAGAACAGAATGTGCAAATTATGCATATGCCAGCTGAGCTCCTGACGAGAACTGGGCCCTGCGATTGCTGCAATATATATTTTTTTCTTAACCAAGAGCCTTTATTAAACAAAACATTCAAATAAAAACCAAAACTAAATCAAAACTAACTCAGTAGAGTACAAACTACGAAAGCATTTGACTTTCAGTTTCACAGCTCCTGCAGTACACTTCCCAAGCATTCAGCTCAGATAAATTGCTTGACCAACACAGTAATTTATTACACATAAACCTAATCACAATTTGAACTTAGAAAAATGCATGCAGTTCCCTGTGTTTATATGGTATGAGAGTGGTATGTTAGGAATATCTTAAATATTAGCTTCCTATACAAAAGTGTCTAACAGTAAATAAAGGCTGCACTTATTTAACAGAATAAACTAGAGCATTTTAAATTAGTTCTAAAAAGTTTCTTGTCACATCACAATGTTCTGAAATTTAATTAAAGGTGTGCATGCAAAACAAGATGTAAAATCCCATAAAGAAGTAGAATAAGAGATGGCCCTGTTTTGTTTATCTGCTCTGCAGTTTCAAAAACATCCTCTCACCAAGCCAGCAGCTAACTGAATGCAGCAGACAAGCAGTTCAGCTGCAGGCCATTCAAAGGGGTGGGGCAGGGGGGATGGGTAGTTTCAGAACATAGTCCATTTCAGTATATAGTTTATTTGTTTCAGTATATAGTGTATGTGAATTTTTCAGTCTACAGTGTATGTGTTTCAATACATAGTGTATGTGTTTCACCATGTAGTGTATTTGTTTCAGTATATAGTGTATGCAGATTTTTCAGTGCATAGTGTATTTATTTCAATAGATAGTGTATGTATTTCAATATAAAGTGTAAATGTTTCAATATATAGTGTATTTGTTTCAGTATATAGTGTATGTGCTTTTTTTCAGTGTGTAGTGTATGCATTTCAATATATAGTGTATGCATTTCAATATATAGTGTATTTGTTTTAGTATATAATGTAGGAAGATTTTTTTCAATATATACTGTAATGTGTTACAATCTATAGAGTATTGGTTTCAGTAGATGGTTTATGTTGATGTTTCAGTCTGTAGTGTATGTATCTCAATAGGTAGTGTATATGTTTCAGTACATAGTACGTTTGTTTCAGTATACAGCATATGTATTTCACTATATGATGTATATATTTCAGTAGATACTGTATGTGGTTCACTACATTGTGTATGTATTTCATTATATAATGTATATATTTCACTATATGATGTATGTATTTCACCATATAGTTTATGTGTTTTACTATACAGCCAGAGATTATGAATTATGTCCCTAACGGCTTGCCATAGTTAATAGTTCAATATTGTCCATTATAGACTATGAATTAATAGTGTACAATGTAGCCTCTGAAACAGCTTTAAAAAGAGTTAAGGTGACACTAAAGCATGCAGACTGTTTCTGGATGCTGGGAAACTAACACAGACCTGCAGCCTCTATGTCCAATTCAATTGGCTCATACTCCAGGGAGGATCATGTGTCAAGTATGTCTCCTTGGTAAAAAAAGCATGCCTAGGACTCCCCCCCCCCCGATATACAAAAGCTCCTCCAGCATTCACACTGTCTGCACCTCACTAGGAGCATTGTCAGAAACCCCCTCTTGGTGCCTTTCAGAAATACCTCATTAGCCCAGTGCTCCTTCACCTACAGGGCCCCTCTGTGGCTCAATGGACTCCCTACTATTCTCACAACTATCCAAGACATTGGGCAGTTCAAAAGGGAGCGCCATTCACATCTGATTCTGATGGGTATATGTGAGTGCACCTATTAGCTTGCTTTACCTCTGCCTACTAAAAAGCCCACCCCTGTGTCCTCCTCTGCCCCATAATACCTATATCCTTTACTCTCTCATCCATGCACTCCCCCCCCCAAATATTCCCTCTTTTCCTATCTATGCTTGGTACACTGGGACCAAACCTAACTGGTAAGGCCGGTTTCTTCCCATGCCGTATCACCCTACACTTCCCCTTTTGACAAGGCTATGTTTGACTGCCATTTCCTCCCCTTCCTACTGACAGAGCCAACCTGGCTGCCACTTGTGTTGATTTTGTATTGGCCTACATTGTACTGTCTCTCATATTGTGTAACTCTGAAACTGATTGTGCGTAAGTTAAATTCTTTTGTATATCTCATTGTTTGTACTGGACGTGGAACCTTTGTAAATGAGTTACTAGATCAAAGGTTGTTGTAATCTGAGGCATTAAATAAATTAAAAAAGGGGGGCATGAGTCAGGGTTGCCCCCTCTCCCCTCTTCTTTTTGCAATTTTCATAGAGCCATTAGCCCAGGTTATAGAGCAGAGCTAAAAATAGAGGGTATATAATTTCAGGGAACATACCATATTATTTCACTGTACATGGATGATGTACTAATCTACCTAAGAGATGAATTAACATCTATAAAATCATTGTTTAATTTCTAACTTTTCTGAAGTTTCTGGATATAAAATGAATCACACTAAAACAGACATGTTACCAATACATAAGGATTTTCCTAGCCAAGATTTTCAGTGAATTGTCAGTACTACAATAAATAACAAATTTCGATATCTTAGGGTGGTTATTACTCAAAAAACAGAGAAGAATTATTTAATTTAAATTACGGACAATTATTACAAAGAATTTATAATGATTTAGATAGATGGCAAATACTGCCACTAATGCTTATAGGTAGAATAAATATAATTAAGATGAATATTTTACTGAGATTACTGTTCTTGTTCAAGCTTTGCCTATGTGGATCCCCACAAAATGGCTCTACGATGCTGGTTCAAGAACTATTTTGTCGACTGGCATCACAATGATGGATTTATGTTGACCGCAAGTTGCGGTCAACATAAATCCGTAAGGAAACCAGGTCCATTTTTTCTATCGGGGGGCTTTGCCCCCCTGAACCCTCATGAGGGGATTATGCCCCCCCCACATCCCCATACTAAATATAATCAACTCTGAGTCAGAGATGATTCGTGGATGGGGTGCAGGACCGGGGTCTCGAGCACACCGTTACAGCAAACTGTCGGTGTCAACATTGTTCGCTGTAATGGTGTCGCTGTCGGGGAGCATACCTCCCAAAACCATTAACTGCTTGGAAACAAAGATATGGGTGTTTGTATGGCAAAATGATATACCCACACTGACATTGTAAAAAACTAACCGCACCAACTACTAGGAGAGTTTTGGGACTCCCAAATTTCCATTGGTATTGGTATTCTGCTCAAATAGAGAAGGTCACTAGATGGTTTGACCTAGATGATAAATCTAGCTGAATTAAGTTAGAAGAAGCAGCTTCTCATTTAAAGAACTTAACTGGAGTATTGTAACTGGACCTGAAGAAAAATAATTGCCTCAGTAATTGTCTATCCACTACAAAAGTTTCCATTAAAGTTTGGCAAGAAGTTCATAGTCTTATTGGGTGGAAGAAGGAAGTATCACCTTCTATATATATTAAGCAGATCAGTAAAATACAAGCTATTTTGGGAAAACAAAGGAGTATATCAGTTGTATCCTCTCTATGAAAACATGCAACTAACGGAATTTACCAGACTAAAACAGCAATTAAATTTGGAAATCTGCCATTTTCTTACATATTTGTAGGTTAGAGATTTTATTAGAAAACAAGTGTGTAACTGTTCTGAAATGTTATCTCCAATAGATGATGTAATAGTTATTAAAATAACATATAAAAAAATAGAAAAAATATATAAAGTATGTGAAGGAAAAAAAAACAGTTCCATTGGATAAGCTCTGTCTGAACTGTAGAAAGGACAAGTTCAAGTTCAAGTTTATTGCAGGAAAGACTCCGTTAGACTGAGTGAATAAAAGTGGATAGAAATAATACCTACAACTCTCGATGTTTCAAAAAATAGTAAACTGAAACAAAATCAATTCAATATTCTTCACAGAATATATTATACTCCTGCTAAATTTAACAAATTTAATGTCAGTATATCAGATAGTTGCCCCAGATGCACTGATGCAACTGGATCTCTCTTACATATGTTTGTTACGTGTCCAGAATTAACAGAATTTCGGAAAGGGGTGTGCTCTACCATTGGTTCAGTCCTAGGTCTTCATTTTCCTTTTGATCTGGGGATTATAATTTTTGGAAACTGCGTCATCCAGATTACAGATAGTGACAAGGTTAATAAGAACAAAAACAAATCTCTGTTACACTGTCATGTACAGCCTGATCACCATGGTGCATGAATTCTTCCTGTCAGCATTCCATTCTCTATCATTGGTGAATGACTGGAATTATGCATTTAGATTATGAACCATCTTTCTTTAGTGGATGAACTGTTTTATTAAAAATTTAAATTTTTATTAAAAATCTCCCTCTCAGTGGGGAAAACATTCAAAAGGTACACTTCTAACACTTTTCTTTTGAAACAAGTTTTTTATAATAACAATAAGGCACTCCCAGAAGTTAGATCATTTATTAATTTTATTTATTTATTTCATTTCGGAAGATAACCTTTGAGTCAGAGACTCATTTACAAAGGCTCCACGTCGAGTTGCACAGAAGACATGTAAACAAGGAAGTACAGCATTGTACAAGAAACCAACAATAAGAAGCTACATGGTTAAAAAAGAGAATGGGTAGCGATCAGAGAGACATTGTCAAAACAGGTGTAAATAAGCTGCTTAAATACAGACGTAATACTTGCATTATAATACAGGGGGAGAGTTTTGTTCAACAAATTGCAGTAAGTTACAAGAACAAAAAATAGGTAACAGTCAAGGGACATAGTCAAGAGGGGGCATTCAACAGCAGATGACAGGAAGGGGAATAAGGGGAGACTGGCAATGGTCAGGGACAACACCATAGGGGGGAATATAAGGGCAGGAATAGGGCAGGGGAATAAGAGGGCAGGGAACGATTAGGAGCAATCACAGGAGCTGCTTGTCAGGAGGTGCTGCTTGAGTTTAACTTTGAAGGATCCCAGTTTTTGTTCTGCCAGGACATCAGCAGGCATGTTGTTTAGACAAGTTGGAGCCCTGTACATAAATGACTGCTGGCATTGGGAGGTTCTACACCAGGGGACAGTGGTGGAGGTTTTGGAGACACCTTTTGTGCTCTTGGGAGTGGCTGCAGCCGTAATGAGCTACCACGTGGAGGGTGGAGTGAGACCGAGAGTGATTTTCTTGGCAAGCAGGCATGACTGATAAGTGAGCCTGTTCCAAAGGTTCAGCCAGTTAGTCTGAGTGTAGAGGTCGCATGTGTGAGTAAGTGTATGGGTTCCTGAGACTGGTCAACACGCTTTATTGAGGGCAACTTTAATTCTGTTGAGTACTGTATCTGCGACAGAGCCATAAATAACTAGACCGTAATCTATGATAGAGAGGATAGAGCTAGTTACAGCCAGCCGGATTGTGTCGGGGGTCATGCAGTGTCTGTGTCTGTATAGGGAACTGATCCTAATATTGACAGCTTTACAGACCAGGTTGACGTGCTCGTGGAAGGTTAAGGAGGAGTCATGGGTAACTCCAAGATACTTGAAGCAGCTGACTTACTCTAGTTGCTGGTGAAGGTGATTGAGGATGTTGAGGTGCAAGCCTTTGTGCATGTTGTGGGGCTTAGCATAGACCTTAACTTTGTTTTTTTTTGTAGTTATTTACTAATTTATTGTCAGAGAACCAAGTTTTAGCTTCAGTGAAACACTTTTGTAGAATACCCTCAAGACTGGCGGGGTCAGGGTGACCGGAAAAGATGACAGTGTCATCAGCATAAACAAGGAGGTTCCTGGAGCAGACAGAGGGGAGGGAGTTGAGGAAAAGACTGAAGAGAAGAGGGCTGAGCATTGAACCTTGTGGGACTCTGGAGTGGACGGGGAGGGTGGAGGAAAGGGTATCACATATCTTGACACACTGAGTTCTATCAGAGAGATAGTTCGAGAACCAGGTGGTGGCGTTGGGTGTGATGCCAAGGGATGAGAGGGCAGAGACTAGGAGGGTGTGGTTAGCCATGTCAAAAGCTTTTGTGAGGTCCATTGACAGTCAGTCACCCCCTAGAGGGCAATATGGCACTCGGCTGTGCCTCATGCCACATTACACTTGTAGAGGTGATTAACAGACTATTAATCTAACCCTTGTTCATGCTTTACAACATAAGTATCGTTTTTGTAGCTGTCATTTCTCTGGGAGAAGCCGTGGAGGTAGCTATTGAAGCCTCAAATTTCGGTATCTGGTGCAGCAGAACAAAAGAAAAGTTCTCCTCTTGCTGTAAATCTTTTTTGTCTCTTCACAACCCTCCCTCTCTTTCTCTCCCCCCTTTTCATCCCCCCCCTTTTGTGACTATTGACAAACCTTAAAGAGCTGCTGTTCTCCTCTGTTTGTCTGTCTTTGTATCTCTGTCCCTCTGTTTCTTTCATGGTCCTTTCTTCCTCTCTCACAATCTGTCTTGCTTCCCTCCCACCCCACTCTCTCCACTAGTCCTGAAGTAGTTGTTTTGCCTCCATATTTTCCCAGCAAGGTGTGCTCCCGTTTTGGGATGATATATCGTCCCCAACTCCATGCCTTTTCTGTTTCAGATCTTTCTTCCTGTGACAGTGGTAACTGCGAGAGACAACAAACCTGCAATTACATGATGTCAGGTCGCTATGTATGCACCTGCTCACCTGGTTACTATGGCAACCTCTGCCAGTATGGTAAGGACTTTTCTCTTTAAATATATCTTTTATCCCTAGAGTGTTCCCCTAAAGGTAGAGAACTGGACCAGTACCTTCCTCTGTGATCAGTAAGTCATGCCAACCCTGATTAACCACACTGTCTGGTTGCCTTTCTCACTAACACCAAGCGTGAGTGGACTAACTTCACCCCGTAATGAAGTGGTGTAAATCCATGAAGCGCTGGGGTTGCCTGCTCTGCACTGGGTCTTACCTTTACTTTTCTTGAAGGTGGGGTTTATGTGTGACATTCCATCATGAGTATTTGCACTATATGCCGTGTACCTTTTTGCAAAGTTCAATAAATGAGCTACTTTAATATAAACTACAAGTTTGTTTTACCAGTATTTTTTGTTTTCTGTATTTTGGTACTTCAGTGGACTTACTTGACTCAGCAAACAATAGACAACACATATCAGAAGGTGGGTGCCGCCGACTGAATGCGATTCAATTCATGATCACAAATACAAATAGTTCGGCACACAGTCAGCACAAACAAAATACTAAAGTGCACATCCATTATGCAGACCAAACCAAAAAGTGTTTTGGGTTAAGCTTGCTAATAAATAAGTACTTTAAGGTTGTATTTGTGCTTCTGGAGTCCTAACTGTGTGCTGATTTTATTTACATTTGTGTGCTTGTTGCTGGACTTACTTCCCTGCCCCTCCATCAATCTGAGTTTCATCTTCCATTATACTCCCCCTCCTGTCCAGCACAGCACATCACGTGTGGTCATAGAGTAGAACACCACCCAGGAATTACACCCCCTCCCAGCCTTCAAGGGGCTGGGCATGGTGCGAGGGCACAGCAGCCTCTCTAGTGGTGTGGTGGCATTAGTCGCTTCATTTACCCATCTCTGCTCATTTTCTCCCTGGTGCTCCCTCTGCCCTCCTCCCTCCAGTGTCAGGGAAAGCCTATGGCATTGGCTTCATGGATGAGTCCTGACTTTATATAAGTGATCATCCCTGAGGTCATGGCCATGATGACAAGCAACAGTAGAAGGTGCTGATGTAGCAGGCAGGCTTATTTCCACCCACTGGAGTCAAAACACACTACCTTCGCAGGGCATCCCAGACTCTGCCTGCCTAGAATGAAGGGTCTGGTCCATGACGTGAACATGTGTCCTCTGTGTTGTAGTGAAATATATTACCATCGATGTCACCAAGCGGGCAACAGATTTTTTTTTTCACCTTCTGTGCCCCCAGGCGTCTCACTCTTTCAGGCCCACACATCGTACTACTCCTCTGCTCACAGGACTCAAGCTGCTATTGTCCACCAACTGATCCCACTATATCATGCTAGTCCCCGCTTGGTTTTATCCCTCCCCAGGGGCCCCCCTCCTGACTTTGGAGGAGAGGGAGTACATGTCACTAAAGCCATGGGCCAGACACCTGGGGCTGGGTAGTAGGGGCACCACTGATGAGGGTCTGGTGGCGTGGAGAAGCACATGGAAAGGCCATCACTCAAGGCTGCCTTGGCTTGGCATTTTCACCTGTTCTTCCCACCCATCCCCACCTCCCACATAGAGCATGCCCACTTTGGTGCCCTGGGGTGAGATCCCATGCCATCAGTGGCCCCATGCAGCCTCTAGGTGCTGCTCTCTGAGCAGTGTATGTCATCTTCCTCCCCTAGAAGGAGATTGTTCACTCAGATGCTCCTTCACCCTCCCTTCTGGCTTCCACTCTTGATGTCCTGGGCTTGGGGCTTGAACCCAGGTCACCAGCATGCCAGGATTTTTTTTATAAACAAAAATATGTTCTGAAAAAAAAAGCAGTCTCTTCCTTCAGTGAAAAACGAAGTTGGTTCATTCTTACCTTGAATGTTCAGACTTCAGGCACAGAAATGTTTGCTAGCTATTGGCTGGAGCACAGGCATGTGATCCAGGAGATTACAGGCTCAAATCCCACCGCAGCCTCTGACTTACTGTGTGCACCCAACTCTAGGCAACCACCATCAGACGCCTGCCCAACACCCCAGCATCTCTGGCACATACAGCAATAGTCTCACCAAATTCGGCTCCACAGTCTCCGCTTCAAAATCAGAAACATGTAGTTGTACAAAATGATAAAGTTTATCAAACAAATAAAACAAAAAAACAAGGCCTTGACAAAGCCCTAGAGCATGGTGAAAATGTTTGGCTGTGTCTGGAAGGGAGTGTCTGATATCTTGCTGCTGTTTTTTTGTTTCATTACTTGTTTAATAAACTTTATCCTTTTGCACAACTACGTGTTTCTGATTTGAAGCGGAGACTGTGGAGTCGAGCTTGGTGAGGCTAATGCTGTTCATATGTAGCTTTTGGCCCTGGTCCAAGCCATTTGTGAGTCGCCTGCCTGCTTACCGTCTCTGGCACATACAACCCCTCCCCCTTGAACCCCCTGGTTTACCCCCCACCATGAATGCATCTCCCCCCCACTTGGGGCAGGGTCAGAGAGCAGTTGGTCCCTCGGTGTAGGGACTGCCAAGGTAGGGGGGTGTCCAGTCACCGAAGTACATGCCAAACTATGCTGATCATTCTGCCGGCCTGTTTTTTTTTTTTTTTTTTTATTTTGTTCTCTTGTAGGTCTGGATCCCCTTGAAAAGAAAAGCTGATGCTTGAGGAGCATCAAGCATGCACACATGCCACTGCGTGCCACCCTACGACACTCAGCCAGCAGCCACCCCTCCATCTCATTTCCCATTGCACTACTATCAGTGTTCCCCAAGGTTTCAGTTTGATAACGGGGATTGCAACCTTCCCTACCAGAGGAAGGAGAGCATCCTATGGGATGTTCAGTCCTCTCTCCCGAGTCAACCCCTTGACAACTCGGGCTCGTTCCAGAGACTGGGTCTGAGTCACGTCACACGAACGGTAGTGCTCCACTGCATGGAGGTCTGTGTCCTTTTTGGTTTTAAGTTCTTTCCAATGTGAATTTGGTTAGAAACTGGACTTTCTCCTTAAAATGGTAAATTTAATTCCAGTTGGGCAAGTAAATAAATGCTGACCTCATCCAAACTCAGGACTACCACCGTGATCTGGTGACGTCTGAATTCTGAGTGGTGTCACTAGGGTAACACTTTTAAAATCTGCATGTGTGGGGGGGGGAGATACTCATGACTGATCTATGAATGGCATCGACATTATAGAGCGGAGACACTAAGGCAGTGACCCTTACAGCTAGGAGCAAGGGTTGGAGGACGCCCTCACACTGGGAGATGTGCAGGGTAAATGGATAACAGGATAGGGATATTGATTTGGTGATGTACTGGCTGGTGCATTGTGCTGCTTTGTGGAAGACCAGAGAATTTGCTATTTGAGCCTCACTCTTCCTAGTGCCTTTGGAGGATAGCAGAGGTTCTTAAACTGAACTACCTACCATGTGAACTCCCCCTCCCTTCACAGCAATAGACCCATAATGGCCTTGATATTGTGAGAGGTGATGAGGGCTCATCAGCTATCGTAGCCAGGGTTTAGGTTGTGGGGGCTTAGCTAGACTGATGGAGGGGGGAATGACAGGGGTGTAAAAGAGGACAAATGTGGTGATCGGCTCACGGGGGTAAGGGAACCAACCTTCAGACCACAGTCTTCCTACAGGCTGGGCGGGCCTTGATACCAACAGGCTTAGATTGATGGCCCATTATAAGGACTATCAATTGGCTATCTCCCTTAGGAAGGCAGAGTTCCTGTCCAGGGAGATCACCGCTGCACAGAACCTACCAGCTCAGCTCTTCCGAACTGTGGATAGACTGTGCAATCCAGTCTGTCTGCAGTTTCGGAGAGCGTTGTCACAGGAAAAGTGTGATGAGTTTGCTTGGTTCTTTGCAGATAAGGTTGCCGGCATCAGGTCTGAGATATGTTCAACCCATTCTAATGGGTGTGGTGGAGGTCGGTGGGAGGTTACAGGGCCTTGGTGTGTCTGGTCCGACTTTGACTGGTTGGAGATTAATGATATTGTGAGGATCATCCAGAATATGCAGCCTACCTGCTGTAGTTTGGACCGGGGCCCAACATGCCTCCTTGTGGGGTGTGTTGAGGTCATCAGCCCGGTCCTTGCTGAGATTGTCTGGAGTTCTTTAGAGACAGGTGTGTTTCCGGACACCCTGAAGGAGGCGGTTGTTATACCTCTCCTTAAGAAATCTTCTCTTGATCCAGACTGTCTCACTAACTACAGTCCAGTGTCTAAGCTTCCCTTTGTGGGTAAAATTATCGAGAAGGTGGTCATGCAGCAAACAGAGGATCATCTTATCATCCACAATATCTACGATCCTCTCCAGTCCAGATTTTGGAAGAGACATAGTACCGAGACGGCTCTAGTTCATGTACTCGATGATCTCCTGATAGCGAGAGATCGGAAGAGCTGTTCCATCTTGGTTCTTCTTGATCTCTCTGCAGCATTTGACACTGTGGACCATGGTGTATTATTGGAGCACCTGCAGTTGATCGGATGACTGTCTGGTACAGTTCTCAGATGGTTTTAGTCTTTCCTCACAGGCACGTTTCAGAGGGTGGTGTCAGAGATTTATTCTTTTGGCTCATTCTCCCTGCCTTATGGAGTGCTGCAGGGCTCCGTTTTATCACCCATATTTTTCACAGTGTAATGCTGCCAGTGGGAGACATTGTAAGGTGGTATGGGTTGAGTTTTAACTGCTTTGCAGATGATACTCAGCTGTACATATCCTTCGTGCCCGAACAGGATGATGCTGTCTTGGTCTTTAACAACTGTCTCTCTGAGATCCAGGACTGGATGAGTTCCAACTGGCTGAGGTTGAACCCAGACAAAACTAAGGTTTTGGTTGTGGGTTGAGGGGATTTTGGCTGGGCGACCTTCTGGGCTTCGCCTGGGCAGCTGCCAGTTGATGGCCTCTAATCGGGTGCAGAGTCTGGGCATTATTTTTGACGAGGGATTGACACTTAAATCTCAGTTCGTCATTAAGTCCTCTTTTTAGCATCTGAGGAATATCGTCTGGATTAAGCACCTGGTTCCACCTGATGACCTTCCAACGTTGGTCCACGCCTTTGTGACCACCTGCCTTGACTACTGCAACTCCCTGTACCTAGGGCTATCAGGGGTTGTTATCTGCTGCTTGCAGCTGGTGCAGAACATGGTGGCTGTTGACTGGTTTGTCTTGATCTAGCCACATCACACCTGTGCTGTGTGATCTGCACAGGCTGCCTATTCAGTAGTGGATCACCTTCAAGGTCAGCTTGCTGACCTATAAAGCCCTACACGGACAGGGACCGTGCTGTGTGCAAGAGCTTCTGCGTCCCTACTGCCCCCTCTGCCCACTCTGCTCCGCCAACGAGGGATTGCTAGAGGTTCCCAGGGTTCATTTGCAGACCTCTGGGGCCCATGCATTTACATTTGAGGCCCCAACCCTGTGGAATGTTCTACTTCTTCAGATAAGGGAGTGTCAGACTGTGGAGAGCTTCAAATCTGCATTGAAAATGCATCTTTTTTATTTTGCTTTTCCAGAATGAACTGAATGATGTTACTGTATTTTACCTATTTATGGTTATTTTAATGTGTTTTTAAATTTGTATTGTACAAATGCTATGATAATTTGAACAGCGCTTTTTATAAATAAACTCGGATTGGATTGGATTGGTTTCAAACCTTCCCTTTTTTGAGGAAGATTAATGAGAAGGTGATGATGACACAGCTTGAAGCTCACTTTAAGAAATCTGATATCTCCCAGCCCGCGTGGACAACCTGGGTTCGGGAGTCTGAGGATCAGCCATGGGGAGGGGGAGAGAGGTCAGTAGAGCATTCAGCGGATTGCTCTCCACCTCCGGGGGAAGGGGCTCTATGGTGATCTGTTGCTTGCGTGCCGCCCGGCAGAGGTTGGGTGCCAGGCTAGGACCACTGGGAGAAAAATGGTTCTCAAGCCGTCGGTGGATGTCTGCAGTGCGTATATGGGTGCATGCACATACTGCACTGACATCATTGCAGATTCGCTACCTACGGGTGGAGATTTGGGGTTGGTAAAATGGAAGGAACTGGCTAAATGATGCGAGCTCCTTCACCTTGTGTGCTGGATCATGGTTGGGCCCCCTCTCTCCCGCTGCATAGCTGGATCCAGTTTGTCTTGATTGGTGCAGCTGTATTGTGCCCCCCAGGGAGCTCTGAGGCATGGACACTGGGGAGGGGTGTCCCAAGAGGTGGTTCAGTGCCAGGGTCATAGGGGCCAGGACAATGAGGGCTGCCAGTTCCCCCAGCTGAAAATAGAGCATCTAAAAAAAAAAAATCTGACATCTACAAACCCTTCCAGTCTGGATTCAGGCCTTGGCACAGCAGGGAGACCACACTTGTCAGGGTGTTTGATGACCTGCTTGTTCCTGGCAAGCGGTAGGGGGAGTGAGTGGTTGTTGTTCTCTTTGATCTCTCACATGCATTTGGTGCTGTGGATCATGGGGCTTGATGGGTCACCTGGAAGAATACGGGGGCTCACTGGAATAGCCTTGAAATGGTATGAATCAGTCCTGTCTTGCATATTGCAGCAGGTCGTTATGGGATCTTTTTGTCCCATCCTGCTGCAGTCAGCTCTGGGGTTCCCCAGGTCTTGATTCTGTCCCCCATGATATTTGCAGTATACAAGTTGCCATTGGGAGAAGTTATTATAAGTTAATAGGGCATCCACAAATTAAAACACTAGGGCCCAGATATTCAAACTGTGCCAGGCTGTGGCACAGCGCAACTTGGCTGCACAGGGGTGTGGACTGGGCGATATTCAACGGAGCTGTGCCATGGCACAGCATCGTTGAATGTCGCACCCTGGCCACCTGCAGTGTGCATGGCGCAGTGGCACCGCACCAGCGCAAGTGGCCAGAGTGGAGCATGGGGATGCGCTAGCGCAAGTTCCATTGCGCTATGCACAGCAACCGCGATATTCAAAACTTGACCTGCAAATGGTGCCATAATGTATGCAAGGCGCAAATGGGGCCATTTGCATGTCATTATGGGCCCATTTGCATGCAGGTGCACCGATCCCTGACGGCTTGCACCTGGCACCCTGCCAGGCAGCAGCCATCGGGGACCAACTCCCCCTGCAGCCGGCAATGTGCTCCACAGCCCAATTGAGGGCTGCAGTAAAAAAAGGAAAAGCATAAATCCCTGGTGGTCCAGGGGATCGCTGTCTGCCCGATCAAGGGCATTTGTAATAAAATACCCGTCTCATATCTGGTGGTCCAGTGGATCACTGTCTGCCCAATTGTGGGCATTGTACAAAATAAAGAGTGATTCCATTATCTCTGGTGGTCCAGTGATCGCTGACTGCCTATCGCAAGTATTTGTAATAAAAATACGCCCATATCCCTGTGGTCTAGCTGCACTTCTACCCGCCCACTGAGCCCCACCGCCTGTCCCCCCAGTCAGCCGGGCGGCGGCAGCACCCACTCACCTGCCGCTTCATGCTCGCCGATGACACATCGCCGGCTGACGCCATTGTCCACAGCGTGAGCCAACGGGCGCAGCCCAGACTGATTATCTCCAGATATGTGAATGGATCCATTCACATATCTGAATGTGCAGTACGGCATAGGCTGCATGCCCATTGGCTCACGCTGTGGACCAATGGGCGACAGCCCTACCGACGGTGTCAGCTGCGGGCAGCAGGGGTGGGTGCTGCCGCCCGTCGGCTGACCGGGGTGGGAGCGTGGTGGGGCCCAGTGGGCGGGTGGGGAGGGGGGTAGATACGCTAGCCACCAGGGATATTGGACATATTTATTTTTTATTACAAATGCCTGTGATTGAGCAGTCAGCAGTCCACTGGACCACCAGGGATATTGGACGGAATTTTTATTACAAATGCCCGCGATCGGCAGACAGCAGTCCACTGGACCACCAGGGATATAGGGTTCTTTATTTTACAAATGCCCGTGGATCGGCATGGGGGTGCTGCCAGGTGCAGCCGAGTTTGGTATTACCCACAGGTGCCCGTGGTTGCGCCCTGCAATGCGGCAGCTCACCTGTGGGTGGGCATCCATTGTTCCTTTTTGGATCAACTTTGTGTTGGTGTAGGTAGGGGTTGCGCATGCATGACTCTGCACATCCCGGGCTGAATATCGGGCTGTGCAGGGTATGCATGGGCACGCCCCCCCTACCTGTGCCTGCATACATTACTGATGTGCTCTGGTGCATCGGTATTTGTGCCGCACACTTTTCCCTTTGGAATATCGCACCGTGGCGCAACCCTTTTGAATATCTGGGTCTAGAGGTACAATAAACCCAGACCCCAGAACAGGACAATCTGGAGAAATTTATTACAAAAAAGTATGCCCTGAATATAAGTTAATAATTCTTCCATGGGATGTGCCTTATGGTATAAGAGACTCCAAGCATGAAGTTTGGGTAAGAGGACTGCAAAGCTGAGTAGTTCTGGTTACCCAAACTTCAAAAGAGGAGTTTTTTAATACCATAAGAGACATCACGGAGGCCCTATTAACTTAATTTAAATCACTCTAGTTAGCTAGAGTGTTTCATAATATGTTTGAATTTCTTTTTTTAAACCTCAAAAGTTAAATGACGCCATCCCCTAGGTATGATGTGAAATGTACCACTCCTAATGTTGTTGCATGAGACACCACAATATGTGGGATAAGAAGTACAGTGGCTCTGTTTGCCGATTGGCTGAAATCACATAATTCATGGTACGGTGAGTTTTCACTGCAATGTAGATGATACACAACTCTTCCTATCATGTACACCAGATGGGCATAAAGCGATCTGCAGGCTGAGCCAGTATCTACTAGAAATTTGGAGCTGGATGGCATCCAGCTGGTGGACTCTTAATCCAGGCAAAATGGATTTGTTGCTGGTGGACCAAGGCCCTCATGGGTCGACATGGATGGGTGGTGTGCTGATTTGACTCACTCTGACTGGTACCACTCCTGTCAGTTGTGGATAGGATAGTGAGTCTCGGGAGTCACTGTGAACTGTAAACTGACACTGGAACATCATGCGGCAGCAGTGGTCTGCAGTGGATTTCTCCAGTTTCAGAATGTCTCCCTCGTTAGACCGTATCTTGCGCATGAGATCCTAGTGACCATTGTACATGCCTGTGTTACCTCAAGACTCAGCTTCTGCAACACTCTGTACCTAGGGTTGTCTGGACAGTTGGTGCATAACCTGCAGCTGACACAGAATACTGCCACCAGATTGGTCAGGGGAGCTGCATGCACGCATCATATCTCACCTGTTCTGTGCAGCTTGCACTGTCTACTTATTCACTGCACATCCCATTCAAGATGACTTTGTTAACTTACAAAGTCCAACATGGACTGGACCCAGGCTACCCTAAAGAGTTTTTGGTCTTTTATGCCCCTGGTCAGTTCCTCCATTCCACCGAGGAGGATCTGTTGGTCATCCCATGGTCACAGTATCAGTTGTGAAGGTAGCTGCATGTCTGACCTCTTGGGTACAGAAAGTGCAAAGCTGTGCTGGGCCAGATCATTGGGGTGGGCCGTGTAGGAAACAGGGGGCCAAAAGAAGTCATTACGGTGTTAATCTCTTTATACCCTCTTCGACCCCAACCATGCTCCCTTTTGTTTAAGCCCCTTCAACCCTGTCATCTAGCTTTTCACAAATTTACCAGATGACCATGATTTCTCCATGGCTTTCAGCCCCATCGAGGAGGTGGCAGGGCCTCAACTGCCATAGATCTGGATCTGATTTGGGGGAGGGCCAGGTCACAGATGTGGGGCCTGTGAGAGGTCAGACTTTCACCCAACCTTGGTCGGGGGATTTATCAGTTTCTCCTTATCCCTGTGGGATACCAACATTGAGAATGTGCAAGTTGTATGTGCTCACATGTGAGACATCCATCACAGTCGGCATCCCCCAGCCCAGTAAACCATTCCATTTTCATTGCCACCTGTGGTCAGCCACAGTGGGTCTGACTGCCGTCCTTCCCCAGAGGAAGAGTGCCTCCACTGAGATGTCATTTCCTTCTGCCCCAGCTGGCCCCCAATGATCAAGGCTTGTTCGTAATCATGGATCACCAGTGTCATGAGTGGTAGCGTTACCACTGTGCCGACAGATTGGCTAAAAAGATATAATTATTTGCGCATTTATGTCTTTTGCTGATTATTATAAAGAACTTTGTGCATCCAGAGAAAAAATAAAAACCAAACATCACCTGTTCTAATGAAAAAAAAAGGTGAAACTCCCTTCAGACTCGGCTGGACTATAGTACAGGGGGCACTAGGTCTTGTCAGCACCTATATGGACAGCGCTGTCAAAAACAGCGCTGTCCATACAGTGATGAGAAGAAAAGCAGCAAGAGATAATACTGCCAACAAAATTGCCACCAGTGGTTGCGATCGCAAGTGCGGTTCGGGATCGCTACCACTAGAAAATCTTATTTTTGTGGGGGGCTCTGCCCCGCACCCCCAGCACAAGGGGATCTGCCCCCTGCATCCCCATAATAAAAAAAATAAACTCCAAATCAGAGTTGGATTACGGTGGGAAAAGTAAAATTGTGGAGTCCAGGATTAGAACTCTGGTCTCCACCACCTTTCTGGCCAAAGCTGCTTCTGCATTACCACTCCACACTGTTGTCTAAACACTCTTGGTGTGTAGGGTAAACAATAAAAATAATAATAATACAGATTCTTGTGTCTCGGAGTCTGCCAAGAAACATTCGTAAACAAGCAAGGAGTACTAATAAAGTTTATTATGCTACTTACACCAAGCATGTGACACAGAAAATCACAAGGGAGATGGGTTTCTCACCATTCCTGAAGAATGTACATAATCTCCAGAATTGTAGATCTTAGGTTCTCTAAGATCTTGTTCTATCTCTCCCCGGGCTCCAGCTCTCTGCCCTTCTAGAGAAGTTACAGTAGTGTCTCGAGAGCGCTACAGTGGGTTGCAGACAGCTAAATACTACAGATAACAGCATAGCAACAGAGATTACAACATAGTTACAGATATCAGAAACAATATGTATTGGTCCTAAGTCATTCTCAATTGGATAATGACTTAGGAGACAGAATTACTAATGAGTATCATATGAGACAGAATATGCTTCCATTAGCATTATAGCTTGGACAAAAGAAATGCTGACAGTTCAAACTACATTTCTTGCTTACACCAGTTATAAAACATAAAGACATAACAAAAGCCTTCTGTCTCTGTCAGCTTGCTTAGAGACAAAGAACTGCTCATACGTAATCCTCTATATAATTATATGTAGTGTATTTTACACTCAGATATGCCATGTAATTTTCTTGTATCGAGAGGTTTCCTTGGTAACAGATGCGCTCTTGAGGTACTCTGTTACCAAGGGAACCTCAAGATACAATAATTTCCTTGTTTGTGTATGATTGCTCATACATAATCTTTTATAGTGTATGGGCAGTCACAGCATAGAAAATCACACAAAACCAGCTGCAGAAGAGAACAGAAAATAGAAATTGTAACTTTTTTTTAACTGACACAGTGTGCTGCAGATGTTTCTGCAAGTTCAAGTTTAAAAAAAAACAGCAACTTCCAGCTTAACTGGATTGAGGAAAGCAACTATGTGGCAGCATTCCAAGTTGTTATGCTGCAGTAGTGACACAGCTAGTGCAGCATAACAGCTGTCATGACATAGATACTGCAGCATAACAACTCCATTCTAGTTATGGATTTCTATCCATAACAACATTCTACCATACACTATATGAGAATATGAGTATACAATAATCACTGATGATCCCTCTGAGTCATCTTATCAGTGATTAGGTAGATAATATATGGAATATCTATAAAAGACAAACTAATCTAGATAAGTGTATTATAGTGAGGTATAATACATCATGCATGACAATATTAGCATATCTTAGCAGTAAAGCACATTCCTAGCACCCATGCTTATATGATTGGTGCTCACAACTATAGGTTACTGCAAAATAGCAGTATCACAGTACAATAGACCAGGAAAGAGTGTGAGGTGTATGTGGGATGATAGGGGGCATAACCCAAGCATAACAATCCCCTCTTTGTTGCCCTAATTGCAAAAGTGGCAACACAACAAAAAGATGGAGGTTATGCACCATTCATCTACAGGCCCAAGGCATAAGCCTGATAGGAGAAGTTAACTTCTCACACAGGTATTTCAGGGTTTTCCTTAAACAGCAAAATGTAATTATAAGGGAAAATGTTAGTAAACCTTGCATTACTATAAACATTTGGAATAAAACTTCACAATGGGGTTTCCAATATCAAAACAATCAGTAAATACTGATATGTATCAGATGTGTATCTGTCCTATTGGGAAGAAATTGAAGAGACAAACTTAAGTTGCCTGTGTGGATATTAAAAATAAGTAAAAATCGAGATAGAGCATCAAGATAGTTAGAACTAGACTTAATGATATCTGGTTCCGGGATGGGAACAGGTGTGGTTACCATATAACCTATTACCTGTTTAGGGAATAAAAACAGAAATTAGAAAAGTTCACGTTGCATAACTTTTAGTCCATATAAGAAGAATGTATAGTTGGTCACCACACAATGTTCCACATCTGCAGAAGATGTCACCTTGAAGGATAGCATTTTTCAGTTGGTAAGTTGAACAGGACACAAAATGTCAAAGTCCACAAGGCATAAACTACGAACAGTTCCAGGGATAAATCCAGGGTTTCTTTAATTGTTAAATGAAGATTCATAGTTCAAATTCGATGCGTTCAGATTTTCCAAAGGTTGATCCAAATGTTCAGGAGGCAGCAGTATTTTCATAGGCCTCAGCAGGGGGTGCATTAGATTGCACATTAAGGTTTACAATGGAATAGCAACAGTGTTCAGTTGAAGATGATTACACGGCTGCACAAAGTGTAAAAGTTTATAACAGTACTCATTTCTCAGTCTGTATGAGGTGCCAGCCAGGCTTGGAAAACAAGCAGTGAAGAAAATGGATTTCTTGATTGTAGATCAAATGAAGAAGTTTTCTTGCTGAAGTTAGGGGGTTGCCCCCACCCCAGACTAGCTTCATAGTAGGCACAACAATGAGCTTGATTGTAGAATCTTAATTGACTGGACTAAATACAGTTTATTTGAAAGTTCACAAATGGAAGCCTAATTTTAGTTATTAGGCAAGTATTCACAAGTTGGTAATACAAGTTGGAAGATGTCGCATCTGCATAAAAGGTGATGTTCCTTTCAGGTACGACAATCAATGTTCAGAGTCAGTCACGATTCCAAGACCTCATGGTAAAAAAGGAAAGGAGGTAGTTTCAACCTTTCTTGATAAAAGTTCCCATCAAGATGATCAATAGAATGGACGGTTGCCAGACGATCAGAGATGGATGTTGCCAGATAAAAATGTGGCAATGACACTGTGAGAGTCATAAAGATGGCTTCCTGTATTGTGCAGGAATATGTTTCAAAACATGTAGCAATACTGATGTGTATGGTGACATATCCAAGGTTCCTTGCCATTGACAAGGGAATAGTGCTAGATTCAAATAAACATTTGTTAACACATGCAATAGAAGTGCAAAATGTGGCAATGCCACTGATCCATATGTCTGTCATGTATGAGATCAAGGATATGTCCTAATTCCAGATCCCGGAAGAGATAACCAAAGGATTGTAAAAACATAATAGCTATAAGCAGAGCAAAGGACTTCCCTAGCTATGTGATGCTCATCTGCTTCCTTAATGTGAGCAGAAATTAATTCATTAACAAAGAATATTTGTCAGGTCAAACCCCTTCACAATATCCTTAATATTGTAAATGTAAATCGCTATGAGCAAAATAATGTATACCATGCAGTGGGGGGGGGTATGATATATATTTCATGCTATCATGAACCTTTAACATATGTATGACTATTGGCTAACAGCCCTATTTCAAATAGATGTGTCAGAGCCAAATAGGTCTGAGTCTAAACCTGTGTTTTTTTTATAAATAAGAAAAACAAAACCAAACCAAAATGCCTAGTGCATTTGGGTAGGTTTACAATCATAAGATGTACCACTAGCAGTCAGGATGTGAAAATTCTAAGTGTGTGTGTATGTGTGGTGCTATCAGTCCCTGTATAGAGAGTCATTGATGATTACCTGGTATGCTGCCAGGGTATCCAAACACATCATTATTTTTAAAAAAAAGTGGGAAATGTTTGTTGTGAAACATAAAACAAATCATTCCAAGTTTTAAAAGGTGAAATTTAAAAATCACTGGGTTGTGCATGAGCTGCACATTATTAACTAGGGTACCTGGTTGAGAAGTGGCTATTAGACCACTGGGTGGGCCAGGGTTCTGTTTTGGGCACTCAGTATTAAGTGTCACAGATTATGAAGCATCACAGGGTTAAAAACCTTAAGATCTAATGGCTTTTATTGCCATATAAATTTGGATGTAAAATTCCTGATTATCAATAAAATGAAAACAGGAGTCCAGATCAAGTCTAGCTGCTGGAATTGATCCAAAGCAATGATCATAACATTCAGTAGGGCCTCACTACCCTTCTGGACAATGAACATGTCTTTTAGGACTTTAGCGTGAATTCCACAGGATGTAAATTATATCATGTGGGCTTGTGAGGTATTTTGCCTCAACAATCTGTTTAGGATTAGGTCACTGGTTCTTATCTGCAAGACAATGTGCAGTTTGGGCTTGTAAGAAGACCCATACTTCTAAAAAGAATAAGCATAAAAGCAAACATCTCTCTCTCTGAAACCTAAAAGGAAAGAGAAAAGAAAAACATAGTTTAGTACTATTCCTCCCATTGGGGTATGGAAAAGTAATTTAATCTCCTTTAAACAGGTTCATTTGATTGGCATGTAGCCATTTATCAATGACTGTTATAGTGAGGCAGTCAAACTTGGTAGACTGCTGGACTGAGTTTGTTTACAATGGGATAGGCCTGTTGTTGGGCCTTGCCCATAGATTGTGAAGCAAACAAGTGTACTTTTTTGGATGCCTTGTTTGAGATATTTAACATATGATGCTCTATCAGCAGTGGCAGTACACAGGTCCAGAAGTAAATGTTTTGGGAGTCTCATGGACCATCCAGTCATGATTTCAAAAACGAGGTACGCTGTGTACCTGCAGAGTGTGTGTCTCTTATTGCCATAAGGAGTAAAGGCAATAATAAATTCCAGTCCTTTTGGGTTTTCTGAACAAGTATGGATAACATAACTTTGATCTGTCTGTTAGCCCATTCCACCTGTCCTGATGACTGTGGATGGTAAGGGATATAAAGGTTTTGTTTTACCCGTAACAGATCCAGAATTTCCTACATTACTTTTACTATAACGCCAGATCCCTGTAATCAGAATTTACCTTTAGGGGTAAAACCCTACCTGGTAAATAGCTGGTTTACCAAGACATTTGCAGTCACTTTGACTGTGTTCTGTTTTGGGATAGCTTTAAACTATTTGGAAAATAGGTCGGTGATCACTAGTGCAAACTAGTTCTTCTTAGTGATTGGCATAGGGCCAATGTAGTCAAACTGGATATTGTTCCAGGGGCCTTTTGCCTCTGGGGTAACAATGCATTTGTCCTAGCTGGTATAGGACTGTTCTTTCTCAGATCAAACAGTTACTAATGTAGTGTTCTACATCATTTCTCATGTGTGGCCACAAGACATAGGATTTCAGTCTGTCTAGGGTTTTTACTGACTCACTGGTGTACACCAGTTGGAATACTAATGTATTTGGTATAGCTGATAAAATCTACTCTCAGGTGTTTAGGAATTACCCGTAACTTTTCATGAGTGTTACAGCAGTGATGTTCCAAATGAGTAGGCCATCACTGGATAGGTGAATGTCATTTTCACTTTCTGTAAGAGTTATTTCTGGAAGTTATTCCTCAGTTCCATTATTAAGGAACCTATACACTGCCCTCAAATGAGGGTCCTTCTTATAGAGCATAAAGAATATACATACAACATGCTCGAACCTTATGAATGTACAGTATTTGTAAACTGTTAGGTTGTGACGTACACAAACAAGTCACTGTATTTCTCAGTAGTACTATAGAGTACTGGAACAGAAGTTTGTCTTCTGCCAAAGAAATTTAGTTTAGAGAGAAACAGTGCCAATTAGAAACTGTAATGAAAACATAGTATCTGCAGTGCTTTCTGTAATTATCTCAAGGACATTTCTTGAAGCGCGCAGAACTTAACCCTCTCATGGAGTGCTGGTATCATTTTATGTAAGGAAAAATATTTTTATTCCTTTCTTAACACAAGCTGTGTCTTTCTCAAGGATGTTCCAGTTCTCTAAACCATTCACAAATATTTGCGTTAATTAGGAGACTCCTCGCCTCCCTGCTTTTCATTTTATTTGCCAGGCGTGTTTTAACATTGCCTGCGAATTGTACATATATGATGATGCAGTTACTAGCCGTGCACACTCTGTCATCACTAGGATGTACAATAAGAATTCCAAACCCTGCTATCTGACCCTCGTTGGTATGTGGCTGAGTCATCAGTCAAAACATGACACACAGTGGTGTCTTTTAACACTTTCTGAGGTTCTGTCAGAAAGGGCACTGAGACAGGTAGGTCAGGGGGTTGGAGTTAACAATCATGGGTCTCTCCTGCAAATTGTAGGCCATGGGCCAGCAAGGATGAAGTTTTGATAGGAAGGACAGTGATGTCATGATCCTGTAAAATAAAGACCAGTGTGTAAGTCTGGCATTGCATACAGAGTCATCTTTTACTCTGTCTGACAACAGAACGTTAGTTGGCAGATGACTGGAATGCAGCACAATGGGTGCATATCCAATGATGTACATGAAGTATCTCACTGCCCAGTATGTAGCCAAAAGATTCCTTTCACAAAGGTTGTATTTCAGCTCCACTAGGGCAAGCATCTGTGATGCATAAGCAATGGGTCTGATGTGTCCACTGTAAGTTTGGGCTAAAACTGCTGAGATTGTTTTATCTGATGTGGCAGTTTCAAAATAATGCCCTAAAACTGTGTTAGGATTAACCAATGCAGGGACCATGGTCAGTGATCCCAAAAGAAAAGACAATGATATCAGTATTAGGATACCTTGTACCTTCTTTCCTGTAGTGCCTGTCATTGCAGCCATAGTATGGGATGATCCAAGTGTCACTGATGAAGGTGGTTCTGCATCATGTGCAAGGAGTGCTGGCACTATCAACAGTGCCTGCACGTGGAGAAAAGTGGTGTGCAAGCTGCACATAGTTCTCCAGCTATGGATTGTAGTTCAGTAGCTATCAGGGGTGGAGAAAATAGTGCTGAGGCAGTTGTCAGCTCAGGTTTAGAAATCAAACCTGTAACTCTCCCCCCCAACGTGACCTGTGATGCTGAAAATATCACAGCCATGGGGCTTTCAGAATCAGGGTTGTCCCCTTCCCCATCAAATGTAAAGTGGGTTTCCCCACCGGAATGTTGCTGGATGGTAGCAACATTGTTTTTAATGTTGCAGCTTAAGGTATTAATGCACTGCATAGGAAAAGCAGTACATTCAGTCTTCTCGGCTGATGTTACATTGCACAGAAAATGAAAACAACTTTTCATGTAATTAACTTGAATGTGTTTTTTATCCAAGGACACTCGAATACCACAAACAAAGCAAACACTGTTAACAGCATCAGCTGTTTCTTCAGCATCAGACGCTGACTTCATGACAGATTGCATATCAGCCTTATTCAAAAGTACATCAACATCATTTTTAATGAGACTCTTCTGTCCCTCAGAAACACTAGTGTTTCTGATAACATTATTAATCATGCCAAACAACTCCGGTTTGTTTTGTTTTGTTATGGCAGCAATCACAGGTCCCTGTGACTGCAGGATCGACTCTCCGGGAGATGGTGGTCGGCCATTTTGGATTACCTCATGGGTTACTGTGTCATGACCATCATTACATGACCATGAGCGGCCATCTTGGGGATGGTATGGGAATGCAACCTGATGACATGTGTCCACCATTTTGAGTCTCTAACAATTCTTCATTTTGTGAATCACAGAAAAACAAGTGGCTAGCCTTTGCTCTAGTCCACCCCACAGCATACTGTGAGTGTTCAGAATCAAACTCTTCAACATTAGAAGAGGCAAGGTCTTTGGGCATTAAGTTAGTATACCCTGCCAATACCTCTGGCTGACGGTGCAAGTTCGCCATATCTGACTTTTTACTCCTACATTGTAACTCAGATACAGGAGTTAGCACGCTATTAAGTGCTTTGTTTTCAGATTTCAAGACATTTACATCTTGTAAAACTTGCTTTTTATTAACAGAAACTCTATCATAGTTTATATTGAAAACCTTCATTTCAAGTCTGCTGTAATTAAAACATACTGAATCATGCTGTACCGTCAAGGTCTGGTGTTGAAATACCAGCTCGTTAACTTTTTCAGTAATTACTTCAGACTTATCTCTAAGTTCCTTGTTTTCAAAACATAAGGAATCAGTGTTACTAGCCAGAACACCATTAGTTTGAAAAACTTTTTTACTAATTTTTGCCTTTTGAGTGTTATCCCTTAGGCATGCAGGTCGTGGCTGCCTCTCTCCTCAAATAGAGACTCATTTTCTAGACGGACAGATTGTAGCTTAGACAGTAGTCCAGCTATTTTTTCTGTATGAGAAGCCCTTTTCAGACTAATCTCCTGCTTGTAGGCAGAATTCTCCATTTTGTAAGCATCATACTCACTTTCCAAAACAGATATCTTATTTAGAACAGCATCAAAACAATTAAACAACGTTGCAATTAATAATCCTTCAGGATCATTGGTACCATTTTTCAGTTTCCCATAATGGGCAGTGATGTCTGATAAGAGACTACCATTGGATTCTGCTACTTTAGCAAAACCAAGCCAACTACTGTTAGCAGTTTGGCTTGTTAAGGCATTCAGCCTCAACTCAGTACTGATATATTTAGACATGTCATATACGATAAGAAACCCTTAGCTGTCTGTGGATCAAAAAACTTTGTTTGCAACCAAAATTCATGAAAGCACACAAACAGCCTTTGGCGTATGTGGACACCTAGATGAGTAAATACCCATCAGGATCTGAATGCACAAGAAAGCTGTCTAACTGTTTGTTTCGGATCCTTTATAGCTGTGTTCCCACAGAGAAAGAATAGGAAAAAAAATCCAAAATAAAACAACTCATTACACAGAAATTGAATATCTGCCAAGAGATTGTTTTGTCTGTACTGTGGAACACACAACTGACCGAAAAATTAAACATTAAGACACTTTCAGTTGCTTGTTACTGGGGATTTTGTTGCCCAGTGTTTTAATTTACAGAGGAAATTAAAAATGAAACTTGGCAAAAACATCCAGACTCCATTTTGCGGTCGCCATTATGTTGTCTAAACACTCTTGGTGTGTAGGGTAAACAGTAAAAATAATAATAATACAGATTCTTGTGTCTCGGAGTCTGCCAAGAAACATTCGTAAACAACCAAGGAGTACTAATAAAGTTTATTATGCTACTTACGCCAAGCATGTGACACAGAAAATCACAAGGGAGATGGGTTTCTCACCACTCCTGAAGAATGTACATAATCTCCAGAATTGTAGATCTTAGCTTCTCTAAGATCTTGTTCTATCTCTCCCCGCGCTCCAGCTCTCTGCCCTTCTAGAGAAGTTACAGTAGTGTCTCGAGAGCGCTACAGTGGGTTGCAGACAGCTAAATACTACAGATAACAGCATAGCAACAGAGATTACAACATAGTTACAGATATCAGAAACAATATGTATTGGTCCTAAGTCATTCTCAATTGGATAATGACTTAGGAGACAGAATTACTAATGAGTATCATATGAGACAGAATATGCTTCCATTAGCATTATAGCTTGGACAAAAGAAATGCTGACAGTTCAAACTACATTTCTTGCTTACACCAGTTATAAAACATAAAGACATAACAAAGCCTTCTGTCTCTGTCAGCTTGCTTAGAGACAAAGAACTGCTGACAGGCTTATTACATGGCATATCTGAGTGTAAAATACACTACATATAATTATATGAGAATATGAGTATACAGTAATCACTGATGATCCCTCTGAGTCATCTTATCAGTGATTAGGTAGATAATATATGGAATATCTATAGAAGACAAACTAATCTAGATAAATGTATTATAGTGAGGTATAATATATCATGCATGACAATATTAGCATATCTTAGCAGTAAAGCACATTCCTAGTACCCATGCTTATATGATTGGTGCTCATAACTATAGGTTACTGCAAAATAGCAGTATCACAGTACAATAGACCAGGAAAGAGTGTGAGGGTGTATGTGAGGTGTATGTGGGACGATAGGGGGCATAACCCAAGTGTAACACACACTACAGGAGCAGCCTAGCCAGCTGTCTCCATTCCTGTGCCCTTGTCTTGTGCTGTAGCACCACGGACAGCGACCTGGGGAGTGCTTACTACATGGCACTGTAATTCCCTTGTTGCTTTCCGTGGTAGCGTGGTATAGAATGCGCTGTGCTAGATGCACTATTCTTGTTGCACTATTCTGATTGGGTAGGGTACAGGAGGCCCACCTGGAATGTTGATACTGGGGGCACACCTAGTGAATCACTAGGCAAAGGCCCCGGGGCTGACACACTCATATCATAAGTAGACTGACTCTGTGTTTGCATCTTCCATTTACTTGCAGTGACCAGAATACCACATTTAATATGAAAATTGATGATATTTGGAAAGATTTTCAGAGTTTGGAAGGTGAACAGCTGCCCTAACGGGGGTGGGGGGGCATCTGGAAATTACAGGTATCAAGGTGGGACAGTCGGAGTTTGGAGGTTGGTATTGTTTCTGAGACGTGTATATTCATGGACCCAAAAGGTACATGTGCAGCATAGGTCATGTGCCATGTTCAGAGGGTTAGCAGTGAATGCACACACACGCACTGGATCTTAAGTGGGCTGGAAGTAAATGCTGAACTTTCTCATTTTGTTTTTCTGTAGCACAGACCACGGCCCCTGGATCCTGTTTTTCCAGCCCATGTCAGAATGGGGGGACTTGCCGGGAGACTGAGCAGGGTTATGCCTGTGACTGTCCAGAGTGGTACACTGGAAGGGACTGTGAAACTGGTACGTTGTTGGAAACTTGTTTTCCATTTATTTCGTTTCATTGATAAATGTATGCCATTCCTTAGTTTTAGCTTTTCCCTGTCTCTGCCCGTATGGCTGCATGAGTTTTGTCGCAGTCAGGGACTGCATGTATGAATGGCAGCAGCCGATTTCAGTGTACTGGCTGCTGGTTTTCAGTGCAGGTAGCAGTGTAGCCTAGTGATCAGAGTGCAGAAGTGTGAACATGGAGATCCTGGCTTGAATCATTCCCTTCCCCCACCGCTTACTCATTGTGTGACCTGAGCAAGTTGCTTAACCTTCCTTTATCTAACTTAGCCTCCCTGTGCTTACTTTTCTGTTTGTTTTTTATAACCTTTTTTACCGAGGATAGCCCAGCTGAGATGTAACATCCAATGGTGTCCTGCTTTTATCCATTTCCATAGCATGGTAGGCTGCAGCACTGAGAAGTTAAAGGGTTTGCCCAATTTCACACAGTGAGTATTTGGCTCTAGCAGGTTTTGAACTAATGATCTCCTGCCCGGTTCCCAAGCCTGTGCTATAACCACTAGACCATGCTGGCTCTTTCTACCCTAATGGTTGATGCAACAGTTTCTGGCTTGAAAAGTGCTTTAGGATACAGTATGTATAAAACCAAATTCTGTCTCTTGAATGGGCCAGTGTGAGAGCTGTACCACTGTTGTCACCTGCTGACTACACTTGGTACTGCAGCCTCCTAAACCAAGGAATTGGGGGATTTGAACCTGCAACCCTCTGTTGCTCAATGTCTTAGTCTATCATTAGGATGAAGCAGCAACTCCCCTAGCTGAACTGGAAGGATATCCCTAATAATTAAACCTGTTTGTTCTTTTTCTTCCCTTATGACATCACTTATTCACAGCCAGACTGTGTGATCTTTGGTCAATGCCAGGGGAAGGAACAAGCTCACTGAAAAAAAAGAAGTGATGTCATTGCTGGAGTCAAATTCAGCTTCTGAGAGATGCTGAGAACGGAAGCCCTTTGTTCTGCCAAGGACCCAATGCAGCGTGGGGTGATGCAGTGCAGGCTTCCTTCCTCAACCTGATGAATTTAGTGTTGCTAAAAGATGAGGAATGGAGAATAATGGGGACTGAAGCCCTCTAATCACAGATGTAAGATTTGTGGGAAAGGTGAAGCTGCTGGCAGTTGTGATGTTAGATTAATTGTATAGTGTGATGCCGTTTAATGGCTCAACATACATAAGTCTTGCCGGCCTGGTAGTGCAGAGGGTTGAGGCGCTGAACGCCACACCTCATGCCATGCCGGCAACCTGAGTTTGGGAGCAAGCTCGGACACCGGGGGTCGGCAGGGGAAGGATCAGATCGAGCACCCAGCGGGCTGCTCTCCTGTCCCGGGGAAGGGTATCAAGATGCCCGGCGCTCCAGTGGCCCCCGGTGGAGTTTGGGGGTGCCGCAGAAGCGCGGGCAGCATGTAACAGCATGCCCAATGCTGGCAGGGTTGCCATGCACCAAGCATCGGGGAGGTGTGCACGTGGGGGGGACAGAACTAAGGAAAAACCCATCTCATAGGGAAAGGCGACGGCACCCATCCTCCATGCCCAGCCCCGGGTCCGACTCAGCCAGGCCTCATCACTCCTCCACCTGGGCCCTGCCTGCTGCCAGAGTCTTCCTTACTAAGAGAGCCCAAGGTAGGAGTCGGGCTAGCCTCCCCAGGCAGGTTAAACTGGGGGTGCTGGCAGTAGGGGGGGGTAAGAGAGGGCAAAAGACTGCAGAGGACCTCATGCGGGCAGGCACAAAGACAGGTTGCCTGAGACAGTTCCCTCGAGCCGTGACCGGAGGGAAAAAGACTTAAAAAAAAACCAAAAAACATACATCAGTCTTGTATACAGGTAATGTAGCCCAACAACTTTTGGGGGGCATGCAGGTCCACTTGTCAGATGATGGTGGGGCTCCTCAAATCCATATGTACTTGTGGAGGGGGGTAATGAATATTAATTCCTTAAAAAAAAGTTGAGCAATTGGCAAAAATTCCTCTGACCCTCCCCAAGAGGCCAGGTCTAGTCACATGAACAGCCCAACCCCCAGGATATCTTCAGCCCTCCACCCACAGTCCTCCTGGTGCAAATAAAAATAAAAACTATCTAGCATCCTGCCAGTTCCCCGCTCACCCGCCAGTACCATTTTTTCCAACCTACCCTTCTCTGAAATAGAGATGTGTGAAGTTCACAAACCTTCGATTTGCACAAACTTCACAAAGTTGCCTAAGTCTGCATAAGTTTGCATAGCATGGAGTGACACTTTGTAAAGTTCTTCCTCCGGTGAAATCTAAGCATACAGGTAGTTTGCCATCAAAAGGTTTAGCGAAGTGCTGCTAGTATTCGCCCGGCAAAATAGCACTTTGTCAGGGAAAAGTACACCAAATGTTCTGGCATTAAGCTAAACAAAATAGCAGCCACCCTGTACCCACTGTGCAGCGCCCCCTCCCCTAGTCTATTTACAGATACACCCTCACCCCATCACCCTCTAGCACTCTCCTTCCTCCTCCACCCCCCAGTGTAGTTTTATTAAACTATATTCCTCCCCCCACCCCACGCCACATTAGGAAGATGCTATTTTGATTCTGCTTTTAAAAGCAGTACATTAGGGAGAGCAGAGTGGTAGAGCCAGCTAAAGCTCTACCTCCCCCTTTTCACTTAGCACCTCGCAGCAGAGGCACTTAAAGTGGAGGGACCTGTGACCTGTGAAAGCAGAGTCAGATTCCCCCCAGGTCCTTTTTGATTCTGCTTGTCCTACATGAATTGACTCCCTCCCAGCGTGTCCCATCAGGTTTGTGTCCCATCGCGTGAGTGGAACAGAGCAGGAGTAGAACAGGATTGGCTTCTTAAGCAAAAAGAGTTATCCACAGGTGACAGCAGGCACGTAGGGAACTCTACCAGTCGAATAAGGTAAGGTACAGTACCGGTTTACTTCCTGCTGCCTGGGTAGAAGTATGCGAGGAGGGTAAGGGGGTAATGACAGGGAGGTAATAGTCCCGACATACAGTAAGTACCTGTTGAGTGGGAAAAGGAAAAACACACTATCCAAGGCAGAGGCATGTAAATAGTTAATGAAAGGCACAAAGGAGAAGGCTAGGTAGTAGGCTGGTAGAGAGATACAAGGGGTAGGATACAGGAACAAGTAAAGGGTAAACTAAAAGAAAAAGGGGAAACTAGGAACACCCTTCCTAGGGTAAGGTTACAGAGCAAATTCAAGCAGAGGCAGCGAGTGAAGCGATGGGGATTTGAGGAGTTTGTACAGTGTAGTGTTGTGGAGCTGCAGTTTTTAGGGGGACCTTTTGGAGACTGAGGTGCTGCACTATCTGCACACATCTCTCTGGGTTGAGGGAGGAGGTCGCTGGACTCCAGGAAAGCTGGCTAGGATCCAGAGGTCCTCTTCCACCATCCAGGGACCACTGAGTCTACCCCCATTACCCCAGAGGGTGCCTAGAAGACGTAGGACCATCTGGACTGTGGTGGGCTCCAAGAAGTTGGGGGTGGTAGGTCAGGGGCACATTCCTCAGTCTGTCCCACTAAGGAGTTCATTCACTGCTGTAGTAGGGCAGGACTGCTAGAAAGAGGCACCCATGGTCGTGGTAAAAGAGGATGTGGGGCTCCTCTGTAGGGGAGACCCCAAGGTGGGAGGGAGGGGACCACACCAGAGGAGAACACAACTTCTGGTGGGGGACGCAATCGCTTGGAGGGTAGATTTGGGACTGGCATGAGAGAAAGAGGAGGTAAGCTGCCTACCTGATGCCTTGGCTTGGTGGATTGAACAAAGGATCTTAAGTGTTGCTAGGGCAGAGGGCGAGCTGGATGTCATTATGCACCTGGGGACTAATGACGTGGCTAGAGACAGGGCTTGGACTCTGCATGGAGATTTCAGGGAACTGGGGTGGGGTCTTAGACAAGTGGCATACACAGTGGCTTTCACTGATGTGCTGCCTGTCTACAACCAGAGGTGTAGGATAGGGCTGACCACACCAGAAGTTTCAACTCATGGTTGAAGGAATGATGTAGAGAAGAGGAATTTGGGTACATTAGGGACTGGGGACCAACCTGGAGGGATATGGGCCTATACAGAGGGGATGTCCGGCATCCTTCTGGGAAGAGAACTGCAGTCCTCAGTGGGTGGTTTAAATATTACTTTGATGAACATTTAAACTAGCTGAGGGGGGAGGTGGAAACAAAATGGGAGGCATTACCTGCCCCCCCCAAGACTAAAACAGAAAGGAGGATTCGAGAGGAGGATAATCACCCAGGGAACAGTACAAAGAGACTAGTACAGTAGTAGAAGACAAGGGGGATGGGAATAAAAGTTGTGAAGAGAGAGAGATATAGGAAAAAGAGGTAGGACAAAAGGGAAAGAAGGGAGGATGTAGGCAAAATGTGGATAAGGTGTGGAAGGCCATGTGTGCAAATGCAAGGAGACTGGGAAAGAAAATTCCAAACCTGGAGGACATCATGGCAGAGACTGACCTGAATATTGTGGCCATTACTGAGTTGTGATGCACAGGTAACCATGACTGGGACATGGCCACACCAGGATATACTTGGTTCAGGAAGGACAGGGATGGAAGGAAGGGAGTAGGGGTGGTGTTGTACGTAAGGGAGGGCATCAAAATAAAGCTACCAACAGTCCCTATTTTCCCAGGACAGTCCCTATTTTAGGCAACATGTCCCAGTGTTCTGACAAGTTTTGCAAAATGTCACTTTTGTCCTGGTTTTTGCTTATGTGTCCCAGTTTTGTCCCTTTTTTTTTTTTTTTGCTGACTGCTAATCCATGAGTGACAGTTATTTCAGCACCACTGTGGTGCTGCTCGGGCTGGACAGCAGTTTTCAACTTCAACCCTTGCACCTGTGTTACACTGCAAGCATGTCAGTGGGAGCACAGTAAAGCCATGTTCCTTCCTGTTAGATTAGATTGGGTAGTAGTGCAAACAAGCACATGTGGACGTCTGCCTGCCAGTAGCTGAGAGGGACTCCAGACAGAGAAGAGACTGACAGCAGTGAACTGAGGTACCCGAATCTGATCAGCTGTAGTGAAGTGTGTGAAAACAATCTGGTGTGGTGGTGGGAGTCACTGAAGTGAAGTTTGCTCAGCAAATGAGGTGAGTAAAAGAGGGTTGTATGGGACTGTCAAGAGGAGCAATACATGCAGCTCGAATGTCTGATCACAATTTAACGCAGGTTTGCTTCTAATGAACTTTCTGTACATCATGATTTGGAACTTGCTGCAGCAGAATGATGTGTTGGTTTAATCTGGATGTTTGCTACTGGTGTTACTGTGGGGCAGCATGGCCAGAGCAAGCAGCAGAATTTAATTGATTGTGTGCAGCGTTGTCTGCGGTGGTGCCTGTGTGAGTGCCATGGTGGGGGGGTCATGGTCAGGATGGACCATCCCAGTTTTAGGCCTCGGAAAGTTGGTAGCTTTACATCAAAGTGATGGAAATGCAGGGAAACCAGAGGGGAAAGGAAGGGTTGGAGGTACTGTGGGTCATGCCAGAGGCAGGATTCACACTAGGATGATCTACAGGCCTCCATCACAGGGAGAAGAACTGGAAAAGGCACCTGAGGAAGCCATAAGCACAATGGCAGAAAAAGGAGAGGTGCTGCTGGTGGGGGACTTCAGTCTGCCAGATGTAGATTGGAGTCTCACAGCCATGGCCTCAGCTAGAAGCAGGAACATCCTCGACTCCCTGTGGGGGGCATTTCTCAGGCAACTAGTCAGGAATGCCACTTATGATAGGGGCAGTGCTGGACCTGGTACTCACTAACATGAACAGGATTGCAGATGTCAAAGTTGGAGGCCACCTGGGGACCAGTGATCTCTGTACGGTACTGTTCAGTGTAAGGATGGCAGCGGAAGCAAACCACACAAGGACGAGGATCCTAGACTTCAAGAGGCCACATATTTTAAAAAGTGGGTAAATGCCTCTGAGACTACCTAGCACGGGGGAATAGCCAGGGTGGGGTGGAGGAACAGTGGGCCAAATTAAGGGATGGCATAGTGAAGGCAACACACCCCTGTGCAAAAGAAGTGAGCAAAAACAGGAAAAAAAAGGAAACTACCATGGATCTCATGGGAAGTGGCTGAAAAGGTGAAGGCTAAAAGGGTAGCTTTCAGAAGGTACAAAGAGATTCAGGGGGAAGAGGATAGGGACGTGTACCAGGAAAGGCAGAGAGAAGCAGGGAAAGTGGTGAGGAGCATAAAGGTGCAAACTGAGGAAAGGATAGTCAATGGGGTAATTAAAGAGGACAAGATCTTTTTTTAGGTGCGTAAGTGAGACGAGGACAAGAGGAGGGATTGTGAGCTTAAAAAGGGCAGCAGGTACTGTGCATAGAAGTATCAGGGAAAAGCAGATATCCTGAGCAGTTATTTCTGTTCTGTCTTCACGGTGGGAGGAGAAGGGTGTGGACCACATAAAGGCAGCAAAAACAGTGTTGGGGGGGATGTAGACAAATCCATTTACAGAGGAGAGAGTATTGAAAGGCCTTGCAGATCCGAAAGTGTACAAAACTATGGGGCCAGACATAATACACCCAAGGGTGTTGCGAGAAATCAGGGTGGTACTGGCTGCACTTCTGACAGCCCTTTTCAACAAGCCACTGGGAACAGGAGTGGCTCGAGAGAACTGGCAGAGGGCAGATGTGGTCCCGCTTAAAAAAAGCGGTAGCAGGGAGGAGTCTGGCAACTATAGGCCGGTTAGTCTGACATCAATAGTGGGGAAGCTAATGGAGTCACTTTTGAAAGAAAGAATTTTGGAGGATCTTACATCCAGTGAGTTACAACATTCGAGGCAGCATGGATTCACAGGGCAGGGTAGAAAATGTCAGATGAACCTGCTAGATTTCATTGGGTGACCAGGGAAATAGATCAGGGTGGGGTAGTGGATGTGGCCTACTTAGACTTCAGCAAGGTCTTTGACACTGTACATCATAGAAGGCTCATAAGGAAACTGGGCAATGTGGGGGTGGGTCCTAAGGTGGTAAATTGGGTAAGAAATTGGCTTGATGGATAGATGACAGAGGGAAGGGTAAATGGAATTGACTTGAGGGAGTGGAGAGTGACCAGCGGGGTACCTCAGGGCTCAGTGCTGAGTTCAGTCCGCTTGAATGTCAGGTCTGAGCACAGTCAACATTTCCATA
Source organism: Neoceratodus forsteri (assembly GCA_016271365.2). Taxonomy (NCBI): domain Eukaryota; kingdom Metazoa; phylum Chordata; order Ceratodontiformes; family Ceratodontidae; genus Neoceratodus; species Neoceratodus forsteri. The sequence continues at coordinate 365,696,767 of CM028137.1, forward strand.
TCCCTAGATGCAGAAGAAATTTAGGGCAAGCCTCAATCACCTACAGACTTCCCTGTGTTTGGAATAGCATGCCTGCCAGAATCACCACTGCCAATTCCTTTATGTCATGTACAGTTAGTGACAAATAAAGGCTCATCATGCTGCCCTGACTACATGTCCCAACTGCCCCAGTCATGTCTCCTCTGGGTGCAACAGTCACAGATCTGATACCTCATAGAGGGCATGATGAGCCACACACGATCCCCCCTGCGACCCGAGCCTACGTAGCACACTGTCTGTTGTAGGATAATGTTTGTTACACGATCCATAGATACTGTGGGTCTCTTTTGTAAGACTCCAATTGCACCTTGTATGTATTTGTGTTGTATTCTTATGTTGTTTACTGCTGCTGTTTATAAGAACACTTATGCAAGAATGTTTTCTTTTTGTTACCCTTTCCTCCCCCTCCTCATCCCCCAGGTTGCAACTGGAAACAAGTCTTTTGGGCTCTGCTTTTTTACCTGGTAAAATGTTTTACACAAATAAGTAGCATCTTTTATAAGTGGCATTGCAGAAGACCTGAAAGGGAAGGTGTGCCTCTTTGGGATCCATGATACCGATGTGATATCACGCACAGCAAAGTCCCCGACACTGACAAAAACCCGTTGACACCCCAGACACTGACGCATCCCCGCAATGACTGGCAACACTCTGACACGGATGGCCACACTCGATTGCAGCAATGTGGCCCCCCCGCAATCCCCCTACTTTAAATATCTAACTCTACGTCACACAGACAGAGGAGTTAGAAATATGCCCCCGTCACCGCAAAGTGCATTGCAGTGAAATCTCTGTCACTGCAAATACAGCCACTCTTGGGGTTTTGCTGAGCGGGTGTCGCTGTCAAGACGGCATACCACCTCACCTCTTTGCAGATTACACCAAAATCTGTAATAGGGTGGACAATCCAGGGGGGATAGGGTGCAGAGACCTGGGAAAACTATAGGAGTGGTCAGGGGTATGGCAGCTGTTTTTCAATGTGAAAAAGTGAAAAGTCATGCACCTCGGGCACAGAAAGCCAGAGTAAGAGTTTAATATGGGGGAGAGGTTTTGATGGTCACTAAACAGGAAAGAGACCTGGGAGTAATCATATCTGTTGATCTCAAGTACGATGAAGGAGTAGGTAGGACCAGTGGGATGCTGGGATGCATAGGGAGGGGTATCATCAGCAAAAGGATGGAGGTGGTATTGCCATTCTAGATTGTTGGTAAGACCCCACCTGGAGTACTGTGTCCAGTTCTGGAGACCACATCTCAAGAAGGACATAAACGGGGTGGAGGCCATCCAGAGGAGGGCAACTAAATGGTGCAGGAGCTACATCAGAAGCCCTATGGGGAAAGACTAAGGGATCTCAGTATGTACATCCTGGAAAGGGAGGGGGGATATGGTACAGATCTATAAATACCTCAGGGGTTTGAACAAGGTACAGGAGGGGAGTGTTTTTGCAGAGGAGAAGGTGCACAAGAACAAGGGGACATGCAGTGAACCTGGAAGGAGTAAAATTTAGGAGGGATGTGCGGAAGTACTTCACTGAAAGAGTGGCAAATGTCTGGAATGTTCTTCCAGGGAAGATATTGGGGTCAAAAACAGTGGTGGACTTCAAGCATGCATGGGATAGGCACAAGGGAATCTTAGCTGGGAAACGGGGGTGGTGGTAGCCAGAGAACAGGTAGAGACTGCAGTGAAAGTATAGGCAGGTAAAAAAGGGGCAGACTGGGTGAGCCAAGTGGTCCTTATCTGCTAAGAAATTCTATGTTCTAGGGATGTGGATATGGTGTACTTATCCTCACTTCTGGCAGTGACCTTTCCCTTTAAATCTCCTGCCAGAAAGTCTTAAAGCTGGCTCCTCCCACCCACCCAGGCGGCAACTCCCCTAGCACCCTCCCATGACATCAGATCTTCCTTTTCACTGGAAGAAGAAAGTTCCCTCCTTATCTGTCTTGCGCTGAGTAGGCCCTTTGCTTAATAAAATTCTTCTTCGAATTGCATTTTTGTCTCCAAGCAACTCTTTCACCTCACTCGTGATGGACAATGCAAAGTTGGCGCCGGGTTTCAAGAAATGTGCCTGTGGGTAGCAGATGTCCTGGACAGACCCACACACCATGCGTGTTTACTGCCTGGGCCACGAACAGGATCCCCAGGCATGCGGCCTGTGTTGCACCCTGCATCCTTCCACCTTGGAAGACCGGCAAGCATGACTTCTTTTGAGGTGGCTGGATGAACGGGATACTCCCATGAAATCCAAAGATGCCCGTCCGGTGGTCTCTGCAGCTGTGGGGTCCGCTGAACAGCTCACGGCATTTGAGGAAGCTGCAGCCCAGGCTGCGGCTCAAGCTTCCTCGGCTTTGGCCTTTTTGCCACTTCCTTTGTGCGCATCCTTTTCAGGGGTGTTCATAGATTTGTGCTAGGCTCTTCCCACTGTGGGGCAGGGACCCTCTTCAGGCACTAAATCTAAAAAGAAAGAGGCTAAGAAAAAGTCTCTCCATCGATCATGGGATCACGAGCGCTCTCGGGCCTCGGATTCCCACGCTTCCACGGAGGTTTCGACTACGGGCGATCCATTGGCCCAGGCCGCTGGCTTTACGGTCTCCTCGTCAGGCCAGTTGGTCGAGACGCAGGTCGACCTTCCCACCAAGATTTACCTCGAATCTGTCGACCCATTGTCACCAGATGAGGCCAATATCTTCCTCTCTAGGACTCCAGTCTTGCCTGTGACTTCTCAAGGAGGAATGGACCTGTCCACTGATCTGCCACCTCTTCCTCGAGATCCGGTGGACCCAGAGGATTCTCGGCTTTCGCTGGCTCCCTCTGAGACCTGCTGTTGGCCGCCCCAGTGGTTGAGGTCACGGTCCCGATCCCGCAGTCCTGGGTCAAGCAGCCCGCATCATTGACTCTCTCACTCTCAACACTCGGGCAAGTGGCATCGCTGCTATTCTTCCTCTTCTTTCTCCTCAGACAGGGAGAGGCTCTGCTGCTAGATGTGCCAGTGCTACGACATGCTTATGTGGTATCAGCTCATGTTTACTGTGGTGAAGCCAATCCTGACCTCAGCCCCGGCTATCATATGACTCTCGCCACAGAGGCCTCAACCTTCCCTGCCTCGGCAGACATCGGCTCAGTAGGAACCAGTTCGGCCTTCTCCGGCTTCTCCACCTATCTTGATGGAGCCGCTGCCGAAACAGTCGAAGTTCGGTCCTCCTCTTAAGGATGCCCACTCAGCATCGAGACTTCCACATCAGCTGTCAGTCACTGTCACTCCTGACAGGGCCCATAGGGTCAGCGGGGACTCTGGTGGTCGGCCTTTATTTGACGAATCCATGGAGTCTGAGGGCTCCTCTCTGCACCCTTGTCCAGTCGATGTGGGTTCTCAACCCGGGCGACTCCCCTGGGGAAGCCTTCCCAGTCACAGAGGCCATTCTTGGCCCTGCTGTGGAGCTTTGGCAACATCCAGTCCTTGTCCTGCGCCATTGGCTGAGATGGTCCATAAATACACGGTCCCTACTGGCTCCCTTTTGGGGTTCACAGAGCACCCCTCGGCTGAGGGTCTTGTGGCAGACTCTGTGTTCTGGTGCACTGGGAATGTCGGGGATGTAGATAAACCCCCCCGATAAGGAATCCAAGAAATTGGATCACATGTCCAAAAAGGTTTCTCCCTCCTCTCTTAGCCTTTGGCAGGCAAGTTCATCTCTTTTAATGGCCCGCTTCACCCATGCCCTTCTGAGCATGCTAGATGAGATGCTTCCTCATCTCCCAGCCGACTTGCAAATTACGGTCAAGCAGGTCCAGGATCAGGCCGAGCTGTGACTAAACAGCAGCTCCACACAGCCATGGACATCAGAGACTCCTGTGCTTGGTCTGTGGTGGCTGCACTTGCCATGAGCCGCAGGGTGTGGCTGAGGATCTCAACCTTTATGGCAGATACCCAGCACAAATTGGCGGATGTCCCCTTCTTGGGCACTGACTTGTTCAGGCCAGGGGTCAAAGGGCACCTCGCTCAGCTAGAGAAGTCCAGTGCCACCTTGGGCTCTGTGAATTCTGCCCAGAGGGGCCTAAGGGCTCTAAGGCCCAGAAGAAGAAGAAGCTGTTTTGGCCCCTTTCTGCCCCCGCGGTTAAATCATCAGCCTCTGTGGCTGGGCAGGAGGCTCAGTTTTTGCATCCTCGGCTGAAGTCCATTGTGTAGGTCATTTGGAAGCCAGGAGGCAGAGGTCCGGTGACATCTCAGCGGGTCCTTCCTCTGCTTCCAAGTCTGCCTAGTGATGGGATGGGGTGTGCCTTCCACATTCCTGTCCAGAGTCCCCAGGGTCCTCCTGTGGGGAGCCGGCTCTGACACTTCCTTTCCGTCTAGTCCACAGTTTTTTTGTTTTTTTTTCATATGTGATTTCTGGGTTTTTGTGAGTTTTCTCCCAACCCATACACCCACGTGTCCCTGATGTGGCATGTGCGTGTGGAGACACGTGCACACATGCCGTTCAGGGTGCCCCTTGCTCCCAGTCATGTCGTTGACCACCTGCGCTAGTACTGAACCTCCATTCAGTGATGGTGGGACTATGAGAGGGTGACCCCACCCCTTACCAAGGAGAGGAGAGCCAATGCTCAATCCTGCTCCCACCCTCCCTCTCTGTGATTGCACCCCACTGACCCAAGGTCATTCCCAAACCCGGGTAGCCGGCGTTGCGTGAGGTGTGGTGTCCAGCGTCTTAACCCTCGGTGCTACCAGGCCGGTGGCACTGCCTGGTCCACTGTTACCACAGACAGGTGGGTTCTCAAGGTGGTTGGCCAGGGTCTGCCTCTGGAGTTTGAGGTTTACCCACCATGCCAAGCCTGTGCCCCACAGGAGGACATGGTGTCCAACAACATGCTGTCAGCTCCTCGGGACTACATTGCCCAGCTCCTCTGCAAGGAGGTCGTGGCTTCTGTCTCGGACCCTCCAGTACACCCAGGGTTTGTCTCCTGGTACTTTCTGGTGCCAAAACAGACAGGGGGCTGGCACCCCATCGTAGATCTGCATGACCTGAATAAGATTCTTCGGCCGTGCACCTTCAGGATGGTCACTCTGCCTCAGATCATACTATCTCTCAAGCAGAACATGTGGTTCTGCTCCCTGGATCTCCAGGATGTGTTCTTCCATGTCCCAATCTGTCCGTCTCACTGCCGGTCCCTTTGGTTCTGTGTGGAGTGGGTCCTTTACAAGTTCCATGCTATGCCATTCGACCTGTCCTTGGTGCCCAGGGTCTTCATCAAGTGTGTTGCAGTGGTGGCAGCCTACCTGAGGCACCTAGGGGTCCAGGCTTACCCCTGCCTGGATGACTGGCTAATAACGGGTCCCTCTGGGGAGGAGGTGGAGTGGTTCAGGGATTTGGCCCTTGTTCTTTTGCCTCCTGGTCAATGAGGCCAAGTGGGAACTCATGCCCTCACAGGTGATTCATTTCATCGGGGCGGAGCTTGACTCGTGCAGAACCAGGGCTCAGCTCCCAGTGGAAAGGGCAGAGGCTCTCTCCTCCATTGCCAGATCATTTCGTGTTGGGAAGTTGTGCCCTGCTCTGGACTTCCTGCGCCTTTTGAGATACATGGTGGGGTGCAATAGCATGGTCCATTGGGCCCGATAGAGAATGCACTTTCTGCAATGGGAGTTTGTCTGCCGGTGGTCTCAGCGCAAGGGCCACTTTGACCAGCTGGTCACTGTGACCCAGCTGATGTGGGATGCCCTCAAGTGGTGGTTAGTCTGAAACATCTGCAGGAAAGGATCCCGTTTGTCCACCCAGAGCCGATGACTGATGCCTCCCTGATTGACTGGGGTGTCCACCTACGGGCCCACACAGTCCACAGACTCTGGACTCACAAGGAGTCCTGATGCCACATCAACCTGCTGGAACTGCAGGCAGTTCAGCTGGCACTGATAGCCTTTGCTCCACATGTTCCAGGTCAGGTCATTCAGAGCAAGACGGACAACACCACAACCACGTACTGCCTCAACAAACAGGATGGGATGCACTCCCTTCCTCTGTGCAGGGAAGCTCTCCACATCTGGACCCTCATGCTCAGCTCTGATGCTGATCTCCTGGCCATCCATGTAGCCTGCATCTCCAATCAACTGGCGGACGCCCTCAGCCATGTAGGCAAGGTGTCTCATGAGTGGCTTCTCCATCCAGAGGTAGTACACAGCCTGTTCTCCCAGTGGAGCATCCATTTGGTGGACCTGTTTGCCTCCAGGGAGAATGCTAAGCTTAGGCTGTACTATGCCCACCCCCCTCAGCAGGGAACGCTGCAGGGAGATGCCTTCTCCAGGCCCTAGTACCCTGGGCCTTCTCTATACCTTCCCTCCATTCCCCTTGATCCACAAGATGTTGCTCAAGGCCAGGAGGGACAAGGCATGGATGATCCTAGTGACTCTGGACTGGCCCTGCCTGTTTTGGTACCCCAGTCTTCTCAGTCTCAGCAACAGGCTTCAGAGGTGTCTCCCTCTACGCCCGGACCTGCTCTCTTGCAATCAATGGAAGGCACTTCATCCGGACCTTAACATAGAAGTTGACATATAGAAACATAGAAGCTGACGGCAGAAAAGGACCGCAAGGCCCATCCAGTCTGCCCATTTCTTTTTCTACCTTATAAATGTGCCATCGGCCTTTGCTCTGTCAGTGGCCTATCTATTCATACTCATCTGTATTGCTCCCTTATGCCTACCCCATGCCTGTTTGAAGCCCTGCACTGTATTCATAGCCACCACTTCCTGAGGTAGGCTGTTCCATGCATCCACCACCCTTTCTGTGAAAAAGAATTTCCCTCACATTCCCCCTTAATCAGCCTCCCTCTAATCTCATGCTGTATCCTCTTGTCCTGTTAGTTTTCTTATATTTAAACATGTTAGACTCTCACCTTGTTAATGCCCTTAAGGTGTTTGACTGTCTAGATCATATCACCTCTCTCCCTCCTTTGCTCAAGGGTATACATATTGAGCTATGTTAATCTGTCCTCATATGTCTTCTGATGCAGTCTCTGCACCATTTTGGTTGCCCTTCTCTGGACTACCTCAATTTGGTTAATGTCCTTGTTAAGGTGTGGCCTCCAGGACTGCACGCAGTACTCCAGATGGGGCCTAACCAATGTCTTGTAAAGAGGGATTATTACCTCCCTCTTACGACTTGTGATACCCCTACTAATACACTCTAACATCCCCCTAGCCTTACCTACTGCTTTAGAGGTCTGCTTGGATGATTTCAGGTCATCGGCGATGATGATGCCCAAATTTCTTTCTTCCTTTGTGACTGCCAGCAACTCCCTCCCAGCCTATAGGTGGCTTCAGGGTTTCTCTTCCCTATGTGCATGATCTTGCACTTCTTTGCACTAAATCCCGGTTGTCACTCTTCTGACCATTTTGCTAGTTTATCCAGATCTCTTCTCATTCTGCCCACCCCATCTGGATCATCTACTCTGTTGCAGATCTTGGTGTCATCTGCAAACAGGCGAGCCTTACCCTCTAGTCCATCTGCAATGTCACTAATGAAGATATTGAAGGACTGGCCTCAGGACTGATCCCTGAGTACCCACTTGACTTACATCTCTTCGACTGTATACATTTTACCACCACTCTGTTCTGCCCATCAACCAGTTTGCCACCCAGTTGACCAACTTCTGAACACCCGAGCCTACCCAGCTTATTTATCAATCTTCTATGTGGAACAGTGTCAAAGCTTTGCTGAAGTCAAGGTAGGCGACATCAACTGCTCCCCTTGGTCCACCACTCTGGTTACCAGTCAAAGAAATCTATGAGATTAGTTTGACAGGACCTTCCTTTGTAAACCCATGCTGTCTTGGATCCTGTGCCCCTATGGATTCCAAGTGTTGCACTATCCTTTCCTTAAGGGTGCCTCCATAATCTTGCCCACTACTGAGGTAAGACTGACTGGTCTGTAGTTCCCTGCCTCCTCCCTGCTACCACTCTTGTGCAGCGGGATCACATGAGCTCTTTTCCAGTCTTCTGGGACCTCTCCTGTGCTCAGAGACTCACTAAACAGTTCTGCTAATGGCTCTGCTAGTTTCACCCTTAGCTCCTTAAGTACCCTGGGATATATGCCATCAGGTCCCATTGCCTTGCCCACCCTGAGCTTAGCGAGCTCTTGTAGGACCCTTTCTTTGGTGAAGGGAGTAGTGCTCACCTCCCTCCCCCCTGTGTCCATGGTGCTGAGCTGTGGGCCCTGCCCTACCTTCTCTTCAGTAAATACTGAGCAAAAGTATCTATTTAGGATAGATGCTTCACCTGACAGCGTGGTTCCTGGGCAGCTACAGTTCCAGGCTTTGGGTCTCTCCGAAGATGTCCTTGCTGTGATCAAGGCATCTTGGAAGGAGTTGACCCAAAAATGTTATGCCTTCAAATGGAAGAGGTGCTCCATTTGGTGCCAGGGCAAAGGCCTTGACCCTTATCTTGTCTGGTGGCTAGCATTCTCGGCTACCTCTGGTCCCTCTCTCAGTCGGGCCTCCGGTCAACAGCCCTCAAGGTGCACCTGGCTGCCATCTCTGCTTACCGGGCGTGGGCTGGTATGCAGTCGGTGGCACAGGAGAAGTTGGTCTGGTGCTTTTTCAAAGGCCTTGACCACATTTCCCCTCTTGTGTGTGAACCACCATCACCTTAGGACTTTTTGCTGGTGTTCGCACAGCTCATGGGCAAGCCATTCAAACCGATGCGCAGGTGCGAAATGTCTCATCCGTCATGGAAGACTGCCTTCTTGGTGGCTATTATGTCAGTCAGAAGGATCAGTGAGTTCCAAGCGCTCTCGGTGGAGTCTTCTTCCCTAGTCTTCAACAGGGACAAAGTTGCCCTTTGCCCCAACCTGAAGTTCCTCCCAAAGGTTGTGTCGGATTTTCACCTTAACCAGGTGATTAATCTCCCGATGTACTTCACCAACTATACCTCGGAGGCTGAGCACGGGCTCCATATTTTGAATCTGCAGTGAGCACTCGCCTATTACAAGGAGAGTATGGCTTGGGTTTAGGGAGAGGTTTGCCAGCTCTTTGTCACCTACGCTGAAGCCGCACCTGACAGACTAGCAACTTAGAGGATGATTGGCAGGTGGATTGTGCCCTACATTGACCTCTGCTATAGGTTGGAAAGTAGGGATCCTCCTGTAGGGCTAAGGGCTCATTCCACCCATCGTACCATTGCCTCGGTGGCTGCTTCCAGCGATATCCCTATCCAGGAAATCTGCAGGTCTGCTACCTGGAAGTCAGCACACACCTTCATCTCCCATTATGACATCAACCTTGAGTCACGCTGGGTTGCTGATTTGGGGGCCTCAGTTCTCCAATCTCTGTTTCCCAAATAGGGAGTGTGCACCTTGCCTCCTCCTTCTCCTCCTCCTCGAGAACTGCTAGGAGTCTGCCAGAAGTGTGGATAAGTACACCATATCCACATCCCTAGAAAAACAGGTTACTCACCTGTAACAGTAGTTCTACGAGTTGTATATGGTGTACATCCACATTGACCCACCTGACCTCCCCTGGCAAGTAGCACACTGGTCTTGCTTTCAGTGGGCAAGATCAGACATCATGGGGAGGTGCTAGGGGAGTTACCACCTGGGTGGGTGGGAGGAGCCAGCTTGGAGACTTTCCAGCAGGAGATTTAAAGGGAAAGAACACTGCCAGAAGTATGGATGTACACTATATACCACTCCTAGAACTACTGTTACAAGTGAGTAACCTGTTGTTTCTGTGTTATTTTGACACACACACACACACACACACACACACACTTTTTTCCACCCACCCTATCCCTGTCCCCAAAGTCCAAAAATAAATATCTCCCCACCCCCTCTCTAGTACCTAACCTCTCCCCCCCCCGAAGCTGAAGAAGCCAAAAGGATACATAAGTCAGTTTAAAACCTGCAAAAGAAAAAAAATGGTCCCATGCTGGAACAATGAAAAGTGGGGGATAACCATGTTTAAAAGAGCAAACCTTTAGCTATTTCAGATCTAAAAATGGTTAAAGGAGATTCGAAATGGGGTAAGGAGCATCTTTCAAGAAAAGAGAAATGGGTGAGCCAAAATGGATTACTGACCTCAGAATGTTGAGAATGGAATCCCGAATTCTGGTTCACTAGCGGTCCTTATTCTACTGATAAGGGACCACTAGTGTAAACAAAATGTGGGACCCATTGCACTCGTGCATGCTACAACTGTTTAAGTTAAAAAATAGTTATAAATAGAAGCTGTCCCTGTTTTATAGCCATTGCTTCAAAGTGGTGAAATTGCTGTTGCTGGTTTAAGTGTAGTCAGCTGTGCATTTTGTGTACAGTAAATACAAATTACCACTGGTCTTGCTGTAGAGTCAGGTCCTGAGTTGGGTGCTGTAAATATTATTAGACACAACATTAATTAATTACTGTAAAGTAAGAGACTGAATGGAAATGAGTGCTGGATCTCTGGACAAGATGATGTTCCGATTCTCAGTTTGCCACTGTTAGGTAAGCACAGAGGTTATTGGTGTAGCAATACTTGGGTAGGTAGGAGTATATAGTAGTTACCTGCAAAGTTACCTGTAATGAGCAGCCTTATTTGTGTTCAGTGCTTCGCTGGCAGAGGGATATGACATGGAAGTAAACAGATCAAAACACTGATCGAAATGCTCCTAACAGCAACTTCACAATAAAAAATGCCCCTGTTTAGTATCTGCCCCTATCTAGAAGCCGAGGCCCAAAAATTGAAAAATGCAATAGAATTTGTGGCTTCTAAATGGTGAAATATAGTAATGCTTTTTCTATAACATTATGTAAGGAATAATGCACGTCAGGGTGTCTGGTCATTGTGAGATATACAGATACATCCAGTGTGTTAGGAAGCCTGAGGCACAGACGAGTGCTTTCGACTACCAGACATGTCCCCAAGTCTAGAACAACGGGACACCCTGAAGTGTATTATTTCTCTTATAAAAGTAGTCTTAATACTTAAAAAAAAATCTTTAATGAAAAATCTGCAATGAGATCTTGGGTATCTGACTTTGCTGTGCAAGGTACACATTGGTTTTATTGTTCATAATTATGCCATTACAAAGAATAAAAATAGATAAAAAGGAAAAGAAAAAAAATTAAAATAGAAATTGTTAAATTTCCATAGAAACATGCAATTTGTTTGCAAGTTCATTATACAAAATAAGAAAGTGTCTTGCACTTGTCATAGTAACAGAAGATTCATATACAAGTCTCAAAGGTTACAAATAGTAATTTGCAGTAATACAAAAAGGAAAATGTGTCTGATTTATCCAGTTATTTTGCACTAGTAAGTTAATTCATACTTTTTTAGTACAATTGTCTTTATAAATGTATTGTTGATAAAAAGCTTGCCAACCTATGCAATAGTTGTTCAAAACCAACATTTCTCCCAACCAATATTTCCGGCTTTTAGCATAAAGGGGGCATATCAGTGTTATATGTTTACGATCATCTTCTATTTTTAAGCCGCATTTGCAAAACTGAGTTTCCACCTCTGGTCTTTTTTGTTGAAAATGGATATAATTAGTTTATAAAGTTTGGGTCGGTTTCTTATTATTAACCTTCTTTGTTTATGACTGGTCATACGGATCAGAAAAAAAATTAAGTTACTTAATTTTTCTAAGTCCTTTGCCATGGCTACATCTCACACTCTGTTCTTTATTATATCCTTGATTCGTGTCATGAGATATAAATCAAATTCTCCCATAAGATAAGCAAGTCCAAGAGGAAGTAAATGGTTCTTGATCTTAAGAATGGATGGAAATGTAAAACCTTTTGTACTGTATTCTATCTTCTCCTCAATACATCATCTACATATGGATTAATCAGGTAATTTTAATATAAGTTGTCTTTTCTGTGGCCATTGCTTGTAAGGAATACTGGTCTAATTCCATCCTTAGGACCTCTGTGGGTACTGACTGGTGAGCCATTAAAATATTCCTGTATAACTTATTCATAATTTTCTCTAAGACATTCACATTTTCCGTGGCCCAGACCTCTGATGTATATAGAATACTAGCATTAGCTTTGGCATGCATCACTTTAATATATCCCTTTACAGAGCTTTTTTCTAACTTTGCATTGAATATCCTTAAGGCATTGGCCGTTGTCATGTTTGCCCATATAAGATCAATATGGCCCTTCCGATTTAAATTCTGGGTGAATCTGACACCCAGGTAGTCATACAATTTAGCCATTTCTATTTTGATATTATTAATGGAAACTGGAGGATGTTTTAGAATGATTACCAAATATAACCAACTTGGTTTTATCTCTGTTGATAACCAAACAATTCCCTTTACAGAGTTCTGAAAAATGGTTTAGTTTTCGTTGGAGGCTGAGTTTAGAGGTTGAGATGAGGACAATATTGTCTGCATATGCAAGACGGTACTTTTTTGTCAAATATTGCTGGGGAGTGAAAATTCAAGTCTCCCATGGCTTGAATTATTGAATTTGTGTAAATGTTAAATAAAGTGGGAGCTAATATGCAACCCTGGCCGACTCCTGTGTTGGTAGTGATTTTGTCCATGATCCCCCTGATGGTTATACTGGACTTTTGTCCATGTAATTTGATGAAGCCTAATTAGAATGTCTAGTAGTGTGGGGTCTATGTTAAGTTCCTCCAATTTTTGCCAGAGAATGGCTCTGCTGATAATATCGAATGCAAAGGCTCTACAAAGCAGTTCGGAAATTGTACATCCTGAAGAAGTGTGTTAAATATTATTGTGAGAATGGGGATCCACTGTGCTGTGATAACTGGACAGTCACATGACATTTTTGGTCAATCAGATCTGTAGAATTGCTTTACCTATTTTATAGTTTAATTTAAAAGCCTGCTCTGAAGTTTATAATAGCAATAAGATACTAACTATTGGGCTTTATGTATGAGATGATACTTGTGGGAGGGAAACATCCTTGGCTATGTATCGGGCACGTCACTACCACCCTACCCAACCACCACCACAGAGTTCTCTCCCTCATGAGGCCTGCTGTGTCAGTCCACATTGCTTGATTATGAAATGGGTACAATAAAATCCAGAAACCTGACTGGCTGTGGAACTTGGAACTAAGTGCTGAATAAGTGCTGAATATCCCAGCACAACAGTACTGGAAAAGATCCATGACCCTCACTAGCCTGTTTACATTAAGGCTCAGCTATGTCATTACACCTCAATTCACTTACTTGTATTAAAAAAAAAATAATAATAATAAAATTAACATATGCCATTTACAGGCTAAACAGCAAAATTACAGTGCCTCCTGCTGGCCGTCAGTGTAGCTGTAGGGCTACCGCTCGTGATGCTGGGGATCCGGGTTTGGGAACAAGCTCGATCTGAGGGGGGTCGTCTAAAGGAAGAAGATCAAGCATCCCAGAGGACACTTTCTTTCTTCCTTCCTTCGAGGAGGGAGGGTAGATGATGCCACTGTCACACTGCCACCTGGGTGATCACAGGTGGTAATGCAGGAGCAGTACAGTGGGGTGGACACGTCAATTCATCCTGGTCATTTTGCTGAGCGACAACTCGCCCCGGGCTATCAGCTCCGGTGTCAATCAGCTCCCATGTCCATTTGTCCTTGGACAATTTTCTCCCACTGCATATCATACTGTACTGCAACAGCAGTCACTGTACAATGTCCACTTCTACAACCCTCGAGCACGCTGCCTCATCTAGTGGGAGAATTGTGCCCACCTGGAATTTATTTTATAATATTTACACGGGGGGTGAACAGTCTGGGGATGAGCTGGCATGTGAGCCGATTGACGCTGGAGCTAATACTCAGGGACGAGTTGTCAAGGACCAAAATGACTGGGATGAATTGTCATGTAGTTGCACAGTGAGGAGGGGGGACATTAGCCAGACTCCACTTGAAGCATGCCTTGTATGTGGACATCTTGATGGGCATAGCCAAAAATGGAAAAAGAAGCCTGTCTTGCGTGGGATGATGCCAGGCATATGCAGGCCCCACCCCAGCCACTGTTCACTGGATGTTGCACCCCAGAAACTCCTGCCGCCACAAGCTGGAGTAGATGGGAGGTTGGGTCCAGCATGGCTCTACCCCACCATGGAGGAAGGGCCCATCTGATTGAAAGCTACTCCAGGTAATTGGCAGAGATGCTGAGGGGTGGGTCTGGGTCTATCCTGGAGGAAGACAGCTGAGGCATGAGGACCACAAACAATAAATTTAAAAAAAAAAAGAATTACTGCCAGCTTGTCAGTATAGCAGAAGTGCTACTGCCCTTGACACCAGTGACCTGCATTCAGGATCAGCTGGGTCAGGAAAGGTCAAGCATCCCAAGGAGAGTTTTGCTTCCTTGAGGAGGGGGGATGCTGCTCCCACCACATGACTGCTGACAGGTGGAGCGCAGTTGGGAGCATCAGAAGTTGGTGGGGCCATCGCCAGATGCCAGTCATGCATGTGTGGTCGTCATTGCTTGCTGGCACCCCAGGTAAAAAACAGGAGTCCAGGAGAAAAATGCCAGATGTCCTAGCCAGCACCCCCCCCATTGGCTCTCACATAACCGACAATGCTGGCCATCCACCAAATCGTGGTCTTGGACATGTTGTGGATAACCTGTGAGTACATGAGAAGGTCAGTGATGGGAGGTGGCGGAGTGATGCTGAACAAGACCGGAGTATCAAAAAGGCTCTATAGGAAAAAAGATTTCAATGGCTCAGTAGTTGGTTATTTTTATGTACCTTTTTTCTAATTTCTACTTTTTGAAATTAAATTAAAAAAAATATTTACTGATCCTAATGGGCCCATTTCATAAATGCAGTAAGACACTCCAGGGTGTGCTTTGTGCAAAGATATTGGAACTCTGCAGGAGGTGGAAGCACTCGACCATTAGCTTCATGCTTCAACCCACCCAAGGTGCACCATTATCAAATAAACAAAGCACGCCGTGTTATGCTTTATTGCTTAGTTAGAAAGGTATAGGTTCAAATGTCTCACAGTAACATGCATTGCCGTTTTTACTTGGACAAGTATCTAGAAAGGGAATGCACTACAAGGACAGTAGGGGGCAGACTAGGTAAATCATTGATCCTATTCAATCCCATAATAACCATGTACCTGAAGGTTTTGTGGCTGTTGAGTTTTGGAACAAGGTGGAGACTATGAATTCAGATCACCCAGCACAGGCAGTCTATTTACTGAGCTGGCACTTGTTTAACCACATTCCTGTTTCTGTCCCCCTGTAGAACTCTTGGAGACCTGTGAGTGTCACAATGGAGGGACTTGTGCCGAGGGCAACACTACCTGCGACTGTCTACCTGGCTTTTTCGGAGAGCACTGTGAACTTGGTACTCTTCTTGACTTTTCTTCATCTCAGGATTTAAGTTTAGCAGTGGCCTGCTGCCAATAGCTAGTGAGCTGAGCTAGTATACACACCACTTCTCTGGATTTCATATCCAGATTTTGAATGGAAGTTACAAAGTTTGACAAGATTAAAGGGGGAACTACAGTTAAAATTTACAAAAACATAAGTTTTATAGAGTGTTTTGATTTGTGGGTGTAGTCCTAGTGTGTCCTTTCCTTTGTCTGCTGTTGGGAGTGTTTTTCTAACTTTTCTTGTTAGTTTTAAGCCTCTGAGGATCTCTGTGTTTGAGTTTTTTATTGCTCTTCTTTTTTTTATAATGCCTCCTGTCCCACGTGACAGTGATGCATCCTTGAGCATAGATTCAGCAAGTGCTGGTTAAAGGGACTCTGTACCCAGAACATGAACTTTATGGAAATAAGACCTTCACCCCAGTCTAGCCTTAGATGAAAACTTACTGGAACAACTTGAACTCCTACATATACATTTTATAACTTTTTAGCACCTCCCCTCACCCTGCCATATTTCTGCAGTACTGGGGCATAGAGGAAACTATGGGCGTCTTGATGACATCCATGCTCTCACCACTGTAATGACAGCATGAATATTAGGAACACAGACTACAGCCTAATCAGTCTCACTTTGTGCACCTATATCACAATTTAAGCTCAACACCTACGGGAACAATAGGCACCGCTCCTCGTCTATGCCTGAAAGCACTGTTTTCACTGGTGGACCGAATCTGAATATATTTTTACTTTTTTTTTATTTAGTTTTTGTTTATCAGGTAAGTGCACTAGCCATAGCAATGACTATTTTCAAGCACGACCTGAGAGGGTACAGTACAAACAGAGCAGGCACACAATGCAATACAAATTTTGACATAATTGAACAATAGAATACAAAGTAAGTATAAACATAGTAGACAATAGATTGCAGAGCAAATAGCTATAGACAAGGTAGATACGGTAACAGTGTGAAAAATATACTAGAACAGAGTATACAAAGACATTTTGATAACCAGGGCTAATAACAATATTGTCTGATTTGTGGAAAACAAGGTAAGATAGTAGTACTATATTATTTATAAGGGATTTATATAGGGTAGTATGAGAGGGAAAGGGAGATAGAAGTGCAAGGCCAGAGTAGAGGTTTAGAAAGAGGCAGGTGAGAGGGAAGGAAAAGGGGAAAGTTCTGTACTTTTGAAGGGCACAACAGAAGTGGCAGGAGAGGAGAGGCTAGGAAGGAGGAAAGGGCCAGGGGGTTTAAAGCAGGCGTATCTGTAGGAAGTGGCAAGATGGTTACGTAACCCTTTCTTAAATGAGACGTGGGATGAAGATTGGCGTAGGGCTAGTGGGAGGGACTTCCAGAATAAGGGGGTATGACAGGCAAAAGCCATAGTGCCTTTGGCGGAATTATGTCTGGAGATAAAGACAGGATCATTGTCGGCAGACCACAAACCATAGCAAGGTCTCAGATTAAAGAAGAGACCCGCCAGGGGTTTGGGTATTTGTAATCGGACAATATTGTCAATGACGGAGCCATAAGCATAAAGCCTTAGCTCCGAAGGAGGAAGCCAACCCAGCTCAGAATAAAGGAGACAGTGGTGTTTCAGTTGATGAGAGGAGGATGCATAGTGACAGATATTGTTGTATGTGATATCCTATTTTCAAAGGTTTGATTTGGACACAGAGGTATAAGTGTCAACCCCATAAGTGAGCGAGGGAAGGAGTATGCCACAGGCAATGGCAAGCCTTGCTGAGGGGGTGAGCATATAGCTGGTTTGGTATGCTACCCCAAGTTTAGCATTGACCAGCTTGCAGTTCTGTTGGATGTGTAGGTCGAAGTATAGTGATGGATCTAGTGTGACGCCCAGATATTTAAATGAGTTCACCACCCCTAGAGTTAAACCATTGAAGGAGGAGACTTTAAATTTAGGTTGGGAGAGTTTAAGCTTGGCATTAGAACCAAATAGCATAGCTTGGTTTTGGACTTATTAGGACAAGTTAGTGACTAGATAGCCATTGATGGATTTGCTGAAAGTCAAGAGAGAGTTTTTGATTGATGACATCAATGCTGTTATCACTAGTGTAAAGAACAATGTCATCAGCATATAGTAGGGAAGCAGTCCTATGGAGGTTATTGGTGATGTTATTGATGAAAATAGAGAAAAGCAGAGGCCCAAGGATGGACCCTTGTGGCACACCAATGTTTATGGTGGCCTTGTCCGAGAGGGTGGAGTTAAATTTCACAGTTTGAGTCCTGTCGGATAGATAGCTGCCAAACCACCATTCAACGTTATGAGAGAAGCCTAGTGATCTAAGGGAGGCTAGGAGGATGGAGTGGTCAACAAGGTCAAATGCCTTGGTCATATCAATGAAAATGGCCCCAGTGAGAAGGCCAGAGTCCATAGCCACTGGTGTATCTGACATAAATTTGAGAAGGGTGGTAGTGGTGCTATGGCCCTTGTGAAAGCCATGCTGGGCTGAGGTAAGATGGTCATATTTCTGGAGGAAATCAATTATTTGACTGTATACAAGTGTCTCCAGAATTTTATTGAGAACTGATAGGATGGCTATGGGCCTGTAATTTGAGGGATCTTTATGATCTCCTTTTTTGAAAACCGGAAATCCTAGCTACCTTCCATATATATGGGATACAGCTCTGGGACAGGGATAATGTGAACATTTTGGCGAGGGGAGCAGCAATGTAGGGGGCAGATAGCTTTAGGAGCTTGGGTTTTAGGTTGTCTGAGCCGGATGCAGTGTAGTCTGAGATTTTATTTAATAATTTGAGCACCTCACGCCTAGAGACCGCCTTGTAAAAGAAATGAGGACCACTGATAGTAGATGAGGTGGATATATTCGACTGGACTGGGAAGGAGGAGGTGTAATTAGATAAGTCAGAGAATTTATCATTGAAGAAATTGGTGATGGTATGGGGATTATTGCAGTGGACACCATTTAGTGACATGTCATTAGGGGTGCATGTCGGATTCAAGCCAAGAAAAAATTTAATCTGGGACCAGAATTTTTTTGAGTCGCCATAGGAGTTAGTTAATAAATCTTTGCAGTAAGAACTTTTAGCCTTTTTGATGTTCTTTCTGCAGGAATTGCACAGAACCCTGTAGGTATTTAGGTCAGAGGATAGCCCTGAGCTCTTGTATCGGAGCCAG
The DNA here is from genome assembly GCA_016271365.2 of Neoceratodus forsteri. Lineage (NCBI taxonomy): Eukaryota > Metazoa > Chordata > Ceratodontiformes > Ceratodontidae > Neoceratodus > Neoceratodus forsteri. The sequence continues at coordinate 365,715,278 of CM028137.1, forward strand.
CTTTTATCTTTTTGTTTTAGCTTAGCAAGAAAGTCAGATTTTAGCCAGCGGATTTGCCTGTTTTTTACCGGACTAATTACTAGTTTGCAGTGCTTATCCTGAAGTGCTAGGAAGTGCGTCATGACTAGATTAAGGGAAGTCTGAGCATCATTTGATATTAGAAAGGAGGACCAATCAGTTGCAGCAGTGTCATGTAGGAAAAACTGTGAGTCGAAATTCGCATAGTTGCGGAAAGTAATGAGACGAGGTTTTGATGGAATAGGCTTGCTTTTACCCCAGATACAACAGGTAGGGGAGCGGTCAGTGATGGCATTGGGTAGTACGCCAGAGGCAATAATGTTTTCAGGGTGGTTGGTCATAGTAATCCAGTCCAGCAGCGTGCTCATATTAGAGTGTGGGGTTGTTCTGGTGGGATCACATATAAACTGGTGCAAGTTAAAACTTTGCAACCTGGCCAGCAATGTTGAGTGGGTGTTCCCCAGCCAATTAATATTAAGGTCCCCTAGAATAAGGACCTCATGTTTCCCAAAAAGGTAAGAGATTTGATCCAGCAACTCGTCCAGTCCCCTTTGACTGTTGGATGGAGGGTTATAGGCACATGCAATAGCAGTTTTTTGGTACCAAGGGTACGAAGAGTATGAAGTACCTCACAGTGGGCTAGGTGAGATGATTTGATGGCAGTGAGATGTAGATGGTCTTTAAAGTAGACAGCAGTACCAGCCCCTCTCTTGGGTGCAGGTTTATCGAGTCTTGGGAGGATATAGGATGGAAGGGAGCACAGAGAGTCTGTAGTGGAAGGATTTAGGCAGGTTTCAGTCAGACATATGATGTCAGGCTTATAGAGGGAGGTCCAGGATTCCAGATCAGTAAGATTGTGAGTGAGACTCCTGATATTATGGTGTACTACAACCAGACCTTTTACGTTGCTAATCAAATCAGGTGTGGCATATGTAGGTCCTGGATTTATTTGAACATCACCAGAGAGCAGAATGGCAAGTGGGAAGAGGTACCAGAGCCTGCGGTACAGGAAGGGACATGGGTTACGTGTACTCAGGTGACACTTTTTTGGGGCATATGTAACTAGGTGGAGCCAGGCTCTGTTAAGTAGTACTGGGGAGGGTTAACAGTGGGGAGTATGAAGTAGTAAAAGGTTTGAAAAGAAGTAGTCGTTTGGCAGGAACTTAGGGACTGTAAATACAGGTTGAGGTAAGGAAAGCATAGATAGGTGAAGCAGTGGCATAAAGGATGCAAGAATGAACAGCATCATATGCTGGTGCATTTTTAGCTACCTTCGAGGCACAAAAAGAGGTCATTTAAAACTGGAGGCAGCCTGGGGAATTGACGAGGGACTGAAACTTAAAGTAGTCCTAGGTCTCCAGAGGTTGGCAGTTTGAGGGATAGGGTGACCTTAAAATAGTAGTCCAGGCAAGACTGGGAGAGTGGCAGCAGACTAGCCTATTCAAGGACTGGCTATGTAAAGGGGATTAGATATCATAACCAGAGTAGAACAGACAACCCCAACTGGAAAAGGATTAACTAGAGAAATAGTTGCCAGATAGTGTGAGAGGGGCAGAAATCAGAGTGAGAAAAAATTGGGAGGGTAAGTTACCCTGACAGCACTGTGACACACAGAGGCAGGGTGTAGTTTAGTGTGGGGGTGGTGAGTGGAATAAAGCAAGTAGAGAGGATCAGATACTGCAGAAAAGTGGAGTAAGAACTAAGTAAAAGCTGAGGAATTAGCTAGGGGAATGATTGTATTGGGCAGCAGAAAAGTGGGCCAATGAGGAGAGTGGAGTGCACTTTCAATTCTTAGAATAAGCTTTACTCTGATGCCGACATGCACCTGCCACCAGCTCTGAGTGCACTGTAAGGTGAACATGCATGCTCCTTCCTCTGGCAGCTTGGGGTACTATTAACCTAATAAGGGGCAATAATAACACTATTAAGAAAAGTGCTGATATAGGTAACAGACACCTAAGTAGACTGCTAGAGCACCAAAAACAAGCATTAGTTAAGCTACGTTTCGAGTTTGTAACTCACTACTGTGAGCATGCGCACCTGTGACTGCGGAATTGTTACAGATGCACACACTCACAGTATCGAGTTACAAACTTCTGAAGTAGCTTAACTAATGCTCGGTTTTGGTGCAGACATGACTAGCAGTTTACCTAGGTATCTGTTACCTGTATCTGCACTTCTCTTAATTGTGTTATTATTGTCCCTTATTAGGTTAATAGTACCTCGAGCTGCCAGAGGAAGGGGCATGCATGTTCACCTTAGAACACACTCAGAGCTAGTGGCAGGTGCATGGCGGCATCAGAGTAAAGCATATTGCCAGAATTGAAAGTACAGCAACATCTTCAAATTATGTCCACCAGTGAAAACAGTGCTACCGGGCATAGATGAGGAGTGGTGCCTGTTATTCCGGTAGGTGTCGTTGAGCTTAAATTGTGATATGGGTCACAAAGTGAGACTGATTAGGCTGTAGCCAGAGTTCATAATGTTCATGCTCTCACCATGTGGTGAGACCATGGAATTCATCAAGATGGTCCAGAGTTTCCTCTGTGCCCCAGTACTGTGAAAAGATGGCTGAGTATGGTGGGGGGATTATAAAAGTTACAAAATGTGTCTATAGGAGTTCAGTTTGGTCTATTATGTTGTCATCTATGGCTAGATTGGGGGGTAAAGGTCTTATTTATGTAAATGTCTGGGTACAGATTCCTTGTAAGTGTCAAGTTTACGGCAATAGAACAGTAATTTTAAGTGCCTCTCCTTATCCAGTGAGCAGTAAAAAATGCTACATTTACAGGTGGCAAACACCTGAGGAATAACTGAGTTAGCTACTCTGTAAGGAAACAGCTAGACTCTTCACTAATTATAGCATCCACAACCTGGTGTGATTTATGTGCTTTGTTATGGCAGTGTGTAGGCTGACGAAACAAAAAGCTTCAAAAACAAAACATTTCCTACTGCTGGCTAGACCTAGACACATACCTAGAAAACAAAAGGATTGGATTAGAAAGAGGTATTAATTGAAGCCAGAACATCAGGCACCTAATAGCAGATTGCTGCTGCAGTAGCTGTCACTCTCTGAATCAATGGTCTCTGTTACACGGGGCAGGAGGAACTGTAGGGACATGAAAAACAACAAAAAAACTCGGAGATGGCCATAAAACTAGTAGGCACATTTAGAAAGAACTAACAGTAGAAAAGGGAAAGAAACACCAGACGTATACACATAAATCAAAACTCTTTGACAACATACAGTATATTCTAGGGACATGGGTACAGTTCACAATCCACACTCTGGTAGTTCCAATGGAACAGGCTTTCCATCGGATGTCATTAAGCTAAGCTCCTCCCATCACCTGGGCTGTATATCCCCTGACTCCATTCTGTGATGTCGAATCTTTCTTTCTGCTGGAAGGTCACCTCCCTAGCAGCTTTCGCTTGAGACTTGCTGCCCAATTGGCAAATTTTCTTTTCAAAGTTTTCTAAATATTTTTTTAGTTTTTTCTTGGACTCTTCGACTCCACTTCATTTTGACAGATGGAGCAGTGGAGACTGGGGTTAAAGTTCTGTGTGCAGTGTCGGCAGAAGGTGTTGGTCACCAACCTGTGTGACACGTGCCTGAACTGTCTTGGCGGACAGCATGACATGGTCGAGTGTGGCTTATGTCTTTTTTTGTTTATTTGTTTCATATGTTTATTAATATTTTCCAAATTTACAAGTAACAATCCAGACAACATACAGACAAGAAATCAATACATACAAAACAATAGTGACAAGTTAAAAATAAAATTAACATGATACAGTGTCTTAATCAACAAGCATTTGTCAATGCTGAAAGTTCGCTGTTGGTATTGCAGGACATGTTCCCTCACTCCAGCAGATTTGAACTACATTGGCACCCTGTGTCTTACCTGTCACTAATCCTTTCACTGGTGTGTGTGTGTGTGTGTGTGCAAACTATCTGCAGTCTCCTGAACTTGCACTCTCTCCAACTTTACCTGTCACGTAGCGATCACGCAAGAGGGAGAGAGAAGAGAGAGAGAGAGAGAGAGCTACAGTGTTGCAACTCTGCCGTCCCTGTCCCAGGCTGTGTCCATGACATGTATCATACTCTGCCGACTATGTTTCAGTGGAGGCCATGCCAGTCTTTCCAGTTTCGACGAGCCTCTCGCCAGCGTGGCCCTGCCCACCATTCTGCTAGAGGCCACCAACAGACCCAGCCTTTGGGCTGTGACACTGCCTCTGCCTCCAAGGGTACCCAGGCAGCCCCTCCTGCAGTGGCCACCACCCCTCAATCCTTTTGACTCTCTTCCCTCCCTCCCCAGTGCCTTTCAACCAGCCTTGGAGGCTGTGGGTGGTCAGTTTTCCCTACATTTAGCGGCTTGGCAAAGGACCACTACAGAAGATTGGGTCCTGCAAATCATATGCATGGGCCATACTTCAGAACTGACCTCCACCCCACTGGCTCATCCATCTAGACTTCTAACTTACCCACCAGAACATGTTCTGGTTCTCCTGGAAGAACTGCTCCTACTAATTCAAAAGCGCGCCGTTCTAGCGGTGCCTCCAGAAGAGCAGGGCACGGGATTCTACTCCCACTTCTTCCTGGTGCCCAAACGGACAGGCGATCTTCACCAGGTTCTGGACCTAAGGGACCTAAACCAGTTCATCCAGTACAAAAGGTTCTGGATTGTGACCCTAGCAACTATCCTACCACTCCTAAACCAAGGAGACTGGCTCTGTGCCCTCGACATAAAGGACGCTTACCTTCACATTCAGATTCATCCCGCTCATCACCAGTATCTTCAGTTCCAGCTCCTGGGCTTTCATTATCAGTTCTGTGCCCTACTCTTCAGGCTATCTTCCACACCATGGCTCTTCACAAAGTGCCTAGTAGTTGTAGCAGCTGCCCTCTGCTGCCAGTGCCACTATGTGTTCCCATATCTAGATGACTGGCTTATCAAAGCATCAACACAAGAGGGGCTACTCCACTCCCTTGCCACCATTCTACAGCTATTCTAGGAGATTGGAATTACAGTCAGTATCACAAAATCCCATATGGAGCCATCTCAATGCCTCCAATACATCGGGGCCATCCTTGCTACAGGGACCGGTCGTGCCTTTTTGCCCAAAGGACAGGTGCCAAAAACTTATCTTCCTGGCAAGACAATGTCAAGCAGCTCAACAAATCACAGCATGACAGTACATGCGACTCCTGGGTCAGATGGCCACGGCCATTTCCACGGTATCTCATGCACGCTTATACATGCACCTGATCCAGTGGGCACTATGATGTCAATGGCACCACAAAACCGGGGACTTTGAGGATTCCATCACAGTAACTCCTGCCCTCAGATGGGCTTTAACTTGGTGGATGGATCTGACACATTTGCGAACAGGCGTGCCCTTCTGCTCCCCTTCCCATCCCAAACGCTGATGACAGATGCCCCCAATCTCTGCTTGGGTGCCCACCTCCGCCCTCATCAGACGCAAGGTCTTTGGGGCCCCCATGCTGTGTCTCTCCATATCAACCTTTTGGAGATGCGAGCCGTCTGCCTCGTTCTGCAAGTCTTCAGGCCATTTCTGCTCCCAGGACCCCTCTTTGTTCAAACAGACAACACATGCATTATGTGTTATATCAACAAACAAGGGGGAACAAAGTCCCAGACACTGTGCCAAGAAGCCATCCAGGTTTGGAAACAAGCTCTGGCTCAACAACTCCATCAAGTGGCAGTCCACATTCTGGGAGCCCAGAACGTCCTAGCTGATCACCTCAGCCGACACGCTCAGGGCCACTAGTGGTCCTTATACATGGCGGTGCTCCAGGACATCTTTCTTCTCTGGGGCACTCCAGAGCTGGACTTGTTTGCCTCCCCGGACAATCACAGGCTTCCACACTATTGCTCAATTATTCCGGATGAACAGAGCCACTCTCTGGATGCCATGTCCCTCTCTTGGCAAGGGGAATTTTTTTATGCTTTCCTGCCCGTCCCCCTCCTCCAGCGGGTTCTCCTCAAACTACAGCTGGAACACGCATCCATGATATTTATAGCCCCATTTTGGCCCCGGCAAATCTGGTTTCCTCTACTCCAGCAATTGCTGGTGACAGATCCCCTTCCACTTCCACTTTGGCCTGACCTGCTCACACAGAACCGAGGGTCTCTTCTTCACCCCAGCCTCTGCTCCCTTCATCTTCATGTTTGGCTCCCGAGGACATCTTCATAAATCAACAACATGTCTTTTCCCTCAGTGGCTGCCATTCTGTTGGCCTTGAGAAAGGCTTCAACCAGAAAAACATATCAGGCAAAATGGAAGCGTTTTGCTATCTGGACGACCGACAGGGGCCTTAACCCCTTTTTGTGCCCTGTTCCGACTATCCTGGAGTACCTTTCCATTCTTTCATCACAGGTTCTAGGCTACTCGTCAAAGTTCATTTATCAGCAATTTTGGCTTTTCACGAGCCCATTGGGGACCACCAGGTCACCCAGCTGGACCTTGCCAACATGTTCCTTAAGGGCATACTCCATCTTAAACCCCCCATTCGGAAACCGGTTCCGCCGTGGGACCTTGATTTCATCCTAGAGAAATTAACTCTGGAAACATTCAAACCAGCTGCCACCTGTGACATATGCTTCCTAGCATGGAAAACACTGTTCCTTGTGGCAATTACCTCTGCTTGGCGCATTTTGGAGCTCTAAGCCCTCATGTGCTCCGAGCCCTACCTGGTCTTCCACAAAGACAGGGTTTCACTACGTACCAATCCAACATTTCTTCCCAAAGTAGTTTCAGAGTTTTCATGAATCAGTCTATTCATTTGCCTGTCCTCTACCTGGTTCATTCAAATCCGGGGGAATCTCTCCTCCACACTCTGGATGCCCTCCATTTCCTGCATTACTATCATGCATGCACCATGTTCACTCGTAAGACCAAACAACTCTTTGTCATCTTCGCCCCTGGCAAAGAAGGCCTCCCTGTCACTAAGCAAACCTTATCCAATTGGCTGGCCCACTGCATAACATATTGCTACACTAAATACAAGAAATCTCTTCCTGGAACTGTATGCGACCATTCCACAAGGGCTCTTGCTACCTCTGCTGGCTGCTTCTGTGGCATATTCATAACGAAGGTTCCTCTGCTTCTAGCCAAGGGAACCCTCTACGAATTCCAGGCCATGCTATCTGGCCTCTCTTCAGCCCCCAGGGTATTCACTAAGTGCATTGCAGTGGTGGCAGCTTACCTGAGGAACCTCGGGATCCAGGTTTACCCCTATCTGGACAACTGTCTGATCACAGGTCCCTCCAGGCAGGAGGTGGAGTGGTCCAGGGACCTGGCCCTCCAGACCTGCATCGACCTTGGCCTCCTGGTCAACAAGGCCAAGTTGGAACTTGTGCCTTCACAGGTGATCAACTTCATCGAGGCGGAGCGCGACTCTTGCAGAGCCAGAGCCTGGCTCCCAGCAGACAGGGCGGAGGTTCTCTCCTCCTTTGCCCAGTCATTTTGGGTTGGGCAATTGCACCTTGCCCAGGATTTCCTGCACCTGCTGGGTTACATGGTGGCCTGCACCAGCATGGTCCGATGGGCCCACTAGAGAATGCTCTCTCTGCAGTGGGAGTTGGCCAGCCAGTCATCTCAGCGCAAGGGTCACTTCAACCAGCTGGTCACTGTGACCCAGCAGATGTGGGATGCCCTCCAGTGGTGGTCAGTCCCAGAGCATCTGCAGGAAGGGATCCCATTTGTCCACCCAAAGCCATCAGTCATCCTGATGACCGATACCTCTATTATGGGCTGGGGTGCCCACCTGGGGGAACACAGATTCCATGGGCTGTGGACACCCGAGGAGTCCCGATGCCACATCGGCCTGCTGGAGCTCCGAGCATGCACAGCCTGGAGGCTGATCTCCTTGCCATCCATGTGGCAGGAGCCTCCAACCAGCTGGCGGAGGACACCGTCAGCCATGTGGGTGAAGCATCTCATGAGTGGTCTCTCCACCCAGAGGTTGTACACAGTCCATTCTCCCAGTGGGGCACCCTCAGGTGGACCTGTTCACCTCCAGGGAGAACGCAAAGCTGAGGCTGTTTTCTGCCTGCACCCTCAGCAAGGAACGCTGCAGGGGGATGCCTTCTCAAGGCCCTGGACTCCTGGCCTCTTCTATGTCTTCCCTTCATTTTCCTTGATCCATAAGGTGCTTCTCAAGGCCAGGAGAAACAAGGTACATGTGATTCTGGTGGATCAGGACTGGCCGCTCCAGTTTTGGTACCCCAATCTCCTCAGCCTCAGCAGCAGGCTCCTGAGGCGTCTTCCTCTACACCCAGACCTGCTCTCCATCAATCAGGGGAAGGTTCTCCATCTGGACCTTCAATCCCTGCACCTGACAACCTGGTTCCTGAGTGGCTAGAGTTCCAGGCTTTGGGTCTCTCCAAAGATGTCCTCACTGTCGTGGAGGCATCTTAGAAGTAGTCAACCAGGAAATGCTATGCCTTCAAGTGGAAGAGATTCTCCATTTGGTGCCAGGACAAGAGTTGGACCCTTTGTCCTATCCAGTGGCTAGCATCCTTGATTACTTATGGTCCTTCTCTAAGTCGGGCCTTCGGTTGATGACCCTTAAGGTGCACCTGGCAGCCATCTCTGCTTACAGGGCATGGGCCAGTTAACAGTTGGTGGTGCAGGAGAAGGTGATCTGGTACTTTTTTAAAGGCCTTGACCATATTTCCCTTCCGGTGCATAAGCCACCACCACCTTGGGATTTGGTGCTGGTTTTGGCAAAGCTCATGGACAAGCCATTTGAACGTATGCACAGGTGTGAAATGTCTCACATGTCGTGGAAGACTGCCTTCTTGGTGGCTATCACATCAGCCAGAAGGATCAATGAGCTCCAGGTGCCTTCTGTGGAGTATCCTTACCTGGTCTTCCACAGGGACAAGGTTTTCTTGTGCCTCAACCCAAAATTCCTTCTGAAGGTTGTGTCAGATTTTCACCTTAACCAGGTGATTAATCTCCCAGTGTACTTCACCAATCATGCCTCAGATGCTGAGCACAGGCTCCATATTTTGGACCTGCAGTGAGCACTTGCCTGCTATCAGGAGCGCACAGCTGGAATTCGCGGAGAGGTTCACCAGCTATTTGTCTCCTACCCTGAAGCCGCACCTGGCAGACCGGCAGCTAAGTGGATGATGGCAGGTTGATTGTATCCTGCATCGACCTCTGCTATAGGCTGGCGGGTTGGGAGCCTTCCGGAGGGCTAAGGGCTCATTCCACCCATCATACTGCTGCCTTGATGGCTGTGTCCAGGGACATCCCTAGCCAGCTTGAAGACATTTCTGGAAAGATTTAAAGGGGAAAGGCAACTGTCAGAAGTGTGGATGAACATCATATACCATTCCTAGAAATACTGTTACAGGTGAGTAACCTGTTTTTAGAGCTCTCAGATACTGGTGCCCCAGTTCTCACTCAGGAGGAAGTGAACCAGTCGGCGTCCCTGACTGGGTCACCTCAAGAGCAGCCCCCAACGGTGGTCAAGCCTTCAAAACCTGTCTTGCTGAACATTGCCAGGCAAGTGGTCTACCATGACCAGCCAAAAGGCTTCCCTCGACATTGACCATTGGGCTTTGGTCTCAATTGAAGCAGTCTCGCTCTTGATCCCACTTGACCAGAAGGCATTGCCATCAATGCTTCTTGACCTCCTCATCCTTGGGTGAGGAGAGAGACCACTAGAAGATGCACTGGTACTACAAAGAGCACCTCTGGCAACAGTGGGCCTTTGCAGGGTGCGGTCTATCCATAAAAGAGCCAAATACTCCTCCAGGGACATTTTGAACAGGAATGAATCCCGGGAGTTGCCTTTCCATTGCTGAGGTCATATTGGGACTGGCCCTGGAGTTTTGGCAGTGTCCAACATTCTGTCTGACACCCTGCACCCATGTGGTCCACAAGTATGTAGTCCTTGCTGGGTCCCTTTGTGGGTTCTCAGGCCACCCTTTGACCAAAGGACTGGTTTCAGATTCATCCTTCTGCAGATCCTGGGGCCATGGGGATGTGGACAAGCCTCTGGACAAGGAGTCCAGAAATATTGACTGCACTGCTAAAAAGTTCAATGGCTTAGTTTGTCCATTTGCGCTCTCTATTCCAGAGGAATTACCACCCTGTAGGGGTACCAAAGGCAAGGAACCCTCAAAGAGGGTTCCACCCCTAGAGGTGCCACAGGACAATTCCCTTGGCTAAAGGTACCTTAGGAAGCATCCCAAGGAGAGAGGCGATGCCGCTGGAGGAGGAGGGGAGGATGGTGGGGCAAAGAAAAAGTACTTGAGAGAGAGAGAGAGAGAGAGAGAGAGCTCAGAGGAACTGCTTATGTAGCACAGGAAGGGGGTGGCTGGCTGCTTGTCCATTGAACCACAGGCATAACCTTCAGTTCGTAAACTACGCAGCCAGTATGGTGCAATGCTTGTACAACTGTGTTATTTGGTTTTGGCCATTCGCGCTCTCTATTCCAGAGGATTTACCACCCTGTAGGGGTACCAAAGGCAAGGAACCCTCGAAGAGGGTTCCACCCCTAGAGGTGCCACGGCATGGTTCCCTTGGCTAAAGGTACCTTAGGAAGCATCCTCAAAAGAAAGTAGTGGTACGAAAGCATGTTAGCCATCAGTATCTGTGAGGCATAGTAGTAGATTAGGCACCAGGCAGCTTGATAACGTAATGAGATGCGCAGGTTAGCAATGGCATGAGTACGATGGGTTGCATTGGAGATTGAGGGGGGCCTCCTAAGGAGAGAGGGAGCGGCAAGTAGGGACACCATCCAACAATGGAACCTACCTAAAGGAACTAGGGAACACTAACCATGGCTAACTACCATTTATGACCTGAGGCACAGAGGAGAGAAAGAAAACCCTTTGAGGAAGAAATCTCTGGGGATCCAAAGCCTAGGTCGCCTTCCCTCCAGGCTTGGGATGTTTTGTTTTGTGATGGCTCTGCTGCTCAATTTAGAAACTCAATTAAGGGGGGGGTGGAAAATATTCCAATTTGGAGGAAAGCTCTCGCTCGATGCCTCTAACGGGAACGCAGTGGAAGGTTGCAAGAGTGCTCTGCAACATCGGGGCAACCAAGGCGAGAGGAGGAGAACAACAACTGCTGAGGCACTCACCTGGCCTACCCACCCTTAAAAACAAACCAGGTGAACTAGAGGCAGTCATAGGGAGAATGCGGTGAAAGTGCCTTGCTAGTAGAATACTAGAGCCAAAGGAGATTGCTGTAACCACCCTTCATGGCTAGTCTTAAATTCGACACCAGGAGCTGCCATTGAGTCTCGAACAGTTAAAGCCATGCCCAGAGTGAAGACATTCCCAGCTATGGGCCAGGTGAGAAGGGTCCTGCCCCATGTCAGGCATACTCAAGATGCAGACTTCATAGGTGCAGAGTGAGACCATCGGCTACAGGGAGGCCCTGCACCATGGAATGGTTATGGCTGGCATGCCCCAGAAAACAATTGCTGCGTTGAGTAGTGGGACCCTCACGTAGGTCAGACATGGTGGTAGTGAGCGTTGAGCAAGTGAGTTGCATAAGCAATGAGTGGACCTGCACGTAGGTCAGTAAGCAGAGTAAGCAAATGGTCAGACTTGCATGGATGTCGAAGGAACAGCAAATATGAATAGAAGGGCAAGTCAGCCAGGCCATCAAGGAAGCCAGTGAAAGGTGACAAAATACTCTGAGGATTTTAGTAGCAAAAGCAGGATTCGAACAGGAGTTAGTATGCCACACGGGGGTCACGGCTCCTCAACAACACCTCCAGTCCCCCGCCATAGGAAAACAAGAAGCGATGGAATGGCGCTGTTACCCACATGCAGACATTAAAACTAGTTTATAGCATCAGCGGTAGCTTAGCTGACCTCCAGAGCATAATAGCAGTGTGCAAACGTAATAAAGCCGCATCAGTATTGAATAATTATGAGTTATAGGAGTAGCAATTTGAATGAACATAGACTGTAGCTAGGCAATGCTCTGAAAACAGCAAATTGGCTAGGCAGTGCAGTAAAGACAGCAGCAATGGGGTACAGGGTATAAGTTCAGGAAGCAGGATTGAGCTGCATGATTTATGGTTCAGAGTGAGCCTGAACCAGGTGAAAACAATTAAGGTGCATAGCATGGAGAGCAGTCAGCAGTGAAGCAGCTTGAGCTGAAACACACAGATAATGATTGCAATTGTAACATGAGTAAATGGGAGCAAGTAGCATGAGCTCTGGATTAGCAAAATACAAGGAGTTTAAAAACAGAAACCCTCAAAAGAAAGCAAAACAAAAGACACACAAACAGAAGAACAGGGAACAAGCAACACAAAGAGCACACAGCCGGAGGCAAACAATACAAACCAAATGCAGGAGAACAGACAACAGAAGGCCAGCAGAAACAAGCAGAGCCAAAACACAGCAAGGTGCGCGGGGCAGGCCCCAAAGGACAAACCGACAGCCTCCAGCTGCAAAGAAAAAGTGCTTGAGAGAGAGGCTCAGAGGAACTGCTTATGTAGCACAGGAAGAGGGAGTGGCTGGCTGCTTGTCCATTGAACCACAGGCATAGCCTTCCAAGTGTAGTCCTTGGATCTCTGTCAGATGAGTTAATCTGTCATGATGGACAACTGTAGTCATTCCCTGTTGGGAGCCTTGGACAAAATTCTCCCTCACCTCCCTGCTGACCAGCAGTTGCAGTGAAAATGGTTCAAGACCAAGGTCAGTTGCTGGCTAAACACCAGCGTCAGACAGCCTTGGACATGGATGACTTCTGTGCCAGTGCTATGGTAGCGGCCATTTCCATGCATTGCAGGACCTGGCTATGTCTGTCCACCCTTACAGTGGACACCCAGCATAAGCTGACTGATGTCCCTTTCTTGTGTACTGACCTCTTTGGCCCTTGGGTGAAGGGACAGCTCACCCACATAGGGAAGTCCAGTACCACCCTTGACTCTGTGGCCTCATCTCAGAAGGACCAGAAACAGAAGCCTATGAAAAAGACTTTTCAGTATCAGCCCTTTCAGCCACAGTTTTCTTGGCAGTAGCCCCAGCAGCAGCAGTACCAGGTCTGGCACCCGAAACCCGTGTTTGGTGGCCAGGGCCCCAAAACAGATGGAGGCAGGGGTGGATGTGCTTCTCCAGCCACAGCAGCTGGTGCCCTGACAAAACATACACAGTGAAAGGTTGGGGGTCATTTCTCCACCCATCCTTTCCCTGTCTGTGCTCCCTGTTGGGGATCAATTAAGTCGCTTCTTGCCATGTTGGTTCGCTATCATAATGGACAAGTGGGTGTTAGAAGTGGTAGGCAGAGGGTTGCCTCTGGACTTCAAGGCTGTCCTGCCTTACTGACTTCATGCTTCTCGGGGAGTCCAGGGTGTCACAGAAACACACTGTCCACCCCTCAAGAGGACATCACTCAGCTCCTTACAAAACCATAGCTCATGTCCTGGACACCCTGGCAAGTTAGGGTTACGTGTCCAGGTATATGATGGTTCCAAAACAAACAGAAGACTGGTACCCCATACAGGATCTGCACTATCTGAGCCAGTTTGTGCAGAAGCGCAAGTTCCGGATGGTCACCACGAATCAGGTCATTCTATCTCTGGAGCAGAACATGCGGTTCTACTCCCTGAAACCCCCAGGATACATTCTTCCACATTGTAGTCTGTCTGTCCCACTGCTGGTACCTCTGGTTCTGGGCAAAAGGGATACTGTACCAGTTCCAGGTCATGCCCTTTGGATTCTCATCTGTGCCCAGGGTCTTCACTAAGTGCATGGCAGTGGTGGCAGCCTTCCTGTGGCACAAGGGTGTCAGGGTACATCCCTACCTGGACAACTGGATGACAGTCAGACCATCCAAAGAGACTGTTGAGAGATCCAGGGATCTGGCTGTCCAGCCCTGTCAAGACTTGGGCCTTTTGGTCAACCTGGACAAGTCCAAACTGGTCTCCTCACAGGTATCAAGTTAATCGAGGCAGAACTAAACTGCCCGCGGGCTGGGCAATGGACCTTACCTCCTTTGCCTGATCATTTCAGGTTGGGCTCTCATGTCCAGCCCAGGATTTCCTCTGGCTGCTGGTGTCCTGCACCAGCACTGTCCATTGGGCCTGCTGGCAGATGCACCACCTGCAGTGGCAGTTGGGCCGCAAGTGGTCCCTGTGCCTATGCCACTTAGACCAGGTGGTCCTAGTACCCAGCCAATGTGGGACACCATCCAGTGGTGGCTAGTCCTCAAAACATCTGGGGAAAGGAATTCCATTTGTCTGCCCAGAGCTGACCATCACGCTCTTGACAGATGCAACTCTTGTGGTGTGGAGAGCACACCTAGGAGCCCACAGAGCCCATGGCTTCTGGTGACCCTGGGAGTCCCATCACCACATAAACCTGCTGGAGCCCCGTGCAATGCGACTTGCTCTGAGGAATTTCCTACTCTAGTGATGGGTCAGGTTATGCAGGTCCAGATGGACAAGACCACAGCCATGTTCTACCTGAACAGGCAGGGTGGAACACACTGCTTTCCCTCTGTCACGAGGCTCTTCACACCTGGACCCTTGTGTACAGCCTGCGTGCAAATCTCCTGGTGATCCATGTTGTGGGAGTTCATAGTCAGCTGGCAGATGATGTCAGGTGTGTGGGAGAGATGTCACCCAAGGAGTCCCTGAATCAGGAGGTAGTGAACCACCTGTTCTCCTTCTGGGGCACTCCTCTGGTGGATCTCTTTGCCTCTTGAGAACAGCAAACTGAGGCTGTTTTATGTCCGCCTCCCCCCCCGTCTGAGACACTGTGAAGAGATGCCTTCATGAGGCCTTGGATCCCAAGCCTCTTGTATGCCTTCCCTTCCTTCCCCTTCATCGACAAGGTAGTGGTCAAGTCCTGGAAGGACAAAGTGCGGATGATCCTGATAGCTCCAGGCTGGCCCCGTTTTGGTACCCAAATCTCCTCAGCCTCAGATGCAGACCTCCATAATGGCTGCCTCTTTGCCTGGATCTGCTGTCCAGACAACAGGGGCAGTCCTGCAGCCAGACATGACCTCCCTGTACCTCACGGCCCGGTTCCTAAGCAACTAGAGTTCCAGACCTTGGGTCTGTCGGAAGCTGCACACCATTGTGGAGGCTTCCTGAAAAGAATCCACTCACAAATGCTATGTATTTAAGTGGAAGAGGTTCTCTATGTGGTGCCAGGGCAAGGAGCTTGAACCACTTGTCTGCCCTGTGGTGAGCATCCCGGAGTACCTCTAGTCACTCTCAGCTGGGTCTGCAAGCGACGACCCTCAAGGTGCACCTGGCAGGCATCTGTGCTTACCGGGTGTGGGCTGGTAAGCAGATGGTGGCCAAGGAGAAGGTGGTTGGGCACTTTTTCAAGGGCTGGACCACCTGTCCCCACCTGTGTGTGAACCACCATCACGGGACTTATTGCTGTTGCTGGCTATGCTCATGGGCCAAGCCATTTGAGCCTATACAGCAGTGTTAGATGTCACACCTGTCGTGGAGGATGGCCTTCTTGGTGGCCATAACATCAGACAGAAGGGTTAGTGAGCTCCAGGTGCTGTCAGTGGAGTCTCCATACCTGGTCTTCAGCAAGGACAAGGTCATCCCTCGCCCCCACCTGAAGTTCCTCCTGAAGGTATTATTGAGGTTTCACCTTAACCAGGTGATTAATTTCCCAGTCTGTTTCACCAGCCCTTCTTTGGAGGCTGACCATAGGCTCCATAATCTAGACCTATGGAGAGTGTTTTCTTATTAAAAGGAACACATGGCTGGAGTTCGGGATGAGGCTCACCAGCTGTTTGTAACATACACTGAAGCTGCACCTGGCAGACCAGCAGCAAAGTGGAATGATTGGCAGGTGGATAACATCCTGCATCAACCTCTTCTATACATTGGCTGGTACTGAGCCTCCTGTAGGGCTTAGGGCTCATTCCACCAGACATACAGCTGCCTCGGTGGCTGCTTCCAGGGACATCCCTATCCAGGAAATCTACAGGGCCTCCTGCTACCTGGAGGTCAGCTCACATCTTTATTTCCCACTAGAGCATCGACCTAGAGTCCTGTAGGGATGCTGTGTTTGGGACTTCAGTTCTTCAGTCTCAGTTCACCAAGTAGAGGTGAGCCCCTTGCCCCATCCTTGGAGAGAGCTGCTAGGAGTCTGCCAGAGTGTGGATAGTGAACTGCATCCATGCCCCTATAAAGACAGGTTACTCACCTATAACCATTTTTCTAGGATTGGTATACAGTTCACATCCACACAACCCACTCGGCCTCTTCTGGCAAGTGAGTCACAGAACCCTGCTTCCAGCGTACAAAGATCTGATGCCATGGAGGGGGTGAGGGGATATACTGCCAGAGTGGTGGGAGGAGCTTAGCTTAAAGAAATCTGATGGAAAGCCTGCTCCAGTGGAACAGTGGCACTGCCAGAGTGTGGCTGTGAACAGTATACCACTCCTAGAAAAATGGTTACAAGAGAGTAACCTATCTTTTCTGCAACTTTAGACTGTAGTTGTCCTTTAACCAATGTGGCATTTTTACTGATTTTGTGTAATGCTTTTTCCTCATTGGCTTCAGCAGCCAGACCTCCTTCCACTGATGCCATTGGCAAACTACCTGGCCACAGAGCCCCTCTCCTGCCACAAGCCCCTGCTGGCTTCCCTTACCCACAGGCCTGATACCTCCCCAGATGTTCTAGGATAGGGCACTGCCTCACAGCAGCATGGCAGGCATTCCTCTTCTTACCTTGCCAGCTGTTGTTGAATCCTAGTTGGCCAATAATCAAGGCAGGAGCAGAGTTGGGATCTGTGATGGCAGTGAGGGGCTGAAGTGGCCTCATCTGCCTGCTGGGAGTTGAGTTTTCCATTTTACTTTGCCTGTTCCCTCTCCCAAGAGCACAGTCCAGTGTGTCATCAGTGAACGAAAAGGGCAGATATGAGCCACCTGATGGACTAGGTGTAGTACATTGAGTTCTCATGCAGATGACTCAGGTTAGTAAGTGAGCACACATCCTCTGCAGTCGGTTGGCCATGAGTGGGTGAGGAGTGTTGGTTGTGGCAGCAACTCCTTGACTGGTGAGGATGGTTTCATGCTCTGTGACTACAGTGAACCCCGTGGTGGGCTTGTCTCCCACACAAGGATCACTGTGAACTAACAAGGCCAACAGTATGACTATGCATGGCACCAAGTGGGAGGTGGGTGGGCACAGGGGCAAAAAACAGGCACAAAGCTGATCTACAGCCATCAGAATTTACAACTGCTGGACTGCACGGGCTCTGTACTGCAGAGACAGGCTGAATGGTTGCTGGTGGACTGTAGGAAGGTTGACTGACTGTGGAGATAGAAATCTGTACTAAAAAAACACACACAAAAAAATAACTATAAAGTGAGAGATAAAGACATAACTAATTGAGCAGTATTTTTTTTTCTTTCAGAGATTACCACATTTCCATGCAACAGTAACCAGGCTTGCCCTAATGGAGGATCCTGCATGGAGTACGATGGGATGTACTATTGTATGTGCCTGAAAGGGGATATAACCAGTGGCAGCATGAATGACTGTGAGTCTGGGAGCCGGGGAGAGAGGACTATGTGGGAAGGGGCAGCATTGAATTTACAGTCAATGTCATTTACAGCAGTTGAACTGCTAGGGTAGAATTGTTTGGCTGGGATTAGATGGACTAGCTGTCAGCTCCTCAATTGCTAGTGCTCTTACAACATTGCTTGCAGTGGCTCCTTCTGGAAGAGGCTGGGACTGCAGTAGCTGTCAGCTCATCAACAGCCATTGTTCCTACACTCACACCAACAGTGGCTCCTGATGGAAGAGTTTGGGACTGGTGTAATGGGTGGCTATGAGATACCCCACAGCCGGTGCTGCCACACCATTGTCTATAGTAACTCCTGCTGGGAGAGGCTGGGACTGGAGTAGATGTGAGCTCACCCGAAGCCAGTGAAACAGACCTTCGATGCAAGACAAACAAACCAAAATGGATGAATTAGATGGTCACCTTCTTGAGGAAGCAATGATAAAGTAGGACTCTGAGAACCGATGAAAGGCACTAATAAGATGGCATGCAAGGATAGAAGGTACTGTCTCTAAAGGAAGGACATGGAGGGTGTAAGGATTGCTTGCTGTATTAAGGAAGGAATGGGAGAGAAAGAGAGTGATGAGGTATGGAAGGCCTACAGAAAAAAAAAGTGCTCACCCACTAACCAGAAATGTCACAGGCACAATGGTATAGTGCAAGAAAATAGGTGACAGGTTTATGGAAACCATGTAAGATGGTTAAAATGCCAACGGCAGCAGCAGCAGCAGCAGCACCAGCAAAACTTCTGTGTCTCATGCTTGTGCCATTTTTTCAAGAGTAATGCCTGACATTACTCTTGAAAAAGTGCTGGTGGGGGTGGTGCTGGAGAACTGCTGTCTGTGCTGCAGCATTCCCTGGGAGGGTTGGTGTCATATTCCAGCAGTGAACCCTACGGAGTGACCAGGGAGCATACTCTTTGCCACAGGATAGGTGACTGCTATGTGTGTGCATGGGCCATTACAAGGTGCCGAGGGCAAGAAGGTGGTGATGGGGAAAAAGCATTTGGCCGTCAGGATAATGGCTGGAGGAACGCTCAGGCACTGGAGTGCAGACCCCCACCAGAGAGACAGTGGGGTAGGATTATACTGGGCAGAGGCTGACACCATGGGGGTATTTTCTTAGGCTGGAGGGCTGGATGGTGCTGGCCGAGAAAACGGTATATGAAAAAATAGTGGATCTTCTTCAAGGATAACTCTTTCATCTGGACACACCTGTGGAACTACAGTACAGCCACTAGACACTAGGACCACATTGAAACATTATTGCTAGCAGTTTTCCAGGGCTGCCCATGGCGATGTCATACATTGATGTCCTCACTATATAAACTTGGGTAGCCCTGTGCTCTCCTCAGTTCTTTTCCCACCGTTGACCATTCTCGACGGACTCCACAGAGATGCCATCGCTTCAGTCAATTGCCAAATCTTTGATTCCTTCAATTATTATTTTTCTCACCCTAGTAGTTATAATTTTATTTTAAAGTGATTACCGTTGTTGTGTATGTTGACATCCGAACTTCGCAAAACTCTTTAGATAATTGCGAGTGTGGTGGAAAAATCTACCACAATGATGACCATGATGCTTGTGTCCACTGTCTTGGAGAGGCCCATGATGTTAATGCCTGTGAGATCTGCCTCGGCTTCAACCAAGCTACTCGATGGCACCATCAGAAAGCCCTGCAGTCTTTCCTCCTCCCTCAGAAGGTAGCCAGAATGGAGCGCTCCAGGCGAGAAGCTTCTCCATACTGCTGGTCCCATCCATGGACTCCCACTCCTCCAAGACCCGGGACAAATCTTCAAGCAAGCACTAGGAGAGGGAGCGGAGCAAGGATAGCCCCCCCCCCCGTATGCTGTCAGTTGCTGCTCCGTTCGGCACTGGCCACTGCAGCATTGTCATCCGCTTTGTGTCCCGCCACCCAAACACTAATTCCCACAAAGTTGGCTCTGAAAATGACTCCTGCCAGACCTTCCTTGGCCAGCGAAGGCTCATCAATGTTGGAGCTGCTGACTTCCCTGTCGACGCTGCAATCCCTGCCGTCCAGACCTAAGCTCTTTCAAGGTCAGTTGGTAGTGGGTTCCACTGGACCATTGGGGGTCTGTCGACATCAGGGCTCCTGCCTTCCCTATCGATGCTGCATAGCCCTCCATCAATGCTGGGGACCCAGCCTTCACCTTCAACACTGTAAGGCACTTCCACAATGCTGGCCCTCATCAATGTTCAGACAGTGCTCTCCTTTTTTGTGGAGATCATCCAGTGCTTTGTGCTTCCTCTGGGTCCATTGATGCCTGGACCTGTCAGACCAGCCCCTGCATCAATGCCTGTCTCATCGGCATGCCCTGCTCACTCCAGGGTGTCAACATTCTCCCTACCCTCCTTTCTGCATTCAGAGCCCGTTGATGAGGATCAGGAATACAGTCCTGACCTCATCTTACAAGAGGAAGAGGAGGAGGAGGAAGACATGGAGGAGAGTCCTTCTAGGTCTAATTCCACTTGTTTCCTCAGGGAGTGAGGACTCCACCCACTATAACACGAGGTCCTCTACTGAAGACCCCTTCTTCATCTTAATGATGATGCAACTCCAAACAGCAATGAGATTTAATGCTGAGGAGCAAGACATTACCAAGAGAAACCTGGTTGAGTTCCTAGAGCTACCAGATTCTCCCCCTCTGGTTATCCCTCGTCTGTCGGCTGCCTTAGAGGATGCCATCATAGCTGCCTGATACAGACCAAGTCTGATCCCTGCCATGCCCAGAAAGGCAGAAAAACTGTACCAGGCCTTCTCAGGGAAGCTCTTCTTCGCAGGGCAACCTCAGGCTGATTCGATAATCATAAATGTGGCACATTGTAGGTCTAAAAGACCTCAGCATCTTAGTTCCCTTCCCCCAGACAAGGAGTGGAGAAAACTGGAACTTATGGGCAAGAGAACCTTGGCCTTTGCCATACTGAGCCTCAGAATAGCCAATTATCAGGCCCATATGGTCAAATATCAGAATAATCTCTGGAAAATGGCTAAAGCAGCAGCCCTGGCTCTGCCAGAGGGTCCCCAGTAACAGGAGATGCTTAAAGCCTCAGACTGATGTAAATATAGGTAAGTACCTCTTGAGGTCTACCTTAGATGGCTCAGATGCCTCAGCCAGAACAGCTGTAGCTGGCATCTGCTTCAAAAGGCATTCTTGGTTCAGAATGTCAGGATTTGTCAGTGACATCCAGCAATTCATTCTAAATGCCCTGTTCAGAGGCTACAGGCTAGTTTGGGCGGATGTGTGGGGCATCCTTTCTGACCTACAAGCCTCAGGGAGGACTCTAAGATCGGTCCACTCCCTCTACTAAACTCAACCAAAAGGTGGGCAGAGGATACCCTTTTGTAGAGCCACTCACAGAACAAAGTCAGGTGCTCGGCAGCAGGGTAAATGTCAAGCAGGATCAACTTTGTCTGCCCCTACATCCACCATGGGAAAAACACCTAAAGGTGGAAGTGCAGCCCTGGCCACAGGATCAGCCTCTGCATGACTACTTCTTAGACCCCTGCCCTCTGGCACCCAATCCAAAGGAAGAAATAGGGGATTGCCTCTCCCTCCACCTGGACCAGGTCACAACAGATGCTTGGGCCCTACAACTAACAGAGTAGGGCCACAATCGAGAACTTCTGGAGTTGCCTCCAGACCTTCTGCCAATTCCGTCAGTGTATCCTCCAGATCACATACCAGTGCTGCTAGAGGAAGTATATACTTTGCTGCACAAGAAGGCCATAGAATCAGTTCCTTGGGAGCAAAGGAACAGGAGCTTCTACTCTCACTTTTTCCTAGTTCCAAAATCCACAGGAGACCTAAGGCCCATTTTGGATCTGAGGGACCTCAACTTCTACATTCAGTACAAGAAGTTCAGGATGGTCACTCTGCAAGGCCTGCTGCCACTCCTGCAAAAGGGGGACTAGATATGCTCCCTGGACATGCAAGTAGTGTACCTGCATATCAAGATGTGTCCACCCCACAGGCGATACATCAGGTTCCTGTTTCAGGGGGAACACTACCAGTTCAGAGTAATGCCCTTTGGCTTGTCATCTGCACCACGGTCATTTACCAAATGCTTGGCAGTTGTGGCAGCAGCTCTCCAGAGAGAGGGGCTGTATGTCTTCCCTTATCTAGATGACTGGTTGCTCGAAGCTCAGTCCCAAGAGCAACTGTATCATACCCTAGTGTGCACCAGACAGCTGTTCAGTGCCCCAAGGATCACAGTCAATTTACCTGAAGTCAGTGTTGACCCCTTTCCAGCATCTGCAGTACATACAGTAGGGGTGGTACTGGACACTGCTCAAGGTTTAGCCTTCCTGACCCAGGACATAGTGGAGCGCCTCATGGCACAGGCCCAGCTGCTTTACAACAGCAGATATGTCACAGCCAGGACATTCCTGATACTGTTGGGCCTGATGGCAGCAGCCATTGTCATGGTACCTGTGGCCAGGCTGCACATGAGAATCCCTCAGTGGACATTGAGAGTTCAATAGGATCAGTGCACTGACGATCTAGAACAGCAGGTTCTGGTAACTTCTCTGGTCAGAAAGGTGCTTCAGTGGTGGATGGAACACAGCAGTTTGTTGAAAGAGGTTCCTTCCTCATCCCCTCCCCTCAGCAGATTCTCACCAGAGATGGCTCAACGCTGGGCTGGGAGCACATCTGGGGCCTCATCAGACACAAGGTACATGGACCAGCATAGAGACCTCTCCACATAAATGTCCTAGAGATGAGAACCGTTCTATATGCTCTTCAGGCCTTCCAAAACCATCTGTCCCCGGGCCCTCTGCTGGTGTAGATGGACATCAGTGTAATATACTACATAGGCACGGGGACTCACTCGTACCCCTTTGTGAAGGGAGGCAATGAGGGTCTTGTACTAGATTCTATAGCACGGTTTAGAGCTCTCTGCCGTCCATGTTCCATGTGTCCAAAACATCCTGGCAGACAGGCTAAGCCGGTCGCAGACTCGGATGCACGAGTGGGAGCTGCTGACCTCAGTGAAAGAAGACCTGTTCGTCAGGTGTGGTCATCCAGAGTTTGACCTTTTTGCATCCACACTCAACACAGAACTGCCACTTTTATGCTCACTTGCTCCAGCTCCTGGAGTTTTTTGGTGAAAGACGTTGCCCCTCTCTTGGAAAGGGAAGTTCCTCTATGCCTTCCCTCTGATTCAGGGGGTGCTAATCAAGCTCCAAAGGAAGGGAGTTAATCTAATTCTGGAAGCTCCCTTCTGGCTTTGTCAGATATGGTTTCCCTTGCTGCAACAGTTAGCGGTGGAACCTCCAGTACTCCTGCCCCCATGCAAGGGCTTGCTGTCACAGGAACAGGGCACCCTAGCCCATCTGGACCTCAAGTCACTCCACCTGCATGCGTGGCTCCTGAAGTCATATCCATGACTAGATTTGGGGTGTCAGTTGTCTGATATCCTGGTAGCTGCTGAAAAACCTTCCACCAGGGCCACATATTCCATGAAGTGGAAGCGCTTTCCTCTGCGGGGTGCTTCCCATCACTCGAATCCCTTTACTTGTCCAGTGAATCAGATTATGTATTACTTGCTGTCCCTTTCAAGTGCTGGGCTGCAATACTCCTCCTTTAAGGACAAGGTGCACTTTACTGCCATTTCAGCTTTCCATGTGTCTACTGATTGCCATACGGTGGCACAACTGGAGGTGACCCATATATTCTTGAGAGGCATTCTTCATTTGAAATCTCCTATCTGCAATCCGGTCCCAGCTTGGGACTTGAATTTTGTTTTAAAGAAAATTACTTTGGCTTGTTTTGAGCCGGATGTGACTTGTGAGCTATGCTTTCTGTCATGGAAAGTATTATTTTTGGTTGCTACTGCTTCTGCTCGAAGGATTTCCGAGCTTCAGGCTCTTATGTGTGAGCCTCCTTAGTTGAGGACCAACCCTAAGTTTTTGCCGAAGGTGGTGTCTGAGTTCATCCTGAATCAAACTATCCACCTGCCTGTTTATTTTCCAGAGCATGCCAATCCAGGGAAAGCACTGCTCCATACTTTAGATGTACTTAGAATACTCTGATATTATGTTCACCATATGAGGGACTGCTGGAAGTCCTTGCAGTTCTTTATTTTTTTCACCCCTGGGAAAGAGGGTGTACCGGTTTCTAAGTAATGCTTGTCCAAATGGTTGGCCAGCTGTATTACTTTTTGTTATAGGAAGTACGGTAAGGAACTTCCTGGAGTTGTATGTGGCCATTCAACCAGAGGCATGGCCACGTCTGTTGCATTTCAGCTGCAGAAATTTGTGCTGCTGCAACTTGGGGCACTGTCCAGACTTTCACCAAACACTACAGTCTGGACATTGTCTCTAGGAGGAGGGCAGACTTTGGCTTGGCTGTACTTCAAGGCCTCCTTTCTTAGGCCTATAGCTTCTGGTCACCCAGACTATTTGTCAGTACTGCTTGGGACTCTTTCCATAGGTGTGACCTGATGAAAAAGATATCCTCAAAGAAAACAGTAGTTACGTAAGAATTTACAGTAGCAGTAGATCTTCGAGGTAATCTCTTTCATCAGGCCATGCCATCCCACCCTCCATCCTCCTTGGACTTAGAGCTTCTTAGTTCCTGTCTGTCTCTCCAGGATGGTCTACCTGCTGTTTTCCATCTTGCCTGGTGGCGGGAACCTTCAGCTCTTCCTCAGTTCCCCAGGAGGAGGTCCTCTGTGTATGATCTCTGGCAGGGAACTGAGGGGGACGCAGGGCCGCCCATGTTTATAGTGAGGATGTCGACGTATGATGTCACCATGGGCAGCCCCTGGAATACTGCTAACAAAAAAGTTTTCATGTGGTCCTAGTGCCTAGCGGCTGTAGTTCTATAGGTGTGGCCTGATGAAAGAGATTCTGTCGAACAGCTACTGTTAAGGTAAGTTCTTATGTAACTTCCTTTCTGTAAAGCATGTCTTGTGCACTGTAGCCCTGGAAATGGGCTTGTTCGGGGGAGTGTTTTTTTTTTTTTAGTTTGTAATATTCAATCAATGATATTAATACTGCCTTGGAGACCACTCTTACAGGTGTAAGAGTAATTTCTTTCACATTCGTAAGGTATCAGAACCACTTATCTTCAGTTCTCCAACCCTAAGAATGTGTGCAGGACCACTCTTACAACCATAAGAGTGGTTTCTGTGGCATTATTAATGTACTGTAGGTTGACATTTGGAGGCTAGTTCTTCTAAAGTGCCCCTGATGTTTCAAGGGACATGGGAGGTGAGCATAATATTTAAATACCTTCTGTTTACATTTTTATCTATTTGTTTTATTTAATTTCCCCTTGTCCCCCTTTCTTCTTTTCCATACATGAATCAGCATATACAGTATTTCATAAACTGTCCATTTCTCCTCCCTTTGCTCTTCATTGCAAGATTAACTTGAATGGAAACCAGACCCTTATCACCTAAAATTCATCTGATGCTGCTGCTGATCACTTGCTGAAGTCATAATCCTCTGTGACATCAGTCTGTTGTCATAAAATGATTATGATGTCTTAAACAGAGGAGTGTGACTTCAGCAAAGATTAAGCAACAGGAGCAGGTCATCTGTGTGTGTGTGTGTGGGGGGGGCGCAAGGTTCACATCTCCCTGAAAATGAATACAGTAATAAAGAATAAAATGAATAGGAAATCTATGACACATTTGTGGAATCTTATGTGTTTTCAAGTTTTTTTCAAATCTGACAAGCTCACTTTAAGTACATTAATATTCAGCCAGTCACTGTTCCTTACCAACAAAATGGCGTGACTTGTCTACACTTGACACCACTGTGATCCTGTACTTGTGATATCACAGACTGTTACTGTGGAACTCATTATGATGTCACAAGCAGAACATTATGATGTCAGGTTGACACAAGTAGCCAGAATAGATGGAAGTCTAAAGGCTAATGATCTGGAGTGGGATTTCCAACCACTTGGATGCAGCACTTGCATCCATATTTCGGACGTGTGCTGTGTCCATGCAAATGGATGTATGCATCCCATTGACATACACCTGGATGCATTTGCAAAATTTCCCACAGTGTACAGCAATGTCTGCCTCAACTGTAGGACTTGTCCATTTTTGGATGCAACTCTAGACTTCTGTTCTAGAAGTTAGACCAACTTTTTGTAGTCTAACTTTTCAGACAGAATTCCATAGTTGCATTTGGAATACAGATGCAGTCTTTAGGACCTTGTCTCTCCCTCCCCCCACGTTCTTATGTTGTTGATAGAGCTGTGCAGAATTTTCATATTCCACTTCTGCAAGAGTTCAGCAGAATTTCAGAAATTTCACCTAATTCTGCAGAATTACGAACATACGAAATTTGCCAGCAGATAAAGGCCTAGAGGTCTATCAAGTCTGCTCGAATGTGCAGCTACACCCCTTATTCTACAGCTGCCCCTCCCTTCCACCCTTCCCCTTCATTAACCCTCCCCCTTGTCCTGTCCCATCCTCGTTTGAAGCAGTCCACTGTTCTACTGCATACCACTTCAGCAGGTAACGCATTCCACCCAGCCACCACCTCTCTGTAAAAAAGTGTCTCCTCATCTCCCTCCTGAACCTTCCTTGCTCCAGTCTCATATCATGGCCCCTGGTGTCCCTCCCCTCCCTTACTTTGAACAGCCCCTCTGTACCTGTCTTGTTTATTCCTTTCATGTATTTAAAGGTTTCAATCATGTCACCCCTGTCTCTCCTCTCCTCCAGTGAGTACATGTTCAACTCCTTCAACCTCCTCTCGTATGATAAGTCCCCCAGCCCCTTGATCAACTTTGTCGCTCTGCGCTGCACCCCCTCCAGTAACTTAATGTCCCTCTTCAGATACGGATGCCAGTACTGCATGCAGTACTCCAGGTGTGGTCTAACTAATGACCTATACAGTGGCAGAATCACCTCCTCCTCCCTCCTCAAGGATATACCCCTTGCAATACAACCCAGCATTTTGTTGGCCTTTGCAGCTGCCTTCCTACATTGTGCCGAGTTGTTCATTGACCCTGTAATGAGCACACCCAGATCCTTCTCCTCCTCTGTCTGGGCTAGCTGCACTCCCCCTAGCTGGTAACTCCTCCTTGGGTTCTTCATCCCAAAATGCAGCACCTTGCACTTTTTGGCATTAAAGCCCAGTTGCCAGGTGTCTGACCAGGTTTCAAGCTTTGCCAGATCATCCTGCAACCCTACCATCCCTAGGTCATCCACCACTGCGCCTACCTTGGTATCATCAGCAAACAGACTGATCTTGCTCTTGATGTCCCTTGATATGTCTGCAATGAATATCCCAAACAACACTGGTCCCAACACCAAGCCCTGTGGAACACCGCTCGTCACTGCCCTTGGGTGTGAGACTCCCACCCACCACCACCCTCTGTTGCCTTCCCTGCAGCCAGTTTCCTACCCATCTCATCAGTTTGCACCGCCCTGTGCCTACTAACTTCCTTCCAGCCTTCCATGTGGCACTGAGTCGAATGCCTTACTGAAGTCCAGATACAAGACATCCACTGCATGGCCCCTGTCCAGTTGCCTAGTTACCCAGTCATAGAACTCAACCAGGTTGGTTTGGCAGGATCTGCCACATGAAACCATACTGTCTACTGTCCTGTAGTCCTTTGGCCTCTGGGAGGCCACCAGCCTCTCCTTCAGGATAGTCTCCATTAGCTTACCCACGATGGATGTGAGGCTCACTGGTCTGTAGTTTCCGGTTCATCCTTGGGGCCCTCTTGTGGAGGGCACCACAGAGCCATCCTCCAGTCCTGAGGTACACACCCTGAATGTAGTGAGGCATTAAATAGGTCTGCCAAAGGTCCTGCAAGGACCTCTGCCAGTTCCTTCAGTACCCTGGGTGGATGCCATCTGGGCCTGGCGCCTTGTCACCCTCAGTGCCTTCAAACCCTCTCGAACTCT
Organism: Neoceratodus forsteri; assembly: GCA_016271365.2. Taxonomy (NCBI): domain Eukaryota; kingdom Metazoa; phylum Chordata; order Ceratodontiformes; family Ceratodontidae; genus Neoceratodus; species Neoceratodus forsteri. Next base: position 365,742,749 of record CM028137.1, read on the forward strand.
GCTCTCCATGACTTCCCCATCTGTCACCACTCCCACCTGCTTCTGCCATTTCTCCCACCTTGGGTGTCACCCCCTCTTCTCTTTAGTAAATACTGAGCAGAAGTACTCATTTAGTGCTTCCGTATATGCCTTACCTGCTTCCACCCAACCCCTCCTTTCTAATCCTTACTATGTGGTCTTTACTGCTCCTTTTCTCCTGATGTACTTAAAGAGTCCTTCTCACCCTTCTTAATGCCTTTTGCCAGCCTGAGTTCCAGTAGATGCTTTGGCTCCTCTTACTGCCCTTGTCACCTCCTTGATTCTGTCAAGTACTCCTCCTGTCCTCCCCTCCTGTTTTCTTGTACTTCCTAAAGGCAGCTCTTTTCTCCTTACCTTTTCCATAACCTCCTTGCTCAACCAGATTGGTTTTAGCCCTAGCCTTCTTGCTCTGGGCTTTGCAGCAGGTTTTGGTTGCCTCCACTATCCCCAGCTTTATGAGCTCCTACCTCTGGTTAGTGTCCATACTAGATTGAATTCTGGCCAGGTACCCTTTACCGCTTCCCCATCCTCCCAAAGTCGGCCCTCCTGAAGTCCAGCACTATTGTGCCAGATTCCCTCCTTCCTTGCCCATATCCAATGTGAGCCATACTGAGTGGTGGTCACTCCCTGACAGCGGTTCCTCCTGTAAGTTCTCTCACAAAGTCCCCATTTGCCAGCACAAGGTCAAGGGTATTCCCTAACCTGGTTGGTTCACTGACCATTTGCAGCAGGAAGCTGTCCTGGAAGGCATCCAGCAGTACCTGCTCCCTTCTGTTCCTGGTTGTTGGGGTGCTCCAGTCCACTCCTGGCATGTTGAAGTCCCCCACAATCACCACATTACCCTTCTCACAGGTCCTCCTGATCTGTCCCGTTAGTTCCCTGTCTAACTCCTCCATCTGAGATGGTGGCCTGTACACCCCTCCCATTCTAAGAATCCTATTCTTGGAATCCTGGATTTGCATCCAAAGTGACTCCGTACTACCCTCCTCCCCTTCCTCCCTTACACACTTTAGTCCTTCCTTTACATATAGTGCCACCCCCCCTCCTTTCCCAATCACCCTGTCCCTACTGAAATAACCTGTACCCTGGTACAGACAGGTCCCAGTCATTGTATTGAGTGGCCCATGTTTCCGTGATGGCTGCAATGTCTACCTCTCCTTCTGCCATGAGAACCTGTAACTCTGCAGTTTTCCTCCCAAGGCTCCTAGCATTAAGGGTAACCACCTTCCACCCTCCCCCCATCCTGCCCTCCTTTCCTAGCATCACCAACAGTACTTGCCATTTGTCCTTTGTCACTGTTATGGGGGGTGAGCTCATATGGTTTCCCAACCTGTGGTCTCTGCATATCTCTTCCCCAACTGCCACCCCCCACTCCTAGTTTAAATTCCCAACTTCCTCTATGCTCCTCCATCCTCTTTTCAACACTTTCTTTCCCTCCTCACTCAAGTGTAGTCTGTCCTTGGCATAGAGACTACTGTCCTCCCAGGTCCCTCCCCACCCCCCAACAGCCCATACCCTTTAGCACAACACCAGGTTCTTAGCCATCTGTTAAATTCCTCTATTCTCAGCTTTCTTGTTGTGCTTGCCTTTGGCACGAAGTATCTCTGAAAAAGTTACTGATCTTTCTGCCCCCTCACATAATTGTGCTAGTTCCTCAAACCTCCTCTGGACTGTATCTACTGTCTTGTCAGCCAGGTCGTTTGTCCCAAGATGTATAATTAAATGAGGCTTGTCCCTACCCCTTCTAGCATATTTCAGAACAGACTGTCCCACCCTTTCCGCTGTCATTCCTGGCATGGCCTCCACCCAAATGCGACTATGCCTCTCCCCCTTGCTACCCCACCTAACTCTTCTTGGTATTGAGTCCCCAGCACTAAGATTCCACCCTCTTACTCCTGCTTGCTTCATTCATCTCTCTCTCTCATTTCCAGCTCCTCTTCTTCCTCTTGCACATTATTTCCCTTTACCCCTATTGCAATTCTCAGCAGAACTTCCCCGCTCCAGTTTGGTCCAGGCATTTATCAGTTACTCCTCTAATTTCATCATTTCCTCCTCCACCTTCTTCCTCTCTAGCAGTGCACAACTATTTTCTGAGGCCCTTCACAAATGCCCACTCCTCTCTCTTCATAGTAACCTGTTCTCTCCTTTCCACTCCATGACTTTTTGCCACTTCTTTGCCTCCCTCACAAGTCCCTGTCTCCTCCTTCCATTTGTCTTTTGTCTCCTGACCTAGTTTCCCGGCAATTGTTCTTCCTGGCCTGGGCCCCTTTGTCTCTGCTTCCCTGCTTCTGACCTCTCCTCACCACTGTTAGCTTAATCGCCCTCCCTCATCTCCCTTCTTCCTCCCTCCAGTATTGGGCTAAACCCACCCCCAATCTGCCTTGTCTGTCTTAGTTCCTCCTGCAGACCCTCAATCTCCTTTATAAGTTTTCTGTAGTGGTTACACACTAAACATCCTCCACACTCCAGGCAATTTTAGAAAGATTGGTGCACCAGGTTGTTGCAGCCTACCACCCTACCCATTGCTGTTGTTGCCCACCAGCGACCCCCCCACCCTTCCAGATGTAGGATACCAAACACTCCCCCAAGTCTCCCCTCTCCCTCCTCTATCAGTGCAAAACATTTTCATTATTTCCCTTGCCTCCTTTGTTGCACACGTTTAGATCTATTGAGCAACTGCTTTTTATATTCCTATCCTTCCTATCCACACTCAAAAACAGACTTTAAGTAGCCATTGCACAACCTTCTTCAAACTCCTACTCCTACTCCTCCTTTCCCCAATGCAATATCAATGCAAAGAAGTAATAATGAAAGCTCCTAGATTTGCATTTACTTCCCTTCCACTGAGAGAGCAGTCACCTCTTCACTTGCTGCTATTCCTTTCCTGGTATGCCCCTCCTACTCCACACCCCCTACTATACCCAGTGTTTAGCTCCTGTCAATCAGATTTAACAAGGCATATAATCAAGAGTTGTGGGAAGAGGAGAAATTGCAGCAACCAAGAACAGCAAAGAATACACCACCACTACGTTTTAAATCCTCAACAGCCCAAAAACAATTCTAAGTAAAGACAACAAAGAAAGTACAGTGTCACCAAAAGCCCACAATCCAAGTCTAAAAGAAAAACAGCAATTACCAGTTACTGTAAAGCATTGAACTGAAGATGCTTCCTTCCCCTTCTGGCTTCTATAACATTCAAAAATACATATATTTCTATCTCAGCTCTTTACCCTTACCATCAAAAGGTAACTACAATCACAATAATCTACCTTCTACTAATACAGATTCTATCACAGAACCAGAGCACAATGCAAAAACATCTGCTGCTTAGCAACAACAAACAGGTGACAACATACCAAGTTGATGTAGCTTTTTTTAAAATATAAAAAATGTAATCTTTTAAACCAGTAGAAATCAGCAGTCCCAAAAGCACCTTGAACTACAAGAAAGAACACAGTACCACACCTCTGCCACAATAACTAAACAGTTCTAAAACATTGGAGAAAGAAGAAAAAATCAGAGACTGCACAAAAAGATACAATGTACTATAAAGTATTAGGCAATAGTATACTCAGTTGTTTAACAGAGAAAATAAAGTACCTACCAAAACAGACAGAATACCCACAAATGACACTTAGGTTCTCAATATCAGACACCACCAAAGGCACACACAGAAAGGGTTTAAACTATAGTATTAAAATTAACCACATCAGAGTAGAAAGATCACACTAAATAAATGTGTTGATCCTTCTGACTTCCAACGAATATCTACCACACAAATTTTATATCTTCCTGGAGCCTACAGGGTTGTCTTTCACAATCACCTAAATTCACATAAAACAAAACAATTTTTAAACTGAAAATTATAGCTAAAAAACACTTAGCTTTGGGAGCTCTTCTCAAACACAGCCACTCAGCTCAGAGTTCTATGTGTCAGTGGCTCAGCAGGTACTACACTCACCTGTGAGGCTGGGAGATCAGAAGGCTGTGGGTTCTATCCCCACACCAGGCACTTGGGTTAAATCCCAATACTGACACTGTAGAGCAGCACGAGGGGGGTGCTGCACTTCTGAGGTGCCGTCTTTCAGATGAGACATTAAACCGAGGTCCCATCTGCCTGTTCTAGTGGTAGTTCAGGCAGATGTTAAAGATCCCATGGCACTTCTTGAACAGAGATGGGAAGTTTATTTATTAAATTTTGTTAACCGGGTAGGCCTGCTGGGCCCCGAAGGTCCCTTTTTCAGGGGCGACCCAGGGATTGTTACATAAGGTTTGAACATACAGACAGGTATCACAATGTCATACAGATCGTACAGGGTAACTAAGACAGCATATGATTTTCCAGTTTTTGTGCAAAGAGGGCAGGAGATGTATGGTATTAGTTGTTAACAGTCATAGTACAGTGCAGTGCATAGGATACAAGATACAGCAATACAGATCAGTTCATGTAAGGTCCGCTGATGTGTTCAGTACAATCAATACGGGGTTATGAATACACCATATAGTTTCTGTAGAAACGGTCAACAGATACTTTATAGTATGGAGTACAGCAGCGACAGGTGGAGTGAGGTGATAAGTGCTTTTAATATCTACGGGAGGTTCATACAGGGTAATGAAACAGCACAAGCAGACATTAGTCGTTACCCTTGTAGGGGAGGAGTGTCTAGTCAGTATGGGTTGACATTAGGTATGATTGTCTTAGCTATTGGGGCAGAGGCAGGGACTTGGTTTGTTAAGATGAGTACGCAGCCCCCTTTGAAAGAGGGCTAGTGTCGGAGCCTCCTGAAGATGGCTGGGGAGATTGTTCCATGACTCCGGAGCTAGGTGAGTAAAGGATTTTCTCCCTGCTGCCGTGCAGGTCCGAGGGTGGGTCTCCAGGAGGTTTTTGTTCCAGGGATGGCCAATTGAGGGCGGTGAGGGCACCACAGTGGTGGGTCCTCTGGTAGGATTTAGTAGCAAAGCGAGCTATTTTGTGATATAGGGTCATGAGTCTGCTGTGGTCCGTTTTGGTGGTGCCGAGTACAATGGGGGTGACATAGGTTAAGGTCAGGAGAAGGATGGATTGTGAGATAGCCAGTCTAGTCTCTGGGATCATATTGTGGCTTAGGCGATAGAGAAGGCCCAGTTTTTGATGGATGTTTTTTGCTACAGCATCCACTTGGGGCTTACGGGTGAGGCCCTGGTCTAGTATTAGACCAAGGTATTTGACTGATTGTACCACCTCTAAATTGGAGCTGGTCAAGGTAGTGAGTGGCAGGAGATGGTCCCTGGAGAGGCCCAGAGATTTTGGCCTGAACAGCATGGCCTTGGTCTTTGTGGGGTTGAGGACAAGGCAGTTCTCAATTAGCCAAGTCTCAGCCTTGGTGAAGTCATTTTGGAGCAGAGGTCCTAGATCAGGGGGGTGATCCCCTGTTCTGTACAGTACTGCATCATCCACGTACTGTACTAGCGAGCTTCCCCCACAATGCCCTTGGAGTTCATTTGTGAATAGAGAGAACATAAGCAGACCTAGGATTGAGCCCTGAGGGACTCCTTCGGTTAGGAGTAGGGGTTGTGATATGACCCCTTTTCACTTGGCCTGTTGAGTGCGGTCCGTGAGGTAATTACAGAACCAATTGAGGGAGTGTTGGTCCAGCCCTAGTTGGCTAAGCTTAGTTAGCAAGAGTGAGTGATCCACCAGGTTGAAGGCCTTTGAAAGGTCCATGAACACCACCCCAGTTGGGGTCCCCTTGTCCCAGGCTGTCAGGACATCAGAGGTGAATTTGATGAGGGCAGTATTGGTCCCATGCTTTGGTTTAAAGCCATGTTGTGTGGGTGCCAGTATTCTGTTGGCTTCCAGGTAGTCTGAGTTGGCTGTAAACTAGCCACTCCTGAATCTTAGCCAAGTGGCAAAGGCTGGAGATGGGCCTATAGTTTCCTATGGGTTCCCTGGCTCCGCCTTGTGGATTGGGACTACATGAGCCCTTTTCCATGTTAGAGGGACTGCGCCTTCCTGTAGGGATCTGTTTATTAATTGTGTGACAGGCAGTGCGATGGCTGGGGCAGCAGTCCTGAGCAGTTTAGGGTCCAGGCCGTCAGGTCCCAGAGTTCCACTGGGTTTTAAGGATTGAAGGAGGATCAGCACGTCTTTGGTACACACTAACTATAAATGGAAGTTAATGATCGTAGGGTCCTTAGTTTCAGTGACTGTTGGGCTCTGAGAGCTGCGAGACGGGTTGGGTCTGAGGGCCCCCAGGTCGGTAAAGAAGCGATTGAAGGCTGTAGTGACCTCCTTTCCATCACTGAGAGGAGTGCCATTGAATGTTATGTTACCCTGCTGGGGCAGTTAATTGCCTTTTATCAGGGAGTTGATGCTTGTCCAGAAGGACTTAGGGTCAGTTAGTGTTTGCCTCTGCAGGGACTTTAAGTAGTCTCTTTTGGCATTCTTGGAACTTCTTTGGCACTGATTCCGCAGGGATCTGTAGGCAGAGTAGTCAGCAGGGGTGGCTGATCTCCTTGCTCTTTTCCAGGCTTTGCCTCGGGCTATCATCAGTGCCTTCAGTTCATGTGATATCCACTTGTGGCACTGGCCCTTGGCTTGTCTGGTCCTAATTGGGGCATGTTTGTTAGCCACGGCAGAGAACGTGCGCTAGAAAAACTGTGCTGCATCATCCATGCTCCCTAGGTATCTTACTGGGGACCAGTCTATGTTTCTTAGGGACCTCTGGAATGCCTCCAGTAAGAATCCAGAGAAGTCCCTGGCCACTATGAGCTTGGGCGGGGTCCTGGGAGGCCGTTTTTTCCATATGCAGAAGGTGGGCGAATGATTGTTTAGCGTGTCCGACATCACACCAGCCACTTGTATGTTGTTGGGTTTGGAGGTAAGTATCCAGTCCAGGATAGAGTGATTCCCAGTTTTATGGTTATGCCTAGTGACCTCAGTGATGACCTGGGTCAGGTTAGCATCTAGGAATAAGGTCTTAAATTTTTGCTCGATGGTGGGATCCCACTTTAGGTTGAAGTCCCCCAGGACCATCAGCTCCGTGAGTCGTGCCCCTGCTATTAGGCTGATGAGACTTTGGAGTGTGACAGTACCCCCTGTGGGAGGGTTGTAGACACATCCTATGGTGAGGTGTTTAACATTTCCCAGGACAAGTTGGATGAGTATAGATTCTAGTCCTGTTGTGTTTAGCACTTCCACAGGGGACAAGGAAGCCGCCAGGGAGATCACATAGATAAGAACTCCCCCTCCTTTTTTCCCTTCCCTATCCTTTCGGAAGGAGTTGTAGTGGACTAGCTCCACTTCAAAAGGGAGTATGTGAGGCTTCAGCCATGTTTCAGAAATGGCTAGCACATCTGGTTTGTATGTGTCTACCCATGTTTGCACCTCTGGCATCTTGGGTCGGAGACTGCAGATGTTCATGTGGGCCACCCTTAGTCCCCTGGCGTGACACCATGTGGGGTACCCAGAGGATCCCAGTGTGGAGTTAGCTGGCAGGGGCCCAGGGTTAGGGTGGATGTCACCAGCCCTCAATATAAATATAAGTAGGATGAGGCGGAGGACCCCCTTACGTATGGGGAGGATTGTTTTGGTCGATCACCTGAGACACCAGAGAAAATGAGGTAATAGGCTTCCTCACGAGTAAGTCCGTGCTTGGTAACTAGTGCTAGTGGGATTGAGGGAGAGTGGCAATGTGTGGGGTGCGGTTGGTGTTGGTCCTGTGCTCCCCTATGCAGGTTTGGATCAGGACAACCACTTATTTTGGCATCCACCCATCCTAACATGGCTACGTAAAGGAGTAACACTGCGATTATTCCACTGTTAGCCAATGAGCACCAACACCGCTGGTAGTGCTGTTGGGCTAGAGCTACTGTGCTGTACATCCTGTTGCACCTTGGTTCCAAGACCAGGCAGTGATGTTAAGGGAGCAGGGTTCCCTAAGTTTCAGCTATTCCGAATTCCACAGTGGAAGAGAGCAGCAACTACATGCACCAAAGCAAGAACGCAAAACTGGTGTCCTAGTGCAGAGTGAGAGATCTGGAGCCACCTGCCGTATAGTATAAATTGCCTATGTGGGAATGATCTTTGGCATTGGCTTCAATCGATCCCTCCTGTATTCCCAAATTCTGTTAAAATCAGATTGCTGTGCTAGATGGCAGGAGCAAATGCCAGACTATTAGATCTTTAGTTTTGTTGTGAGAGCAGCTCTGATTGAGATTGAATTGGGAGCCCCACTTGGCTGGCCTCTAGTGGCAGCAGCTGAGAAGCTGCAAATGGTAAAGTGAGCTGATAGGCTCATGTGCCCACGTGGTGATCGCTATATAACTCAGAGTCCACCAAGGGTGGTGGCGGGGGCGGTGGGGAGCTGACGCGCAGCATCAGCGGGGCCTACTAGGTGTGGGAAACAGCGGACTCCATTTGCTCCTCATGGCTGCGTGTATTCATACCTTGTATCCAATGTGAGGGAAGGCTCCTTCACAGGCCCTTGCGACCAAACCTCCCTTCGGGGGGGGGGGTGTCAGTGGCATCCTCGGCTGCACAGTCTGGGACAATCTGGGGAGGAGAAGGAGAAGACACACTTTTAAAGCAGGTGAGCTTCTTTGTTTAACCACAGTGGGGGGGTGAATATAACTGGGAGGGCAGCAGTCTATGGTAACACGCAATGGGGGGAGGGGGTACAGAAAAATGGGGAGCATGTGATACAGCGTTTCTCCTAAATGCAGGGGCAGATTGTCTGTAACTTAATGCTTGCAGGCCCTAAGCTTTAACAGGCAGATTACTATCGGAGTCAGAGATCAGTTTAACATAAATAAGTCTGTCGGCAGCAATTAAAGTGTACTTCAGCTTGTCCCACAATACAAGGCTTTTCGGAGACAGAGATCAGTTTAACAAAAATAAGTCTGTCTGCAACAATTAAAGTGTACTACAGCTTATCCCACAATACAAGGCTTTCGGAGTCAGAGATCAAATTTTAAAAACTATCTTCATTCATAGGGGGACATTAAATACTAGCCTACTACTAGGTCTGGGAACCGGCGGACTCCGTTTGCTCCTCGTGGCTGTGGCGATGGCGTGTATTCGTACCTTGTGTCCGATGCAAGGGAGGGCTCCTTCACAGGACCTCGTGACCTAACCTCCCTTCGGGGGGGGTGTCAGCGGTGTCCTCGGCTGCACAGTCTGGGACAATCTTGTGTCCGATGTGAGGGAGTGCTCCTTCACAGGCCCTTGCGACCTAACCTCCCTTCGGGGGGGGGGGTGTCAGCAGCGTCCTCGGCTGCACATTCTGGGACAATCATACAAACTTATACAAAATATTCCAAAATAATCAATAAAGAATGGAAACAACAGAAATTAACAGAAATTAATTCTGTATCTTAATTTCTAAATTAAACTAGAAAAAATGGGAAAAGAAAAACAGGTTATATATTTACAAAAGGAAATTACAAAATAAAACTGAGAAACACATCATGGTGGATGATACCACCAGTTTTCACAATTAATCCATAAAGCAAGCGCTCTTTCTGCGTTAGTCTTGTCGGGTCTTTGTTATACTCCTCCTGAATTTGTTTAGTTACACAATGCTTAAGTTCTTCTTAGGTCCAGTAAATTTGTTGTAAAACATACTTTCATCTTGCGATCCATATATTATATTTTAGAATCCCAGTCACAACTTTCAAAGTACTAGGGTTATTTTTTTTTCCAAAACCTGGTGTAAATCCCTAAAACCAGAGTATTATAATCAATAGTGGAAAAAGAGGTGTGTAATAATAGGAGGCCAAAACTTCCCAAAAAGAATTAACATAAGAACACGTCAAAAAAAAGGTGTTCCTGTGTCTCTAGGATACCATTACATGTGTCCCTTGGACAGAAACGCTCACTAAGCTGTTTATGCTTGTAATTGTGTACCCCTATCATCCCATGACAGGTCAACCATATAGTATCCCACATATGTTCATGTAATCTGGGTTCTACTAAAAGTTTAAGAGTCTGTTCAGTTGTTTCTGATGTACCCAATGGAAATACTAAGGGTTCCCAAAATTGACATATTAAAATTTTGATAAAACTCAGTTTTGGAAAAGAGAAGAACTTCCTCCCAGGTGATTTTCCACTGTTTTATTCGTTTAAACATTTCTATCATGTGAATGGAGATGTGCTGTCTTTTCCAGAAGGCATGAAAATGTGACTTCCCCTCTTCCCAAAAAGATAACAGATTTATTAGTTCCAAATATAGCCAAAAATGCCAGTTTTTTTCTTTTGCCTGCAAAAGTGGTTTAATATTGTAGAAAATAAAATTTGTAGTAAAAAATGCTACCAGGTTTATCTTCTCTAGGCCCCCTTGCTTTTGTGCTAAATAAGTGAAATTTCGCTTTACTGGGTTCAGACAGTTTCTCCACAGTGGTTGAAAAAATAAGTTATATAAGCTAGTCTCTAGAGCTCTTGGTATAGGAAAAATTGCACTTAGATATAAAAAAAAGGGGTAAAAATAATGTTTCAATTAAAAGTACTCTCTTCTTTTTTGAAATTTGCATTTTCTTCCATTTTTCTATGACTAAATGTCCAATTCTGATTTTATTTTCCCAGTTTATACATCCAGCCTCAGGTATACCAAAACTTAAACCCAATAAAATAATTTGTCTTGTACACACCGGAATACCTGCAACATTAGATGCTGGTGATGCACCAGGGTTTTCACTGGATTGCCATTGTTTTGGATGGAGAGACCTGCGATTTCTGGAAGTATAGAAATTCCTCTTAATAATATGTCTAAACTGAAAATATAAAGAATAGGGCTTAAGGGACAGCCTTGTCTGACCCCTTGAGTTTGTTTTATTGTTTTTCCTAAATACCCATTAATCATTATCCTGAAATATGCATTGTCATATAACAGCTTTATCCATGAAATAAATTTCTCCGGAATCCCATAACAGCATAATGCGTAATATAAAAAGTTATGAGAGATGCGATTGAAGGCCTTTTCCTGGTCCAACGAAAGCAAAAAACCCAAATTACTGTTTTTACTATATTTATCAAAAATCTCTCGAATTTGAATTAAATTATCAGAAATATTTCTTCCTGGAATTGAGCAGGTTTGGAACTCACTAATTATTTTTTCTGTCACTATTTGTAATCTTTTGGTGAGAATCCTAGTCAAAATTTTATAATCAGAATTTAAAAGTGAAATTGGTCTCCAATTGTTTACTTCCATAAAAGAGTAGGGGAATTTCCCCAGTGCCCTGGCCAAATTCCCCCCCCCCCATTCACCAAAAATGCTACCAACAGCTTAATCTGGTTCAAGGTCAGTTGGCATTCATCTGTATCCCCCTTCCCCTGGGTCGTGGCTGAAAATTGGCAGAATTTGTCTAGTGCACTTATCCAGTCAACAAAAACTAACAAAATAAATAAAATATTCCAAAATTCTGAAAGAGGAATGCTAACTGCAGAATAATATTCCTCAGTTTGTGTAAATCGCAGATTCATTTTCCGCAGTTTATGTGAACTGGGGATTTCTAGTCCTTAGTTTATGTAAGCCGCAGATTCATTTTCTGTAGTTTGTGTAAACCACGGATTCATTTACCGCAGTTTATGTAAACAGTGGACTCATTGTTAGAGATTCATGTAAATTGTGGATTCATTTTCCATGGTTTGTGTAAACTGAAGATTCATTTTCCATGGTTTGTGTAAACAGTGGATTCATTTTCCATGGTTTCTGTGAATCGTGGATTCATTTTCCTCATTTTGTGTCAAACACAAAATCATTTTCCACACTTTGTATAAACTGTGGATTTATTTTCCATGCTTTGTGTCAACTGCAGATTTATTTTCCGCAGATTATGTCACGTGCAGATTCATTTTTCATGGTTTGAGTCAACTGCAGATTGATTTTCTGCAGTTTGCATCAACTGTGTATTCGTTAATTTTCCACAGTTTGTGTCAACTGCAGATTCATTTTCCACAGTTTATGTTAAATACGGATTTATTTTTTTTCCATAGCTTATGTGAACTGCAGATTCATTTTCCGCAGATTCAATTTCCTCAGCTAATGTGAACCGAGGATTCATTTTCTGCAGTTTATGTAAACCACAGATTCATTTTTTCTGCAGCTTATGTGAATAGTGGATTTATTTTCCGTAGCTTATGTAAACCAAATATTCATTTTCTGCAGTTTATGTAAAGTGCTGATTCATAAACCATGGATACATTTTCCTCAGTTTATGTAAACCAGATTCATTTTACTCAGTTTATGTAAGCCAAGGATTCGTTTTCCACAGTTTATGTAAACCATGGATTCATTTTCCTCAGTTTATGTAAACCACTGATTCATTTTACACAATTTAAGTAAACCATTGCTTCATTTCTTTTAGTTTGTGTAGACCACTGATTAATTTTGCACAGTTTATGCAAACCACAGATTCATTTTCCACAGTTTATGTAAACCGTGGATTCATTTTCCACAGTTTATGTAAAACGTGGATTCATATTCTACAGTTCATATAAACCACGGATTCATTTTCCACAGTTTATGTAAAATGCAGATTAATTTTCCACAGTTTTTGTAAACCACAGATTCATATTCCACAGTTCATGTAAACCACAGATTTATTTTCCACAGTTTATGTAAACCACGGATTAATTCCCCTCAGTTTATGTAAATTACGGATTCATTTTCCTCCATTTTCTGCAGCTAATGTAAACCACGGATTCATTTTATGCAGCTTATGTAAACCGCAGATTCATGTTTTACAGCTTATGTAAACTTCAGATTCATTTTCCGTAGCTCATGTAAACTGCTGATTCATTTTTTACAGCTTATGTAAACCGCAGATTCATTTTCCACAGTTTATATAAACCACTGATTCAGGTTTCACAGTTTATGTAAACTGCAGATTCATTTTACACAGCTTATGTAAACCACTGATTCTTTTTCCTCAGTTTGTGTAAATCACGGATTCATTTTCTACAGTTTATGTAAACCACAGATTCATAAACTGTGGATTCATTTTCCTCAGTTTATGTAAACCATGGATTCATTTTCCTCAGTTCATGCAAACCGCTGATTCAGTTTGCAAAGTTTATATAAACCACAGATGCATTTTCTGCAGTTTATGTAAACTGAGGATTCATTTTGCTCAGTTTATGTAAACCACAGATTCATATTCTATAGTTTATTTAAGCCACTGATTCATTTTCCACGGATAATGTAAACTACAGATTCATTTTCCTCAGTTTATATAAACCACAGATTCCATTTTTCGCAGTTTATGTAAACAGCGAATTTATTTTCCACAGTTTATGTAAGACGTGGATTCATTTTTCCACCGTTTATATAAACCACAGATTCATTTTCCTCAGTTTATGTAAACCATCAATTAATTTTCCACAGTTTCTATAAACCATGAATTCATTTTCCTCGGTTTATGTAAACCACAGATTCATTTTACAAAGTTTATGTAAACCACAGAATAAATCGTGGATTCATTTTGCTCAGTATATTTAAATCATGGATTCATTTTCTGCAGTTTACATAGATGGTGGATTCATTCTCTGCAGCTTATGTAAACTGCTGATTCATCTTCCACAGCTAATGTAAATTGCAGATTCATTTTCCACTGCTTATGTAAACTGCGGAGTCATTTTCTGCTGCAAATGTAAGCTGTGGATTCCTTTTCCGCAGCTTATATAAACCACGGATTCATTTTCCGCAGCTCATGTATACTGCAGATTCATTTCCCACAGGTTATGTAAACTGCGGATTCATTTTCTTCAGCAAATGTAAACCGCAGATGTATTTTCCACAGCTTATGTAAACCACTGATTCATTTTCCACAGTTTATGTAAACCATGGATTCATTTTACACAGTTTATGTAAACCACGGAATAAATCGTGGATTAATTTTGCTCAGTTTATGTAAATCGGATTTATTTTCTGCAGTTTATGTAGATGGCGGATTAACTTTTCACAGTTTATGTAAACTGTGGATTCATTTTCTGCAGTTTATGTAAACTGCTGATTCATCTTCTGCAGCTAATGTAAACTGCAGATTCATTTTCCACAGCTTATGTAAACTGCAGAGTCATTTTCTGCAGTTTATGTAAACTGTGGATTTCTTTTCTGCAGCTTATATAAACAGTGGATTCCTTTTCTACAGCTTATATAAACCATGGATTCATTTTCCGCAGCTCATGTAAACCACGGATTCATTTTCTAAAGGTTATGTAAACTGTGGATTCATTTTCTGCAACATATGTAAACCACAGATTCATTTTCCACAGCTTATGTAAACTGCTGATTCATTTTCCACAGTTTATGCAAACCTTGGATTCATTTTCCTCAGCAGATTCATGAGAGAAATTCCAGGCCCCTTGGAAAGATCAGGCTCTAAGGCCCCTACCAGCTTGCAACCACAGATTCATTTCCCACAGTTTATGTAAAACACTGATTTATTTTAAATGAAAACTGCCAAGTCATTTACCACAGTTTATGTAAACTGCGGATTCATTTTCCTCAGTTTACATAAACCACAGATTCATTTTTCTCAGTTTATATAAACTGCTGATTCATTTTCCACAATTTATGTAGACCACGGATTCAAAATCTTTAGTGTATTTAAACCGCAGATTCATTTTCCTCAGTTTATGTAAAACACCGATTTATTTTAAACGTAAACTGCTGAGTCATTTTCCATGTTTTGTAAAATGTGGATTCATTTTCCACAGTTTATGTAAATCACGGATTCATTTCCACAGTTTATGTGAAAAGTGCATTCATTTTCCACATTTTATATTAACCGTGGATTTATTTTTCTCAGTTTATGTAAACTGCGAATTGATATTCCACAGTTTATGTAAACTGTGGATTCATTTTCCACAATTTATGTAAAATGTGGATTCATTTTATGTCATTGTCCACCTAGGGACAAATGACTTAGCTCAACATGAGATTAGAGCAGTGCAGAAGGACTTTGTAGAACTGGGGAGGGGCCTAAGACAAGTAGCACACACAGTATCCTTCTCAGAGGTGCTGCCTGTCAATGACATGAGTGAGGCAAGGCTACTTTGCACCATGCAGTTTAATGAATGGTTGAAAAAATGGTGTGGAGCACAGGGGCTTGGCTTCATTGGGGACTGGGGTTCCACCTGGAGGGACACCAGCCTATACTGGCAGGATGGTCTGCATCTGTCCAGGAAGGGAACAAGTCTTTTGAGCAATCGGTTTAAATGCTTCATTGGCAAGCTTTTAAACTAGTCAAGGGGGGAGGCACTGATAAGCAGCAGAAAAATCCCAGCCTCTCCCTAGAAAACAGGGTACTAATTGAGAAAAAGACCGAGGTAGAAAGGTCAGTTGGGGATGCTGCAACAGAAGGTAAAGCCATCAAGAAATGGAAAGCAATGAGTACCAATGCCCGTAGTCTGAGTAACAAGCTTCCTGAATTAGTGGCCTTGATGGAGGAGAAACATCTGGATATTGTGGCAGTCACAGAAACATGGTACACACAAAACCATGACTGGAACATAAACATACCAGGATACACTATCTACAGGAGGGACAGAGAGGGTAAAAGAGGAGGAGGAGTGGCTCTTTACATAAGGAATCAAAGCAACAGAACAAAAGGGAAAACAGGGAGGAGAAGAAGCACTGTGGGTAAATTTGGAGACCGGCAATGGCACCACAATCCGCACAGGGGTTGTATACAGACCCCCCTTCTCAGGGGGAGGAAATGGACAAGGAAATGATAGAAAGTATACTTAGTATGGCAGAAAAAGGGGAGATATTGCTGATGGGCGATCTGAATATGCCAGATGTTAACTGGAGTGCAGTTGCAGCAGCCACTTCGAAGAGTGGAGTTATTCTAGATGCCCTACAGGGGGCATGCCTTAGACAACTAGAATTGGAGCCCACTCGAGAGGGAGCAATCTTAGACCTGGTTCTCTCAAATGGAGATGAAGAGAGGATCACAGATGTAGAAGTGGGTAGCTATCTGGGAACTAGCGACCATCGAACAGTATGGTTCACAATAAACACAGCAATAGAGTCAAGCCATACAAAGGCAAAGGTACTAGACTTTAGGAGGGCTGACTTTGCCAAAATGGGAGAGTGCCTAAGGAATGACTAGCAAATGGGCAGGAAAGAGGGGTGGAAGAACAATGGGGAATAATAAAAACTGCCATCACAGAGGTAACAAGCCTCTGTGTGAAGCAAATAAACAAAAATAAACGATGTAAGAAACCACTATGGTTCTCAAAGGAAGTGGCAGTGAAGGTTCAAGAGAAAAAGAAAGCTTTCAGGAAGTACAAGGAATCACAGAAGGAGCAGGACAGAGAACTGTATCAGTTAAAGCAGAAGGAAGCTGGGAAGGCAGTCAGAACAGCAAAGGCCCAAACCGAGGAAAAGATAACCAACTCAGTTAAGAAGGGGGATAGAACCTTTTATAGGTACATCAGGGAGCGAAGGAAGACCAAGGGAGGGATAGTGAGGCTTAATAAAGGGGAGGGAGGGTGGGCAGAGGGAGACTGTGAAAAGGCAGAGATACTAAACAAATATTTTTGCTCAGTATTTACAAAGGAAGAGGGGGAGGTACCTAAAACAAACAGTAGAAACACTCTGGATACGGAAGTTGATACCAGCCCATTTACAGAAGAAAGGGTTCTGAAAGAACTCTTAAAACTGAAGGTGGACAAAGCAGTGGGGCCTGATGGGATTCATCCCAGAATTCTAAAAGAACTAAGGGTAGAATTAGTGACACCACTGACTACCCTATTTAACAAATCATGGGAGGATGGGGTGGTACCCAAGGACCGGAGGAGGGCAGATGTGATTCCCCTTCACAAAAGTGGGAGCAAAGCAGAGGCAGGAAACTACAGACCTGTTAGTTTAACCTCAGTGGTAGGGAAAATGATAGAATCACTTCTGAAGGAAAGAATTGTCGAGTATCTAGAGGCCAGAGGGGCACAGGACCCAAGGCAGCATGGATTCACAGCAGGAAGGTCATGCCAGACAAATCTGATAGATTTCGTTGACTGGGTGACCAAAGTAGTAGATCAGGGAGGGGCTGTGGACATGGCCTACCTAGACTTTAGCAAGGCATTTGACACAGTCCCACACAAAAGATTAATATACAAGTTAGGTAGCCTGGGAGTGGGTCCCAAGATGACAGCCTGGGTAAAAATTGGCTGGAGAACAGGACACAGAGGTAATAGTAAATGGAGTCCACTCTGAAGAAAGGGGTTACTAGTGGGCACCGCAGAGGTTCAGTATTAGGACCGGTCCTCTTCAGTGTCTTTATAGCTACA
This sequence comes from Neoceratodus forsteri, assembly GCA_016271365.2. NCBI lineage: Eukaryota > Metazoa > Chordata > Ceratodontiformes > Ceratodontidae > Neoceratodus > Neoceratodus forsteri. Next base: position 365,760,036 of record CM028137.1, read on the forward strand.
TTGCAGAGGGACTGGAAGAAAAGTATGTCTCTTTGCAGATGACACAAAGATCTGCAACAGAGTTGATGCACAAGGTGGGGTGGAAAGGATGAAAAGGGACTTGGCAAGGTTAGAGAAATGGTCAAATGTATGGCAGCTTAGATTCAATGCTAAGAAGTGCAAGGTAATGCACCTGGGAAACAAAACCCAGGGAAGAGTACACAATGGGGTGAGATACTAACAACAACAAAATAGAAAGGACCTGGGGTGAGTCATATCAGATGACCTAAAGGTGGGCAAGCAATGTGAGAGGGAAGCAAGGAGGGCTGGGGGATACTGGGATGCATAGGAGAGGCATCACCAGTAGAAAACAGGAAGTTATTATCCTCTGTACAGACAGCTGGTCAGACCCCATCTGGAGTACTGCATGCAGTTCTGGAGACCCAGTCTTCACAAAGACATAGACAGGATGGAAGCTGTCCAGGAGGACAACTAAAATGGTGCAGGGTCTGCACCAGAAGACATATGAAGAGACTTAAGGAGCTTAATATGTATAGCCTTGAGGAAAGGAGGAGAGGGGACATGATAGAAACTTTTAAGTACCTCAAGGAATCAACAAAGTCCAAGAGGGTAGCATCTTTCAAAAAAAGAGGTGTGCAAGAAAAAGGGGCACAATTTGAAGATAGAGGGGGGTGCAAAGGTAATTTAAAGAGTATTTTTCACAGAGAGGGTTGTGGATGCATGGAACGGCCTTCCGGAGGAGGTTGTGGAGTCAAAAACAGTGGTGGAATTCAAGCATGCATGGGACAGTCATAAGGCAATTCTAGGGGGTGGGGGTAGGAAGAAATAGGCTGCTGGTTAACTAGGATCTGCAGCTTATCCAGTAGGCAGGGAAATGGGCAGACTGGGTGGGCCAAGCGGTCCTTATCTTCCATCAAATTCTATGTTTCTATTTTCCACATTTTATAAAAACCTCAGATTATTGTTCCAGTTTCTGTAAACCATGGATTATTTTCCACTATTATGTAAACCGCTGATTCATATTCCACAATTCATGTAAACCACAGATTCATAATTCCTAGTTTATGTAAACCATGGATTCATTTTCCACAGTTTATGTGAATCGCTGATTCGTTTTCCTAAGTTTATGTAAATTGCGGATTCTTTTTCCACAGTATAAACCATGGATTCATTTCCACAGTTTATGTGAAATGTGGATTAATTTTCCATTCTTTATATCAACCGAGGATTCATTTTCCTCAGTTTATGTAAACGGCGGATTCATATTCCACAGTTTATGTAAAATGTGGATTCATTTTCTCCATTTTATTTAAACTGTGGATTCATTTTTCCACAATTTATGTAAAATGTGGATTCATTTTCTTCATTTTATATAAACCGCGGATTAATTTTCCAGTTTCTATAAACCATGGATTATTTTCCACAATTTGTATGAACTGTGGATTAATTTTCCACAGTTTATTGAAACCACAGATTCATTTTCCCCAGTTTATATAAACCAGAGTCGTATTCTACAGTTTGGTTAAACCGGATTAATTTTTCACAGTTTATTTAATCCATGGGTTCATTTTCCACAGTTTATGTAAACCACAGATTAATTTTCCACAGTTTATATAAACTGCAGGTTCATTTTCCACAGTTTATGTAAACCACAGATTCATTTTCAACAAATTACTGTATATAAACCATAGATTAATTTTCCGCAGTTTATGTAAACTGCTGATTCATATTCTGCAGTTTATGTAAACCATGGGTTCATTTTCCCCAGTGGGCTGGATATTCAAACTGCGCCCAAAAAGTGCGCAATAGCAGGAGCAAGCACAAGTCCATTGCGCCCATGTGCAATAGACGCGATATTCAAAAAAGGAGCAAGCCAAATTGCGCCAACAGCTAACGTCTGAATATCGCACAATTTGCGCCATAGCACAACTAGGAAGGGGAAGCTGAGCAGATACGATGCGCTATGGCGCAACAAGGGCTGCCCAGCTGAGCAGCCCAGAGGCGCCATAGCGCAAGCAGGGAGCCCCCCAGCAGCAGAGCAATGGAACTGCACAACCAGGGAGGTAGGTAGGGCCCACCACCCATGCCACAGATGGGCACAGGAACACACTGCAGAACTGACAATGCACCCCCACGCCCCAAGCACAGCACAACTGGTGGAGGGCCGGAATATCCACCGCCCATGGGGACAAGCAAACAAAGCACAGCTGGGCCATGGTGCCCCAGCACACCCACCGGCAAGCTGAGACTGCCACACAAGGAGGGCGGACCACCCCATGGCACAGCAGCCCCCCCGTGCACAGCACACCCTGCACCGTGACCCCAAGACACCCCCCATGAGCAGTGACCACTACTGCGGGAATCCCCATGCATACCACCACCCCCACTGCCACACTGCAACCTCATGTACCACAGAACCATACAAGCCAGACCCATCACGACCCACAGCAGCCAGCACAGACACCCACAGTGGTGCGTGGAAGCATGCAGCACACTGGATGCAACACAGTGCAGGGTCAAACACACACCCATACCCACGGGGACACCAACACAGGGACGCAGTAGTGTGGCAACCAAGCCCCCAGTGTGGGCCTATGAAAACTGTGCACACACAGCCTGCAGTCCTCCATGGCACAGGGGTGACACCCACCGTGTGCATGAACTGTGGCCCTGTACGCCACCAGCATATGCCTGGATCACAAGTCACAGACAGTGGTGCACAGCCCCTGCAACACACACAAGCCACATCATGGAGGTGGGACAGCAACTGCGGAGGCCACAGTGTCACCCGAGGCAAACATGCACCACACCATTGACAGGAGGCAACCCAGCATTGTGACGGTCACAGTGGATGACCTGCAGGGACAGCCACCACTGACAAGGCAGCAGACCTCACAGGCCACAGACATGCAAGGGTGTCAGCTGCACAGGCCAAGGACAGGTTGACAGGGGTGCAATGGACACAGAGCAGGCACCATGGACCACTGCACACAGTAATGCAATGCACAGAGAACAACACACACACCACAGATACCGACTGATAGCCACTCCCACACCAGAGACACTTCCCCACGCACACACACACACATACCTCTGACTGAACCAACCCAGATGCCATGCACACCACTGCAACTGAGCACCTATAGCCAGCTGCAAATCAGAGACCACCACAGTATTCATATCAAATAACTGTATTCAAAAAATATAACAACAACTATTTACAATTATGTACAAACATGGGGTGGAGGCAGGAACAAGGTGGGGTGGGTAAGGGGCAGGGGTGAACATATGGGAGAGGGAAGGCGGGTGTGAGGGTTGGTCAAGGGAGGTTGACTGTAGTCACTGGCGGCCAGCCTGGTCCTCTGCTGCCTGGGGCTGTTGCCTGGGTCGCCTCCTCCTCACCCCATGCTGCAAGATCCCTCAGGATGGCGAGGACTCTTGCACCACCAGCACAAGATCCTGGATGGACTGCTGAATTCGCGGGAGTATCCGCACACCTAGGACAAGGATCAGAGTCAATGGGTGTGACTGTCCATCCCTGCAGCCACCATTATGCATGGCATACAGCCATGTGCCACGCTCCTGTGATGGTGTCGCCCACCCACAGTGACCGTGTCCACAAGACATGCCCAACCAGGCAGCAACAGCCATGTGTACCACTGCACACACCCACCACCCATGTCCAGCACAGCACAACCAAGGCCGTACAGTAATGTAGCTATGCGGTGGGCAGGCAGTGCCACAGCCATGTGCCCAGTGCATGCATGGACCACCATTGATGCACTCCCAGACATGGAGTGCCACTGGACAGTGCTGACTGTCACATGTCACATGCATGGCAGTGGTGTCCATGGATGGTGGCCATGCCCTGCTTCCCACCCTGTCACACAGCATGCAATAGCAATCATGGTGTCATGGCACTCTCCCTCATCGGGATGTTGCTGGCGTTGGGGTTGGTCCCCGACATGTCCCCGTGCAGCGTCTCCCACCCTCTGCTGTGGCTCCAAATTCCTCCTCCGCTTGACCACGCCTGTCTGAGACAAAAGGAGAGAAACACATCAGTACAAACCCAAAGCATATTCCCCCTGCCCCAATGTGTGTACCCACCCACCCAGCCAGACCCACCCATCCCATACCCAGTAAACACTGCCACAGCCAACCCTAGACCATCCCTCCCCTATGTGCTGGACACATAAGACAGTGTTACCCATATGGACCATACAAGTGTGTAGACGTATCACCCTCCTGGATGAGGCACCACGCCCCTCCTGGCATGCGACCGCAGACGTGCAAGTAGCTCCAGCTCCCTCCGTCTCAGGTTCCCATACCGGTGCCTGCACTGTTCGGCCATTCTCCTGTGGCCAGTGGCCGCCTCCAGGTCAGTGGCCACCTCTTGCCAGACCTGGGTCCTGGCCCTGTCCAGTGGCACCTCACCAAACAGTGGGCCATAGTGTGGCTCCACAATGGCCACAAGGTTGGCCAGCTCAAGGGCACTCCACTGAGGGGCTCTCCTGCGTGCCATCTCTAATGCTATAGTAGGCAATATGGCACTCCGCGATGCGGCAACCCATGTGGAAGTGCTGCGCGGTACGCCGCCACCATTCATGCTCGCGCTGTCGGTGCTGGCATACCATTCCCTGTGCGCTGTCACCCGAACAGCACGATAGAGGTGCAGCCATGCCAGACGTATAGCGCCAAGGGGGCAAAGGTCGGGAACAGGGTCATGGGTCTCTGGCGCAAGGCCACGCACAGCGCCATCGGACATCTATGCATCTAGCGTGATTGGTTGCCTGTGTGCAATCGCCACAGCAAACTATTGAGCAGTTGTGCCACAGCGCCATGTAGTGACCCTCGCCATAGCACCACTGGCACAATGGTGGCCGTGCCCTGAATTGCCTACCGTGCACAGCACGTCATCAGCACAGCAGACGCCTGCATAAGCTACCTGGGCATGCGCAGTGCGGTGTACCACGCAGGCCACAGAACTGCGCCATTGGCTTAGCACGTTCAACACAATTGCGCAAAATGCAAAAGTGCGATATTCAGCCGTCATATGCAGATCATCTGATCAGCCATTCAATGGCGCAGCAGCGCGATTTGCATCTCATTAAAGTTGTTCCACACCTAATTTGCATGGATTGCGCTATAAAAATGTGACACTGTTCTGCAGTGGCCATATTCGATTACTGCAGTTTATAGGTGAGTTGCATGCTGTGTGGTGTTCTGGACTGTGGTCTTAGGGACTTGCTTTGTACTGCACAGTCACAGGTAACCACTGTCACCCATACAGGCTAAAAAATGACCGAGCGAGGACTGGGTGAGGAGGACGATGGTGGGCGGAAGAGGAGGCCCAATTTTACCAAGGCCGAGATGGAGGCACTCTTCGAGGCCTACATCGATCAGGAGCCACCGCTCAGTGGATGGCAGGGCACCCCCCCTCAGGCCTGTGCTGCTGCATGGGAGGGGTGGCACGTGCCATCAACCTGCACGGCAGCCACCAGCGCTCTGTTCAGGAGTGTAAGAAGAAAATGGGTACCGACAGGAGGAGGGTGAAGGAGAAGGTGGCTGCCATCAGGGCGGCACGTGCTGCAACAGGCGGGGGCCAGCCAGAGGTGGTGCAGCTGACTCTGGCAGAGGACAGGCTCGCTGCTAGCATGCAGCGTAGTGCCATTGAGGGCGTTCCAGGAGGTGGCTTCCAGACAGGTGGTAGCCCATCACTGCATGGTACGTCATGGTCTGTCGGGGGGGGGAGGGTAGATCACGTGCACTAACGTGTCCTTACTTTCTGTTACAGATCCTGCGCATCTGCAGGGGTCAGCGGTGGAGGGCCTGTCCACTGCGGACAGCCATCTGGAGTTGGAGGAGGGGACCATCCACCTCCGCAGGTACCCGGCGTGCATTGCAACAGTGGGTCCACCTGGCTGTTAACACTGATGTCGTTGAGACAGGTGTGGGGGAAGCCCTTCCTGTGTCTCAGCGGTCTGGAGTCCAAGGATGCCAGCACACTGTGGCTGTGGCACAGACCTGCACCATTGATGATGCAATGACCATTATGGGCAGTGACATGTGTGTATCACGGAATGGACACACAGCAGGCCAGCTCACGCCCACGGACCTGGCTGGTTCCGACGTGTGTGCCAGCATGTCAGCACAGTCCCAGGCTGCACCTGTCAGCACCGGTGGGGCAGCACCGGTGGCTGGTCAGGTCAGTGGCACTGTTGTGGCCACAGCGGCGGAACAACCGATCCCTTGGGCACAGCAGGCAGAGGGGCAGCAGCAGCAGTCACCCACCGGGACTGGGGGTTCAGCGGTGGCGTCTGTGCACCGCCTGTGGACTTGCCCATACCTGGGCCTGGTGAGCAGTGCCCACCCTCAAGGGGTGCTGAACATCAGGCCCTTCCATACCCTGAGGGACAGGTTGCCGAGGTGGCAGACGACCTCTTTGACGAGCACACCCGCCTACTGCAGGCATCAGTACAGCAGCAGATGCGGCTTGCAATGTCCGTGGAGGCACTGTGTGTGGCTCTGGAGCGGGTCGAGGAGCGACACAGCAGGGACACCGATAGGATCCTGTCACGGACTGACCATTTGCGGGAGGATGTGACCGCTGCCATTGACAGGCAAACACAGGTGTTGGTCGCTGTCATGGCCACAATGGGCACACAGTCAGGTGCCCTGTGTCGCTCACACCGCGCAGTTCGCTATTCACACCCCGCTCCCGGCGTCAGGCGACACCCACCCTGTTGATGCGGTTCAGCTGTGGGCATCCGAGCACTCCTGGTGCAGGTATGTTCAGTGTTCTGCAGACACCTGTGCGGGGGCGGTCACGTTGGCGCGGTGGGACCCTGGTGGACCGCCGGTGCCACCCATGAGGCCCATGCTCAGCCTGCCAGTGCTGCTGGGTCTTGGCGGGGCCGCCGACTTATCTGAGGCGGACGTGGCACTGTGCCGCAAGACTGACCTGTCTCCCAGTGCGGGCACTGTCTGGTGCTGCCCTGTGTGCATTGTGTGTTTTGGTGGGCAGTGCACCGGTGGGTGCCCAGCCCTACATGCAGACACACGGCCCACCTGCACACCCTTCCGACTGCTGTCCACAGGTATGTGTGCATGATGATGCCTGCACTGCGCTGTACAGCAAAGTGCGATGGTGCCCAGCATCTGCAGCCGCACATAGACAGTCAGTGGACGTGTTGGCCTGTGGACATGTGTGTTGCTAGTGTTTGTGTTCTGGCTCTGTTTTGCACCTGACCCCTGTGCACTTTGTGCCTATTGTGTGTGCGTGTGTGTGTGTGTCTGTCCATGTGGCGTGTTACTGTTCACCCCTCCCTGGTTGTATGTGTGTGCTTCTGTGCCCTGCCACTTCCCTTGCCGTCATGCACCCCTGGTATGTTTCCATGTGTGTACGTGGGTTGTGCCCTAGCCACTGGTGGTTACACATGGCCCCATGACTTACCTGTGTTGGCTGAAGTGCTCCTCTGTGATGGTGTCCCAGTGCAGCTGGGCCAGCTGGATCAGTCGGGGGTCCCGTTGGCCAAGGGGGGGCTGCCCATCCCCATTGTCACCGGCATCACCGTCGTCCCCATCGCTGTCCCCCTCTTCGACCTGTACAGCTATCCCACAGTCTTTGGCCATGTTGTGCAGGATACAACAGGCCAGGAATATCCCACAGGCCTTTGAGGGGCTATACTGTAGGGCACCGCCAGAGGTGTCCAGGCAATGGAAACGCGCCTTCAGCATCCCAAACACCCGCTCAATGATGTTGCGTGTAGTGGCATGTGCCTCATTGAAGCGTTGCTGCGATGGGGTTGTGGGCTGCCGGTAGGGTGTGAGCAGCCAGGGACTGAGTGGGTATCTACTGTCACCTGTGTGGAGATAGTGGAGGTTAGTGTCTTGTTCAGGCTCAGACTGCCCCAAACCCTGTGTGCCACACCCATGGCACCTCTGGCTTACCCCCCCCTTGCCCACGATTTGTCAGTTCTACATGCATACTCACCCACTAGATGACCTGTGGGGATGTCCCCACTCTTAAATCGATGGCACAGTGCCGACTGGTACCAGATGAAGGAATCATGTGTTCCCCCAGGGTGCGTGGCACAGACATTGATGATGCGCCCACTGGCATCACACACCACCTGGCAGTTGACACTGGCATATCCCTTCCGATTCATGTAGGCGGCCCCACCGGGGCCAGGTGGTGTGTGAATGGCCACATGGGTGCAGTCTATCGCTCCTAGCACACCAGGCATACGTGTTACCCTGTGGAACTCCTGTATGTTTGCTGTGCGCTCCGCCGTGGTGCTGAGGAAATGGATGTACTCCGCAGCATGTGGCAGCAGTGCGCTGAGGAATTGGGTGTGGATGCATGACATGGCCGACTGTTATGCCTGTGGTGTCCCCTGTTGGTCTCTGGAAGGTACCCGTGGCGAGCAAGCACATGCAGGCTGTTACCTTTGTCTCCACTGACAGAGCGTGACTCTGTCGTGAGGGTGCCTGCATCACTGCACAGCTCACAGAGCCGCCTCAGTATTGCCCTGTTCAGACGGTACCAGCCCACAATCTCAACATCTGTGTACAGCTCAAAGCTGGTGCGGGCTCGGTACTGCCTGTTGGGGGCGTACCGCCGATGGGCCCTTCCACGGCCATGTCCCCCTGCAGCATGCCTTCTCACCCCCCTCATTACAGCTTCCATGTGGAAGGTGGCACTGTCCATGTCCCTGGCTTGTTTCCCCCCTCAGTTGTTGGTGCTTTGTTTCCCCCGCTGTCCTGATTGCTACCTCCACTGCACCGGGTACACCTACTGGCCTCTGCTCTCTGTGGCCCCACACACCTTCCCTTGCCCCTATTCTGTGGTTTTGTTTCCCTGGCCTGCCCTCTTTCTCCCTCTTTCTCTGTCTCTCTCCCCCTGCCTCATGTGGCGTCCCTGTAGCATTCATGCGCCCCTTCCTTGCTCCATTTTATTTTGGCTCATTTCTGCTATGGCGCAACTTCCGCCTGCTCCACTGTTGCGCATTGCGCAAGTCTTTGAACATCGCACTGTGCACTTTATGCATGGTTCCACCGCCTTCAGTTGCGCATGCCTTCATTATCATTGCGCTGTTGCTCAGCAAGTTTTCAGTGACGCAACTGCCTCCTGTTGAATATCGCAGAATGGCGCATTTTCTGACTTGCGCTGGCGCAACCCTTTTGAATATCCGGCCCACTTTATATAAACTGTGTATTTACTTTCCACAGTTTATATAAACCACAAATTCATTTTCTGCAGCTCATGTAAACTGCAGATTCATTTTTCACAGCTTATGTAAACCACTGATTCATTTCTCACAGCTTATGTAAACCATAAGTAATTTTCCTCAGTTTATGTAAACCGCTGATTCATTTTCCACAGTTTATGTAAACCATAATTCATTTTCCACAGTTTATGTAAACCACTGATTCATTTTCCACAGTTTATGTAAACCATGGATTCATTTCCATCAGCAGGCTCCTTGAGAGGAATTCTGGGCCCCGGGGAGGTTCAGACTCTGGGTCCCCTACCAGCTCGCAGCCCCATCCCTGCATACAGTATGCTGGGAGGGCTGGTCCCCTCTTGGCACTGGGCTCCGGAAATTATCCCCTGCTTCCCCACCCTGTCAGGAGTCCTGTCCCTCAGTTTGTGTAAACCACTGATTCATTTTCCTCAGTTTACATAAACCATGGATTCATATTCTACACTTCATGTAAACCGTTGATTCATTTTCCACAGTTTATGTAAACTGCAAATTAATTTTCCTCAGTTTATGTAAACTGTGGATTCATTTTCTACAGTTTATGTAAACCACGGATTCATTTTCCTTAGTTTAGGTAAACCACAGATTTATTTTCCACAGCATAAACTGTGGATTAATTTCCACAGTTTATGTGAAATGTGGATTCATTTTCCACATTTTACATCAACCGCCAATTCATTTTCCTCAGTTTATGTAAACCGCTGATTCATTTTCCACAGTTTATGTAAACCATGGATTCATTTTCCTCAGCAGATCCATGAGAGGAATTCCAGGCCCCTGGAAAAGTTCAGACTGAGGCACCTACCAGCTTGCATCCCCTTCCCTGCATACAGTATGCTGGGAGGCCTGGGTCCCTCTTGGCTCTGGGCCCCGGGAATTATCCCCTGCTCCCCCACCCCCTCAGGGGCCCTGTCTCTCAGTTTGTGTAAACTGCTGATTAATTTTGCACAGTTTATGTAAACCACAGATTCACTTTCCACAGTTTATGTAAAACACTGATTTTTTTTTAATGTAAACTGCCGAGTCATTTTCCACAGTTTACATAAAATGCAGATTCCATTTCCACAGTTTATGTAAACTGCGGATTCATTTTCCTCAGTTTATGTAAACCGCTGATTAATTTTCCACAATTTATGTAAACCGCGGATTCATAATCCTTAGTTTGTTTAAACTGTGGATTAATTTCCACAGTGTATGTGAAATGTGCATTCACTTTCCACATTTTATATCAACCGCAGATTTATTTTCCTCAGTTTATGTAAGTTAGACGAACTTTTTGTGGTCTAACTTTTCAGACAGAATTCCATAGTTGTGTTTGGAATACAGATGCAGTCCTTAAGATATTGTCTCTCCCTCCCCCCACATTCTGATGTTGTTGATAGAGCTGTGCAGAATTTTCGTATTCCACTTCTGCAAGAGTTCAGCAGAATTTCAGAAATTTCACCTAATTCTGCAGAATTGTCAGTATCAGTGGCTGAGGAGGTAGCACACTTGCCTCTGAGGTCAGGAGATCAGAAGGCTGTGGGTTCTATTCCCACACCAGGCACTTGGGTTAAATCCCAGTACTGACACTGTGGTGCAGCATGAGGGGGGTGCTGCACTCCTGAGGTGCCATCTTTCGGATGAGATGTTAAACTGAGGTCCCATCTGCCTGTTCAGGTGGATGTTAAAGATCTCATGGCACTTCTCGAAAAGAATAGGGGAGTTTTTTTTTATTTAGGACATACAAACTTATATAAAATATTCCAAAATAAAGAATACAAGCAGAAATTAATTCTGTATCTTAATTTCTAAATTAAACTAGAAAAAAATGGGAAAAGAAAAACAGGTTATATATTTACAAAAGGAAATTACAAAATAAAACTGAGAAACACATCATGGTGGATGATACCACCAGTTTTCACAATTAATCCATAAAGCAAGAGTTTCTTTCTGCATTAGTTTTGTCAGATCTTTGTTATACTTCTCCTGAATTTGTTTAGTTACACAATGCTTAAGTTCTTCTTGGGTCCAGTAAATTTGTTGTAAAACATACTTACATCTTGCGATCCATATATTATATTTTAGAATCCCAGTCACAACTCTCAAAGTACTAGGGTTAATTTTTTTCCAAACCCCTGTGTAAATCCCTAAAACCAGAGTATTATAATCAATAATGGAAAATGAAGGTGCGTAATAATAGGAGACCAAAACTTTCCAAAAAGTAGTAACATAAGGACACGTCAAAAAAAAGGTGTTCCTATGTCTCTAGGATACCATTACATCTGTCCCTTGGACAGAAACGCTCGCTAAGCTGTTTATGCTTATGAATATTGCGGACCCCTATCGTCCCAATGACAGGTCAACCATATAGTATCCCACATATGTTCAGGGAATCTGGATTCTACTAAAAGTTTAAGAGTCTGTTCAGTTGTTTCTGATGTACCCAATGGAAATACTAAGGGCTCCCAAAATTGACATGATATTAAATGTTGATACGACTCAGTTTTTGAAAACAGAAGCACCTCCTCCCTGGTGATTTTTCACTATTTTAATCTTTTAAACGTTTCTATCAAGTGAATAGAGATGTGCTCTCTCTTCTAGATGACATGAAAACGTGACTTCCCCTCTTCTCAAAAAGATAACATGTTTATTATTTCTGAATATAGCCAAAAATGCCAAGTTCTCTCTCTTGCCTGTAAAAGTAGTTTAATATTGTAGAAAATAAAATTAGTAGTAAAAAATGCTACTGGGTTTATCATCTCTAGGGCCCCCTTGCTTTTGTGCTAAATAAGTGAAATTTTGCTTTACCGGGTTCAGACAGTGCTTGAAAAAATAAGCTGTATAGGCTAGTCTCTAGATCTCTTGGTACAGGAAAAATTGCACTTAGATATAAAAAAATGGGTAATAATAATAATGTTTGAATTAAAATTACTCTATTTTTTGAAATTTGCATATTCTTCCATTTTTCTATGACTAAATGTCCAGTTCTGATTTTATTTTCCCAGTTTATACATCCAGCCTCAGGTATACCAAAAATTAAACCCAATACAGGGCCTAAACTGTTATTCATTAAACAGACTTTGAATTTTCAACCCCCATTCCAAATACATTTTTCATCAAATAGTGGCTGTGGAACATCAAGCACATCACATTTCTTTTGCAACCAATAAATAATATCATGGATTGATACTGATTCATTCTGAATTAAGACTGTCATATTTCTGATAGAAGGTTTAGTTAAAGGAATAGCCTTAAAAGGTAACCACAATTCAGTAAATTTGAAGGAGTCATATTTTGTCCAAAAACGATCCAGTCCCTGTGAAGAAGAAAAACTGATGTCATATAATGCAGTCCCTGAAATCTGGATTAAGGCATGAATTTCTATGGGAAAAAAACTAACAACCCCTTCATTAAACTGTGCCCAACATATATGCGATCTGGGGCAATATCTAAGCCCCCTAGATACTCTAATCGGACTGCATTGCATTTCTGTAGCTTGGGGGAGCCCGGAAAAGGGTCCTTCTTCCTGAATGATTCCCACGCTGATTTTGAACGTTCTTGAAAAGTAGGCTTTTCACCAGGTTGTTCACTCTCTTCCTCCCCAGTTAACAGGTTTTGCAATTTCACCCTCCATCTCTGAGGAGGACGATTCTGTACACTGAGGCGGTTTGTGTTCACTAGGCCACTCTGCTTCACTAACATCAGACCGCTGAAAGGTTCCATTTGGCTGCTGTATGCAATTTATCATTGTAGGACCAGACTGTTTGGCTACAGTCAAGAGAGAATGCCCCGGAATCGGGCTATGCTCTGAGTCTGGGATCCAAATACCATTGTCTCCCCATTTCCAGCCAGCGTTAAGCAAAGATCTCTCTAATGAAGTCGGGGATTTCCTGCGCTTTGGTTCAGTAACAGTTTCCCCTTCTCTTCCCTTCCGTAGCCCAAGATCACAAACAGAAGCACAGTGGTTTTGCTGCTCAATAGTAAACACAGTACCCACATTTTCTGCTGTTTCAACACACACAGGCACCGATGCATCCAGCAGTAAAGGCCCCATTGCAGCTGTCAGTGACTCCTCTGCCAAAATTGACTCAGGCCGATGGAATGTCTTTGATGCTTGCACGTCACAGGGCTGAGTCACCCGACTCTCCGCTTCAAGTGCACCGGCAGTTTCTTCTGCTAGTACGGCCTGCATGACTTGCACAACATGTTTCATAAGGTCAGGGTCTATTGAGTCAGGCTGTAATTTATCAGATACTTGTAATACATCTTTACACATTTCCTTAGTAGCTTTATCAGAACCTCCATACCGCAACAATTTGTTTTGCTTAAATATGTGGTCAAGCCATACTTCATTAGATGCAAACAGCCCCTGAGGAGCAGTAACTATATCCTGTGCTAGAGCAATTTCAGCATTCTCGAATTCCAGCAAAGCATTCATAATAGATGTGGTCGCCTGAACTGGACCTGTAGGCTGGGAGACCTGCTCACCCACAGGTTCACCAGCAGAATGAACTTCCATCATGTCAGCCTCCATAGCAGCAGCCCCGCTTGCAGCATCTCCTCCCTCCATCTCCATGGAAGAAGTTTTCTCTCTTAATTCCTTCTTTTTCCTTTCCAGCTCCTCACTTCGATCTTCCTGATCCATAAAAGTGTCTGAACTCATTTTCTGGCCTGTAGTGGTATACAATACAGGGGAGGAGGCCCTCTCCCCTGCCACATCAGCACTTCCTCCTCCACTGCTGTCCGGCTCCAAACTGTGCTCCTCCACTCTGCTCTCAGGAAGTCAAGCCCCCTGCTGGCAGAGTAGGGGAATTTCCCCGGTGCCCTGGCCAAATTCCCCCCATTCACTAAAAATAGTACCAACAGCTTACTCTGGTTCAAGGTCAGTTGGCATTCATCTGTACCCCCCTCCCCCCGGGTCGTGCCTGATAATAGGCAGAATTTGTCTAGTGCGCTTACCCAGGCAACAAAAACTAAATAAAAAATAAATTTAAAAAATTCCCAAATCCTGAAAGTGGAATGCTAACTGCAGAATCATATTCCTCAGTTTGTGTAAATCGCAGATTGATTTTCCACAGTTTATGTAAACTGGGGATTTTTATTCTTTAGTTCATGTAAACCGCAGATTCATTTTCTGCAGTTTGTGTAAACAGTGGATTCATTTTCTGTGGTTTGTGTAAACCCTGGATTCACTTTCCACAATTTACAACTGCAGGTTCATTTTCCACGGTTTGTGTAAACTGCAGATTCATTTTCCATGGTTTGTGTAAACAGTGGATTCATTTTCCACAGTTTGTGAGAAACGTGGATTCATTTTCCACAGTTTGTGAGAACCGTGGATTCACTTTCCACGCTTTGTGTAAACTGCGGATTCATTTTCCATGCTTTGTGTCAACTGCAGATTCATTTTCCACAGATTATGTCACCTGCAGATTCATTTTTCGTGGTTTGAGTCAACTGCAGATTGATTTTCTGCAGTTTGCGTCAACTGCATATTCATTAATTTTCCACAGTTTGTGTCAACCGCGGATTCATTTTCCTCAGCTTATGTGAACTGCGGATTCATTTTCTGCAGTTCATGTATACTGCGGATTGTTTTCCGCAACTTATATGAACAGCGGATCCATTTTCCACAGTTTATGTAAACTACAGATTCATTTTTTCCTCAGTTTATGTAAACCGCGGATTCAGTTTACTCAGGTTATGTAAACCAAGGATTCATTTTCCACAGTTTATGTAAACCGCTGATTCATTTTACACAATTTAAGTAAACCATCACTTCATTTCTTTCAGTTTGTGTAAACCACTGATTAATTTTGCACAGTTTATGTAAACCACAGATTCATTTTCCACAGTTTATGTAAACCGTGGATTCATTTTTTACAGTTTATGTAAAACGCGGATTCATATTCTACAGTTCATAAAAACCACAGATTCATTTTCCACAGTTTATGTAAAATGCAGATTCATTTTCCACAGTTTATGTAAACCGTGGATTCATTTTTCACAGTTTATGTAAAATGCGGATTCATATTCTACAGTTCATATAAACCACGGATTCATTTTCCTCAGTTTATGAAAACCACAGATTCATATTCTACAATTCATCTAAACCACAGATTTATTTTCCACAGTTTATGTAAACTATGGATTAGTTTTCCTCAATTTATGTAAACTATGGATTCATTTTCCTCCATTTATGTAAACAATGGATTCATTTTCTGCAGCTAATGTAAACCGCGGATTCATTTTCCGCATCTTATGCAAACCATTAATTCATTTTCCACAGCTTATGTAAACCGCAGATTCATTTTTTACAGCTTATGTAAACCTCAGATTCATTTTTTCGCAGCTCATGTAAACTGCAGATTCATTTTACATAGCTTATGTAAACACTGATTCTTTTTCCTCAGTTTGTGTAAACCACAGATTTATTTTCCCCATTTTATATCAATTGCAGATTCATTTTCCACAGCTTATGTAAACCACAGGTTATTTTTCCATAGTTTATATAAACTGCAGATTCATTTTCCACAGTTTATGTAAACCGAGGATTCATTTTACCCAGTTTATGTAAACCATGGATTCATAATCTGCAGTTTACATAAACCGCAGCCTCATTTTTCCCAGTTTATGTAAACCGCAGATTCATTTTCCACAGTTTATATAAGCTGTGTATTACTTATGAACATGGAAACTTGCCAGCAGATAAAGGCCTTTTGGGCTCTCAAGTCTGCTCAATTGTGCAGCTAGCAGCCCTTATACTGCAGCTGCCCCACCTCCCTTCCCTGTCCAGTGATCCTCCCCCTTACCCTGTCCCATTCCCTTTTGTAGCAGCCCACTGTATTGTAAGATGCCACTTCCTCTGGTAGTGTTCCACCCTGTCAGTACCCTCTCCCTAAAAAAGTGTCTCCTCATTTCCCTCCTGAACCTCCCCCCCTCCAATCTCAGATTGTGCCCTCGGGTGTAGCTCCCCCTTCTTAACTGGAAAGACCCCTCCGTGCCCACCTTATTTATTCCCTTCATGTACTTGAAGGTTTCAGTCATGTCTCCCCATCCCTCCTCTCCTCCATGGAGTACATGTTCAACTCCCTCAGCCTACTCTCATAGGGCAAGTCCCCTAGCTCCTGGATAATTTTTGTTGCTGTGCGTTGCACCACCTCCAGTAACCTGATGTCCTTCTTCAGGTACGAATGCCAGAACTGCATGCAGTACTCCAGGTGTGGTCTAACCAGTGACCAATATAGCAGCAGGATCACCTCCCCCCTTCTGGAAGATGTGCTTCTGGCAATGCAACCCAGCATCCTGTTTGCCTTTGCAGCTACCTTTCTACACTGTGTGGAGTTGTTCATTGCTCCCATTATGATCACCCGAGATCCTTCCCCTCCTCTGTTTTGGTTAGCTGAATCCCCCCTAGCTGGTAGCTCCTCCTTGAGCTTTTTGCTCCGAAATGTAGCACCTTACATTTCTTGGCACTGCACTCCAGCTGCCAAGTGTCCGATCAGTCCTCCAATATTGTGAGATCCACTTGCAACTCCTGCCACCCCTCCAAGTCATCCACTACTGCTCCCATCTTGGTGTCATCTACAAACAGACTGATCTTGCTCTTGATGCCTATTGAGATCTCTGCTGTGAAAATCCCAAACAACACTTGCCCCAGTACAAAGCCCTGTGGCACTCTGCTTGTCACTGCCCTGGGCAAGGAGAGCTCCCCTCCCACCACCACACTCTGCTGTCTCCCTTGCAGCCAGTTGATATCCATCCCACCATCTTTGCCCCCGGCCCTTTGTCTTCCAGCTAACTACCTGCCTCCCATGTGGCACCAAATTGAATGCATTACTGAAGTCCAGGTACAGGACATCCACTGCATGGCCCATGTCTAATTGCCTGGTTACCCAGTCATAGTACTCCACTAGGTTGGTCTGACAGGATCTACCAGAGACAAACCCATGCTGCCTGCTGTCCTGCAGCCTATTAGCCTCTAGGAGGGAAACCAGCCTCTCCTTCAGGATCATCTCCATCAGCTTTCCCACGATGGATGTGAGGCTTACTGGTCTGTAGTTCCCCAGCTCATCTTTGGGGCCACTCTTGTGGAGGGGCGCCATGTGTGCTATCCTCCAGTCCTGTGGAACACTTCCTGACTCCAGGGATGTATTAAACAGGTCTGCCAGGAGTTTTGCCCGGACTTCTGCTAGCTCCCTTAGCATCCTGGGGTGTATGTCATCTGGCCCCAGTGCCTTGTCCACCCTTAGTGCTCTCAAGCCCTCTAGTACCCCGCCTACTGGGATTTCCCTTACCTGTCTCCTCCTCACCTCCCATGCCAACCGCCCCAACCCCCTTGGGGATTGCTCCCCCTTTCTCTTTCATAAATACTGAGCAGAAGTACTCATTTAATGCTTCTGCCTTTTCTGCCCCTTTATCCACTTACCCGCCATCCCTCTTATCCTTACTATTTGGTCCTTCCAGCACCATTTCTCCCTGATGTACCTGAAGACGTCCTTCTCTCCATATTTAATGTCCTGTGCTAGCCTGAGTTCCTGGGATGCCTTGACTGCCCTTGTTGCCTTCCTTGACTCCTTCAGGTAATCCTCTCTGTCCTCTCCTCTCCCTGTTCTTTTGTACCGTCTAAAGATGGCTCTTTTCTTTCTTACTTTCTCCATGACTCCCCTGCTCACCCAGCTAGGCTTCTTGGCCCTAGCCCTCTTATTCTGGACCCTTGTACATGTTGCGGTTGCCTCCTCAGTACCCCATTTAATGACCTTCCACCTCTGACTAGTGTCCATATCTGGACTGATCCTGGCCAGATAGCCCTGTACTATTTCTCTCATCCTCCCAAAGTCGGCCCATCTGAATTCTAACACCCTTGTTCCTGATCCTACTCTCTCCTTCCCGATGTTTAACCCGAACTACACCGAATGATGGTCACTCCCTGCCAGTGGATGCTCCATGTTTACAGGGGTAAGGCAGTGGATGTGACAGCTTGCTACCTTACCCCTTCTGATGATCTGTAAATCCTGGATGAATCTGAAGGCTCGCTGAGCTGCCCCGGTGGTGTTCAGGGCTAAACCACTGGCCGCTTGGCCAGCGTGCCCTGGGAGGCCCAGGTTCTGGTCCATGCTCTGTCCATTTGTGTTTTTACCCCTGTGACTAATATTTTTTTAACTATGAGGTCCGCTCTCCCTCGGAGTTAGTTATTTTAGTTAGGGGGGGGCAAAGCCCCCTGAATTGCCTTTTGTAATTTTCAATCAGATGCCAGATATTGTACTGTCAGGCATCTGATTGATTTGGGAGTGTTCATTTCGGGCCACTGAACTTGGGATCCTGAGACTCAGTATCTCGAGTTTAGGGATATCATAGTATATCCTCCCTAAGTCCCCTGCTGCTAGCATGGGGGGGTAAGCTTGTTAGGCTTCCCTGCCTGAGGATCCTGCTGGACCCCTGTCCACTTGCCACTCCCCACTACCAGTTTAAATTCTCATTGTTTGTTAAGTATTCCTCTAGTTTCTGTTTCAGGACCTTCTTTCCCTACCTACTTAAGTGAAGTCTGTCCTTGGCATAGAGATCCTTGTCTTCCCATGTCCTTTCCCACCCTCCCACCAGCCCATACCCTTTGGATGGACACCACTCCTTTAGCCATGTGTTAAATTCCTCTACCCTCAGCTTCCTCGCTGTGCTTGACGTAGGTACTGGCAGCACCTCCGAGAAGGTTACTGATCTTCCTGCCTCCTCACAAATCAGCCCCAGCTTCTCAAACCTCCCCTGGACTACATCTATCGTATTTCCCACCAGGTAATTGGTTCCCAAATGCAGAACTATGTGAGATTTCTCCCTACCTCTCCTGGCATACTTCAGGACTGATTGACCCACCCTTTCTGCTGTCGTGCCTGGGATGGCCTCCACCCATATTCGACTATGCTTCTCCCCCTTGCTCCCCCATCTGATCCCCTTCAGAACTGAATTCCCTAGAACTAGGATTCCACTCTCATTTCCTTGTTTTACTTGTCTTGTCCTACCCTTATCCCTCCCTGCCAAGTCTTCTGTTCCCAAATGCATTGCAGCTGTTTCTCCTGCTACCCCTGTCTCTGGCCTGCCCTCCCCTTCCCCATTTTCTCCTGATTTCAACTCCTCTCTGCACTGGACTCCATCTGCCCCCCTCCCCATTGCATCCCTCCCCAGTCTCCTCATAACTCCCCTCCTCCTTCTCCTTAGCTACTGTCTCCCTGTTCAGTCTCCTAGCTCTCGCCCCCTTATCCTTACCCATTGATGCCCTGCCCCCGCTTCAGTCACCCTACCAGTGCTGTCTGGGCTGTGATTAATCTCTTCCTCACCAGCCTTGTCTACAAGGTCCTCCCGATTCAGCTCCTCCAGTGTAGCTAGCACTGAGAACCTGTTGCTTGACACCTCCCCCCCTGCTCTGAGTTCTCCCTGGCATACTGTTGAGCAGCTCCTGTTCCCTATCCTCCTCCACTCCGTTCATCTGTACCCAGTGGTTTCTGAAGTGGCAATATTGATCCATTTACCCCTTCCCCCTCATCCCCCTTGGCCTGGTTTGCCTGCAGTCCTTTGAGGCACTCCCATGTGCCCCCAGTCTTGGATTGTCCCACCACTCTGTTCCCTTCCCTCTTCTGATCTCTGCCCATAACCATCTAATCTCCTCCTCAAGCTGCTTAAGTTGCCTGCACACCAGGCATCCCTCTACTCCCCATGCAATGCCTTAAAAGATGGCTGCCCCACAGCTGTTACATCCTACTACTCTCCCCATGCCCCTACTTGACCCCCTACCTCTCATCCAGCTTTCCTTTGCTTCATACTGCCTGCCCCATCCCCTGGGATGTCCCCCCTTACTAGGGCTAATCATGTTATTGTCTTTCCCTTACTCTCCATTTGAACTGGTCAGGATTGACCAATCAGTCCCAGATTCCACCAGTGTGTACTGACTGACAATCTGACCTAGCACCTTCTCTATAAGGCAGATAAGACCGGGGAGGAGGGTGGGGAGGTGGGTTGGTCTATCTGACTCTTGAAGAGTCAATCAGTCCATCTAGCTCCCACTGCTTCAGCATTTGTACCTCACCCCACTCCAGCAAATACACAGAACCTCCCAGAAGTTTGGCTTCCCCCACCTCCACAGTAGACTGAGGTAAAGAAGCTCAGATCACATCAATTTAAACTCAGTTTAACTGAAACGGTTACAAAACACAGATTACTTAAAGCTGTTACATCACACAGAACCCCCCAGAAGTCTGACTTCTCTCACCTCCACAGTAGACTGAGACAAAGAAGCTCAGGTAACATCAATTTAAACTCAATTTCACTGAAACGGTTACCAAACACAGATTACCTGAAGCAGTTACGTCACACAGAACCTCCCAGAAGTCTGGCTTCCCCACCTCCACAAGCAAATAAGCTCAGCTCACATCAATTGAAATTAAATTTAGCTGAAACAGTTACAAAACACAGATTACCTGAGGCTGTTACGTCACACAGGACCTCCCAGAAATCTGGCTTCCCCCACCTCTGCAAGCAAAGAAGCTCAGCTCACACCAATTTAAACTCAATTTAACTGAAACAGTTACAAAACGCAGATTACCAGAAGCTGTTACATCACACAGACCTTCCCAGAAGTCCGGCTTCCCCCACCTCCACAAGCAAAGAAGCTCGGTTTACATCAATTTAAACTCAGTTCAACTGAGACAGTTGCAAAACACAGATTATCTGAAGCTGTTACATCACACAGAACCTCCCAGAAGTGTGGCTTCCCCCACCTCCACAACATTTTCCACAGTTTATATAAACTGTGGATTAATTTTCCCCAGTTTATGTAAACCGTGGATTCATATTCTACAGTTCATGTAAAACGCAGATTCATTTTCCACAGTTTATATAAATCGTGGATTAATTTTCCCCAGTTTATGTAAACCGCGGATTCATATTCTACAGTTCTTGTAAAACGCAGATTCATTTTCCACAGTTTATATAAATCGCGGATTCATTTTTTGCAGTTTATGTAAACTGTGGATTCATTTGCCTAAGTTTATATAAACCACAGATTTATTTTCTCCAGTTTATGTAAACCGCGGATTCATATTCTACGGTTTATATCAACTGCAGATTCATTGCCCCCCCCCCCGTTTATGTAAACTGCGGATTCATATTCTACAGTTTATATAAACCTCAGATTCATTTCCCCCTGTTTATGTAAACCATGGATTCATATTCTACAGTTCATGTAAAATGCAGATTAATTTTCCACAGTTTATATAAACTGCGGATTCATTTTCTGAAGTTTATGTAAATCGTGGATTCATATTCCACAGTTTATTTTCCACAGTTTATGTAAACCGTGGATTCATATTCTAGTTTATAAAAACTGCAGATTCATTTTCCCCAGTTTATGTAAACTGCAGATTCATATTCTAAAGTTTATGTAAAACACAGATTCATTTTCTGCAGTTTATGTAAATCACTGATTTATTTTCCACGGTTTATGTAAATCGTGTGTCACAGGGTGACCCTTGTGATGAGTAGGGGCCCTGATTTTCATACAAATATGCCCCCCCCAGAAATGAAAAAGAATAGAGTGTCTATGTGAAGGTAAAAGAAATGGCATTAAATGCCTATACCAAGGCCTGTATCTTTAAATACTTCTGTATAGCAGGTAAAAGGCTACATATGCAGTGTACAGGACAGGAACAGCAATTTGGTTAATTCTGTAACCCTGTCTCTGCTATTTGTATGTCCTGTGGCTTTTAGTAAACAGAAAGCTAGATATGGAGCAGAACTTGATACCAAGAGTATACCATAAGTCTACCGCTTGTTATGTTCCTCTATATAGGGTGACAAATGTGTAACAGATCCCAGGGTATTAGTTTGTATTATTTGTTTGTCTGGTAAGCAGAATATTGTTTGCCCCAGCCATGGATAAGTTAATTATGGGACCCTGGGATGGAGCTTCACAGTATGGGTGGGCTGGAGCTCCTCCAGCCCTCTGTTGTACAGGGGAGGTTGGACTTTTCTGACAGCTATATGGCTGATATAAGCCTTGCTATTGTGTTTACAGGGTATGTCTTATGTCTGATTGAATGTCCCGGGGTATGTTAGAAGTGGGCAATAATTTGTCAGTGTTTGTATGTGGGGCCCTGGGATGGAACTCCTGAGAGTGGGTGGGCAGGAGTTCCACCCCCTCCAGGGCATCTGGTGAGGGGAATCAGCTGAATACACCTTACCTCTAAAGAAGGGGGGGTAAATGTGCCATTGAGTGAGGACCCATCTGTATTGTCTTTTTCTATGGTTGCAACCTCTATCTTCCTTTCTGGTGTGGCTGTCCCTTTCTTTCATGGTTGGAGGCAGGACACCTCTAAGCAGCAGCACCCCCTTCATTGTCTAAACCCTCTTTTAAGTTCTTTTCCTTATGGGTCCAGGTAAAATGGTTCATGTAAGGGAACCTTGTGGTAATGTGAATCTAAACACAAGTGGCAGTCTGTATTTTGCATAGCGGCTAGTTAAGTGAGCCAAGGATTAACCAAACAGGCAAGCAGCATTCCTTTTCCCTTTTTGTTTTATGTATCCTGTGCTGCCTAGCTAGAACTGCAGATATTACATACTTGTAATATTACTATGTTACAGTATTGTTAGAAGCAATGCTTTAGCGCTTTTTAGTGGAGTTCTAGAGAGAGAGAGAGAGAGAGTGAACCCCCCCCACCCCCCGTTTCTGGTAATATATCCCTGAAAGGATTATAACAAAAGGAGTACCCCAGTTCTTAAAACAAAACAAAAACCATTGTCTGCTGCAGTGAGGATGTAGCATCTGGAGACGCAGTCTGTATAGTGCTGCTGTTGTGCCTGCACGCACTGTCGCACATTCATGAAGCCCTCATGAATGTGCATATGTTCGTGTAGCCTTAGCGCTTGTTCACTCATTCGTACAAGCCCCTTTCTCTTAGTTTTATACTGCATGTTCTGTGTTAATACAGCAGCTAACTACACGAATGCTCTCTGCCTTGAGCAGAGTTAGAAACCTAAGCCCCAAAGCCACTGCTGGTGGAAAGTGAAAATGTCAGACGTCGGCTTGCAATTTCAGTCGATGGTTTGACATTGCAGCGGTTGGGGGACTGCTATTAGGCTATGCAGCAGCCTAAAGATGAATAAATATGCTGCACTGAGCCCTACTATGAATAGCAGCAGTAGACAGAATATGGGACACACATGTAACAGCCCTGTCACTTACAAGTCTGTTTGTGCAGAGTTAGTAATGCCTGATATGGATACAAAAATAAAATAATGCCATTTAAACAAAATAAAACAAACAGCAGGACAGTTCCCCCACATTATAGCAAAATGTGCTTGGTAATTTCTTACCAGGGATCGACAAATTTCAAAATGGCATACTAGTCCAGGACAACTGGCCTTGCCAAAAATGGTGGTCCCCGAGTTTCAAGTGGTAGTCCAATACATTTCAATGTAAGTTTTTTAAAAACGTATGTAGAAACAAAGTACATGGTGTGGGGGTTGTACTGTTAATAGTATGTAGATACAGAACATCAGAAGGCAGGTAAAAAATGTTTTTCGTTGCTAATAACATTTCTTTTACCAGTCACTATGTGGTGTGCGTCTTTCACTGGGTGGTGGTACTAGTAGACTGAGATGGAGGCGGGTCAGTGGGAACAGGCAGGCACTTGTTAGTACAGTTATCAACCATCTGGGTGTCTGTCAGTTAGGATACAAGCCGGCAGTGTGGCTGTAGCTGAATACATTCACCCCTACAACTACATGCCCAAGTGCCCCACACACAGCAAGCCCTGACAATTAGGCCTCCTTAAACCTGTCCCACACTCTTTTGCTGTGGTTTTTACAACAGTACCTACAGCACAGCGAGCACAAAACTACAGTGCACTTTGGTGTTCACCTGGCCCCTCTAGATGTCAGGTAGGGTAAGGTGGGGTAGAATTTTTTTTTAAATAATACTCTTTAGTTTATAGTGCATAGTTTTCTCTTTTTTTCTTTTTCTTTTCCTTAACCAGTCCATCTCTTTCTTTAAAGTCCTGTTCCTCAACTGCCCAATATTTCCTTTCCCACACCACACACAAGTCCAGTCTCACACCTGTGCCCTTTCCTCTTTTCCTCCTCTGTCACCCTAAACTGCCCAACTCCAACTGCTCCCACACTTTCCTGCTGAACTGCAGGCTGTTCTTAAAATATTCTTTTTTTTTTTTTTATTGCTAAAGCATTGGCAACCACTTTTATTTTCTTTCTGGTTGCCTGCTGGTTGATGCGTTACTATGGCTTAGGTCGGGGTCCTTCTCAGTCACTGACTAACAATTCAAATTGTACTTTTTCTGATCTTTTATTTCTCACAATTGTCCTCCTTTCGATGAGTTTGTCGTCGACGATCCTGACATAAGTCTCGCGAGCTACAGACATCACCCAACTGGCAAGGAAGCTTCCCACCTCCTCCCTTCCCCGTTTGTCTTTTTGTTTGTTTGTTTCCTCCCCACAAGTACACTCTTGAGCAGCCAGCCCCTCCAAACCACAGTGTCACCATGCCACTTGAACAGCCCATGCAGTTGCTGTAACACCGAAGTTCTCCAGCATTGCCTCATGAAAATGGCGTCAGTGTGCAGTGCAGTACTGTACTAACCGCCCAGCTCCATCCCCATCCATCATGCCCACACCTGCAGGACTGTCCCAAAACATTGCTGGAATTACCTGGCAGTCCTGTGGGTGGCCCACTGTCAGCAGGTGCTGTGGTGATCTTGGGCAGGTAGCAGGAGGTCCCCATTGCAGTGGGAACCACGGTGCTCACTGTCCCTCTCGGCTTCCACACTGGCGCGGCGCTCTCTGCTACTGCACTGGTGATCAAAAGCTATCACGTGCCAGGGCGCCGCTGCTTCATCTGCACACAGCCGAGCAAGAGATCTGGGAACATCTAGCAGTGGAGTTGGTTGGACCGAATGAGAAGTTAAACAAACAAAAAAAAGACATCACTGATTTGGTTGTCCGTGGGACAACCAACTACTATGAAATTGGTTGTCCCATAGCAAAAAATTGTAGCCCGGGACGTCGGGCTATGGGATTTGTCGATCCCTGTTTCTTACCTTAGGTTAGTTTGTTATCCTTTTATATAGTCCTGCAGAGGATAAAAAGGAGAAAGATAATGGCTAGTGGCCTGGTAAACTGCAGTCTTCTCTGCAGGAGAAAAAGGGTGTCGGCTCTCCAAGCTCTGATACTGCACTAAGCATTCACTATAGGGAGACAGAGGCCCCTTGTGGCCTCTTTTTCTAGAAACAGGACTGTCGATCACTCTGAGGATTGCTGTGATGAACAAATATCCTTTAAAAAGCATATTATTCTTAATGTACTGCTGTTGATACTTTGCATGTATTATATTCATAGCCAGTTTAGCACTATATTGTGCAGCTGCATAAAATGCTTTAAAGTTTGTGATGATGCTAGATCATCTGATTCTGGTAGGCAGTACTTAAGGCACTACCTGAGCAGGTAACAGAGAGAGGAGGGTCAGTTCTTCCTGACCAAAGGCAGGGGAAGGACAAGAAGAAGTTCTGTACTGCAAAACGTATTTCTTTTGCTTTTGCTGTTGTTGCTGTTTTAGCTGAACTAACAACTATCTCTTGATTTCTGTTAATATCCTGCATCATTTTATGAAGAGAAAATAAAATGATAAATGCCAACCTGCCATTTTTTATGCACTGATTTTGTTGTCTGCCTGCATTTGTCTCCTGATAAAGTGACCCTACGACACCGTGGATTAATTTTCCACAAACTGCAGAATATTATTCCACATGTCACATGATTTGTGGAATTCTGTTCCTTGGTTTACATAGAAAGAAATGCTTTCCAGACTTCCACAGGATTAAAAGAGAATTCCAAAAGGCATTTTGGAAGTGGAATTGCCGTTCCGCACAAATTCCGCATGCAGAATCCTGCGCAGCTCTAGTTATTGTACAGATATTAGGAAAAAAGGGGAGGTAAATTCAGAAATTATATGATCCATAACCTGAACTGTATATAACAATGGCTTTTTCTCAGTTTTCCTTGTGGCATCAGGAGTTGTTTGAAGAACAGCTGACGCCTTTTGGAAAACTTGGGAAAACATAATATTTCATCTTCCATAATATCATAAATCAGCTTGTATTTTATATATCTTCTATGGATTTCTCCTCTCTGTTATTTATTACTGAAGATTTCCCACACAAAAACAAGATTGTTATCCCTTAGAGTTCCTCTGCCTCTGTAGATTATTTACCTACTTGAAATTGTAATGCTATTTTGAGAAATCACAGGAAGTTGCCATGGGAATAACTGTGATGTCACAAGCAAAGCAAAATATTGTGACATTATGTTGGGAAGAAGCAATAGAAGCAGATCAGTCCTCAAGGAACAACTCTCCTGTTTTTATGCGTATGAAAAAAAGTGATAACAAATGGGGATAAGAAATGCAGAGCTAATGAGAAATATGAGCGGATATTAGTCCAAATATTATGTTTTACAAAGCTCTTCTCAAGGCATTGGTGGCTCTTTAAGAAGCTCGCACCAACAATGCTATCTTTTCAATATTAGTTACTGCCATACGATAGTAGTGGGGGTACTGATGGGAATGGTGAAGACATGCCTTTGAAGTTCTAAAAGAGGATAACTGGTAATTTTTTCTGTGTTCTGCAGCCTTTCCATCGCCCTGTGACCCTGACCCCTGCGTAAATGGTGGCTCCTGTGTGGAACAGGATGACAGCTACGTCTGCGAATGCCCTTTGGGATTTTACGGCAAGTACTGTGAAAAAGGTACGGTAAAGCAGAGTCCTTGGCACCAACTGTCAGCACTGTTCACCGCACAATAGTTTCCAGTGCTGCCTTGCAAAAAGAACCATCATTGCTCTAGGCTCAGTCTTGCATTTGGATAGGGTCTGAAATTCAGTAGTCTTTCTGGCTGTTATGGAGGGAAGAGCCACAAAAAGTGAAATAAAATTTTGATAGCTATCTGAGTTATCAGAACATTCAGAACCTTTTATTTATTTTTGATTTAAAGTACAACTATGCTGAACATTTAAAGCCATTTTTCCCATAGAAGCTACTTAAAAAAAAGGGGGGGGGGGTTCCAATTCTATTTCTGTTACATCTATACAAGCGTTTTATTTATCCCAGTGAATATTTCTGATTTGCATACAGATAGTAAGTACAATTTTAGAACTGTGTTACAGTATGCACCTAAAGGGAGGTAGATTCAGGAGCAACATTAGGAAGTTCTTCTTCACTGAGATGGTGGTGGAGCCTTGGAATGGCCTGCCCCCAGGGGTGGTGGGGACAAAGATGGTTAGAGAGTTTTAGCTAGCATGGGACAGTCAGTGTGGAAACCTCGGGAAGAGGAATAGCTGGGGAGGTAGACTTCACAGGCAGACTAGATTAAGGTTACCACCTACTGGTTTTGACCGAATGATTCGGTTTTCTAGGTCCAGATTCGGTCCTCCTGTTTTCACCATTGCAAATTTGTTTTTTACGGTGGGTCAAGCAGCACCTGTTAAATTCCTCACTAACTGTTTCATTTTCTTCTCATCTGACTGTAAGCAAGTGTCTGGCATTTTAGTGTGATTGCTTGCTTGCAGTGCATGCTAATCAGGAAGTGCCTTCAACAGCAGGACACTTAAAGAGCCAAATGTGTCCCTGTCCGCTCAGTTGTCACCTCTAACATCACACCAGCAAACTGGAAGATTATTCATGGGAAGGGTAAACAATACCACCTTAATTAACACCTTCATTTTTCTGAAACCCTTAGACATTTAGACAGGCACCACATTAGGGTAGCCTCTTGTCCAGTGTGGACTGTACAATGTGTTTCAGAAACTTTACCTGCTAATCCAGTTTTATTCAGAGGTAGTACTTTTTCAGTCACTTTGAATGCTTGTAAAACAGATTCTGTTAAATCCTTTGCCATTTTACTTGCATGTTCATATTACAAACAAATTCTGATGTCATGCAGACCTTTGTTTGTATACCAGTCAGTCTGAGAGGTGTGAAGTAGGGCTATTAAGACCATTAGCAGCAAATCAACCTAATCCTTTCTAGGCTGCATTGTGAGTATGGTCTTTGACTGCTGTGATAAGGAGTACTTTTATACCTTTAAATGCTCACCATTTTTTCTTTTAGGGTCTATCCTATATTTTAATATTTGTTACCCCATTTGTTGTTAAATTAATAATCTAATATTTTATTTCATTTCTAGCAGTACTATACCTCTCTCTCTTCAGTAGTTATTGCTGTCAATTTGCATACTACCTGGATATTCCAGGAAGACCATTCCAGGCATCTCAGATGAACAACACAGAATAGTGTAGCTAATGTCATGCTAAGCCACAGAAATGAGAAAAGGAAGAGAGAGAGAGACCAGTAGCTGGTGAGGAGAAAGGAACACAATCTAGATTTGATGGCACTGCAAATTTAGGTAATTTATCAAACACTATTATTTTTTTTTACCAGAAGGTACACACTAAGCTGAAGCTTGTTTACAGGTGCAACCTGGGAGTGAAATGATTTGTGCAGGATAACACAGTATGCAAGTCTGGGCTGTGGGATTCAAACCCTGGTCTCCAGAATTGCAGCTCAGAGCCTTAAACCACTGTGCTATATTGCCTCCATGCTACATATCACATATTATGCTATCTGGTATGTATGACTGATATGGAAATAAAATAGGGTATTTAACAGCATAGAATAGTTCCTACCACTTTTAAAAACTTCTGTGACATTACAAATAGCTTTAGAGTAGGAGCAATGGGAGGGACAGTAGCACATCTTAAAATGGCAGATGATATTTGTAATTACAGCTCGTCCACCATTACTAGTGTAGTTTATTTATTTATTGAAAGAGTTTTACCAGAAAAGGGCCACCTGATCCAAAATAGCCAGTTGTCAGAGGTGTCCTTGTAGTCAGTCAATGTGTCAGCTAAGCTGTGCACACAGGATGGAAAGTCTCCTGAACCCCATCTCTAACCCCACCAAATGTTAACACACACTGAAATTTAAAATATTTAAATCTAAATCAAACAAACCCAAAATAATAATCATGATGTACTTTAATCAAACAAACCACAAATAATAATCATGATGTACTTTAAAGGAAGTTGTACACAATGCAATATCAGCAGCAATTCTGAATAAATCAAGCGAATCACAGTCCAAGCGATGCCCTCATAAGTCATAAAAGGGGCCGAGTTAGGGGTGGAGTTCGGGGGTGTGGTTTAGTATTGGGTTTTCATCTCATCCAAAGGTGGCAACCCTAGACTAGATGGATCAAACGGTCTTCTTCTGCCATCACATTCTTATGTTATTATGTAGTTTATGTTGCTTTCAACCCCAGAGTTATATAGCAGAACACTGATTTATTCTGACAGTAATGCAAGAGCTTAGCAAGGACATAGACTATATCATACAGTTTTAAAATGGTCCTTACCACCTCTGTGTAAATCAGAAGCATTCATCAAGATAACTGAAAAGGTTATATAGATGGAACAGAAACAAAACTAGAACCAGCATTTAAAAGGCAGCTTCTACTGGGAAAAATAACTTAAAAGTTCAGCACAGTTCTACTTGAAAGCAGTTGTTTGAGTTAAAAAAAATGATATAACTTTATATTTTAGGGCACAGGGTTCAGGGTAGTTAAACTGCACTCCAGAAAACAGTGCTTACATAATGAGTGGGTGCTGGAAAAAATACAAACGCTAAAGTTTTAAAATAATCCAGCACTCCAGAGTATGTGTGGGAGCTCTAAAACTGCACTGAGTTTTTGTGCCATGTATACTTACTTTTGTTGTAAGTTTTTGATTCTTATTTGAATTACTAAATCTTTTAATAATCTCTCACTGAATTTTGGTCTGGATTCTTTTAAAACTTTAGGGTTCAAGGTAGTTAAATGGTAGTAAATGTACAACAGCAGGGCAACTATATGTATTACTATGTTACATACATGTACTAAGTAGTCAGTTAGTTTCATTGTAACTTCTGTTACTATGTAGTTACCTAATTATTTAAATAGTTACATGGTAATACCGGCCCTGTTAGAATATTTTTGTATTACTTCATGTTTTATGGCACAGGTTACATGGTAGTTATCTGGTAGCAACTGTATAATACAGAGTAACAATTGGTATTACAGAGTAACATATGTGTAATAGAGAGTAGTTTAATTGTAACTTCTGTTACTTTGTAGTTACATAATTATTTCCATAACATGGTTATCAATTTGTGTTTCAGGGCACAGGTTACATAGTAGTTATTTGGTAATAACTGTATTATATGTAACTGCTGGAATTACCTTGTAACATACTGTACATGTAATAAGTAGTTTCATTTTAAGTGCTGTTTGTTTGTAGTTACATAATTATTTCCATAATTACATGGTAATACCAGACACGTTAGAATACTTGGATATCACTTTACGTTTCAAGGCATAGGTTATGTGGCAGTTATATGGTAGTAACTGTACAATAACATTGTAACTACTGGTATTATCATGTGATATATATGTAATAAGTAGTTTCATTGTAACTACTGTTACTATGTATTTGCATAATTATTTCCATAGATACACGGTAATACCAAACAAGTCAGACTGCAGGAGTATCATTTTATGTTGCAAGGCATTGATTACACTGTAGTCTTTTGATAGTTACTGTATGGCAGTGTGACACTGATACTGCTGCATCATGTAACCATGTAACACCAATAGTTTATTTTGTTCAGATATAGCTACAATAAGATGACTACCATATAACTTGTGCCCTGAAATATAAAGCGATACCCAAGCATTCTAACTTGGTTGGTGTCAGCATGTAACTATGGAAATAATTATGTTACTAATTGTGACAGCAGTTGCAAGGAAACTACTTATTACATGTATGTTACATGGTAAGCAGTTGCAGTGAAACTATTATGTGTATGTTATACGGTAATACCAATAGTTACATATTATTATCAGTTATTACATATAACTACCATGTAACCAGTGGCCTGAAACATTGTGTAATACAAACATTCTAACTTGGCTGGTATTAGCATGTAGCTATGGAAATAATTATGTAACTACATAATAACAGCAGTTAGAGGGAAACTAACTGCTTATTACATGTAGGTGACATGGTAATACCAATATTTTATCCTGTTAATGTACAATTATAACAATAAACACCATGCACTCTGTATGTAATATCTTTCATATACAGTATCCATATCAAAGCATATGACAGATGAAATAAATTTTTTTTTAGAAATACATCCTTATGCTTTTTATGAATTTTGGTTTTACTTCAGCTTATTTCATATGGAACTTTGCCATTCTTAACCTACTCTTTCAAGCTGACCCGGTAGCATGGTGGTAGCACTACTGCTTGTTACACCAGTGACTTGGGGTTAGGAATGGACCTGGTTCACCATGGGCATGGCGGTGGGAGGGAGGATTGAGTGTCCCAGAGACAGCGCTTCTTTCTAAGTGGGGAGAGGGGGGAGTGCTGCAGCTGCACTGCTTGACTGACACCCAGTGGAGCTGGATGTCGGCGCAGTTTGGAGCTCCAACGTGGGGGAGCTCCCCCCAGATGTTGCTATGCCTTGTGCATGCAGCAAACGCTTGTGAGTTATTGCATGCTGGGACTCCATAGCATAAAAAAACAAAGAAAAAACCTACCACATGAAGACTGGATAATGCTGGAGCCTCGCAGGCCTGACACCACCAATCAGGCATGTCAGCCACTAGTTACTGCATCACTAGGGTAAGGGCCCACCCTGGGGACCCCATCGCAAGTGATAAGTTGTGAGGGTAACAGCTGGGGGTTAAGTCCTGGGGAAGGTAGGTGATTGGGCTTGAGGTCCTAGATGAAAGGGCAGAATGAGTGCAATAGAAGATAAAAAGCTTAGTAGGGAAACAAAACCCTTCCTGATGAAGCCTCACTGTTGTAGGTGAAGTGCCTGGTTGTCATTATTTTTTCTGTACCTGCCTCAGTGCTTTTTAAATCTGTACCTAACCGTGTACCGATGTAAAGATGTTGCTTTACAACAGTTGCATGAAGCAATAAAATCCTAAATTCAACGTGGACAGTGCATTGTTGTTTTCTGGAATGAAAATGTTCCTCAGTGCCCACGGTTTGTGAACAGTAGGAAAAAAAAAACACTTTCATCTTATATGTATAATTGTGTAGCATTTATTTCGCTCTGCCTTTTAGCAACCCCTACTTATAATGTTAGCATCACTGCAATATAATATAAAAACGAGAGTTGAAGACCTGACGCTAGTGAGAATAGGTGAGATTTTAGTAGACGTGAAATGTAGCAGAGTATCAAGTAGCTGGAAAGAGTAAGGAAGACTGTTCTACATCCTGTAGTAGTAGCACCAGAGGGAAAGGGTTGCACTTTAGTGGAGGCTAGATTAGTGGTTATGTTGTGAGAAGCTGAGTATCTAGAGAGCACAGTAAGTGAGTAGGAGAGTGAGGCTGAAGGAGGCGAGTAAGGCACTCAGGAATGTTACCATGCACTACATTACTTTAAATACAGTAAATACAATTTTAAATAGAACACAAAATAGGACACTATCAACCAGTGCTATCAGCTTGGCAACAAAGGGGATGCTGAGTTCTTAGAAGGGAGGGCTGTTCTTTGATTGAGATGCAAAACCATGGTCTTGTCTGGCCCATGGGCATGGGACCCCCACTCCCCCAAATTTGTCAAGGAACAGCAGTAGTGAGAGTATGAGCATTAAGGTCCTGGTAGAATGCCCTCAATGAAATTAATTCACTACCACCACAACCCAGGGAATATGATAGAACCCCTGATGAAAGAGTAGTAAATAGCCAGTGGGCCTGTGCATGTAGTGTAAGTTCACATCTATCTTTTCCCTCCTGGAGCAGATGTTCAGGGTCTCTGTAGATAATTAGCTGCACTGAAGCCAAATGGGAAGGGCAGCTCCTCCAGAAAAATCACTATAAATTATAGGTAATAGATTTAAATAAATCCAGCAGATAGCCCATACTGTGGACATGTTTAGCTCAGAATGAGATTGCCTGGCTAGGACAATTGGGTATGGGGAGGTGTCATTTTTCTGGTCATGTTTCAGTGTAACTCAGCAAGTTACTGCTACTGTATGCAGGTGTATCTGCCACATTCCAATGCTAGAGGAGTCTATGGATAGGGATTGGGATCAGGTAGTCTTGTATAAAAGTATATCTACTGGAAACATATAGCTAACTATGAAGACCACAGCAGTCCACACTTTCTTCCAATTTTACTATTGTCCCTATGTTTTCTCTGAATGACACAATTCTTTTCTGCTCTGTGTCCTCAGTAAGACTGCGTCCATGTGTGTCCAGCCCATGCCGGAATGGGGGATCCTGTAAGGAGGTCGATGGAGGATACCAGTGTGTGTGTCCCTTCCGCTTCACTGGGAAGCACTGTGAGATAGGTAGGTAGTAGGCAATGAAACATTCCCTTTAAACTCACAGTACTGGTTCACTGCACTGGTAAAGTGCTGTAGAGACCTTCTGTTCCTGGACCATGAGTTCAGTTCAAGTACAGTGGTTTGCCGCAGTGGTATGGTATGCCAGTGCTCTCTGCGCCTGTTAGTGCTGGATGGAATTAAGGAATTTGGTTCCATGGATTGAAAAATAGAACTCCTCAGGTAGGACTAGAATTTTTCTAGTGGAGTTTAGGGAATTCTAAAGGTTGAATTTTGAGTTCCCGATAGTAGAGTTATGGCTTAATGGCAGAATTCCATTTTGCCGTTGGTGGAAATGGCTAAGGCCGAATCAGAGAATATAGAGGAACCCATACACTAGTGAAGTGGAATATGCAGTCTTGCACAGTTCTGCATGTGGGAAAAAAATGTCCCTAGGATTAGCTGCTTCAGGAACCATGGGTTTGAGTCTTAGAGCTGCTTGCCTGGCTAGAACTGAAATGTTTGGTACTGTGGAGAGTCTTTGGCTGGCCACAAGGGAGGATCTTCCTCTTCATTAGGTAGGTGTCCCACCCGTTGTCAGGGGCATCAAAGTGCTATCAGTACCCTTATTTTTACAGCATACTTCAAGTCTCTTTTCTGATTTATTTACCCAGGATAGCTCAGCTCAAATGCAATATCCCATTTTCAGTGGGGTCATGCTTTCACCCATGGGTGGGTGGTGGCACTGAGATTAAATTGATTTTTTTCTCTTTTGGGAAAACTTAAAAAAAAAAATTATTAAGGCAAAATTTAGCATATGGATCTATTTAGATTTTTTCCTATATGTACTTTTATGTATTTTTATCCCGTTTTTCACCCTGACCTGGGACCCCAGCAGACACGTACGTGTGTATGTGTGGAAGCGCTCATGCATGCCAGGTACCTGCTCAGCCCCTTCTGCCTCACGCTTATCTATCACCACCACCCCCTTCATGCCTATGCTTCCCACCGGACCTCCACCCGGTGGGGGCTGAACTCTGGGGGGGCATCCACCCCAGGAAGGGAGAGCTGTCTTTTGGCCACTCAATCCCACTCCCCTCCCACTTGCTCCCCGATGACCCAAGGTCATTCTCAAACCTGGGTCACTGGTGTAGCACAGGGTAAGGCCTCCAGAGCTTCCTCCCTCAGCCCTCAGCGCCACCAGGCCGACAACTCTTTATAGATTTTATGAATTTATGTTCCGTTCTTCTTTGCTAGATTCATTTATATGGAAACGTGATCAGTATCTCCCACAGCTGATCTTTTCCGACTGCATAATCATTTGCTGAAGTCACAATCCTGTTTGCAATATCATAATCCTTTCCACTGCAACAGGCTGTGATGTTGCAGACAGAGGATTATGATTTTAACAATGCAGATGAGAAGTTGAAATAGATGAACTCTAGAGGAGAAGGAGCCAGCCTGATTAAAATTCACCTAGTAATTTATTTAAAACAGATTTTACCAGGTGAGCACACAGACACCAAGAGGCTCATCCATTTATGACCTGAGGTGGGAGGGGGAACGTAGGATGGCAGAGGTAGGGGTGTGTGAGTAACAAATACTATTTCCCAAATACCACAAATAATGCACTATTTGTTATTCAGATTCAAATAACAAGTAGTGGCACTATTCGTCTCCTGCCTATTTGGTAACTACTTTTAAAGTCAATGGGGACACACCATATGATAGATAAGAAGGGCTCTGTCTCACTGTGAAGCTATCTGTTGCAGAGCACCTGAGTTTCCTCTGTCTGTCTGTCAAGGAGCAGTATTGTAGTGGCAGAAGCACCCTGCACCCCCTCCTGGCCAGTGGCACAGTATTCTGCCCTTGGAAAGGAAGATCATGACATTTTAAAACATGGCCAAAATTATTAATTTCAATTTTTCTATCTATTTGTGACCTTTACTCCTCTGTTTGCTGTCTCTTTGTGTCGAAGGAAAGCCGGACCCCTGCTCTTCTAGCCCCTGTTGGAATGGTGGGACATGTTTCCATTACATCGGCAAGTACAAGTGCCAGTGTCCAACTGGCTACAGCAGGAGACACTGTGAGATGGGTAAGCCAATGCTGCAGAACTATTGCATAAGAAATAACAGCTGTGCAGGGAAACAGAAGGGTAGAGATCAAAGCCTGTAAATAGAGTTAGCAGGTAGTCCTGTGATCTAGGAGGAGGAAGGGTAAAGACAGAACCCTATATATACAGTTACAGATATTTAATACTGGTAATAAACAATGTCTGGTCAATACGTATATTCTTTTGTTTTATTATTCCAATTGTTTAACCAGGTGAGACACACTAAGCTGAAAATTTGTTTATAGGTGCAAACTGGGAGCACAGGAAAGTTAAGTGACTTGTTCAGGGTCACACAGTATGCAAATGGGGGCTGTGGGATTCAAACCCAGGTCCCCAGATTTGCTGCTCAGAGCCTTAAACCACTGCGCTATACTGTCTCCCTAAATATATGCCTCCAGATATGGATGTGTAACCCCCCTACAAATGGGGATTCCCGAAAAGTCTACCTTGAGCTTGCTTAAATGCTCACTGCCAGGCTGGTTCCTGCGTTTTAGCAGTTTAAATGTATTGCCAGAGAGTGCCTGTATTGTGTACTGTCTCTTTAAGAGCTGCCTGGATTTCAGTTATAATTAATCTGAGAGGGATCTCTGTTACAAGATGTACTTGTTTGTTGATCATTTGTTATAGTAGTAATAATATTGCAGTTTGTTCTAACCTGCCTTCTTTGCAACATGGACAGTTCTGTTCGTTTCCATCATCTTGGTCCTGGACTGCTGAAATGGGCCAATCAGTACCTTTGGGGACTCTAAAATGGAGCCTGTCCCCGGGGCTTTGTGGGAGCAAAATTCTGTAGAAATTGTAGTTTTTGCATTTTGGGGCCAAGACAGACCTTGAGGGGGAGCCCTTGTTGTGACTGACAGAAGAATCAGCCAACCAAACTTTTTGGATCCTGGGGAAATTCCCAGGCTGCTTGCAGCTAGTTTCAGTTTGAGCTGGGAAGTGAAAGAAGTAACAGCTCGAGATAGTGGGGCAGCAATCCTGTGTGGATTCGCATGTGAGAACTGTGATAGGGCTGAGTTTTGGCCTGCCTGTCTGCCTGCTGTCCCTGAAAGGGAGATGAGAGTTGATTTGGACTGAATCCGAATTGTGAGGATGATTAAGCCACAGAACTGTGACCAGGCTTTAACCTGAAGAAGACAAAAGATTTGCTGAATGCGATTGGCCTGTTAGGATTTGCAGCCACCTTTGAATTCCTGGGTTGTGCTGAGACTCTGTAATTGCGACTGGATAGCAATCTGCCTGGTACAGTAGAATTTCTTACATGTAAATGTGCTATGTGCCGTTAGTGGGTCGTGATTTGGTTCCCCACTGTGTGCTGAACTGTGTTCTGCTTGCTGGAGGCTGCATCCAGCTCCCACGGACTGAATCCGTGTTCATCTCCATTGGGCCTGGGCTTTGCCACACTGGCCCAGCCAGACTACCCGCTGCACAGAGAAAGCCACGACGAGAGACCTGCCTGGAGATCAGCCCCCTGCTCACGCTTTGAACAGGAACAACGCCTTGGTGATTCTTGTGGGCCCTGTGTCGCCTGGCGCTCCAGTTCAACAACCTGCTGTCTCGATTTCATCCTGCCTGTGTCCTGTATTGGGTATCTTGAGTAAACATCAGGATAGCTCCCTGCAACAACAGCTAAATCTAAAGTGTTGTCATCTTATTGCTTTGTGGTCTTTTCCTTCACAAACTGAGCCCTCCGGCTCTGGATTACAAATAGTGTGTGTGTTGTGCATGTTGCTTTCTTCCATCACAGGGCCCCAACAAGCTACAAGCCGGCCTACCCCAGGCAATGTTCCTGGCTAGCCCAACGTCTTCCTACCTGGGTACCCAGAGTTTGTGACTGTGTAGGGACTCGAAGTGCATGCATAACTGTCTGATTGATATAGCCTTTAAGCAAATCAACCTGATTACGCCCCTCCCTTGTTTAAGTCCCCTCAATAAATTAGATCTAACTCTTTTTGCATTTAACCTGACTGTGATTTCAGTTTGTGCCAAGAGTACTGTACTGTTGCTATTTGCTGTGCTTAACCTTGTTTTCCAGGGGGTCCCCAGGGTCAAGCTAGAGGAACTAGCCATGGTGGTAAGTGCAAACAGTGTGGGTAATTGCCTGGTGAATAGGGGTCATTGTGAAAGTGATTATTGTATATTGTTCAGGCCACTAGAAGGGAAAGAGGGGGTTACAGTGTCCTGGAGGGCTGTGCCCAGGTTAGCTTGACCACTAACAACTGTGACCTCCGGGTGGAGGCACCCATTTCAGTACCCAGGCCCCTTAATCTGCTACTAGCCAAGCAGGCAGGGGTATTAGCCCTTGGGATAGCGCCACCTATGGGTTACAGATATTTACTAATTTCAAATTGAAAGACCATTTAAATAAACTTTCCTTATTTTTTCAAAATGTGGTAGCTAACCATAACTGCGGTTCTAATAACACAGATAAAGTTCACTATCAACACTCTGGCACTCTTCCTAGAGATGGATGAGTCATCAGAAGTCTTCAAGCTTCGTGTCTCCCACCACCTGGGTGGTATAAACTCTTGCTTGCCCCGTGACATTAGATCTTTCTTTACACTGGATGGGACAGGTCTTCTCTTTCGCAGCTCTGCAGCATCAAAGGATTTTGAGTTGTTCAAGCACTGCTTTGGTAAATCTTTGACTTTTCAAGTCCATATTCCAGTTAAAGTTGCTCTGCAAGCCTTCCAGATTTATGATTGACAATGGAGAGCAAAAAAACCGGGTTTCAGTTCTGCACCCAGTGTTAACAGAAAATGTAGGCCATGGGCCTGTATGACATGTGCTTGTACTGCCTGGGTGATCAAACCAATGCTGTGAGATGCAGTTTGTGCTACACCATGCTGCCCTCATCTATCAAAGACCGGAAGGCTTGATTGGGCCTTGGTCAGCAGAAAGATCACAAAAAGGCAGGTCAGCTGCTTAGCTTGTGGTTATGGAAGAAGAGGCAGTGACAGTTGCTGTGAGTTCCTTGTTGATTTCAGTGCTGTTACCGGCTGGGGCCAGTGTCTGAGACTTGTTCTCTGATGAGCTCTGGGAAATATGTCTGGCCCTTCAGACATTCAGGGAGAGCCCTTCTCACTGCAGCAGAAAACATAAAAAACATCATCACAGGTTGTGGGATGAGGAATGATCACACTTTTCCCACTCCTTTGACTCCCGTGACCGATTGGCTCTATATAGCTCCATATAATTGAGGGGAAAATCGAGAGCTCCACAGTAACCCCGTTGGGCCTGTCAACCTTGACTCTTGTCGAGCAGGTGGTCAAGATCTTTTTCAAGCCTGTCAACCAGCTGGCAGAGGAAACTGACAAGGAGCTGATCTCCAGTACCCCGGTTCTCCCCGTCCTCACTCAGGAAAATGTGGTCCAGTTGGTTTCCCCAGCTGGGTCACCTTAGTAGTGGCCTCTACTGGTGGTCCTGCCTCCGAAGCCTATAGCGCTTAACCTGCTGAGGCAGTTGGTTTATGACAGCCCGCAGAGAACACCCAGGCACCACTTGTGCTCTTGATCCCGCTCAACTAGGATGCATCACTGTTGATGCTCCTCCTCCTCTTCTTCCTCATCTTCAGGCTAAGAGAGGCATGGACATAAATTGTGTCAACGCTATGAGGAGCTCTTCTGTCAACAGTGGATCATTGCTGGGAGGGTAGAGCTCTACCTTTAGTCCCTTGGCGTACACTGTTTGTTCCCAAGCTGTCCCACACTTCTCAGCACACTCCTTCTTCGGGTGGAGCCACTTCCACTGCAGTCCCTGTTTGGGGTTCTGACCAAGGAATCCCATGCTGTGTCGTCTGTCCAGATTAGCTGTCGGAGGAGATCGCATAGTCTGAGTATACTTGGGTGGTTATGGTGGAAAATGGTCAAGGGCCATGTTCAAATAATCCTTTGGTGATTTTTAAGGTGAGTCCTCCATGGCCTTGACCAGGGCTCATACAGTACGTTCGACTGTTAATCAGTCGAAGAATTGACCACCAGCCATAGGCTGGTGTCTTTTGGGGCTTTAATCTGACTTGTGTTGGAGTCCATGAGTGTGCCCTTGGAGCCAGTCCTGCAGCGGGCTAAGTACCCATTTATTGACATACTGGGCAAGGAAGATTCCACAAGGGTTGCCTTTCCTGTGGCTGAGGCTGTCTTGGGACTGGCCTTGGAGCTTTGGTAGCATCAAGCATCCTGACCGGCACCCTCACTCGTATGATCCACAAGTGTGCTGTCCCAATGAGCTCCATTTCTGGGTTCTCCAACCACCCCTCTGCTGAAGACTTGGTTTCGGACTCAACCTGCCATAAAACAAGTGGCCACGGGGATATAGACAGGTATCTGGACAAAGGGTCCAAGAAGATTGACCACACAGCTAATAAGGAGTACACTGCTGCGTCACTGGGTCTCCGTCAAGGCAGCTACACTGTCATGATGGCAAACTTTGGCCATCCACTTGCAGTGTTAGAGGACCTCATCCCCCCTCTTCCAGCCAGCAAACAGTTTCCAGTTAAGATGATCAGAGACCAGGGTCAATCACTGCCTGATTGCCAGCTTCAGACAGCTTTAGGACATGGGCAACTCTGGTGTCTGTGCCATGGCGGTGGCCATTGCCATGCATCATAGGGCCTCGGTGAGTCTTTCCACCTTCATGGCAGTTGGGGAAGAGATATGCAGAGACCACAGGTTGGGAAACCATATGAGCTTACCCCCCATAACAGTGACAAAGGACAAATGGCAAGTACTGTTGGTGATGCTAGGAAAGGAGGGCAGGATGGGGGGGGGGGAGGGTGGAAGGTGTTACCCTTAATGCTAGGAGCCTTGGGAGGAAAATTGCAGAGTTACAGGTTCTCATGGCAGAGGGAGAGGTGGACATTGCAGCCATCACGGAAACATGGGCCACCCAATACAATGACTGGGACCTGTCTGTACCAGGGTACAGGTTATTTTGTAGGGACAGGGCGATTGGGAAAGGTGGGGGGGTGGCACTATGTGTGAAGGAAGGACTGAAGTGTGTAAGGGAGGAAGGGGAGGAGGGTAGTACGGAGTCACTTTGGATGCAAATCCAGGATTCCAAGAATAGGATTCTTAGAATGGGAGTGGTGTACAGGCCACCATCTCAAACGGAGGAGTTAGACAGGGAACTAGCGGGACAGATCAGGAGGACTTGTGAGAAGGGTAGTGTGGTGATTGTGGGGGACTTCAACATGCCAGGAGTGGACTGGAGCACCCCAACAACCCGGAACAGAAGGGAGCAGGTACTGCTGGATGCCTTCCAGGACAGCTTCCTGCTGCAAATGGTCAGTGAACCAACCAGGTTAGGAAATACCCTTGACCTTGTGCTGGCAAATGGAGATTTTGTGAGAGAACTTACAGCGGAAGAACCACTGTCAGGGAGTGACCACCGCTCAGTATGGCTCACATTGGATATGGGCAAGGAAGGCGTGGAATCTGGCACAATAGTGCTGGACTTCAGGAGGGCCGACTTTGGGAGGATAGGGGAAGTGGTAAAAGGGTACCTGGCCAGAATTCAATCTATTATAGACACTAACCAGAGGTGGGAGCTCATAAAGCTGGGGATAGTGGAGGCAATCAAAACCTGCTGCAAAGCCCAGAGCAAGAAAGCTAGGGCTAAGAAACCGATCTGGTTGAGGAAGGGGGTCATGGAAAAGGTAAGGAGGAAAAGAGCTGCCTTTAGGAAGTACAAGAAAACAGGGAGGGGGGAGGACAGGGAGGAATACTTGACAGAATCGAAGGAGGTGACAAGGGCAGTAAGGGGAGCCAAAGCATCTCGGAACTCAGGCTGGCAAAAGGCATTAAGAAGGGGAGAAGGACTTCTTTAAGTACATCAGGAGAAAAGGAGCTGTAAGGACCACATAGTAAGGATTAGGAAGGAGGGGTTGGTGGAAGGAAAGTGATAAGGTGGAAGCACTAAATGAGTACTCTCTGCTCAGTATTTACTAAAGAGAAGAGGGGGGACACCCAGGTGGGAGAAATGGCAGAAGCGGGGAGTGGTGACAGATGGGGAAATCATGGAGAGCAGAGTTCGAGAGTGTTTGAAGGCACTGAGGGTGGACAAGGCGCCAGGCTCAGATGGCATCCATCCCAGGGTGGCAGAGGTCCTTGCAGGACCTTTGGCAGACCTATTTAATGCCCTCACTACATCTGGGTGTGTACCCCAGACTGGAGGATGACTCATGTGGTGCCCTCCACAAGAGTGGCCCCAAGGATGAACCGGGAAACTACAGACCAGTGAGCCTCACATCCATCGTGGGTAAGCTAATGGAGACTATCCTGAAGGAGAGGCTGGTGGCCCTCCTAGAGGCCAAAGGACTACAGGACAGCAGACAGCATGGCTTCATATGTGGCAGATCCTGCCAAACCAACCTGGTCGAGTTCTATGACTGGGTAACTAGGCAAATGGACAGGGGCCATGCAGTGGATGTCCTGTATCTGGACTTCAGTAAGGCATTCGACTCAGTGCCAAATGGAAGACTGGGAAGGAAGTTAGTAGGCACAAGGGTGGTTGCAAAGCTGGTGAGATGGGTAGGAAACTGGCTGCAGGGAAGGCAACAGAGGGTGGTGGTGGGTGGGGAGCTCTCACACTCAAGGGCAGTGACGAGCGGTGTTCCACAGGGCTCAGTGTTGGGACCAGTGTTGTTTGGGATATTCATTGCAGACATATAATGGGACATCAAGAGCAAGATCAGTCTGTTTGCTGATGATACCAATGTCTGTAGCGGTGGTGGATGACCTAGGGGATGGCAGGGTTGCAGGATGATCTGACAAAGCTTGAAACCTGGTCAGACACCTGGCAACTGGGCTTTAATGCCAAAAAGTGCAAGGTGCTGCATTTTGGGATGAAGAACCCAAGGAGGAGTTACCAGCTAGGGGAGTGCAGCTAGCCCAGACAGAGGAGGAGAAGGATCTGGGTGTGCTCATTACAGGGTCAATGAACAACTTGGCACAATGTGGGAAGGCAGCTGCAAAGGCCAACAAAATGCTGGGTTGTATTGCAAGGGTATATCCTCGAGGAGGAGAGGTGATTCTGCCACTGTATAGGTCATTAGTTAGACCGCACCTGGAGTACTGCATGCAGTACTGGCGTCCGTATCTGAGAGGACATTAAGTTACTGGAGGGGTGCAGGCATGAGGCGACAAAATGATCAAGGGGCTGGGGACTTATCTATACGAGAGGAGGTTGAAGGAGTTGAACATGTACTCACTGGAGAGAGGAGAGACAGGGTGACATGATTGAAACCTTTAAATACATGAAAGGAATAAACAAGACGGGTACAGAGGGCTGTTCAACGTAAGGGAGGGGAGGGCCACCAGGGGCCATGATATGAGACTGGAGCGAGGAAGGTTCAGGAGGGAGATGAGGAGACACTTTTTTACAGAGAGGGTGGTGGCTGGGTGGAGTGTGTTACCTGCTGAAGTGGTATGCAGTAGAACAGTGGACTGCTTCAAACGAGGATGAGACAGGACAAGGGGGAAGGTTAATGAAGGGGAAGGGTGGAAGGGAGGGGCAGCTGCAGAATAAGGGGTGCTAGCTGCACATTCGAGCAGACTTGATAGACCTCTAGGCCTTTATCTGCTGGCAAATTTCGTATGTTCGTATACTCAGAATAAGCTGTGATGTCCCCTTCTTGTGCACTGACCTCTTTGGCCCTGGGATGGAAAGGCATCTCATGCGAATTGAGAAGTCCAATGCCACCCTTGATTCACTGACTTTGTCCCAGAATGACCCAAAGGTCCAGTAGCCTAAGAAAAAGGCCTTGCAGTTCCATTCCTTTCAGCCACAACAAGCTCAGCAGCAGCCCCAGCAGGGGGAGTTTCAGGGCTGGTGTCTGAAACCCAAGTTTGGCAGCGAGGTGCAAAAAAGGGGTGGTGCCTCTGTGGAACTGGTTGACAGAGCCCCTTCCAAGGCTGTGCAGTGATGGGTTGTGGGTGTTATCTCCATTCTCATCCAGTCCCTGTCCCTGCTCCTGGTTGGGGGTCAGTGGCACCACTTTTTGCCACAATAGTCTGCCATTACCTCGGATAAGTGGGTTCTGGAAATGGTAGGCAGAGGGTTGCCTCTGGCATTTGAAGTGCTCCCACCCTACTGACTCTGAGCTCCTCAGGCATTTAAGATGTTGAAGGACAAATTATCCATGCTATAAGCTGACATTGCTCAGTTCCTACAGCACGGGGTGATAGCCCATGTTCCAGATGCTCTAGCTACTCAGAGATAGGTGTACAGGTACTTCCAGGTTCCAAAATGGATGCTCCATACTGCATGTAATCTAAACCAATTCATGTGGAAGCACAGGTCACTCTAAATTAGATCATTCCATCTCTGGAGCAGGGCATGTGGTTCTGCTCTCTGGACCTCCAGGATGTGTTCTTCCATATTCCAGTCCATCCGTCCCACTGTCGGTGCCTTCGGATTCCTTGCAGAGCAGATCCTGTACCCGTACCAGTTCCTGGTCATGCCCTTTAGCCTCTCATCAATGCACAGGGTCTTCACCAAGTGCAAGGCAGTGGTGATGGCCTTTCTGCAGTGCAAGGGCATTAGGGTTTATCCCTACCTGGACAACTGTCTGATAGTTGAGTCATCCAAAGAAGCTGTGGACAGGTCCATGTATTTGACCCTCTAGACCTGTCATGACTTAGGCCTTCTGGTCAATCAAGCCAAGCCAGAGCTGGTCCCCTCACAGGTGATCAAGTTCACTGAGGCAGAGCTAGACACTTTGCAGACCAGGCACTTTATCTGACCTCTTTTCCTGATCATTTCAGGTTGGTGCTCATGTCCTGCCCTGGACTTCCTGTGGCTGCTGGGTACATGACATCCTCAACCAGCGTGAGCCGTTGGGCTTGCTAGTGGATGCACCACCTGCAGTAGGAGTTGGGTCGGCAGTGGTTCCAGTGCCTAGGTCACTTGGACCAGTCGATCATAGTGACCCAGCCATGTGGGATGCCATCCAGTGGTGGCTGGACCCACAACATCTAGAGGAGAGAATCCCATTTGTTTACCCAGAACTAGCTATCATGCTCATAATGGCTACGTCTCTGTTGGGGTGGGGAGCACAGCAGGGGGACCACAGGGTCTGTGGATTCTGGTCACCCTGGGAGTCCTGTCACCAGTTTTGAT
Source organism: Neoceratodus forsteri (assembly GCA_016271365.2). Classification (NCBI taxonomy): domain Eukaryota; kingdom Metazoa; phylum Chordata; order Ceratodontiformes; family Ceratodontidae; genus Neoceratodus; species Neoceratodus forsteri. The sequence goes on from CM028137.1 coordinate 365,804,938, forward strand.
TTTGCTTTTAGAAGCGGCATATATGGGAGAGGAACAGAGAGCTTCATAATAGGCCATCAAGTGGCCCCCCACGTGAAGGACCAATGTGCTGAGGACATCAGAGTCTGCCCACCAGAGTCAACCCAGTGAGGCAGCCAGACACTCTGCGCCTCAGCAGGTAGGCAGGGGAGCAGTAAAGGGGGTAGAGTAGGTGACAGGAATTAGTAGGAGGAAGCAGGGTACCAGGAATTCTACCTGTCAACTAAGGTAAGATTCCTGCTAAGTTCTAGCCATAACTCACTCACTGCAAGAGAGCAAGGAGTGTTTCACTAGGTTTTGGAAAGAGGCAAAAAGGCGATCACCCATAAGAGCCTCTGTCTTTCACCCATAATATTCCAGTTTGTTTTGTAACATGTAAGTATCAAGTTTGTTTTAATACGTTTGTTTGGACTTGCAAATGACAATTTCGGTCAGAAGTTTGTTCCATGGATTAACAGTTCTCCGTGAGAAAAAGTAGCTTCGTATTTTTGTTTTAAATTTGGGACATGTTAATTGTAATGGATGACCTCTTGTATTTATGTTAGTTTGTTTGAAATCAGGGCCTATTTCAGGCATCAGATATTCATTTATGAGATCTCTAACCAGTAGTTGGTCACCTCTCAATCTCCTTGATTCTAAGGACATTAGATTGAACCTCTTAAGCCTATCCTCATGTGAAAGGTCTTTTGCACGTTTAATTTGTTTTGTAATCTTACATTGAATTTTTTCTAGTTTATCAATACCTTTATGTGTATAAGGACACCAGAGTTGAGAAGAGTTGTCAAGCTGTGGACATACATAAGCTGTATATACAGTAGTAGCCACAGACACTGCCAGCTATTTCCGGAAATTTCTGTGATAGTTCCAAAAATATCTGATGCTTTTTGCATTTAAACAGTAGGGGCAGCAGAGAGAAACGCTTCAGAAATTTCGTGAAATATCTGGAAATAGCTGCCAATGTCTGTGGCTACCACTGTAAAGGCAACAGGACAGTTTCATCTCTGGATCTGATGTTACATTTAATAGACCACCAGACCTATTTAGGATGTTAGGGCCACGCAAACAAACAAATACTTTTGCATAGGTGTAACACTCTGTTTAAGGAAAGGGTAAAAAGGGGTTAAAGAAAGCAAAAAGGTGGGAATAGGTGAAACACATCATCTAGGGTAGGGGTCAATAAGGGTTTAGTAAGCAAAACTAAGACATGCAAGGTAGACTATAGCTATGCTGGGAATGGTGCAATGCAGTGGCTGTGGGGCGGCAGTCTTCAAGGAGACTTTCTGGAGACTGCGGTGCTGCCCCATCTGTGTGCACCTTTCTGGGCTGAGGGTGGAGGTTGCTCATCTCCAGGCCAGGTTGGCTAGGATTTGGGTGGCCTCCTTCCTCAACCAAGGACCACAAACTCTACCACCGCTGCCTCAAAGGTTGCCAGGGAGGAGGGGTGGCTGGACTGTGGTGGGCACAGGACGGGTGAGGGTGGTGGATCAGAGGCGCATCCCCCAGATGGTACCACTATGTAACTCATACACCACTCTGGCAGGAGGGGGACTGTCCCATGGAGGCACCCGTAGTAGTGACCAGAGAGGATATGGGGGTGCTCCATAGGAGAGGCCCCAAGGAGTTTGTTAGAAGACCCCAGTGGAGGAGGAGGTAGCAACTTCTGGTGGTGGACTCAGTTGTTAGGGGGATAGATTTGGGGACAGGAAGGGATGGGGGAGATTAGGTGCCTACCTGGCACCATGGCTTGGAGGAATGGGAAGCAGGACGGGAGGGAGAGCTGGATGTCATTGTCCACCTAGGGACCAATGACTTAGCTAGGGATGAGGTTAAGACAGTGCAGGAGGAGTTCAGGGAATTGGGGAAGGGTCTTAGGCAGGTAGCACACTCAGTGGCCTTTTCTGAGGTGTTACCTATCTACGATAGGGGGGAGGATAGGGTACTCTTTGTGACGTAGACAGCCAGTTCTGAGTGCTGCATCAATTTTTTTATTACATATAAAATATGTGATGGGAAGGTCAGTTTGAGGAAGCTACAGTCTTGCCGAACTGACACATCAAAACCCCCCCAGGGATAAGTTCAAAGGACAGGAGGTATTTTAAACTACAGAGATCTGAGGTGCTATTAGCATGTTAAATTTGCTTTGATCCCAGGAAATGAAATTAGCCATTCATGACATCCCCAGGGAAATCCTTTGATGTTGCTCTAGTTGTCATAATGGAAAGAGCATGCATGTGGTTTTAATAAACTTCCAGGAACCAGCTCATTTCATCAAAGAGGTTGATGTCTGGGCCTAGCAGGACCCAGACGGATTTGGAAGGTCCAATATCCATTCCCAGGAAACCCTTGAATTATATCAGAGAGACCTTTGATGTGCAGATACTGAGGCCCAGATGGGATTAAAGAGTCAAGTACACTTTTGCTTTGAATACAGTGTCTTATATCAAAGAAACTTTTGATATGTATGTGTAGGCGAGCACAAACCGGTTTTGTCTGGTTAACCTGAGGAGAGGAAAGTCAGTGAGGTCACCTATTATGTTTTTTAAATATTTTATTTAGACATCCTGTGTTATAATAAATATAGATTTTGTTACACCAAGGTGGAGTTTGGTGACCTCAGAGAAGGCCGGCTCAGGACTGGTTTTAAAACATACTGAGAAAACCTTGAGAGACACACACTTTTTCATATTATCTGACTGAGGAAGAAACATCACAGCACTGAAAGAAAGTAATGTGATAAACTCAGGTACTGGAGGAGAGGGGGTTTCCCTGAGTAAGATAGTCAGTGTACAGCTGCAGCTGACTCGGCTGACTGGCTACAGCTGCACAGACAGGAGAGCTTTAAAAACAGGAAGGAAAAGCCAGCAGGCAGTTGCTGCAGCGGTAGAGGGCTGACAAGCTGCTTGGATGTGTTCCAGAACAGGAGTCCCTTTAAAGCAACCCTCAGGAGATTGGTCTCTTGAATTAGGCCCAAAAGAAAAAAGTTATTTCCATTGTGAGTTTTCCGTTTTACTGTTTGTGTTCTTCCAGAAGGTGTAACCTTCTGGAAAAGGGAGGGTTTCTAGTTAGGGTCGAGGATTGTTTAGTCAGCACTCCCACCCAGAGCTAGGCCTCTTTATTTCTGTTTTTGTTTCATTTTCCCCGGTGGGGCTTAAAAAGGAAAAGGGCAGAAGCCCAAAGTTTTGTGTCACCAACCATATTAAGAAAATAAAAATATACCTGGTTGGTTTGATGATAACAAACTGGTCTTCCTGAGACTCCTTAACCACCACAAAGCTGATCCTGAATCCCGTGGCGAGGTTGCGCCTTGTCACAGTAAGCATATATTAGATTAGACCAGTCTGAATGTATGTATTGTAGAAACTTGCACTTTAAACCTGTTTGTTTTAAGGCGGTATGTGTTGGGATATTTTGTTCTGTAATGTTTTCTGTTTTCCTATTTTAAAGTAAAGATATATATTTTAAAACAGAAACTGCCTGGAGTGCCCAGACATTTATTTTTCTTTAAGTGGAGCTTTTAAAGGCTATAGTTAACACTGTGTATGGGCTTATTGATATACCAAACTGGGAAATGGATAGAGTTCTCTAAAGTCTTGCATAGAGTTCTAAGGGTTCATTTGAAATACCTGATTAGGTGCCCGTAGGCAAAGATATCTGGCCCCCGAAGACAGAATTATCTGAGCCTGATAATTGGGTACACTAACAAGAGGTTATCAGTTTGAATCCCTCCAGAACTTGAGACTAAGGTGACTTGAACCCACAAAACAGACAATAGGGTTACCTTGTTCTGTTCACTGTCCACAAATCATACGCTCAGAGGTTGGTACTTTGGGAGTAGAGGGCTGACCGGCTGAGCGAGTTTGTGACGCTCTGTACCAAAACGTTCAACCAATGGTTGAAGGATTTGTGCAGAGAGGAGTGTTTTGGCTACACTGGGGTCCCATCAGGAGGGATAAAGGCCTGTACAGGGGAGATGGCCTGCATCTATCTGGGAGGGTAACCACAGTCCTCAGTGGACAGTTTAAATGCCACTTTGGCAAGCATTTAAACTAGCTGAGGGGGTGGCGGAAGGAAGAAGAGAGACATAAACTGTCCACCCCTGCAAGAGGAAATAGTCAGTAGGGATAACCCTAAGGGCAGAATTTCCCCAAAGGTTTCTAATAACGGGAAAAGCAGAAGGGTAAAAATGAAGAGGGATGGAAATGAGGGCATAGGGGATAAGGTGAGTAGGCAAAAGGGAAACAGGGGGACTGATAAAAAGGGTGATACAAGAATTTGGAAAGCCATATGCACAAATGCTCACAGTCTAGGAAATAGAATCCCAGACCTTGTGGCCATTGTGACAGAGGCTGACCTGGATATTGTCATCATTACTAAGTCATAATGCAATGAGAACCATGACTGGGATATAGCCATACCAGACTATAGTCTGTTCAGAAAGGACAGGGAGGGTAACAAAGGGGGAGGAGTGGCTCTTTATGTAAGGGATAGCATAAAGGCTACAGAGACACAGGGAGTGCAGGGAGGGGCAGAGGCATTCGAGGTTACCCTAGAGACAGGGAATGGAACTGCTGTTTACACTGGTGTAATCTACAGACTTCCAGCAATGGGGAGGGGGGGAGATGGATAAGATACTGGTGGATGCCATCCAAAAGATGGCAACCCGGGGGGAGCTGCTGCTGCTGCTGGTGGGGACTTCAGTCTGCCGGATGTGGATTTGACCATCCCAGCTGCAGCTTCAACTAAGAGCAGGGACATCCTGGACTCCCTGCAGGGGGCATTCCTCAGGCAACTCGTAAGAGAGCCCACTTGTGAGAGAGCAATATTGGACCTTGTGCTCATCAAAGGGGACAATGTTGCAGACGTCACGGTAGGGCCCACCTGGGGACCAGCAATCACCATATGGTGTGGTTCAATATAAGTATGGTGCCAGAACGGAACCACACAAAAGTGAGGGTCCTGGACTTCAGGAGGTACAACTTTACAAAGATGGGGGAATGCCTCAAGGATGCACTGGCAGGGGTGAAGGACAAGGGTGGAGTGGAAGTACAGTGGGCAAAACTAAAAGGGGCCATAGGGAAGGCAATAAACCTCTGCATCAGGCAAGTAAGCAAAAGTAAGAAGAAAAGGAGACTGCTATGGTTCTCAAAAGAGGTGGCTGGGAAGGTAAGGGCAAAAAAGTTAGCACTCGAGGTATAAGATAACACAGAGGGAGAAGGATAGGGAGGTGTATCACAAGAAGCAGAGGAAGGCAGGGAAAGCAGTCAGGAGCACAAAAGTGCAAACGGAGGAGAAACTAGCCCAGGCAGTAAAGAAAGGGGATAAGACATTTTTCAGATATGTAAGCAAAAGGAGAAAAACCAGGGTAGGGATTGTATGGCTAAGGAGGAAAGGGGAGGAGTGCGTGGAGGGGGACCAGGAAAAAGCAGTCATCCAGAACAAATATTTTTGTTCAGTGTTCACGAAGGAAGGGGAAGATGATGGACCACAGATAAGTGACAGGAGCATTGAAGGAAGAGATGTGGACACTAGTCCATTCACAGAAGAGAAAGTCCTGAAAGAACTCGCAAATTGGATTAGAGAGTGCCTGACCGCTGACAGCTTTAAGATTGAACTAAAAACATATTTGTTCAGCCAGGCATTTTCTAATGAGAATTGAGAACTAAGCCTAATTGTACTGCCTTCTGGTTTTTACATATATTAAGATAATACTTGTGTTTGGTGGCCGAAATAAGTACCTTAAACACACAAGGGTCTTAGTAGAAAGAAAACCACGCCACACTGAAATCTAGGCCTTCTCTTTTACTTCCATTCAGCAGCACATACAAGAGGAGACTGACCTCAAACAGAGGCACACTTACAGGAAGTGCACATTCTCTTAAAACTGTACTGTCTCTAACATTTCGTAAAGCTATACTACACATAACAATCCCTCCTGACTTCGCTAGGAAGTACTTAAATCAATAATTCAGAAGTAATATGAAACTATTACAGTTATTACTGCAATGTCCCTTTTAGTTAGTCTGTGTCATTAGGCTATATCTCTATAAGTCCATTCTCTTTGTTGGATGTCTTGTATGTCCTGACCAGCATAGTAGAACTCGAGGCTGTTGCACTGGAATCTGATTAACATCAGCCACCTCTTGTCTCAAATGCTGTGGTTCCACTATCTCTTCCTGTTCTTGTTCTGGAACAAATAATGCTGGATAACTACCCCGACTCTGGGTATCCCTTTTTCGTTCTGTCTTAATTCTAGTAAGTAATTGGTCCACATGTTTTTTCACTCTCCTCTGGTTAGTCAGTCGAACACTACAGACAACATTTCCAAACATTTTTCCACCTCGCCTTCTGTCCATCTCTTCGGGCCTGCATACATCCTGACCCACACAAGATCATTGGGTTTGAAGGATCTGGTCTTAGAAAGCATTTCAGTTACTGACTTATAGCCTGGGGGGCGAAGAAGATCCAACTGAGTTAGAATCTGATGTCCAAACAACAATTCTGCAGGGGATATTGCCGTGATACAATGTGGTGTTGTTTGATACATTGCAAGAAAGTCCAAAAGGGCAATTTGTATTGCTGTCGGTGTAGTAGGATTAGCTTTGTCCATACTCTTTTTGAAAGTCTGAACCAGGCGTTCCGCTTCACCATTTGAACTTGGATGGTAGGGAGGTGAGAAAATATGGCAGATACCACGTTGCTGGCAAAATGCTTGGAATTCAACAGACGTGAACTGTGGTCCATTATCTGAGACAATCACTTGCGGGAAACCATGGGTAGCAAAGATAGATTTCAACACTTTGATGGTACTCTCAGTAGTTGTCAAAGACATTTGATGAATTTCTGGCCATTTACTATAAGCATCAGTTAAGAGTAACCGACATGGAATTTAAATAGGGTCCCGTGAAATCAATATGCAACCTTTGCCAGGGTTTTTCAGAACATTCACAATGGTGAACTGGAGCTCTTGCTGGATTTCCCATCAATACAGCACAATCTTCGCATCTTTGCACACCCTGGTATATGTGTCGATCAATGGAAGGCCACCATACGTGAAGTCTGGCCAGGGATTTCATTTTAGCAATGTCTGGATGGTCTGCATGCAAAAGAGTCAACACATCTGAGTGATAACATTGGGGTACTATGACACGCAGTCCCCATAGAAGACACCCCTCAGCAATGGACAACTGCTGTCTCTTTGTATAGTAGGGTTGTAATGCAGCCAAACATGTAGTGCCTTGCGGCCAACCCTCAAGTGTATACTGATACACTTGTTTCAAAATTACATCTTGACTAGTCACTTTTGCAATATCCTTGGCTAGTACTGGAAGCTGATCTAACTGTTGTAGCTCCATTGCACACACAACAGTAGAGTCCTCCATATCTTTGAATTGCACTGGAAAACTATCTGGCCCCACCTGGCATACTAATGGCTCCTCTTTAAGTACGACATCAAACTCCATTTCTCTGGATATTGGTAACCTCGACAAGGCATCCGTATTTCCATGCTGGTCCGTGGGTTGGTTTGTAACCTTGAAATTATAGGCAGACAAAATGAATGCCCATCATTGAAGTCTGCTAGTGGCTGTCTCTGGAATTCCTTTTCCTGGACTGAAAATTGTCACTAGTGGCTTGTGATCCATCTTCAGGTGAAACCTGCAACCTAGCAAGTATTGATGAAATGTCTGGACTCCGAACACAATTGCTAGCGCCTCTCTCTGAATCTGAGCATTATTCATTTCAGCTGCAGTGAGTTTGCGTAAAGCATGGGCTATTGGCTTCTCCACTCCTTCTGGAACTGTATGGAGAAGGACAGCTCCTATACCCACAGGACTAGCATCACAGGCCAATGTGATAGGTAAGTTAGGGTCAGAATGAGTTAAATTATTCACATCGGTTAGAGAGAGAGCTTGATGGCTTGAACTGCCTTACTGTGGCATTTGGTCCACTTCCACAGAGTACCCTTATCAATCAATCAATCAAGTCTTTATTTAACCAGGCGGTCATCATTGAGTGAAGCACTTATGTAACAGTTCATTTAGGATAGCACATTTAGTGGCTAAGCCAGGTATGATATGGTCATAGTACGCACCATACCCAAGAATGAGCGCAACTCTGAAGCATTCTGCAGTTCAGGCATGTGCACAATGGCTTTCACCTTTACATCATTTGGATGAATTCTGTCTTTGTCAATAGTGTGGCCTAAGTACATGGCACTTGGTTGACAAAATTGGCATTTTTCTCTCCTAAGTCTGAATCCACTCTGTTGCAGTCTCTCTAAAGTCTTTTGTAAGTTAAGTGAATGTTCTGCTTCTGTCTTGCCCATGACAATTATGTCATCCAAATAACAAGCAACACTTGGTATATCACCCACCATTTGCTCAATCACTTTTTGAAAAATAGCAGGTGCGGAACTAAGACCCAAACATAACCATTTGTACTTGTACAGTCCTTGTGGTGTATTAATCACTACCAATTTCTGAGAGCCTGTATCCAACTCCACTTGAAGGTATGCATCAGCGAGGTCCAGTTTAGAGAACCCCACTCCGCCATTCAGTCTATGAAAAAGTTCCTCTAGTAAAGGTAAAGGAAATACATCTGTGCTAAGTACTGGATTAAATGTCACCTTAAAATCTCCACGTATTCTCCACCTGGTTAGATACCACCACAATTGGAGTAGCCCAATCTGAACATGAAACCTTTTCCAGCACAGCCGCTTTTTCCAATCTGTCCAATTCTGCCCCAACGACCGGTTTAAAGCCAAAAGGGAGTTTCTGTGGTTTACAAAACTTAGGGACTGCATTAGGCTTTGTAACTAGCTTGGCTTTAGCTGTTGTGCAACATCCCAGGCCTTTCCACAACTCTGGATACATGTGTAAAATCTCCCTAAGCTTGGGTGGATTACTGCTTTGTGGTACCTAGAGAGCAGCAAATAAGCCAAAATCTCTTGGATCAATATGAATGTTTAGAAGAACCTGGGCATCTCTGTCCAAAATGTTGACACCCTTTTTTGAAACAAGAAAAATTAAAGGTGTACCAGTCTTGGGAGAATCAGTCCTGCATACCAACGTGGTAAACAAGCCCAGTGGCTGAACTGGTTGCCCTTCAAATGCATGCAGAAACTTGTAACAAGGAGACAATGCTGGCTTATCCAGATCAGACCATGTCTAATGGTTAATTAAAGTAAATGGAGAAGCAGAGTCTACTATTAAATGCAACTGACGCCTCAATTGTGGCAATTGAAGTAACACATAGAAAGGAGGAACATCTTTAGTCTGCATTTGTGGTGCAGTAGAAACCATCGCACTGTCTGGGCTCTCCATATCAACTACTGTGGTTCTCCTGCTCCTGCAAACCTCAGCTATATGCCCTTGACGTTTGCATGCATGATACTGAACTTCTCTGAATTTGCACTGGTCCCTGTTATGCTTAGATGACCCACATGATGCACATTTGTACTGGCAATGCAGTCTGGGTGGAGTGGTTGAATTTTTCTTTGAAAACAGTGGCTTAGACTTAGGTTTGAGCTGTTTTGATTTGGTGTTTACTGCAGCTACTTGTACCTCATTTTCAGTATCCATCTTAGCATGTGCCTCATTTTCTGCAGTCTCATACATTTGTGCCAACTATTAAAGTTCCTCGGTAGACGTCTTGACACTTACAGAAATTGCTGAATACTATGTTCATTATTCAACCCCATAACAAACCTATCAGCTAGATTAGATTCAGTATGCTCCCTGCTCCACTCATACGTGAGAGCTAAGCGTTTGATCTCAGCCAAATACGATTGTAATGACTGACCTGGTTTCTGGTGGTAACTGTAGAATTTATAATGTTTAGCCCTTGGAAAAGTTGTTAAACTGTATTGTGCATTCAGTTTAGCCTTTAGCTCTTGATATGACAAATCCTCCGTCCGGGGTGGTGCACAGAGACTGCATAAAAGTTTGAAGGCTTCACTCCCCAAGAAAGTACAAAAAGCAGCTCGAATAAGCTTATCCTGTTGCTCATCATTAGCAGCTTGTATGGCAGGATTAAGTAACAATCACTGATCAAACCATCGGGACCATGTATCCCAGTCCGTTCCAGTAAACATTTCAAAGCTGGCTGAAGTTGCCATGATATTGCGCAGTTCCAAACTGCTTGCTTGCCTCCAATGCAGAAAGTCACAAAATGATGTAATTCAGTAAGCTGGAGCTAAGAAAATGTCCACTATCCGTCGTCGCCAGTTTGTTGTGTTTGGTGGCCGAAATAAGTACCTTAAACACGTAAGGGTCTTGATAGAAAGAAAACCACACCACACTGAAATCTAGGCCTACTCTTTTACTTCCATTCAGCAGCACATACAAGAGGAGACTGACTTCAAACACAGACACACTTACAGGAAGTGCACATTCTCTTAAAGCTGTACTGTCTCTAACATTTCTTAAAGCTATACTACTTATAACAATACTGATTGTGTTTTTAAATTATTGATGTTTGTATTGATTTAATTTTCACATTTTTAGGATGTAAAGCACTTTGGTCTTTTTGGAATTGTGCTGACAAATAACATTTTGATTGAAATCAGAAGGAAGACATGGTAATGGGCCAGATGAGCTACACCCAGTGAGATTGAAGGAGCTCTGAGAGGTTAATGCCGCACCTCTGAAAGACCTGATCAACCACTTGCTGGAGATGGAAGTAGTCCCACAGGACTGGAGGAGAGCAGATGTAGTCCCACTTCACAAAAGTGGTAGCAGGGAGGAAGCTGGCAAGGCCAGTCAGCTTGACTTCAGTGGTGGAGAAATTAATGCAATCACTGCTGAAGGAAAGGATTGTGGAATATCTTGAAACCAGCAGCTTACAGGATCCAAGGCAGCATGGATTCACTTGGGGGGAGGTCATGTTAAACAAATCTGTTCGATTTCTTTGACTGGGTGACCAGGGAAGTAGATCAGGGTGGAGCGGTAGATGTGGCCTACCTAGATTTCGGTTAGGCCTTCAACACAGTTCCACATACAAGACTAGTAAACAAACTGGACAGCCTGATAGTGGGTCTAAAAGTGGTAAACTGGGTAAAAAATTGGTTGGGGGATAGGCATCAGAGGGTGGTGGTAAATGGAGCTGGCTCTGAGGAAGGGACAGTGACCAGCAGGGTGCCACAAGGATCAGTACAGGGACCGGTCCTTTTTAATGTCTTTATTAGTGACATTGCGGAGAGGCTAGAAGGGAAAGTATGTCCTTTTGTAGATGACACTAAAATCTGTAATAGGGTAGGCACTCCGGTGGGGGTGGGGTGGGGTGGAAAAAAGGAATAGAGATCTAAGAAAGCTTGAGGAGTGGTCAAAAGTGTGGCAACTAAGTTTCAATGTGAAGAAGTGCAAAATTATGCACTTAGGGCATAGAAATCCAGGGGCAGAGTACCAGATGGGGGAGTGGTACTGACGACGACCAAACAGGAAAGGGACCTGGGGGTAATCATATCTGATGACCTAATGGTGGCCAAACAGTGTGACAAGGCTGTAGGGAGAGCCAGTTGGATATTAGGGGGCATAGGGTTGGATATCACCAGCAGAAAGAGGGAGGCGGTGATACCACTTATGAATCATTGGTGAGACCCCACCTAAAGTACTGTGTCCAGTTCTGGAGACCACATCTATGGAAGGACACAGACTAGAGGTGGTCCAGAGGAGGGCAATTAAAATGGTGCAGGGTCTGCACCAGAGAACCTATGAGGAGAGACTAAAGGACCTGAATATGTGCACTCTTGAGGAAAGGCGGGAAAGGAGAGATATAGCAACTTTCAAATACCTCACGGGTATAAATAAGGTATAAGAGGGAAGTATTTTTCAGAAAAAAAAGATGCTCGAAAACAAGGAGGCATGCTATGAAACTTGGGGAGGGGGGTAGACTCAGGAGAAATGTAAGGAAGTACTTCTTCACAGAAAGAGTGGTGCATGCCTGAAACAGCCTTTCAGCAGAGGTTGGGGGGGGGGGCCAAAACTGTAGCAGGATTCAGGAACTTATGGGACAGACATAGTCTAAAGGGAACCTTGGTCATTAGGGAAAGGATATCTAAGCTGAAGATCAAGTAGGGTCTGTGGTGTTACAGTAGGTAGGGAAAATAGGCAGAATAGGTGGGACAAGTGGTCCTTATCTGCTGTCAAATTATCTGTTTCTGTGTTTCTCTTCAACGTGGTGGAGCTCCATGCAGTGAGTCTGGCTCTAATGGAATTCACTCCATTCATCGGGGTCAGGTCATTTAGGTGCAGACGGACAACACAACCACAATGTTCTGCATGAACAGGCAGGGTGGGATGCACTCACTTCCCTTGTGTCAGGAGGCTGTCTGCAACTGGACCCTCATGCATAGTCTAGGTGCAGATCTCCTACAGACCTTGTTGTGGGTGAAAACAATCAGCTGGCAGACGCTCTCCGCTGGGTCAGAGACATCACATGAGGGACACTGAATAGGAGGTGGTAGATCACCTGTTCTCTCAGTGGGGCACCCCTCTGGTGGATCTGTTCACCCTGTATGAGAACAGAAAACAGGAAATTTGGTGCCTGCCCCCAAGTCTGGGACACTATTGGCGGAGGCCTTTGCGAGGCCCTGGACCCCAGGCCTCCAATACCCTTCTCTCCCTTCCGCTTGGTCCAGAAGGTGATGCCTGAGGCCCAGATGGACAAGTCATAGATGATCTTGATATCCCCAGACAGGTCTAGGCAGTTCTGGTATCCCATCTCCTCAGCTTCAGCAGCAGACCTCCATGGCCAGGCAACAGGGGAAGATCCTGCACCAAGACCTTCAATCCCTGCACCTCTCAGCCTGGTTCCACAGCAGCTAGAGCTCCAGGCTCTGGGTCTTTAAGAAGACATCCTCCACATTGTGGAGACATCCCATAAGGAGTTGACTCATAAATGCTGTGCATTTAAGTGGAAGATGTTCTTGATCTGGTGCCAGGGTAAGGAGCTTGGTCCCCTTAATTGCCCCATGGCAAGCATCATCAGCTACCTATGGCCCCTCTCTGTCAGGTCTGCAAGTGATGTTCTTTAAGGTGCACCTGGCAGCTATCTCTGCATGCATGGCATGGCGTGGTATGCTGATGGTGGCCCAGGAGAAGGTGGTTTGGTGCTTTTTTTTAGGCCTAAGTCACTTGTCCCCTGTGGTGTGTGAACCTCCACCTCCATGGGACCTACTGCTGATGTTGGTAGTGCTCATAGGTAAGTCATTTGAGCCAATACACAGGTGTGAGATGTCACATCTGTCATAAAGGACTGCCTTCCTGGTGTCGGTATCCCGTTAATTTAGCGAGTCAATTATGGTGAGGTCAAAATAGCGATTGCAAAATGGGCTATGGACTTTTAATAGCGAAGTGTAAATTCAGCGCTTTCATTTACATGTTTCTGCAGTATATGTGGGGTTGTTGGTCAGAAGAGTTGTGAGCTGCCTGTGTGGTCTAGTGGCTAGAGTCGCTGCCCAAGTAGATGTTGGACCTGGGTTCAGGACTAGTTGTGGAGAGGTTATTTATTTACTTTTTTGGGTTGTTCTGTAAATTTTCTATGCGTTTTTTTTTTTTTTTTGGTTGTTGTTCAATTCCCTTTCCACCTGCCCTTCCGACTGTGTTCCCCTGTACCCACAGGTTGCCCCCTCCAGCGTTCTCTCCCTGCTGACATGTGCCCCCCTTCCCATGGAGCAGCCCCCTCCCGAGTTTTTCCTTGTCCCCAATTGTCACCCCCCCAGATGATTATATTAATTATAGGGTTTGAAGGGGGCATAGCCCCCCCCCCGCATAAAAAGTCACCACACATTGTGCTTCATTTACACACATTGCCACTGGTCACTGTTTCTGCCACACGCTGTAGTGCTCATCACGGTTTTAATTTTCGGTGATGTGCACTCTCTATTTTTGCCGTCGCTGGTTTGCAGTCACTGTTATCACACAGAACCCTTGGTGGCCATCATGTCAGCCAGAAGATCAGTGAGCTCCAGGAACTCTCGATGGAGCCTTCTTATTTGGTCTTCCACAATAACAAGGTTGTTCTTTCCCCCACACAAAGTTCTTCTGAAGGTCATATTAGAGTTTCATCTTAACCATGTGATTAACTTACTGGTATACTTTACCAACTCGACCTTGGTGGCCCATCGCAGGCTCCATACTTTGGACCTGTGGAGGGCGCTCTATTACTATAAGTAGTGTACAGCTGAAGTTCAGGGAGAGGCTTGCCAGCTGTTTGTGACATTCACTGAAGCCACGCCTGACAGACCAGCAGTGAAGCGAATGATTGTTAGGTGGATTACACCCTACATTGACGTCTGCTATAGGTTGGCTGGTAGGAAGTCGCCCAAGGAGCTTAAGGCTTATTCCACCAGACATACCACTGCCTTCGTGGCTACTTCCAGGATATCCCCATTGCAAAGATATGCAAGGCTGCAACCTGGAATGAAGTGCACACCTTGATCTCCCATTATAGCATTGATGCAGGGAGTCATCGGGATGAAGCTTTTGGATCCTCATTCCTCCAGTCTCTGTTCACCAAATAGGGGTTTTTGCCTTGCCCCTCCTCCAGGAGGAATGCTAGGAGCCTGCCAAGGTGTGGATAGTTAACTCAATCAACCAATCAATCAATCAATCAATCAAGTCTTTATTTAACCAGGCGTTCATCGTTGAGCAGAAGCTCATTTGCAAGATGGACCTGGGTGGAGCATGAACAATTGTATATACAGGTCAACACAGGTATTTACAAGGCAATACAGATAATACTCTTTACAGAAAGGAAGAAAAAGAAGTTCATATATACATAGAATTATACAGATATTGTGCAGATTACACGGTATTTACATACATAGAAGTGTCTATAGGAAGATAAAGCAGGTTATCTAAGGTTGCAGGAGGAAGTAACGGAAGAAAAAAAAAAATATACACCAGGTAGAGGTGAAGGGAGGGAGGAAGGGAGGGAGGTAGGGGGAGAAAGGCTAGGAGGGCACGGTGCACAGAAAGGAGTTGGTAAAACAGGATATAGAGAAGGTGGATGGAGAAAAGGAGTATGTGTGAACCCCGGGATTGAATTCTATAAAGTACGGGCATGGTAGGATGTCACAAGGGTAGTGAGCTCTCATCCGAGGTTGGGAAAGGAAGAATAAGGGGATGGACAGGCCTAGTGTTGATAAGACAGGGGGATAAGAGAGAGAGAGAGAACAATTAGGCTGGTGAGGAGCAAGCTGGGGGGTCAGTACTAAAAATTGGGTCTGGGCGTGGCTATATACCAGTGCAGACACCGGTACTGGGTCTGAGTGGGTGAAGCAGTTACATACTTCTCTGATTGTATGGAAATAAAGCATCTTGAAGGCATTTATATCGATTAGAGTGCTTAATTTGAGGGTTTTTTGTAGATCGTTCCATAAGGTAGGTAGCACGAAGCTTATGGCTGCCCTGCCGAAGCGGAATTTTGCTTTGGGTACTTTAAGCGTAATAGCTGAGTAACTTCTTAACGCGTATTTCCCAATTATACTCAGGGGAAGACAGCAGGAGATATAGTAAGGCAGCTTATTAGAGATGGCTCTATAGGTCCAGAGAGCGGTGTTTCTGTGGCGCCTGAACTCTAGTGATGTTCACCCCACTGCCGCATATAGGGTGCAGTGATGCATGTCGAAGGGGAGTCCCGTTATAAACCTCAGTGCTCGATGGTAGAGTGTGTCCAGTTTAGCCATGTAAGAGTTGGGGCATTGGCTGTGGAGAAAGTCAGCGTAATCAACCAATGATAGGAAAATGGATTGGACCAGTTGTTTCTTGGCATCTCTGGTGAGAAATTGGTTGATTCTAAAAAACAATCCAAGCCTTTGCCGAAGTCGTTTTAGCAAGTCCTCGATATGCTCAATGAAGGAGAGTCTTTGGTCTATCCAAACTCCCAGATACTTGAATTTTGTAACAAATTCTAGTTTTTCACCTAGAACTGTGGTAATTTGGGGAACTGTCCCACTGGACACAGGGTTAGCTATGCTGGATAAAAGGGAGAGGACCATCGCTTTAGTTTTTGGTATTAAGGGTAGCTTTTTTGGAGGTGTTGGCTTTGCAAAAGGTTGAATTCTGACTGTAGGTCATTGCAGGCAGCTTCAGGTATAGGCGACTCACGTAGAGAACTGTATCATCTGCAAACAGATGGATGTTGGCTTTTTATACAGTAGTCGATGTTATTAATGTAGATTGCAAAAGTAAGGGCCCTAATATAGAACCTTGAGGTACCCTCTTTGCAGAGTTTTTAAGGGGACAGGCCTCCTTGACTTTAACTTGCTGAAGGCACCTGTAAGATAGTCAGTAAACCAACGCAGAGAGGAGGTCCACACCTATGGTTTGAAGGGAGGAGAGGAGCAGACTATGGTCGACGGTGTCAAAAGCCTTGCTTATATCAAGGAAAACAGCACAAATAAAGTTTTTGCTCTCAAGATTACGCTGCCAGTCGTTAGTAACTTTGGTGAGGGCTGAGTTAGTGCTATGTTTAGCTCTGAATCCGGACTGCATAGGATTTAGCAGTTCCTTAGACTCAAGGTGAGTCCTCAGCTGTACATTTCCAATTTTCTCTAGGAGCTTAGACAGGACCAGAAGGAGAGAAATTGGCCTGTAGTTATTGAGATCGCCAGGGTCACCTGATTTGAACAGTGGTATGACATGTGCTGTCTTCCATATAGGTAGTAAGGTGCCCTGAGACAGGGATAAGTTAAAAAGGTGGGTGACGGGTATTGCTAGTACGTGGTAGGCAATTTTTAGGAAGTAAGGGTCAAGGGTGTCGGCCCCAGCACTTTTTCTAGTATCCAACTGAAGCAAGAGGTCCTCTACCTCTTTCAGTGGGGCAGGTTGAAGCAAGAAAGGTGGTGAAGCTATCGGAGTTTTAGGCAGTTGGCTGGCAGTCTGGGAGCGAAGTATGTTTGCAGGGGAGTTATCAAATGCCATGCCTGCAGTAGCAAAGTGGTTATTGAATGCGTCAAGTATACATCTTTTCGGTTATAGTCAAGTTGCCAGAGGTAATCTTGGTCGGGAGTGAATTTCCTGGGGAGTGAACTAGCAGATCATTGATTGTGTTCCAGAGCTTGATTGGGCTCTTTGTGGCAGAGTCGAGTTCGGATTTGAAGAAGGTGGCCTTCGATTCTCTGATTGTTTTGGTACATAAATTTCATAGTCTCCTGAACTGGTTCCAGTCCTCTGCAGTGTTCAGTCTGCGCGCTTTTTTCCAGAGCTTATCTCTTTCTAGAGGCAAGGACTTGATCTGAGGGGTGAACCATTTACATGTTTTGGTCCTAGTTCGAAATTTAATCAGGGGAGCATACTTATTAAGGGCCCTTGATAGAATGTTGTGGAAGATATTGTAAGCTGACGTAATCGTTTAGGCCAGGTAGAAATCTTGCCACTCAGGGGAGTACTTAAGCTCGTTTAGGTAGGCATGTTCATTGAAGCTGCGCCTGGATCTCTTCATAGAGAACTTGCTGATGTGTGCTTGGTTGTTGGTGGATCTTACTCCCGCAATAAAACAATGGTCGCTGGCGTCTGAGAAGAAGACATCAGCGTGGGAGAAGAGATGAGGTTTGTTCACAATTAGCACATCCAAAAGTGTACTTTTACTGGGGTTCTTCACGTTTGGGCGTGTTGGTTCAGTAATAAGTTGCGTCAGCCCATGTTCATCACAGAAGGATGCAAGGGGGGAAGCTGTGTTAGAGAGCCAGTCAAAGTTGAGGTCTTCTAAAATAATAGTTTCTGGCAGCCCCTGTCCCAACTTGTCACTTAGATATGACACAAGCTGTAGGCCAGCAGACGGTGGTCTGTAGCATCCTATTACGCAGAGTGCAGTAGTCTGTGTAATTTCCACTTTGAGAATTAGGCATTGAACTGTATCCACATTGTTCGAAATATAGATGTCTCACATGCAGTGGCAGTTCTACTAGTGGTATACAGTTTGTATCCACTTACCCCACCAGACCTCCCTTGGCAGGTGGCACCTGAATCCTTGCTTCCAGCACACAAAACAGCTGATGTCATGGGGTAGAGCCAGTGGTTATACCACCCTGGTGGTGGGAGGAGCTTAGCTTGAGGACTTCTGATGACTGAACTGTCTCCAGCAGAATTGCCAGAGTGTGGGTGTGAACTGTATACCACTAGTAGCACTACAGTTACAGGTGAGTAACCTATATTTTTGGGGGACCCCAAGTGACTATTGGATAGATAATTATGTGATACTGATTCATGAATCATGGACCAATGCATGTATTTAGACAACCCTGATGCCTCTGTTTACTAATGGATCCTCACTCCACCTCCTCTCTATCTTGATTAATCAGCTCTACTACGATCAGTAAGAAGGTTGGCCTGTCCCATGGCTCAGTTCAGTAATGCAGGAGCATGTCCCTAAGCAAAATGCGTACTTCAGGATTTCACTGAAATTTGAGAGAGTTGGGGCGGGGTCAACAGATGGGGGCATGCGGGGTGACCAAAGAGTGAAGCAGAGGTTGGAAAAAAACTTGAGAGCCAGTGGCCATCAGGGCTGTCAGTCAATCAGGGTTTTTATTTTTATATAGGTGTTTATCCTTCCAGCCTCAGTTAGTGAGCTAGAAGCCCCATCCCCACAAGCCCCTGACCAGCCACCACCTCCCCTGAGGACAGGCCCCCCAGAATCTCCCACAGATTCCCCCCCATGGCAGGGCCGGGAGTGAGTGGCCCATTCTTTCCCCCAGGCGACACAATCCAGATCACAGGTCCAATCCCTAGGTTGTGGTGATGGTGGTGGTTGGAGCCAGCAGGCAGGGCCTCAAAAGCCCACAGAACCATTTTCTACATTTCTGCCCGACCCCTGCTATGGCCAGCAGATGACAATGAATACTGTGTGGAAGCACACATGCACTGCATTGGTCCATAGACCCTCCCTTTGTGTCATCCCACTTTCATTGCCAACAGGCCTCCATCTGGTGGCAATCAACAGCACTTCAGGTCCTCCCACCCCAGGAAAGGAGAGCAGTCCCTGCTACACTTGGTCCTCTCCTCCTTGGCTGACACACAGTGACCCGAGTCCATTACAGAACCCGGGTCCCCTGCATGGCAGCAGGTGAGGCATATGGCGCCGCAGCCCTCCTTGTCACTGGACCGGACCAATATACGAGGGTATTTAAACTCCCTCCATAAGCCATACAATGTTTGGATTTTGGAACCCAACTCAGAATGGTAATGTTTGGATTCAAACTCCTGGTATCTGGACAGAGTGTGACAACATCCTGACCAAACAATGCTGGTGAATGGAGCCATCCCTGGTGAGCTTATGAGGTGGATTTTGTAACAGGGTCCCAGTCAGCTAAGTGTAATATTCACAGGTTTGATAGGGGTTAGCCAGACAGTGTTTGAAATCCCCAGCTCTACTTACATGTCCTCTGCATCCCACCTGACTCAGATTTAAATAAGGCACAGTATACTGTAGTATCCACTTGATGAAGAGTATCTGTGTTTTAATGGTTAGGGGAGGAAAATGAAATTCAGAAGGAGGGGGTGGGATTTGTGCTTGATCCCAGAACCACAATTTCTGACAACAAATGTTACTTTTCAAGCTCCATCTCCTTGCCTGACTGACCCCTGCAAGAATGAAGGCAAATGCACAGAAGAACAAGGTGGATACACTTGTACATGCCTCGCTGGTTACACAGGGAAGCACTGCGAATCAGGTGAGTAACACCCTTGTAACACACGTACTCCACAGGGAAGCACAAACTTGTACACTATTGCCAGCAGTTTTTCCTGCTAGGAGTGATTGAGACAAAGGTTGCTGAGAGTTCTAACCAAAGTTAGTG
Source organism: Neoceratodus forsteri (assembly GCA_016271365.2). Taxonomy (NCBI): domain Eukaryota; kingdom Metazoa; phylum Chordata; order Ceratodontiformes; family Ceratodontidae; genus Neoceratodus; species Neoceratodus forsteri. The sequence continues at coordinate 365,824,751 of CM028137.1, forward strand.
CTCCTCCATCATCGCCTACAGTGACTGCTCCTAGGAGAGGCTGGAACAGGAGTAGTTTTGAGCTCCCCCACAGTCAGTGATCCTACAGTGCTGTGTATAGTAACAGATGCTGGGAGAGGCTGGAACAGGAGTAGCTGTGAGCTCCCCCACAGTCAGTGATCCTACAGTGCTGTGTGCAGTGACTCCCGCTGGGAGAGGCTGGTACAGGAGTAGCTGTGAGCTCCCCCACAGCCAGTGATCCTACAGTGCTGTGTACAGTGACTCCTGGGAGAGGCTGGGACAGGAATAACTGTGAACTCCCCACACAGTCAGTGATCCTAGAATGCTCTCTGGTTACTCCTGCATGGAGAGGCTTGGACTGGAGTAACTGTGAGTTTCCCCCACAGCTGGTGCTCCTACACCATTATCTACTGCATATGGAGGCTGGGACTGGAATAACTGAGCCCCCCCCCCACACACCTGGTGCTCCCACACCATGACCTAGTTACTCCAGGAAAGGCTGGGACTGGAGTAACTAAGTTACCCCTCCCTCCATAACCGGTTCTCCAACACAATTACCTAGTTACTCCAGCTGGAAGAGGCTGGGACTGGAGTAACTGAGTCCCCCTCCCAAACACACACACACACACACACACAGCAGGTGCTCCCACACCATGACCTAGTTACTCCAGCTGGTTGAGGCTGGGACTGGAGTAACTGAGTTACCCCCTCCTTCCACAACCAGTGCTACTACACAGTTACCTAGTTACTCCAGCTGGAAGAGGCTGGGACTGGAGTAACTGACTCCCTCCCAAAACACACACACACACACACACACAGCTGGTGCTCCCATGACCTAGTTACTCCAGCTGGGAGTGGCTGGGACTGGAGTAACTGAGTTACCCTCTCCCTCCACAACTGGTGCTGCTACACAATTACCTAGTTACTCCAGCTGGGAAAGGCTGAGCCTGGGTAAGCTCCCCCCATAGCTGGTGCTCCTACATTAGTACCTACGGTGACCCCTACTGGGAGTTGCTGGGACTGGAGCAACTGTGAACTCACAGCCAGGGCTCTTACATCATCACTTTTAGCGATGCTCGCTGGGAGAGGTTAGCACAGGAGCAGTTGTGTGCTCCCCCACATCCAGTGCCCCTTAAGACCTTCTTCTAGCCTTTTTCATTTTTTTTAGCTTCCAGCACTAATAGTACAGGTAGGGTCCTGGCCCAATAAACAGTCTTTTCCTGCAGTCAGGGAGGCAGGGCACTAGAACTGTAGAACATGGGGATGTCCCTTTCTGAGTTGAAAGGTTTGCACCCCATCACATGGTACTTACTGGCTAACAATGAATTTGATAATCATGCAGATTTGGACTGTGGCATTCCAGAGGACCTGAAACACACCCAGGCATTTTTCCACTCCACAAGGCTAGGCGCAACAGCAGTATATGTGTGTGACCCAGGATATGTTCTGGATCCTGAAAAGGAGCACAGGGTCTGCCAGAGCAATGGGCTATGGAGCGACCCCCCTGTGTGAGGGTAGGTTGACTTTTCCTATATGAGAAGGTATACTATAGAATATGTCTGAAACTAATCATAGTCTTGTATGTCTTTTTTTCACCTTTTAAAATTGTGGGTATGCTCTTTTCCCCCACAGAGACTGACGAGTGCTTGTCTGAGCCCTGTCTGAATGGAGGAACCTGTCATGACCCGGGTCGCAGCCTTTGTGTGCACATGTGAGAGTGGCTATATGGGATCATACTGTGAGATTGGTAGGAGAAGTCCTAATTGTCTCCTCTAAGCAGCTCAATGAGTGGGCTTTGAACGTTTGCTTACTCTTTGAGTTCTTACTACGTAACTGCTGGGTCAGATATGGTAATCTTTGAAGAGCACCTTTCCTGGTATAATAGGCAAAAATCACCAAGGACTCTTACCTGCCCCAGAGTCAATATATTTTTATGTAGTCTTATGCATGCACAAGCAACATATTGTGGCAGTAGGAGAAATGCAGAGGTGTGTCAGTTTTGGCAAATGCAGGGCATTCTTTAGAAGGTGCATCCCTCATTCGCCAATCAGCAAGCATGCTAGCGGTGACACAAGTGTTTTTCAGTGCCACCAACTTGAAATGATTTCGCCGCTGCAGTCAGAGCCAAGGTCATCATGCAGTGGCACCGATGACATGCCTCCACTACATACCTTGCCTGGTGTTACATAATAATAAACATGGTGGCAGATCCGCTGTCCACCTCTTGCAATCAGTAGCAAGCCAACTTCGGGGGTGCCCAATCCACCTGCCGGCATGTGTAAACCCCCAAGATTGTGTGGGACACTGGGAGCCCACCCCAGTGTGTCTCCTTGTGTTTGGAAGCCGACCCCGTTGGCATTTCCTGCCCCTGCCCACCTCCATTGTGAGCCACACTGGCAGCCCACCCCAGTGTGGCAAACATCATGCCCCCAAAGTCATGAGGCACACTGGGAGCCCACCCCGTGTGCCCAACGTTGTTTCATACACCTGTAAAGAAAAAAAAGTCTGTGCTGTTTTTTTTTTTTTTTTAAACCTGAAACAAAGAAAATGGTCCCTCGCTGTTGAGGGGCTCCCCTCCCCAACCCGCACCCACCCTCTGTGCATCCCACCTCCCTGCACCCCTTTCACCCCATACTTACTTCCAGAACCTGGCGCGACGATCTTCGGTAGAGCGGGAACACGTCTACACTCTTCAAAGCTGACCATGAACTGTAGCAGTGCTGGTAAGCTGTATAATGGCATAAATGGGGGGGGGGGGGTTCAACTTATGTGGATATCCTGACTATTTTTGTGACTTTTGGCTCCAAACTTTCAACATGGGGTTCTTGGGACCCCACCTCATGAACTCAGTTACTGTCATTTCGTTATTCAGTCTCAAAAGGTGATTTCGCAGGCACTGTGTGGAATCTCCTTTCGTGACCGATTAATGAAATGACAGTGCCACTGTTCATGAGGTGGGCTCTCAAAAAGCCTATGTTGCAAATTTGGTTAAAAAATTCAAATAATTGACTTTGTTACAAGTGTGCGTTGCGTAGTTTCTATGCACGTTCTTAACTTCGAGAATTTTTAATATTTTTTACTCCAGATTTTCAACATTGTCATTTTTTTTTTACTCCTCCCTATGAACAGTAAAGCTGTCATTTTCCTATCCTGACTGAAATGTGTTTTTGCACATCTGGCACACAGTGGCATGGTCACTGTGGGAAATCAATGTTTGGCACAGATTAAGAAAGTCACAGTGACACTATTCATGAGTGGAGGTCTTAAAATGCCTATTTTGAAAATTTGGTGACAAAAGGCCAAAAAATGACTGTGTTACGAGCGTGCGCTGTGCAGTTTCACGCACACTTGTAACTTCGAGATTTTTTGAATATTTTCACTCCAGATTTTTAACATTGCCATTTCTTCACACTTACTTATGAATGGTACAGCTGTCATGTTCATCAGCGGAGGTCCCAAAATGCCTATGTTGAAATTTGGTTAAAAAAATTCCGAAAATAATTGCGTTACGGGTGTCTGTTGCCCAGTTTCTATGCATGTTCGTGACTTCACCACTTTTCCATATTTTCACTCCAGATTTTCAACATTAGCATTTTTTATACCTCCTCATGAACAATACAGCTGTAATTTTTCACATCCTGCCCGAAATGTATTTTTGCACCTGTGGCGCCAAATGGTGCAGTCACTGTGCAAAATCACCTTTCAGCTAACGAACTGATAGTGCCACTGTTCATGAGGTGGGGTCACAAAAAGCCCATGTTGAACATTTGGAGTGAAGATAACCAACAAATGCCTGGGGCATTAGGGTTTCCAACTCTTAACACCCCACCCTGTAGAGACTGACAGGCATCAGGGGTGTGACATGGGATTTTTGACTGTAATGTTCACACCATTCCATTCCCTAGCCTGCACCCACTGACAGGCATCAAGGTATGCCTTGGACTGTTCGGCCCCAAAGTTCACCCTATTCTCCTACAGTGCACCCATCTGAGCGTATTTCTTTATGGCATGGGGTGAGTGTAAGGCCCGAAGACCCCAAGGCACACCGTGACATGTGTCTGTGTCTGCAGGGTAGGATGAGGTGAAATGGCGTGAAAGTTATGGTTGACATCCCAAAGGTACACCCCAGTGCCTGTCAGATTCTGCAGGGTGGGGCTGGGGTTGGTGTCAGTGCAATATTTCACTGCCATTCCTATTATGCATCTCTCTAACTTCTGCACTATCAGTGCCAATGCCAGCAAGACAACATTCGGCATTGACAAATGCTTGTTTGATTGTAGAGTTTTCAGAAGGGAAGGGGTTGTATTTTTGTTCCATGGATCTGAGAAGCCAATCTCTTTCACTTCTCTGTTTGAAGCCCTGCCCTTGCACTGTTACATTTTGTGATGTAAGAATATGGAGAGCACGGTGGCACACACTGTAAGCATTTATAGAGCTGGTTTTTTAACTACTTTTTTGAATTCTTTAGAGTGTCAATTCCAACAATTCAAGGCCACCACTCTAGTAATATGGGCCCTGTTAGTTGAACGGTGGCCTTGATTTGTTGGAATCGCCTCTCTAAAGTATTCAAAAAAGTATTAAAAAAACAGCCCTGCACATGCCTATGGAGTGTGTCCCCATGATCTCCATATTCTTTCATCACAAAACTTGAGAGCTCAGCGGTGGGGCTTTGAATCAGGAAGTGGAAGGGATCAGGCTCTTGTCTCCATGGAGACAAAATATGATTATGATTCCTTCCCTCCCGAAAACCCTATAGTCAAAAAATGTCTCTTTCGATCCATGAACTCTAGGGCGGTTAAGGGTCCTTGGTGTCTTTTGGGGAAGGGGCAGATTTTGTGACAGAGCATGAAAGGTGTTCTTTATTATAAAATGGATAAAAGATATTAACAGGGACATCTGTTATAAAATGGCAAGGAAAAATCCTGAAGCCTTATTGGCAGAGAAGCATCACTTGGCCATGCATTAAAAAGTTAGCAATGCTTGGTCAGGTGCTGGATCTTATAAAAGCCTCATTACCGACAAAATCAGGAACTATTTTGTTAATATAATTTTGCCATTTAAATGTATCTAATTAAACTACTTTATGTAAAAAAAAATCATTATAAAAATGGTTCACTTCACATATAATACATAAAAGCAGTGAGCCATTTTATAAACATAATAAGCCACTCCAGGGTTTGCATTGAAAGATGTGAATGTACTTCCCAGGGTCATAAGGACACTCAGCCATCGGCCATCTGCCTCACTCCCCTTGGGAGTGCATTAAGTAAGCATTAAGCCACGATGAAGGAGGCTTCTACTGGGGAATTAATGCATGGCTGGGGGAGGGGGTTTGTGGCACAAGGCCAAAGGCCGAGTGCCTACAGCCGACCAACTATGCATTAATTCCTCAGTAGAAGCTTCCTTCGGAGTGGCTTAATGCACTTGTAACATGGCAAGTGCTACTTACGAGGTATTATTAGAAGTAGGATTGATTTATTAAAAATGATTAAAAATGCACACAACCAACGATTTAACCAGTTCACTGTTTTTTGCATACGACATCAGGACTATGACATTTATTTGTAAGCAGCGTCAGTGGCTCAGCAGGTAGCACACTCGCCTCTGAGGCTAGGAGATCAGAAGGCTGTGGGTTCTATCCCCACACCAGGCAATTGGGTTGAATCCCATCCCAATACTGACACTGTAGTGCAGCATGAGGGGGGGTGCTGCTCTCCGGAGGTGCCGTCTTTCAGATGAGACGTTAAAGCGAGGTCCCATCTGCCTGTTCTGGTTGTAGTTCAGGTGGATGTTAAAGATCCCATGGCACTTCTCGAAAAGAGTAGGGAAATTGTTTATTATAACTTAAATGCAAATACATACAAAATAGTGTTCCTACACACAAAATCATAAGCAAAGAAAAGAGAAACTTGAATAAGTATTTCATCATACATCCAAGACTTAAATTGCCTGTTTATAACCCCAAAATTATGCAGTAAATACTGAGAAGAACCCCCCCCTCAACCAAATGGGTAGAGGAATTTTAACTTAAACCATTTACAAAAAAAATGTTCTAGGAGCGTGGATATGTTGTTCACCCACACTCTTTGGCATGTCGCTTTCCCTTTAAATCTTGCCGGAAGTCTTCAAGCTGGCTTCTCCCACCCACCCGGGTGGTATAACTCTCGGCTCCGCCCCATGATGCCAGATCTTCCTTTCTGCTGGAAGATTCAGGTTCCCTCGTGCTAACTCTAGCAATCATAGGCCCTGGCTTCGCAACATCGTTTTTTACCGTATTAATCTCTTAAAGTCGTTCGAGTTGTCGATTCCTATAATAGCATATTGGATATGGAGGACAAGTCACTCCCCGGATTTCGCCGGTGTTCATGAGGGCAGAAAATGTCGTGCACCGATCCCCATCTTACTTGTGTGTTCTGCCTAGGTGTCGGTCATGACACCACCACCTGCAGCTTTTGCTTAGCCTTCCATCCTAACATTTTGGATGACTGCATGGTGCGCTTTAAGCTGGGGAGACCGGAGAAAAGGAACCTGCCAGTGAAATTGAAGGAGGCGAGGTGGGCGGTTTCCACGGCCACGGGATCCGCCGAACAGCTAGAGCAGATGAAGGCTTTCGAGGAAGAAGCTGCTCAGGCTTCGACCAGCCAAAGTTTTTTCATTCCTCTCAACCTCAGCTCCACCTTCTCAGGTTCCTTTAGGGAGTTGTGCCAGTCTCTCCCCACCAGGGGTGAGATGCCCTCAGGCTCACACTCCTCCCGCCCTCGCAAGAGGGACAAGGATCTGAAGTCTTCCTCCAGAATACACTCCTGGGATCGAGAGAGGTCCAAGTCCCAGGAAATGGTGGTCTCGACTTCGGTCAAGATTGTTTCCTCAACCACCAGCTTAACGGATCTTCCGTCTAGCCAGGCGGACACCGAGGCATCGTCTGAACCTGCCAAGATTTTTCTTGAGCTGTTTGAATCACTTTTGCTGACTTCTGTTGACGATCCTCTAGAAAGGACACCTATCCTCTCTTTCCCCAATCACGAGATGCCTCCTATGGGTGTCTTGACCGAGGGAATCGAACTGGAACCTTGATTTTCCCCGAGTCCAGTTTCCCCCAATCAACCTAACCGATCCCGTCAGTTTCGATCAAGGACTTGGTCTTCTTCGACCGGTAAATCAAAGAAAGGCCACCAGCATTCAAATCCTCCTCAGACGAGGAGAAGCTTAGACAGAAACTCCGTCGACGCTATGAGGAGCTCATGGCAACAGCTGATTCTGGCCAGGCAGAAGCTGGCTACGCTGTCCGCCCCAGCCATTACTTGGCCTGCGCCTCAAGGGCCTACACCGACCCCTCCAGAACCGAAGGCTTCGGTTCTTCCACCTGGGGGGCCAGTCCGTATTCTGGCTAGGCCCATACTGGTCTCACCACCTATTAGGGTGGAGCCACTGCTTAAGCAGCCCCCCAGTGGGGCTCCCTCGAAAGAGGACTGTCCAGACACTGGGCTTCCCCGACATCTGTCCATCACGATCACTCCAGATTGCCCTTGGTGGATCGAAGGGGACATGGGCGGGAGACCACTGTACCCCGACTCCTCGGATTTGGATACTACCGGTTTGCACTCCCATCCTGCTGATGAGGAGTCACTCTCGGCAGCCTTGGAGGAAGGTCCCTCCTCCTTTCAGGGTATTCTCTGCCTTATCTCGATTCTACCAGGATGCCCTTGGAGTCCATCCAGAAAAAGGCGGAGTACCCCCTTAGGGATATCCTTAAGAGGGGGGGATACCCCCAAAGGAGGCCTTTCCAACAGCGGAAGCCATTACTGGTCCGGCCCTTGAGCTTTGGCAGCATCCAGCTTCCTGCCCAGCTCCATCTGCCTATATGGCCCATAAGTACGCGGTGCCTATGGGATCCCTGCCGGGATTCACGGAACATCCCTCGGCTGAGAGCCTGGTGACTGCTTCCGTCTTTAGACGTACTGGTAGCTTGGCCGACACCAACCGACCTCCGGACAAGGAGTCCAAGAACATGGACCACTCTGCCTGTAAGGTCTACGTGGCCTCTTCCTTGGGCCTTTGTCAGGCCAGTTTGGCTGTAATCATGGCACACTTCTCCCATGTCCTCCTAGGGTCATTGGATGAAGTACTTCCTCACCTCCCCATGGACATGCAGACCACGGTCAAGCAAGTCCATGATCAAGGCCATGCTGTTGCCAAACAGCAGCTCCAGATGGCCCTGGACATTGGGGATTCTTGTGCCCGCTCTTTAGCAGCTGCAGTGGCCACCCGCCGCAGGGCTTGGCTGTCATTATCCTCCTCTCCGGCTGATACCCAGCACAAGTTAGCTGATGTGCCTTTCCTTGGTACCGACTTGTTTGGCCCAGGAGTGGCAGGCCACCTTCAGCGTATTGAACACCTTGGACACCACTTCTGCTAAGAGTTCCTTGGGCAAGAACCAGCAGAAGAGGAAGAGGAAGCCTTTTCGGCAGTCCCGCCTTGCAGTCAGTCAGCCCTCCTATCAAGGAGGTCAGCAGCACCAACAGCAGCAGCAGGCTCAAGCTTGGCGCCCTTGGCCCAAGCAGGGCCCTCAACAGCCCCGTAAAGGGGGCTGAGGTGCTGGTCCAGGAGCTTTCTCCTCCTCCTCTAAGCCTGCTTAGTGACGGGTTGGGGGTTGCCACCCCTACACCCATCACGCCCGCCCTGAGTCCTCCCGTGGTGGAACTGTTCTGCCACTTTCTCTCCACCTGGTCTGATATCACCTTTCAGACAGGTGGGTTCTAGAAGTGGTTGGGCAGGGACTGCCTCTGGAATCCAGCAGTACCCGCCCAGCAGAGCCCGCGCCCTTTGGGAGGAAAGGATCTCAGGTCGCACGCAGTCGGCTTGTCGAGACGACATAGCTCAGCTCCTCCACAAGGAGGCAGTAGCTCCAGTGCCAGATCCACCTGTATACCCAGGCTTCGTATCCAGGTACTTCCTGGTGCCCAAGCGGACAGGGGGTTGGTGCACCATCCTAGATCTCCACGAACTGAATCAGTATCTCAGGTCTCGCACCTTCCAGATGGTAACTCTGAACCAGATCATACCATCCCAGGAGCGAAACATGTGGTTTCGTTCACTGGATCTACAGGATGCGTTTTTTCACGTCCCAATCCATCCATCCCACCAGCGGTTCCTCTGCTTCAGGGTCAAAGGGACCTTGTACAAGTTCTGAGCCATGCCGTCCGGTCTGTCATCGGCCCTTTGGGTCTTCACCAAATGCATTGCAGTGGTGGCAGCCCATCTTAGGCGTCAAGGAGTTAAAATTTACCCTTATCTCAATGACTGGCTCCTGGCGGGTTCCTCCCTTCAGGAGGTGAAGAGATCCAGGAACCTGGCTCTCAGAACCTGCTCTCAGCTTTGGCCTCCTGATCAACGAGGCCAATTTGGAACTCCTGCCATCTCAGGTGATGGGCTTCATCGGGGCAGAGCTCGACTCTCATCAAGCCAGAGCTCGGCTCCCGGCGGACAGGGCGGAGGGTCTTTCCTCATTTGCTCGATCATTTCTGGTTGGGCTATTGCGCCCTGCCCGGGACTTTCTGCACCTTCTGGGTTACATGGCGGCATGCACCTCAATGGTCCATTGGGCCAGCTGGCACATGTGCCCCATTCAATGGGAGCTGGCCACTCAGTGGACTCAGTGTCACGGTCATTTCGACCAGCTGATCACAGTAATCCAGAAGATGTGGGATGCTCTCCAATGGTGGACTGCCCAGAACAGTTGCAGGAGAGGATCCCGTTTGTCCGCCCCGAGCCGACGGTTGTTCTCACAACCGATACCTCTCTCATGGGCTGGGGAGCCCACACGGAGGACAACAGGGCCCACGGGTTCTGGACCCCTGAGGAGTCCCAATGTCACATCAACCTGTTGGAGCTCAGAGCAGTCAGACTGGCACTGACAGCATTCACTCCTCAGCTCCGGGATCAAGTGGTTCAAGTCCAGACGGACAATACCACGACCATGTACTACCTCAACAAACAGGGTGGCACGCACTCCCGTCTGCTGTGCAAGGAGGCGCTCCACATCTGGACCCTCATCAGCCGGTTGGAGGCGGATCTCCTAGCCATCCATGTGGCAGGAGTCTCGAACCAGCTGGTGGATGCTCTCAGCCACATAGGCCAGACATTCCACAAGTGGTCACTCCATCCAGAGGTAGCTTACAGTCTGTTCTCCTGTTGCGCAAACCGTTTGTGGACCTGTTTGCCTCCAGGGAGAATGCCAAGCTGAGTCTGTATTATGCCCGCCCCCCCCCTCAGCAGGGGGATGCTTTTTCGAGGCCGTGGACCCCAGGCCTCCTCTACGCCTTCCCTCCATTTCCCTTGATCCACAAGGTGTTACTCAAGGTGAGGAGGGACAAGGTGAAGGTGATTCTGGTAGCCCCAGATTGGCTGCGCCAATTCTGGTACCCAGATCTCCTCAGCCTCAGCTGCAGGCCCCCGGAGTGGCTTTGTACACACTCGGACCTGATATCACTGAACCAGGGGACGGTATTCCATCCGGACCTTAAATCCCTGCACCTCACAGCCTAGCACCTGAGCGGCTAGAGTTCCAGGCTCCGGGTCTTTCCGAGGATGTCTACACTGTGGTGGAGGCATCTCGTAAGGAATCGACCAGGAAATGTTATGCCTTCAAATGGAAAAGGTTTTCCATTTGGTGTCAGGGTAAGAGTCTGGACCCCTTATCCTGCTCTGTGGCTAACATGTTAGACTACCTTTGGTCTCTCTCCAAAGGGGGTCTACGGTGGTCGACCCTTAGGGTGCACCTGGCAGCCATTTCTGCTTACCAGGCGCGGGCTGGTCAGCCGACATTGGCACAGGTGACAGTGGTCGGGCACTTCTTCAAAGGCCTGAATCACATATCCCCATCGGTGCGTGAACCTCCACCTCCATGGGATCTCTTGCTGGTTTTGGCAAAGCTCATGGGCAAGCCATTCGAACCCATGCACAAGTGTGAGCTCTCACACTTGTCGTGGAAGATGGCCTTCCTGGTGGCTATCACATCAGCCAGAAGGACAGGGGAGCTCCAGGCACTTTCGGTGGACTCCCCTTATCTGGTCTTTCACAGGGACAAAGTTGTCCTGTGCCCCCACTCGAAATTCCTTCCTAAGGTGGTCTTGGAGTTTCACCTTAATCAGGTGTTGACTCTGACGGTACACTACCCTAACTACACCTCGGATGCTGAGTACAGGCTCCATACTCTGGACCTGAGACATGCTTTCTGCTATTATAAGGAAAGAACAGTGGAAATTCATGGAGAGGTTCGCCATCTGTTTGTCACCTACGCTGAAGCCGCTTCTGGCAGACCTGCAGCCAAACAGACCATTGCAAGATGGATCACATCATGCATAGGTCTGTGCTATGAGTTGGTGGGCAAGGAGCCTCCCAGAGGGTTAAGAGCTCATTCTACCCGCCATACTGCTGCATCGGTGGCTGCTTCCAGGGACATCCCTATCCAGGAAATCTGTTGGGCTGCTACCTGGAAGTCAGCAAACACCTTTATTTCCCACTACCACATCGACCTTGAGTTACGCTGGGATGCTGGTTTTGGGGCCTCAGTTCTCCAATCTCTGTTTCCTAAGTAGGGGGTGTGCGCCTTGCCTCCCTCCTCCCAGAGAACTGCTAGGAGTCTGCCAAAGAGTGTGGATGAACAACATATCCACGCTCCTAGAAGAACAGGTTACTCACCTGTAACAGTAGTTCTAGGAGTGGTATATGTGTTCATCCATCTACCGACCTCCCCGGCTTTAAGGTGCACAACCTTGCTTCCAGCTGGCTAAGATCTGGCGTCATGGGGTGAAGCCAAGAGTTATACCACCCAGGTGGGTGGGAGGAGCCAGCTTGAAGACTTCCGGCAAGATTTAAAGGGAAAGGGACATGCCAAAGAGCGGGGATGAACAACATATACCACTCCTAGAACTACTGTTACAGGTGAGTAACCTGTTCTTACTGCACCCTAAATCATAAATAAAGAAAAGGAAACATCAGTAAGCATTACGTCATACCTCTTAAATGAAATGGCCTGTTTATAACCTCAGATTAAGCTGTTAATACTGAAAACAGGCTGTCTCCCTTAAAGGAGTAGGATAAGTGTTTTTGTCACACACTCTGTATTTTCCCCTTTTATAAATAAAACACGAAATGTATGCACAATCCGTCCCCCCTTACCTAAAACCAAAATTGTCTAAACAAGATTAACTTCTTAATAAATAATGCAGAACACCGGCTATATTATCTAAAAGGTTGGGCTAGATCTAGCAAACACACCTTGCCTATATTCGTTTCCCAAAGCAGAACAGTCTAGGATTCATATTATGGAACCATACTCCAAGCTTGAAACTGTAGTTAACCTATTTAGACCAAAGTCAGTTTTATCATCCCTCCTCCATCCAATCCATGTATTTCCACCAGGCTTGAGCCTTTAACCCTTTATACTGTAGAAACTCTGTTTTATTTCTAACAGAGAATTCTGTACTGTCCAGAATGATTGTTCTGCTGAGATCCATCTTTTATATAAAGTTAATTGACACCTAATAATGCCAAATGTGGTATTTAATTATTAAAATATTCATCTGAATTGTTCCTGGATCATATTTACCCCAGACCTGTGGTAAAAGACCTAAAAATAAAATATCTCTATTAATCATTTTAAAGGGGGATTTATGCCATTTAGCAAATAATATAACCCAAAAGCTAAGTACAAAAGGGCATTCTGAGAACAAGCGTTCCATTGTTTCTAATGTTTCTAAACAGGTATCATCTGTAGGGCACATTCTTTCTACTAATTCCTTATATTTTAGGTTATTCTTAATGTTTAATTTCTCATATGTGCATAACCACATCACATCCCACATTTTCCCTTTCATTCTGGGGTTTGTCAACATAGTACCTATTTGCTTTATCTCAGCTGGTGTTTTTATCCAGTATCTGGGTTGTTCATCAAAAAATGTGGTCATGATATACACATACATTTCTTTTCTAGTAAAATATATTAACATGTGTTTCTTTATGGCCCATAATTTTAATTTCCCCTAAATATATTGCATATTGTGTGGGAGGTTGAGGAGAGATTTTTGTTTCTGAATAACAGAGTTGGGTTCCCATGCCAGTACCCAGGGTTCAATCTGATCTAGCACCCATGGGCACCGTACGCTTCCAGTATTTTGTACCACTGGTTTTAAATTTATATGAAGAAACATAGCAAAAAAGAATTCCAATGGGTGTTCCATATTTAAGACCCCATTCTCAATGGGTCTATAAGTCACACCTCTTTTCACAGGGTTTAGCCTGCTTCCCCAAATGCACCAGTAAAATGTACTGTATATTGTTGTTTCTATTTGCTTAGTAGAGGGAAGATGTATGCATTCAATGTGATCCTGTATGCTTCTGGCCCTTCAACCACTGATGTAATGACCAGGTTGCAGCAAGATTTCAATGAAGTCCAGCTCTGGTTTCGCGCAAACCAACTATTCCTCGATGCCAAGAAGACTGTCTACATGACCTCTGGCATGAGCCAGAGACTTTCTTGGCTCAAAACCACCCCCTCCTTCCACACCCTGGATGGGACTACTTTGGAGGCTTGCCCCTCCTTTAGATATCTCAGGGTCTGGCTGTACCAGCATCTCGACTTTTCTGTACACGTTGATGTCATCCACAAAAAACGACACCCTAAATTGGGTGCTCTCTACCGCAATCATGGTAGCATCCCCCTGCCAGCTTGCAGGGCTCTCGTACAGAAATTGATTCTTCCCATCTTTGACTATGGGGATGTAGTTTACAGTGCCACTCTCAAGTCCAACCTAGCCAGACTGGACCCCCTTTTCCACTCTTTCTGCAGATTCGCCCTCCTCATACCACTCCAACCTCTATCAGTCTCTAACTCTGCCCTCGCTCCATGACCGACGACAGGCACACTGCGCCATGCTCACGGCAAAGTACTGGTCCCAGTCCATGTCTCCATACCTCAAGGATGTGCTCGCAACTCATACCCCTCCTGCTTATTCCCTGAGGAATGCTGACATCCGTCTCCTGTCAGTACCACGTATGTCTTCGTCGACTGGCCGATTAGCTTTCAGACATCGCATACCCAAATTATGGAACTCCCTCCCTGCAAGCACTCAGCTAATGTCCACATCTCAGCACCTCAGATTCCTCATAAATGAGCACTTCACTACTCCATGTGCATGTTGCTAGCAGTGCCTGTGACAGTACATTTACCCCAGCCTCGGTACAGCTTTTAAATTTTAACTCTGATCCTGTAGCTTGTTTTTGTCTTCTGTTACTATCGTATCTCAAGTGCTGCTATGAATTACTGTATTAATCGTATTGTTGCTCAGCTATGTTTGTACATACTTCTGTATTTTGTGTTGAAATATTGCAATTTGTATTGTACATCTTTTTCACTATGTTCCCCCTCCCCCAAGATGCACCTGGAATCGAGCAGTACTCTGCTCAATGTGCCCTCCTAGTAAAACTTTTAAATAAATAAATAAAAACCACACATAGATGTAAAAACATAGTTAGTAAGAAGGTTTTAACCATATAAACCCTTTTTAGTTTTGACATGTACCATGAGTTCCTTCTTTTAATTTTATCCTTGCAGTCTTGTATAAGAAGATCTCAGTTATATGTACTCATGTTTCCCTTGCCAAAATAGACCCCCAAGATTTTTTGTTGTACATCTTGTATTGGGATACCTAAAAGAGTGGAGCCTTCCTTCCTAGCTGCAGCAGTAGGGAGGCATTTAATTTTAGCATAATTTATATCTGTTTTCGTAAAGATTTGAAAAATATACTATCTCCTGTGCTGCCACCTTGCCTGATGCCTGATCCACCAGTATCACGCACACATCGTCTGCAAAAACAATACTTTTAATTTCCTGATCTTCACTGTGAACTGAGACCCCATTATAGATTTGTTCTGATGGATTTTAAACAATAGTGGGTTACGTACCAAAGTATATAAAGCCAGACTCAAAGGACAGCCTTGCCTGACACTCCTATGAACTGGACATGCACATCCTAACCAACCATTTACATATGGTCTGACCCATGCCTTCTCATAATATAGTTTAAACCAATCAATAAAAACGTTTCAGGAAGCCACGTGCTTCAAGCACCAACCATAAATATTCATGACTTACCCTTTTTAATTGTTTAGCCGGGAGTGGCACACTAAGCTGAAAGCTTGTTTGCAGGTGCGACCTGGGAGCACAGGGAAGTTAAGCAACTTGCTCAGGGTCATACAGTATGCAAGTGGGGGCTGTGGGATTCAAACCCAGTTCTCTAGATTTGCAGCTCAGAGCCTTAAACCACTGTGCTATACTGCCTACCCTATTGAAGGCCTTCGCCTAAGCAAGGCCTACCAAGTATCCACTTATCTCGTCACTGTTTCCCTTTTCCTTTTTTTTGTAAATTTATTTTTATTGATTTACTGCATTACCCATACAGTATACAATCCAATAGGCAGGCTTTAGAATTAAGAGAATAACAGCATGACATGTCATTTAGAAATTCTTACAGGAACAGCAGTTACTTAGCCCCTATAACAAGTTACATCACTGGGGGGTTATCAAGAACTGTTGTATTTACTATCAATTAATATTTATAAGATATGGCTTAATGCAGCCATGAGTAGGAGAATAACCTGACATCTGTTTGGCAAATATTTATAAGATTCCCCATCAATCAGATAGATTCATCTCCCATCCGCATCGTTATAAGCATAGAAAAAGATTAAATCAGCTTTCAAAAGTAAAACTCTTGCAACCTTTAAGCTATTCTTTAAGTTTTCTCAATAAAACAGAGTCTCAATTAAAGTTCCAGGAATTTCAGACCTCACTCTTCAGGCATATTATGGTCATTTATGAACGTGAAATTGCTTTAATAAACATAAGTTCTGCCTAATTTAAGAGCAGATAGCTCATATCTGGCTGTTCCAACAAACAAACTTGAGCTAACAAGTCCCGAATTTATAGAAATGCAATCCCAAATATCAGAGGGGCATTACACCCACTGAGAACGAAATGGTAAGTCAAAATAACACTGAAGAGGTTTTACCTCTGAGAAACTCTAGCTCTCACTGTCCTCATTGTTGCCTTCCAACTCTGGGTTTTTCGCATCAAATTCCGTCTGTACCTGGTCTACGAATTTAACAGCCACAGCTGGATCCGAGAACTGGAAGGTTTTTCCTCCGTAAAAGACACGGAGACTAGCCGGGAGCAATAGCATGTGTTGGATCCCCAGTTGCTTTAGTTTGGCCACGAGTAGCGTCATACCCTTTTCTCCTTTACCTGGTCGCAAAACTCAAATCGGGGAATATGTGGATCTTATTCCCCTCCCAGTCCATAGTTCCAGATTTCTTGGCCTTTGCAATTATCATGTCCTTTTCACTTGCGGAGTCTGACATCACCAGGAAAGTATGTGGCATTGTTAGGCCCCTCATTGTGCGGTTCCTAGAGCCTGGTGGGGTTATCCTGTATGCTTTAACAACATTAAGCGCTGTCGGCATCTGCAGGAGATCCTGCAGGAAACCTCACGTGAAACCCTGAGGGTCTATGGCCTCCGAGTGTTCCGGTATCCCCAATATTCTGATATTGGCAGCCCGGGAGAGGTTTTCTAAATTCTCCAGATGATGGCGGAGCAGCCCATTTTCTTTCAACAGGCCTGCCGTGGTGGACACCGCGTTCGAAGCCAAGTGGGTTGCTGCCTTTGTGTCCTGGGCTAGTTGCTCTACTTTTGTGTCCAGGATTTTAAATTGTGAGGTGAAATCCTCACGGCTGTCCAGCTTCTGTATTGCCTTCAATAGGGCTGCATTAGATGGTTGTATCACCTCATTTAGGGCGTCAGAGATCGGGTCTTTGCCTTGCCCAGTCTTAGCGTCTTTTGGACGCGCACTTTCACTTTCAGCAGTTGCTTTGTTAGATAGCCCCATTATTATTGAAATTCCAGTCCAAATAGCAGAGGTAAGGTATCAAACTGTTCAGCTCGATGAGATCTATTAAGATATTGAATCGGTTATTGAAAAGGAGCAGTTTTCTTTTTGTATAATCACTTAGTCGTAATTCAGGCACAGAGCTCACTCCGAAAGCTGTTCTCAGCTCGGCTGCTATCCACCACCCCACCCCACTGTTTCCCTTTTCAATATTTCTCTTACGAATATCAAGGCATCCTCAATTTTCCTTCTTGGCACAGCACAAAATTGGGTTGGATGTATTAAGTTTCTAATACTAAGGACAGACGGTTATTCAAAATTTTTGCCAGTATTTTACAATCTGCATTTAATAATGTGATTGGTCTCCAGTTGTCTAAAAAGGTTTTTTCTCCTCCTTTATACAGGACGATTATTAAACCTTCATACATACTGCTGTGCAATTTAAGGCTATTCAATAAACAATTAAAGGCCACCACTAGTTCTTTGACTAAGCCTGGGAAAATAGTTTTATAAAATTCACCCAGGATGCCATCTGGGCCTGGGGTCGGCCCCATTCTTAATGCTAAAATAACTGAGTTCAACTCCAGTTCAGTGATTGTAGCAGAAAGGGAAGCCCAAAAATAATCAGGAATTTGTGCTAGCTCACAGGAGGGCAACCATTGCTTGACCTCTTTATTTGCTATCTTGTCTTCTGAAACTGTGTGACACATAAGTCTCAACTTCTTTAAGTATATCCCTTTTACCTTGCATTTCTGTCCCTTCTTTGGATTCTAAATGGGAGGTAGTTTTTTTATGCCTTTGTGCTGTGCAAGTCTCGAAGGGGTTAACAGTACCCTGTTTCCCTGTTTGCCTGAATCTTTGTTTAGTTTCAAGTGATTTCATCGTATCATATTGAATAGTAATCATTTGGTCTTTTACAGTTTTAATCTGTTCCTTATAGAATATGTCTATTTGTAGCTGGTACAAAAGAAAAAGTTCATTCCTTAGTTCAAAATATTTCTCTTTCTTTTTATTCCCATTTAATCTCCCCATAAGAAGAAAGTATTGTTGAAAATATGTTTTCTAGGAGCGTGGATATGTTGTTCATCCACACTGTTTGGCATTGTCCCCTTCCACTTTAAATCTGCCGGAAATCTTCAAGCTGGCTCCCCCCATCCACCCGGGTGGTGTATATTCCTCGGCTCCGCCCCATCACTCCAGATCTTCCTTTCCGCTGGAAGATACTGGTTGCCTCCCTCGTGCTCTCGCATTTTGTAAGTCCTGGCTTTCAAATCATCGGTTTTAACGAAGTCGAAACTCGTTCGAGTTAGCGATCGCACTTTTGCAGCATCGATCATGGAGGAAAAATCTTCCCTGGGACTTCACTGGTGTCTCTGCAGCCAAAAGATGTTATGCACCGATCCCCACCTCATGTGCGTTTACTGCCTAGGTGTCGGCCATGACACCTCATCCTGCAGTTTTTGCTTGGCCCTCCATCCCAATGTCCTGGATGACCGCAAGGCACACTTGAAGCTGGGAAGACCAGAAAAAAGGAACCCACTGGTGAAGTCAAAGGAGGCTAGATGGACGTTTTCCACGGCCACGGGCTCCGCCGAGCAGCTGGAACACATGAAGGCTCTTGAGGAGGAAGTCGCTCGCGCTTCGACCAATCGAAGCTTCTTTGTTACTCACAACCTAGGCTCCACCATTACTGGTTCTTTTAAAGAGTTGTGCTAGTCTCTCCCCAGCCGGGGTGAGGCTCCCTCAGGCTCAAACTCCTCCCACTCTCGGAAGAGAGAAAAAGAACCTTCGTCTTCATTTCGACGAAGACGATCTTGGGACTGAAAAAGGTCTGAGTCCCAAGAGCATGTGGTCTCGACCTTGGTCGAGATCGCCTCCTCGGCTGCCGGCTTTATGGATCTTTTGTCTGGCCAGGGGACCGAAGAAGTGGCCGACGAGGTTGAGATAATCCTCAACCCGATCGACCCTTCGTCGCTGGCCGTGGCTGATGACTCCTTAGAACAGACTCCGGTCCTAGTATTTCCTGATGAGGATACCCAACCCGCTGGTGTAGCCATCAAGGACCCGGTTCCTTACCCTCGGGTTTCACCGATCCCACTGGTGTCTCAAGGTCCAGAACCCCCTCGGCCGAACGACTGAGGAAGAGCCATAAGCGCTCTAAGAAGAGGTGACACCACAGGTCATCCTCATCCTCCTCGGATGAGGAGAGGCTCCGGTGGAAACTCCATCAGTGCTATGAGGACCTTATGTGGCAACAGCTGATCCTGACCAGGCAGAATCCAGCTTCGCTGCCCACCCCGGCCATTACTTGGCTATCGATTCCCAGGCTGAAGCCGACCCCTATGGAGCTGAAGTCTCTGGTTCCTCCTCCCGTGGGGCTGGCCTGTCCACCAGTTTGGCCTATCCTGGTCTTTTTACCTATTCTGGTTGAACCGCCACCTAAGCAGCCTATGCGAGGGGCTCCTTCAAAAGAGGACCGACTAGACACTGGACTTCCCCGATGTCTGTCGGTAACAGTCACCCTGGACCTCCCTTGGTGGATCGAGGGTGATATAGGTGGTAGACCGCTGTATCACGACTCTTCGGACTCAGTTGTCACCGGGCTCCACTCTCATACTGGGGATGATGAGTCGTCCATTGGTACAGGGATAGAGGAAGGCCCTTCCTCCTGCCAAGGGATTCTCCATCTCATTTCTGACTCCACTGGAATTCCCCTGGAATCTATCCAGAAAAAGGCGGAATACCCTCTCGCAGATATTCTAAAGAGAGGGGATACCCGACGGAGGCCTTTCCAGTGGCCGAAGCCATTGTTGGCCTGGCCCTTGAACTTTGGCAGTGCCCTGCCTCATGCCCAGCACCGTCTGCCCGCATGGCCCGCAAGTACACGGTGCCCATGGGGTCCCTTGCAGGGTTCACAGAGCACCCTTCGTCCGGGAGCCTGGTGACCGCCTCTGTGTTCAGGCGTACTGGTAGTTTGGCTAACACTGACCGACCTCCGGACAAAGAGTAAAAAAATATGGACCACACTGCCCAAAAGGTCAAAGCAGCCTCTTCTTTGGGCCTTCATCAGGCCAGTTCAGCTGTCATTATGGCACACTTCTCTCATGCCCTTCTTGGGTCATTAGACGAAGTCCTCCCTCTTCTTCCCACGGACATGCAGACCATGGTCAAACAGGTCCGTGACCAGGGCTGTGCTGTTGCCAAACAGCAGCTGCAGATGGCCCTGGACATTGGGGATTCTTGTGCCCGCTTGATGGCCGACGCAGTGGCCTCTTGCCGCAGGGCTTGGCTGAGGCTTTCCTCCTTCCCGGCGGATACTCAGCACAAGTTAGCCGATGTGCCTTTCCTGGGGACCAACTTGTTCAGTCCAGGAGTGGCTGGACACCTACAGCACATAGAGCAGTCCAGTGCCACCTTGGACGCCACTTCTGCCAAAGGTTTTTCAGGCTAGAACCAGCAGAAGAAGAAGAAGAAGAAGCCTTTTTGGCACTCTTCCTCTGCGGTTCAGCAGCCCTCCTATCAAGGAGAACAGCAGCATCGGCAGCAGGCTCAAGCTTGGTGCCCTCGGCCCAAGCCTGTACCCCAACAGGCCCGAAAAGGAGGCTGAGGCTCAGGTCCTGGAGCTTCCTCCTCCTCCAAACCTTCCCAGTGATGGGATGGGGGTTGCCAGTCACGCCAGCTCTGGGTCCTCCAGTGGAGGGTCGGCTCCGCCACTTCCTTTCCGCCTGGTCCACTATCACTTTGGACAGGTGGGGTTAGTCAAGGACTGCCTCTACAGTTCAAGCAGTACCCTCTCAGCTGAGCCTGTGCCCCTCGGGAGGAACGGATTTCCATGTGCACCCAGTTGGCACGACATAGCTCATCTCCTCTGCAAGGAGGCAGTAGCTTCTGTAGCGGATCATCCAGCAGACCCAGGCTTTGTTTCAAGGAACTTCCTGGTGCCCAAGCGGAAGGGGGGTTGGTGCCCCATTCTGTATCTCCATGACCTGAATCAGTTTCTCAGGTCTCGCAGCTTTCAGATGGTCACTCTGTCCCACATCATACCATCCTTGGAGAAAAATATGTGCTTCTGTTCACTGAATCTGTAGGACACATTCTTTCACGTCCCAATCCGTCCGTCCCATTAGTGGTTCTTCCACTTCAGAGTCAAGGTGACCCTGAACAAGTTCCAAGCCATGCCGTTCGGCTTGTCATTGGCCCCATGGGTCTTTGCCAAATGCATTGCAGTGGTGGCGGCCCATCTTTGGCATCAAGGAGTCAGAATCTACCCTTACCTCGACGATTGGCTCCTGGCAGATTCCACCCAAGAGGAGGTGGAGAGGTCCAGGGATCTGGCCCTCCAGACCTGCTCCCAACTCAGCCTCCTGATCAATGAGGCCAAGTTGAACTCATGCCTTCCCAGGTGATGAGCTTCATCGGGGCAGAGCTCGACTCTTGTCAAGCCAGAGCTCAGCTCCCAGTGGACAGGGCGGAGGTTCTCTCCTCCTTTGCCCAATCATTTCTGGTTGGGCACTTGCGCCCTGCCCGGGACTTTCTGTGCCTTCTGGGTTACATGGCGGTGTGCACCTCCGTGGTCCATTGGGCCCGGTTGCACATGCGCCCCCTCCAGTGGGAGCTGGCTGCCCAGTGGACTCAGCGATATGGTCATTTTAACCAGCTGAGCACTGTAACCTAGAAGATGTGGGATGCTTTCCAGTGGTGGACCGCCCCAGACCGGTTGCAGAAAGGGATCCTGTTTGTCCACCCCAAGCTGACGGTCGTCCTTACGACCGATGCCTCTCTCATGGGCGGGGGAGCCCACATGGGGACAACCGGGCCCACGGGTTTGGACCCCCGAGGAGTCCTGATGCCACATCAACCTGTTGGAGCTCAGAGCAATCAGACTGGCACCGTCAGCTTTCGCTCCTCAGCTCCGGGGTCAAGTGGTTCAAGTCCAGATGGACAATACCACAACCATGTACTACCTCAACAAACAGGGTGGCACGCACTCCCGTCTACTGTGCAAGGGAGCGCTCCACATCTGGACCCTCGTAAGCTGGTTGTAGGCGGATCTCCTAGCCATCCATGTGGCTGGAGCCTCAAACCAGCTGAAGGATGCTGTCAACCACATAGGCCAGACATCCCATGAGTGGTCTCTCCATCCAGAGTTAGCTTACAGCCTGTTCTTCCATTGGGACAAACCGGTGGTGGACCTGTTTGCCTCCAGGGAAAATGTCAAGCTGAGGCTGTATCATGCCCGGCCCCCTCAGCAGGGCTCACTGCAGGGGGATGCCTCCTGGAGGCCGTGCACCCCAGGCCTCCTCTGTGCCTTCCTTCCATTTCCTGTGATCCACAAGGTGTTACTCAAGGTGAGGAGGGAGACGGCGAAGGTGATTCTGGTAGCCCCAGACTGGCCGCGCCAGTTCTGGTATCCAGATCTCCTCAGCCTCAGCTGCAGGCTCCTGGAGCGGCTTTGTACATGCCCGGACCTGATATCTCTCAACCAGGGGAAGGTCTTCCATCTGGACCTTCAATCCCTGCACCTCACAGCCTGGTACCTGAGTGGCTAGAGTTCCAGGCTTTGGGTCTTCGAAGATGTCACGCGTGGTGGAGGCATCTAGAAAAATCGACCAGGAAATGTTATGCCTTCAAATGGAAAAAGATTTTCCATTTGGTGTCAGGGTAAGGGGTCTGAACCCCTTATCCTGTTCTGTGGTTAACATTCTTGACTACCTTTGGTCTCTCTCCAAAGGGGGTCTGCGGTCATCGACCCTTAGGGTGCACCTGGCAGCCATTTTTGCTTACCGGGCGCAGGCAAGGCAGCCAACATTGGCACAGGCGACAGTGGTCGGGCGCTTCTTCAAAGGCCTGGATCACATATCCCCTCCGGTGCGTGAACCTCCACCTCTGTGAGATCTCTTGCTGGTTTTGGCAAAGCTCATGGGCGAGCCCTTTGAACCCATGCACAAGTGTGAGCTCTCACACTTGTCGTGAAAAACGGTCTTTCTGGTGGCTATCACATCAGCCAGAAGGACAGGGGAGCTCCAGGTGCTTTCGGTGGACTCCCCTTATCTGGTCTTCCACAGGGACAATGTCGTCCTGTGCCCCCACCCAAAATTCCTTCCGAAGGTGGTTTCAGAGTTTCACCTTAACCAGATGTTGACTCTGCCGGTTTACTACCCTAACTACACCTCGGACGCAAAGTGCAGTCTCCATACTTTGGACTTGAGATGTGCTGTCTTCTATTATAAGGAGTGGACGGCGGATATTCGTGGAGAGGTTCGACAGCTGTTTGTCACTTACGCTGAAGCCACTTCTGGCAGACCTGCAGCGAGGCGAACTATTGCAAGATGGATTACATCACGCATAGGTCTGTGCTATGAGTTGGCGGGCAAGGAGCCTCCCAGAGGGATAAGAACTCATTCTACCCCCCATACTGCTGCTTCGGTGGCTGCTTCCAGGGACATCCCCATCCAGGAAATTTGTCGGGCTGCTACCTGGAAGTCAGCAAACACCTTTATCACCCACTACCACATCGACCTTGAGTCACGCCAGGATGCTGGTTTTGGGGCTTCAGTTCTCCAATCTCTGTTCCCTAAGTAGGGGATGTGCACCTTGACTCCCTCCTCCCGGAGAACTGCTTGGAGTCTGCCAAACAGTGTGGATGAACAACATATCCACGCTCCTAGAAGAACAGGTTACTCACCTGTAACAGTAGTTCTAGGAGTGGTATATGTTGTTCATCCTATAATCTGTCTCCTGGCTGGGCCTTTACAGCCACAACCAGCGGGTTAAGATCTGGCGTCACGGGGTGGAGCCGAGGTATATACCACCCGGGTGGGTGGGAGGAGCCAGCTTGAAGACTTCAGGCAGATTTAAAGTGGAAGGGGACCATGCCAAGCAGTGTGGATGAACAACATATACCACTCCTAGAACTACTGTTACAGGTGAGTAGCCTGTTCTTACTGTCTTTCCACCAGTCTCTAAGGAGTCATATAGAAAAAAAACAGATTTCCTTGCTTCTAGTAAATACATAAAGCCTTCTTTAATTTCTGGAGTTTCTAGTAAGCTGAAATTCAGCCTCCAATACTCTTTACCTCTTGTGGTTTCAGTAACATCAAAAAGAGTAGCACTTAGCAGACCATAATCAGATGTTGCCACTGGCACTAGTACTTTAGATCTAATCTTCAGACTAGGAGTGATAAACCAAAAGTCAATCCTTGTGGATAATTTTCCTTTAGAATTGGTATGTAAGGCCTTATCCATATTTGTGGTGAATACATCTATTAAGCCCATCATTTGTAACACTTGGTTAAGATTAGAGGACTCACAATATATTTTAGATGTTTTGAGGCCTCTATCTGTAAAGAAATGACTAATGTTTCTCCCCCAAAAAGGATATTCCATGAGGTATATAGGTATGGAAGAATTAACTTCAGTAGAGCTATCCTGGCAGTTTTCACTTGTGGTGCATACACATTAATAAGGCAGAAATATATCCCTTGCAATTGAACGTCTAATAATAAAGCTCTCCCTGACTTAACTTCTACCATATTGAATTATTTTAATGTTATGATCCATAAAACAACTCCCTACTCCACTACAAACATCTCTGCCCCCGACCAATAGCTGGAACCCCATGCCCATCCATTACTGGCATTATTAATTTCTGAGGCTGAGCTTAATCTAGTGTCTTGAAAAAATATAGTATCATGTGCATGGTCTGAAAATAGTGCAAATGTCGCTAGTCGCTTCCTGTCTGATAAAATACTATTTGTATTTAGAGAGGCAATGGTCACTTCATAGTGCCCCATCAGAGAATATCACCCAGGCACAACATTTCATGGCACTTTTCTGGATATGGCCCTAATGCCCACCCAGCTCCTCCTTGTTCTACGTGCTACAGTGCCCTGTATTTCCTCAGTTTCCGAGAGGATTTCTGCTTGTGAGGAGGCCCAGGAAGCCATGTCCGAGTCCCTGTCCTCCTCTGATACTCCCTCTCTTAAGATTGTAAAGGGGCTACTCAGTGGCACAGGATCCACTGTGGCTGCTGTTGCTGTTTTTGATGATCTCCCTCTTTTTGACTGTCTTGATTTAACCTTCTGAAACCCATCCCAGGGAGGGGGGAAGGAGGAGGAGGGGGTATCATTCCCTCTGCTGGTTCTGAGACAATTGCCTGTCCCATAGTTTCAGGCTGGAGAGTTTGGGGAGGTACCTGGGGAACTGTAGTACCTGTTTCATCTGGCCTGCCAATATCAGGGGCCATAGGTTCAGACTTCATACAGGTTGGAGGTGTAAAGCCCTGACATCCAGATGCTGTTTTAGATTTTTGAATGAAAAAATCTTGTATCCCATAATCCGCATCTTCGGTAATATGGTAGGCCAAAGGGCAGTTAGTATAGGAGTGACCTTCTTCCTCACACAGGCTACATTTCTGTGTATTTCTGCAGTGGTACCCTGAGTGCCGCACTGAGTACATTTGAGAGCTTCGTAATTAGGGCTGATGTGTCTTACCGAACCACATTTGAAGCATCTGCGGGTCTGACCTGGGTAAAAAAAATTAAACCCTTGTCTTTCCCTGTGTAAGAGCAATTAGGTAAATGTTTCAAATCATTTCCTTCATATTGCAGTTTGATTTTAATCCTCCAACCCCCGTTCCAAAGCCCTTCCCCATCCAGGATAGGTTGTGGGATTCCCTGAACTTAACATCTCTTTCCCAGCCAGTGTAGAATATCTTGGATATTAACCCCCTCATTTCGAAACAGGACTGTTATCACCCTGAAAGATTGTTTAGTCAGGGGAATGACTTGGAAGGGAGTCCAAATAGGGTTGGATTTTAGAGACATGTATTTTGCCCAAAACCTTTCTAGTAACTCAGGTGTTCGGAAGCTAATGTCAAATGTTGGTTCCCCAGCTGCATGTATGAGTGAATATACATCTGCTGATATAAAGTTCAAAGACTGCTTTATTAAAACTTTTTGTACAAAGAATCTGTCTGGGGGTGTTTCCATACCCAAAGGTATCAAAAACGGACAGCGTCCCTTCTTTTTGCAAGTTCAATTGTTTTTTTTAAAGAAACTTGCATACGTTGGCTGTGGGATAGTTTGATCAGTAGAGGGACCTTCCCTCGGGTCGTCTACATTTTCTTCCCCGTCTCTTGTGTGGTCATTGTCTGGTGGGTTATCAGAACCAATCTTGTTGGTCTGACTGGATTCAACCCTTTCAGTGACAGAATTTACAGAGGAATGTGGAACTGTACCTGTGTCTGCGTTACGTGGTAATGTTGTGTCTTCCGTATTGCCTGTAATCTGCCTGGCTCTTTGCCCAGTATTCTGTATTGAGATGCGTGGCAATCCTGCTCCATCTTCTTCTTCTGGCAGCCAATTACCAGAAGGGGTCTGCTTCCATCCTGCTCCCCGCAACGTCCGCTGTAGTGACCAGTCACTGTCTTTGTCTCTTACCCGTGGCGTAGCAATCTGCAGGTGTGGAGCGTGCAGCGTCTGAAACAGCTCAGCAGGAGAAACCCCTCGAACAAACACCTTCACTGTAGCCTCTGTATTACCTCCTGGTGATACCTGTGTAATCCTTTTCCTCTTCTTTTCCCTGTCCTTTCGAAAGGTATCCACTGCTAATTGCAACTCAATAGATTTCAACTCTTGTTGTAAGAAAACCCACTTCTCTTCAAGTGTGAGGTCGGGCTCAACAACTAGCGGTAAGTCAACGGTAGAAATTTCTTCCATATTTACATCACTTCTTGCATCCATGTATACTTCCATGCTCTCAGTCGGACTTTTGGTGTCAAGGGACCGTGAGGTGTTTCAACAGCACCGTGAGGTGTTCCACCAACTCCTCCTCTCTCTTCCACATCTGATCCTGGACTGGAGACCTCTATCTTGCGCAGGGAAACAGCACTCTCTGCAGACAAGTAGGGGAATTTCCCTGGTGCCTTGGCTAAATTTCCCCCATTCACTAAAAATACCAACAGCTTAATCTGGTTCAAAGTCAGTTGCCATTCATCTGTATCCCTCTCCCCCGGGTCGTGCGTGAAAATAGGCAGAATTTGTGTAGTGCACTTACCCGGTCAACAAAAACTAAAAAAAAAAAAATATTGTGATGGAGCAAAAGAAATGCATGTCACCAGTATAATGCATTGCAGTGCTTTTTATTAATTTTGAGGTGGTAAATATTTGTCTGCATCATTCAGAATTATACAATGATAGTTTTTACTGTGCTAGTCATTTATGACGCCTTGAATGCTGGGATTGATTTATATACATTTCCGCATATTGATTACTGCTTGCCTAGTACCGCAGTCACTAAGGTTTACTTGTCAGCATTTTGAAATTTAAAGAAAAAAGCTTGTGGGGGACTCTTGCGTGGGGCCACCACTTAGCTAGGTATCCCGAGTCGGTAACAGTGGCAGCAAATGGAAATGTCCTTGCTTGTTGACATGTGGTAGTGGGACTGTATCTGAACAGGAGCATGAAAAGATTCACAGGCCTGTCAATCAGGAAAAAAGATAAAACTGAATATTTTACACAATGTTGACAGACGGCAATGATTTTGACTGGCTCGCTGGATACTCAGAGTTCCACTGGGTGGGTGGTAGAAAACATGGTCTTTGGAGCCTGGTAATTAATGTTCCACTCAAATACAACAAAAGCTGAAGACGGCATTAATCTTTACAGTATGCGCTACCAATTTCACAGTGGTTGGTTTAAGTAGTACAACTCAGAGTGGGCATTACTAAGGGATTAATGCCGTACTAAACTTTGGTCATGTGTGGTACTTTGCCCAGTCGGTTTCTTGTATTTCAGTGGAATATAAATTGCCATGCTACAAACTCCTTTACTGCACCACCTGTCATGGCTTATTGCTCATAGAACAGAGGGTAATTATGCATTAGTTGCATGTTTGCTACATTCCCACTTACCACTTGCCAGGTCATCAGTGGCAATGACTTCTCATTTGTTGCTACTGTTTTCCCTTTGTTGGACACCCTGGAGGCATTTATTAGCCCCCCAAATATGCAACTCTGCTCCATAGTAGTACTCTTTGTAAAAAGAACTACTGGTACCATTCTGGAGCATGCTGTACACCGCGAGATTATGTGGCCATAGCATGAGACTTGATCAAATTCTTGCCCGTCTGTCTGTCAGGATTTCCAGCACAGGTGCTGTTGTTGTTGATTGTTGAATTTTGTTGACCCAGTAAGCCCACTGGGCCTAGAAGTCCCTTTTTCAGGGGTGACGGGGTGGATACAGATGGTAAGCAACTGACCTTGAAGCAGATTAAGCTGTTGGTGGTATTTTTAGTGAATGAGGGAAATTTGGCCAGGACACCGGGGAAATTCCCCTACTCTTTTCGATAAGTGCCATGGGATCTTTAACATCCACCTGAACTACCACCAGAACAGGCAGATGGGACCTCGGTTTAACGTCTCATCCGAAAGATGGCACCTCAGAAGTGCAGCACCCCCTCTCTTGCTGCACTACAGTGTCAGTACTGGGATATTAAACCAAGTGCCAGATGTGGGACCTGAACCCACAGCCCTCGGATCTCCCGGCCTCAGAGGCAAGTGTGCTACCTACTGAGCCACTGCCACTGATTGTGACTGAGGTACTCAATGCCAGCTGGGAGGAGCTAAGGAGAGTGCTCTATGATTGGTTCAATCACACAGGCCCTCTCCTCAGTTAATAGAAATTGCGTGTCTCTGTGTTCAGCCCAGAGTGAGATTAAGAGGAGAGTTTAAGGAGATTAAAGCAGGCAGGGGGTTGGACCTGCAGTAACGCAGGATGAAACATGCCACAGCTTTTCTAGACAGAAAAAATATATTAGAATTTTTGAAAAGAACCCAACTTCCCCACTCCCATCTCCACCTCCTCTGGGACTCGCCTCCATTTCCTATTTTTTTATTTCGATTTTGGTTGGAGAGAATAGGTGGAGGGGATGTTAAAGAAAGGAAATTCAAGAGTATACTTTCTGACAATGTTGAAAAGGGCAGGGGTGAGTCAAGAAGATCTGGTATATTTCTGTTGTACAGTAGTTAGACCAATTTTGGAATATGGTTCAGCAGTGTGGGATGCAGGACTTACAAAGACAGAAAGTAATGAGTTAGAAAGGGTACAAATGAGAGCTTTGTGTATAATTTTGGGGAATGAGATGTCTTATGGAAGATGCTCTGAAAAACTGTAAGCTGGTAGTGTCAGAAGTAAGGAGAAGGGAGATGTCAAGGAAACTATTTAAGGATATATGTTGACTTCAGCATAAACTACATGCGTTGTTACCACCCAGAGATGTGGCTGTTTATGAGTTAAGGAAACAGGTTATATGGCAAAAACAAATTTTTAGAACAATGAAGTATAAAGCATCTTTCTTCACGCAATTTTTAGATGAATTTAAATTTCATTTAAAGTTGTTTGCAGTATAAAGTTTCATAACTGGGTGTATGAGATAAATATTTAATAGAAAAATGTTTTCTAAGTTTTTAGTTAGTATTTTTGTTCTAGTGTAATATTTTTGTGTACTTTGTATATTGATGACTGTTTTCAAATGTTTTTTATTGTATGTGTTACATTTGTATGCAACTTCAGTCACCCCATTCGAGGTGTTTGGCTGCAATGTGTTTAAATAAACTAAACTATGGTTTACCCCACATGGCAGGTGTGGCAGGCCCCCTACAGAGACCAAGTTCAGTAGAGGGCCCAGTCAGTGGAGCAGGCCCCAGGCTGTCAGGTACCATCCTGCAGGTTGGCAGCTTTTCTCCTTTAAGGTTTTTCTTCCTTCCCCTGGGATGCAGGTGTGTGTCTCCACCATGCGTGCAGTGGACTTCCAGAGGCATGCCCACCATTCCCTCTCCCTTTGCCAGTCCACATCACGCCTGGGTTGCTGGGAGGTGCTCACAGAGTAGACCATAGGCAACCACTCACCCCAGAGGAGGTATATGTCTGCTGGAAAACTCAGTCTTCTTCCTCCTCCTCCTCCTCCCAGCCCCCCACCCCTGTTGACCCCCTTGAAGGCTGGGTTCATTCTGGAACCAGGGTCACCAGCATTACAAGTGGTAGCACTGTGACTGCTGTTGGGCCGGATACCCGTAGTACAGCTAGTTGTGTCTGAAATGAGAATGATTGACAGCTGGAAGCTCACTGTTGTTGCTCATTGAGAGGCTGAGGACTGACAATACTCAAAATAACCAAACCTTAGGATGAGCTGAGTAAGCAAGCTGGAAGAATGTCAAGGCAAAAAAAAAAGGCCCAACTGTCATTATGCCATGCCATGAAACCAGTACAGTCCAAGTCACTTTTTATATCCCCTTCTCCATCCCACACCATGATGTTCAGTGTTGCCATGGCTGCATCTGTCCTCTATCCAGGAGCGCAATCGAGGAACTGTGTTTACAGCCTAAGCCACTCTTTGGTTGTCCATCAGGGTGTGCAACAGCTGGGTGCTCACATTCCTTCCCAATAACAGAATACCTCCCCTTTTCAAGAAGCTCAGTCCCTAACAGGCCCCAGTGTGGGATTCCCGGGCTCGTACATGAACCCTCGACTCACAGGTGGTAGCACAGTAGATGCCACCACTCCAAAGGACCTGCCTGTTTCATGTTATTATTAGTTTTTTTAAATCAAACTTTCTCACATCCCGTGGCTCAGCTGATGACATGCCCCAGCCTCGTCACTGACCTTCTCATGGACTTACCGGTTATCTACCACTTGTCCAGGACCACAGTAGTGGTGGATGGTAACCATGATGGTCATGTGTGGGCCTGTGGGGGTTGCCAGCGACCTAGGGCTTTTTACTCCTGCTCCTGGTTTTCTCCCCAAGGGTGCGAGTGTGCAATAACTGGCATGTGTGCATGGCAGGCTTGGCATCCAGGAGCTGCCCCTATCCCCATTTGTGTGCCCCCACTGTTCTGCCACCAGGCCTCCATCAGGAGACAGGCAAATAGCAGGACACAGTGTCCCTCCCCCTCCCCAAGGGAGGAGAGCTGTCCTTGAGATGTTCGGTCCTTCCTCCCTTGGTCGCTTGTTCAGCAACCTGAGTTCTTTCCAAACCTCGGTCAGAGGTGTAGCGAGCTATAGCCCCACCACCACACTACTGGGCTGGCCATTTCATGTTATGTTTAAAACACACCCAGTTTGATAGGAACCCCAGCAATGTGGCATTCTGGAGCTTTCACTAAAATGGTATGTAGGGACTATCCTGATGGGGGCATTTTATATGATTATGGGGATAAATGGTGTCTCTTACTGTTTCACAAGTGTGTCTCATGCTGGTTGAACAAGAGGCCCGTGAAGTGAAGCTGAGCAGTTCTCTCTGCCCAACCAATGTGAGAGACAGATGTGAAACAGTAAGAAACACCACTTACTATACCCATAATTATAATATATGGCAATGAATTGCCATTAATATGATTATTGGTTGCTGAAACTTGTGCTTTCTTCGTATTTATATTATCTATTTTTCATGCTCACCCACTGTCAGTCCACTCTGCAATACTGGTTGTGCCTGCATCAGATGCTCTGTGACGCACTACATGAGGAGATGGCTGTACAAGGAATATAAGGGGTACAGCTGTTCTCCTTGTTGATTGGTCAGACAGTATCCATTGCCATAAACATGACAAAGTGTATGTCTATAATTATGAACATGCTGTCTTGCTGGGTCTGACAGCAGAACAACAGGGTGGGATTCAAACCCCTGAAGGGCAAACAACACTTGCCAAACCTTAAGTGGCTAGTCAGTCCCTTTAACACCAGTTGCCAGTGGTGACTCTGTGGCATCCGGCTGCCAAGCAAAATGGTGACCTGGGTTTGCACCTGAGCCCAAGACACCAGGAGCAGAGGCCAGAAGGGAGAACAGTGAGAGGCTGTGAGTATGCTCATCTCCCTGAGGTGGGTGGTTTTGGGGCACAGTTCCTAGAACAACACCTAGGGATTCTTGATGGCCATGCAACTGGCGGTGTGGGTAACTATGTATCACCTGATGCCCACCCCCAGGGCATGTTCTAAACCTACCCAAGAAAGGACTGGGAGGTGAGAGGGAGTAAATAGAGAGGAGAACACCTCACATAATGTAGGGTGATGGTGACAGCTAGTTTCTTCCCACACCTGATAAGTCAACCCTCAGCCTTCCAACATCTCCATGCGCTGAGAGCTGTTGAAACCCTGAAGATTGCCCAGACTTGGCTGGAGAAGGGGGACCCAAACTCAGGGGGTAAGCTGAGGTTCTCTAGCATGGCAGCTGTTGGCTTCGTTGGAGTTAGCCTGTTGCAGGTGAGCAGTGTCCTAGGGCAGGCAAAAAGGCCAAAAGCCTGATGAGAAGCCTGGATGGGACCAGAAATAGAAGAAAAGGCACACAAAATGAATTCAAACCT
Source organism: Neoceratodus forsteri (assembly GCA_016271365.2). Lineage (NCBI taxonomy): Eukaryota > Metazoa > Chordata > Ceratodontiformes > Ceratodontidae > Neoceratodus > Neoceratodus forsteri. Next base: position 365,857,050 of record CM028137.1, read on the forward strand.
TCTGCCTATGTCTGTTGCAGAGCTGGATGAGTGCCTGTCAGATCCATGTAAGAATGGGGGGACTTGCGAAGATTTTCCAGGGGCTTACAGCTGCCTCTGTTCTGAAGGCTTCACTGGACTCCAGTGTGAAACAGGTATCTCTAGAGGGACTGGGGAAAGGGATAATGGTACACTAATGCTCAATTGATCTACCAGTGTGGGCTGTCTCATCCACTGATGTACTCACACTCACCTGTAGTACAGGCTGGAGAACACCATCACCCTGGTACACTCACTTTTCACTGCACTACTGACTGAGCGCACATATTTGCTCACTCAAACCTGCACTAGTGACTGCTCACTGTCACATGGATGCACACACAATTGCCTGCACTACCGAATGGAACTCACTATTACACAGATGTGCTCATACTCACTTGCACTACCCTTTGGAGCTAACCATTCCACCAATGTACTCACACTCACCTGCACTACAGACAAGTGCTTACTGCCACATAGATTTTCCCACACTTGCCTGTACTAGTGACTGGAGTTTCCTATCACACTGATGTACTCATAGTTGCTAGCACTGTTGGCTGGAGTTCACACTCACCTGCACTACTGACTGGAACTCACTATCACATAGCTGTACTCATACTTTCCTGTACTACTGATTGGAGCTCACCGTCACATATGTAGATTTACTCACACACTCCTGCACGACTGGTACTAACAATCTCACAGATGTATGCACATTCTTCTGCATTCACAAGTGGAGTTCACAATCACACAGATGTACTCACATTCACCTGCAATACTGACTGGAGCTCACATTCACATGCATTACCGACTAGAGCTCACTATCACATGGATGTACTCACAACTGCCTGCACTACTTACTCATGATACTAGCACATAGATGCAGTCACACTTGCCTGCACAGCTAGAGCTCACAATCACATAGCTGTATAATTCACCTGCACTACTGACTGGTGCTCACTATCACACAGATGCACTTGAACTTACCTGCACTACCGAATGGAACTCACTATCACACATATTTATCTACTCTCACCTACACTAATGTCAGGAGCTCACCATGACACCAATGCACTCACACTCACTTTTACTGCCAACTGATATTCACTATCACAAAGATGTATTCGCACTCACCAACACTTCTGACTTGAGCTTACTATCGCACGGAAGTACTCACACTCATCTGCACTACAAGCTGGAGCTCACTTTGTCATGTATGTACTTTTGCCCACTAGCCCTTCTGACTGGAGGTCACTATCCTATAAATGTATTAGTCACCTACACTAGTGACTGGAGCTACCACATGGATGTACTAATATTTATCTGCACTGCTGGCTGGAGCTCACTATCACACTCATGCACTTACACTTGACTGCAGGATCAATTTGTTTCCCTCATCATTTTTTTATTTTCGACCTCTTTTATGTCTCATTTGAGAACCTGTTAATTCTTACTGTACCTCATGGGTTCTCTTTTCTTGCTGCCCTTTAGAAATCGATGCCTGTGAGTTGGAGCCCTGTCAGAATGGAGGAGAGTGTCAGGGCTTTGAAGGATCATACCTGTGTCTGTGTCCAGAGGGCTTCGTTGGTTACAACTGTGAAACAGGTACAGTCCTGTCAGAAAGGCAAGTGTTCGCATGAAGTTCTTGTTGTCCCAAAAAGCTTTCAAATGTAAATAATTAGTTCTGAAAAATAATAATGACGCTGTTTTTTAAACCAATAAAAACAGAGTAGTAATCCTTAAAGAGCTGCTAATGCCTCTGGGCAAACACTGGAAAACATACTATTTAGAGTTGATTCAGCTTGGGATTTCATATATCTGCTGTAGATTTGGCCTTTCATTTATCTCTCATTGAGAAAATCTGCACCAAAACACTGTCTTTATTATGTAGCGCTCATCTGTCGTGGCAGCTCATTCACCATTTGAAGATATAAAGCTTTGTTGTTATATCACAGTCCAGTGCCGTGGGAATAACTGTGATGGCAAACGCCAGTGTGTTATGACATCAGGGTTGGGAATAAGCAATATGAGCTGATAACCTCTTAGTGAACAAATATCCTGCTTCCACATAGGTAAGCTTAACAATAAATGCGAGGGGCAGGAAATACAGAGCTAATTTGAAATATAAACTGAATTGTGTCCAAATAGAATTTTTTTCTCAAAGTTATACTGGTGATGTCAGCAGCTCGTTAAGAGGTTCACCATTTTGATTTTGAGGGAACACAGCAGGAGTAAAATAGCTTGACAAAGGTCCTTCATATACTGGAAGGGGGTTGGGGGACTTTGGGAATATTTCTGATTCATACCGGGGGTACATCTACATTGCTGCCTCATTTTAGGCTGTCTCCTGAGCAGTCAGTCCTGGCGGTGTCTTCAGCTCCTAACACTGTGTGCTTTTTCCTTCTTTCCTAGTGGCTGATCCTTGCTTCCTGAATCCCTGCGGCATGCGGGGTTACTGCCGGTCTGAGAACGAATCCTACACCTGCACTTGTAAAGTGGGCCACACTGGGAGAAACTGCGAGAGAGGTAAGGGCGACCCAATTGACCAGTAGCCCTCATGATCAGAGTGACGTCCCCCACCCCACCCCCGTAGGAGGCCAGCAGGGGAGGGTAGTCTCTCTGCCATGATCCCTCAGTGAGGCAGTGAACCAGCATTGCTTTGGAAAGTAGGTGACAAGCAGCATGTTATTTATTTATTTATGTATTTATTTATCTGTCTATTTATTTCAAATTATTACCAGGAAAGACATACTAAGCTGAAATAGCTTGTTTCCAGATGCACTCTGGGGTTGGCAGCAGAGGAGCACACACCAGTAAGTTATAACAAATAGGCTGCAGTAAGCAAAACTGTACAAGTTAACAATAAATAGTAACAAAAACAAATTGTACAACAAAGTGCAGATGGCGGCAAAACCGTAGTGAGAACAGGGCAAGCCAAGTCAGACTTTATTTTTAAAAAGTGCTTTTCAAGTGCCAAATCACTTGCACAAAATAAAAACAGAAAATATTCACAATTAAAAACACATAGATTAAAACAGGCAGTGCAAATAAATTATAAATTAGACAGCATCTGCTAAAGCTAAATCAGACAGGTGGGTTTTTAATGCAGACTTAAAAGTCTCAGTGGACAGGCACGCTCTAATCCGACGAGGTAGAGAATTCCACTGGGTCGGGGCCATGAAAGAAAAAGCTGTGGCTCCTGAGGTCTTTAAACGGACCCTGGAAATCTCTAGAAATCCTTTGTTGGAGGAACAGAGTGGGCGGAGGGGGCAGTAGGGTTGAAGGAGGTCTTGCAAATAACACGGTCCCTGTCCGTGTAGGGCACTAGCAGGTTCAGTAAAAAGTGCAGATGGAGGTCAAAACTGTAGGGTAGGCAAGGTGGTGTACCAAAGTATACCATATTATCTGAAAATGTTAAAAACTCATATTATATTTTAAGTGCTGTTAAAAACCTAGTTTGTAGAGAATTCCACTTGTAATTTTCTTTTAAATTAACTTGCTTCTTTATAATTTATTTTTATTCAGTTTCAGAATTATACAAGGCAATCAAAACTTCCAAGATCTGAGTACAGAAATAAGAACAGATATTTCACAGTAAGCAATAAGACTCCTCAACCTGCATTTCTACATGTGGGAGGTCTGGCTTAAAACAATGTATATAATTAATCAAATAAATCAAGATAAGCTCTGTGTAGCAAAGCTTTGGACCAAACTCAGAAATAAAGTCCAGTAAGTTGGTGTATAGTGCAAAGCACCGTAGCATCACTGTTCATGATACAAATGTTCAAATAGCCAAAATACAAAGCAAAGAACAGGCAGATAACAGTTCCAGTAATTGATGGATGCAGCCTTAAGAGGCTTCAAATAGCGCCATTACATTTAAAACATACAAGCTTGTAGTTGGGCTAAAACTGCCCAAATAGAATGAATAAAAAGGGGATATGCAGTGGGGCCGGTGTGATTCATGATTTAGCTGTACAAGTGCTGTTTGACCGTGGATAACCTCACGAGTGGTGTAAGCAATGAGTGAGGTGTCTGAAGGCAAACAGCATGATGATAAATAAAATATAGAATAAAGTATGGGGTGGTGTGTTTAACGAGAGTTTACACACACCCGAGGGGTTAGGATGCTACACAAACCCCGAGAGGGCTCGAGGGGTTTGTGCAAAGCATTCCCAAGGGTGTGTGTAACTCAAGTTTAAACACACTACTCAGTATTTTATTTTATATAATTGATGGCTCTCCCCTTTTTGGCCACAGCAATTATATAAAATTAAATCAGCAGTTTCGGTGTGGCTATGAGTATGCGCCACTTTATTTTTCGTCTGGCTGGATTTTCATTTTCGGCGGCTTCACTTATTTTTTTTTAACAATGTTCAAAGTCCCCCATCTGTAAAAGCAGTGCTCATTTTGATTTTTTTTTAAATTTACTCACTGCTGTGTTTCTTTGGCGGCTCCGTTGTAGGAAGGAAGTGTGAGCCAGGAAGGGAGACACTGGTGTAGGCACATGCGCAGAGGGAGGAGAACCGTGCGTGTGTTTGCCATTATAAACAGTCCTTTATAACGGCAAATTACGCCACGATCTCTCAATGGCAAAAGGAGAGAGCCATTAATTATTCATGCATTTCACTGGCTCCCCATTGTATTTTTCATTTATGCAATAGGGAAGGGTTAAGGTAGTGGATGTAAATTTGTAATATATATTTTTTTTATTTTAAATGTGAGCTTTATAGTGGACTTTTTGGTGCTCTGCTGTGAATTAATGCACTCAGTGTAGAGGTGGCTAGGTGTTGTCAGGGGCATGCTGTCGTCATGACGTTTAGACTTCCTTTGTGATTGGCTGAGTGAGTGGGCTTTAGAAATGTTCTGCCCAAGATGGCGGGTGCCTTTAGCGAGTGGGAGCAGAGTTCAAGGTCTCAGTTCCATGTAACTGGAAGCTAGCGTCTGAGATTTGCTCATCCAGCAGTTTCCATAGTGAGGATGAGGGAGCAAGCAGTTCATTTTATAATGAGCAACGCAGCTGGGTTCAGTCAGTGCGGCCACTGTGAGAGCAGGCGTGAGTGCTGTTTTGCAGTTTGGGTAATAAATTATAATAATACTAAAAAGATTGCAATTTTTTGGTACTGCTGAGTGAGGGAGAGTGATTCACACTTTGAGCAGAGCAGTGGAGACAGGGTAACTAGAGCAACAGACGAGAAGAAGCTAATGTACTGAAAATAGGACAAAACTGGTAGTGTGCTTTTTACTTTTACTAGAAAGGATGTTTGCTGGAAAATAGTGTAAAATTGTGAATTTGTTTGGGCACTAACAAAGGAAAGAAAACATGTCTGTTTAATGCTGTAAGGTAAGGGGGGGCAGTGCAGGCTGTAGTGCGTTAGAGCTCTAATGAGAGAAGCAGTGCTGGCCTTGTGGGGGGAAGGGGATGATGCAGCAACTAGTGACAGAAACACAACTGTTTAGATAAATGTATCTCACTGCTCACTGTTCTGCAGTGATACAAATGATTTATCTGAAGTGATTAGGGTCCACCCCATTGCATAAAACTATATATCATTTCCTCTATATGCAGTATATAGTTTTCTGTCCCGATATCTTAGATATTTTATTTATTTATTGAACTCTGTTGAACAGGTAGGCCCACTGATACTAAGAGTCCCTTTATAACAGATGCTGTAAAATTAACAATTTTTAGGACAAGTCTATCGTTATTTACAGATTATTTTTCATTTGAGTTTTTCTTCTTTTTTTCTTTGTTTTTTTTTTTGTTTTTTTTTTGTATGTACTGTTTCCCTCCTGAGCCCTGGCAGGCGGCTACAGCCCTCCGATTGGAGGGATTCTGTCTCTGGTCCCGCCGCTCCCATACTAGGTGGCCCCCAGTAGTTCCCCTGTGGATTGCCCCCCTCCCCCCGCGACAGGGCCAGGAGGAGGTTGCCGGCTTCTCCCTCCTCCCGGAGACCTATTCCAGAATCTGGGGGGCCGCTTCTGGGAGCGATGGACCATCATCGAGCCTGCCAGACTTGCTTTTCCTGTTTTTGCCCGGCTCCCCTCCCTGTCAATGCAAGGACGTCGGCGTCGAGTCTCCTGACCTGTACTGCTCTCCAGCCACTTCCAGAGGGCAGTCAGCGAATGGGACGACTAGTCCCCCTCCCCCCGAGAGAGGAGAGCAGTCCTTCAGATGCTCAATCCTTTCTCCCCCTGCTGACCCCTGGTGGCCAAGGCTCATTACTGAAAACAGGTCACCGGCATGGCATGAGGTGTGGTGTCCAGCGCCTCAACCCTCAGCACCACCGGGCTGGCTTTTTCTTCTTTTTTCTTATGTTTATAATGAACTGTTTATCTGTGTTGTAAAACATCATTTTGTAAAACTGTAAATGTATGAAAAGCCAATAAAAAATATTATATAAAAGGAAAAACACTAATAAAAGTGAAACTTGTCGGCACTTAGCTCAAGCCTTACAATGTGTCTGAACATTAGTCCTGACTGCCTATTAGAAATGATCTTGTCTTCATATGATTTAGTCTGCTGATTGTATGGTGAGGGCATGCTGTTGCTTTAGTAAGTCTGTTATTCTTTGTGTCTATGCCTGTCATCTTTTTGCTGTAAACTGCCTGGGTGGAGTCTGTAGATGATTAGATTGGACTATTATCCCAGTATGCTAATCTGCTAAACAAAGTAAATATGAAAGTGAAGTGACATGAAGTTTGGAGCAAGTGAGACACCGTCTAAAGCCTTAAAGTTCTAGTGCAGAGCAGTGACCCTGGAGATCCAAATGCAACTCACAACCATACAGATCTTAAAGAGTCTACAGTGCTAACTCCTTGAATTTTGTGTGTTACTGGCCGTCATCTTAGGTTAGGGCTATGAATAGGAATTTCCATAGGCACATTTTTTAGTGTAGGAGGGGCAGAATGTGTCTCTGGGAATTCCCATTCATTGCCTTAATTGAAGATGGCCACCGATCCCGACATTGGGGCCAAAAGAAAAGTCATGTGGTGAGGACTCTAGTTCTTATAAGATCTCTATGATCCGACCATTGTCACATACTCACCATGTGACCGTGAGCAAGTCACGTAACCTGTCTGTGCTTGAAGGGATTTTGTCATGTTTGCCATAGCAAAGGGGAGTAGTAACCTGTAGGAGTTGTGAATCAATCTCCTACCATTCAAACTGCCAAAAAGTGCTGTTTTCCATGAAAATATGCTTTTATTTCTGTGCTCTGCTTCATTTGCATAACCCTGTCCCTTTTTTCTCAGTGCTGCAACCCCCAACTGTGACATCATGCAAGGGAAACAACATTTTAAGCACTGTGTTGAAACAGAGACCTCTTTTGGTCATTCTTGGTACTGCAGACATCCTTTTTCTGTCACAATTTTGGACTCATAGCAGAATGCCAGAAGTCGGACACCAAAGAAAAAGAAAAGTAGTCTGACTCATAATTACACTCCTGAACTACTTATAGTCATTCAGGCCTTATAACATAAACATAGAAAAGTATCCTCACGCTCCCACATTCTGACAGGAGCTGCCACTTCAGACCTTTCACTTCACCAGCAGGCAGTAAAAGTCAAATAACATCTACACAGACTGACAAATTATCTTTTTGGCTTGTCTGCATCACAAAAACAGTTTTCCAGAAACTGTTCTACAGACTGCACTGCTGTAAACACTACTAACGTAGGAGACTGCACTTTGATAAGGGAGACAGAAAAATCAGCTATGCACTGTACCCACAATGCCTTGCTGCACATATATATATATATATATATATATATATATATATATATATATACTATATATACATAGATACATAGATGTTGACAACAGAGAAGGGCCTGTGTCCCACCTTGTCTGCCCATGTGCACATGTACTTAGTTTCTTCAAGCTTCTCTAGAACTAGGTTATCTGTCTACATATTACAGTAGGTGCTAATCTGCAGTCCCCACTACCAAAATAAGGAGGTGCATCTCTGAGTAATGAACATTTACGTCAACTTTATAATTTAGCCAGAATTTTTTTGTTGCTGTATGTAACACATCGACAGTGCCCTTGGATGACATCATTCTGAATGTGTGGTTGTACATAGAAAACTGGAAGACAGGCAGAAACAAAACATATAAAACAAGCATTTGTTAATAGCAATTGTTTGCTTGCTGATATTGACATCGCTACTGCATGAGTTAGAGAGATGCATAATAGGAATGGCAGTGAAGTATTGAACTAACGCTAACCCCCACCATGCAGAGACTGACAGGCGTTGGGGTGTGCCTGTGGGTCGTCGGCCATAATGCTCACGCCACTTCACCTCACCCCACCCTGCAGACACTGACAGGTGTCATGGTGTGCCTTAGGGTTCTAGGCCCTTATGCTCACACCATTACATAAGGAAATAAGCTGAGATGGGTGCAGTATAAGAGAATGGGGTGAACGTTAGGGCCGAAGTCCCCAAGGCACACCTTGATGCCTGTCAGTCTGTACAGGGTGGGGCATTATAGTTGGAAAGCCTAACGCCCTGGGCGTTTGTTGCTATTTTCGCTCCAAATTTTTAACATGGGCTTTTTGGGACCCCACCTCATCAACAGTGGCACTATCATTTTGTTACTCAATCCCAAAAGGTGATTTTGCACAGCTTCCCATTTTCCCATTTGCAGTTTATACTGAAGACACAACAGCGGGAGCACTCGAAATACGCAGGTGCTCACTTCAAAAAACTACTAACTGCAAAAAAACACAAAAGGAAGGAGCACAAATGCATAAAATAAATCACACCAGAACGCCAAAGTCAAACTTTAAAGCATGGAGCTCTCGGCTATACTGATCTGCCACTAGAGGCATTTTATTTTTCCTATTAATCCTCCAACCTACTTGTCCAACTTGCCTCTGCCTTTTTCCTGTTCTAATCACCGTTATCCCCTCCCTTGTTTCTCACTTTTAGCATATTGTACTCTGAAGAAAAAAAACACACACACACACAAAAAAACACTGGTATAATTAACCTTGCACTGTACTTGGGACCTTGCGTGTGCCCTTACTGCTACACTTCTTGGTATCATAATGTCTCTTATAACGGCTCTATTTCCTAGAGGCGTTATATTGCTCTCTCCTATTGACCCTATCTGACCTTGCCTGTGATAAGTTTCTAACATCTACCTCGCCAGCATTGGATAGTAATCATTTATATGTTTATAGTACTATCACCTTATCCCAGTGCTGTGACTCTCTTACTGTGCCATGAAACCTACATTCCCCTGGTGACTGGGGGTTGCCATTTCATCGCCCTAGCTGTCTAGCTCCTTTGGCACTAATGCCTGGGATCTTCAACTTACAAGCCAACAGTAAAGCGCGCTCAGCTCAGAGGAAGCTTCACAAACTCAGCAACAAGCAGTTAAAGGAATATCTGTGTAGACTAGCCTTACTGTTGCTGCTGCTTTCTGGCAATATTCACCCCAACCCTGGCCCTCCACAATTTACGGCATACCTACAGTCATCTACTGGGTTACTTATAATTGCCTCACTTAATATATGCAGCCTCCTCCCCAAAATGGACGTACTGAATGTATGGATCTTACAACATAACCCAGACATCCTCTCAGTCGTAGAAACATGGCTTTCTCGAAAAGTAGCGGATGCTTCAATTTCCATCCCAGGCTACACAGTCTTTAGACAAGATCATCTCTCCAAGCATGGGGGTAGTTGTGTGATCTACCTCCGAAACAATCTTTAAGGTCTCATCCTAACTGTGCCCGAAACTGATGACCGTATGCAAGCCCTTGCCATAAAAGTGCTTCTAGGTGCACACAATAAATCCCTTACTGTGTTTTCAGTCTGTATTCCTCCCAGATAGATGGCCTCCTGCTTTGATTCACTGCTGGAGTGTTTTGGCTCTCTGACTCTTAATTCAGAAATGATCATGTTAGGAGATTTCAATATCAGTTGGTTCTCTCCTGACACAAGCCCTTTCAAAGATGCAGTTTCAGCAGTTCACCTCACCCAGCTAGTCAAGTCCCCACTAGAATCAGCTATAGAACTGGGACCAGTACCTTACTGGACTGGGTGCTCTCTAGCCACCCTGATCATATATCGGACACAACCATACTCCCAGATGCCTTCAGTCACCACCTCTCAGTCTTGTTTCATTGGGCGAACAAATTCTCTAAACCACCCACTAGAACAATTACCACCAGGGTACTCATCCATGGGCATCTTGAATCACTAAACGCTGACCTGTGTTATCAGGACTGGTCAGTGGTTTACACAACTAACAACGTTTGACATTGCCCTGGACCAATTCATTCTTCAGTTCAACGCTATATGTGATAGGCATGCCCCCCCATAAAAGCGTAAAATCAAAGGCTGCTATAATGCCTGGTTTTCTCCGGACCTCCTTGAGCTTCTGAATGCCAGGGACCATCTATGGCACAGGTCTAGGTCCCTGTGTAACCAGGCCTACATCCAGAGGTACAAAGCGGCTAGAAACAACTGCATGAGAGCTATTCGTGCAGCTAAAAATCAATATTATAAGGAAGTGTTCTCTCGGACCTGGAATGATGGCATAAAATTTGGGACTAACCTTAAAGAGGTTGCTGGGAGAGACCTCAGATCTGCCCCTACCATGCTTAACATTGATGGTGTACCCTCACTCGACCCCAGACTTATTGCTAACACTTTTAATAATGGCTTCACTGACCTGAGTGGTGTCCTGCCACCTGGCTACTTCTCTCACCCCCTCACAAGTGACCACTCCGGGAAAGAAACTCTGCACCCTTCTCATCCTCCTTTCTACTTCAAAACCCTCTCAGCCCATAAAGCCAGGAATTACCTACTCAAGGTATTAGGGAAATTAAGATTTAGTGGTGACACTCTGGATCTTAAGTTTGTAGCCCTTACACTGGAGGAAATTCTGTCACCTCTAACACATATTATTAACATGTCACTTAGATACTCTCAATTTCCTCAGAAATGGAAATCTGCCACTGTGACACCAGTTCATAAGTCTGGGGATCGCACAATTACTGGGAACTACAGGCCTATCTCTATCCTGCCCCCACTCTTGAAAGCTCTTGAGTGTATAGTGGCTGACCAACTGGTTGACTACTTAGAAAAATATCAGCTACGATGCCTACAACAACATGGGTTCAAAAATGGTCATAGAGCCACTACCGCCCTTCTGAAGTTCACAGGCTTTATTCACCATTCCTTAGATCAAGGACACCTGGTTGGTGCTGCTTTCATTGATTTAACCAAAGCTTTTGACACAGTGAATCATGCTCTCCTGGTCGAACAGCTTACCACCATTGGCCTAGCTCATGATGGCTTAGCCTGGTTTGAAAGTTACCTGCACAGCTGTACACAGCAGATGAAGATTGGTAACACCCTATCGGATAGCAGACCTGTCCTATCTGGAGTTCCTCAAGGGTCCATCTTGGGCCCTCTTTTATTTAGCATTTTCCTCAACAACCTTCCTTACTCCTGTCAAGGTCACATCCTTTTATATGCTGATGATGCTGTCCTGTTTACCAGTGATCCAGACCCTAAGGTTCATGAATCTAGGCTACAGAGTAATTTCGTAGTCGTAGAAAGATGGTTCCATAACCACAAGATAGTTATGAATTACAAGAAGACTAAAACTATGCTGTTCTCCAGCTCCCAAAAGAGGCACAGAACTTACCCTCTTTCTATCACCAACAAAGAGGACTCTCCCCTGGAGCTAGTTCAGGTCTTTAAATATCTAGGGATTACTATTGACAGTATGATGACCTATGCCTATCACATTGACAACATTGCTAAGGCTGTTAACACCCGCATTGGGCTACTTTATAGGCATAGGCCATGTTTGACCCCAGAGGCTCTTAACCTGGCCATTCAAAGCTCTCTTGTCTCGCTTATTGATTATGGCTTACCAATCTATGGATCAGCTACTGAAACAACTCTTTGCCGCATCATAATTGCACTCAACAAAGCATGCCAGCTCCTTACTGGCTCAGCCTATCTGTCCCATACCTGCGACGTGTACAGTCAGGCTAACTGGCTCCAATTCAAAGGTAGACTCATGTACCAAACATGTTTACTGTCCAAAAAAGTAAGCTTAGGCAAAATGCCCCAGGAGTGCAAAAGCTTATTACCCCCACTATCAACCGTCATTGCACCAGAAGCTCTACTAGCCAGAGTTTTTTTTTTTTTTTTTAATATTCCTCCTCCTCTGCTCCCGGCTGGCACTTCCTTCGGGTCTTCAAGGTCCTTACCTGGACTGTCCGCCATCCCCACGACCTGCCTCGACCCCAGATCGCAGCCCCCTGGAGTAGCCCGGTGTAACCCTTCGCCGGGTGGGTCCCCCTCCTCCGAGAGGGAAGGCGCGGCGGAAGAGGACATCAGCACACTGTGGCATCGGCTCCAGGTGCTGCTGGGGTGGGAGGCCGTGGGGCTGTGATGGCAGCCAGGCGACCAGAGGGCCGTCATCTGGCCAGCCAGGGGCCGATTTTCCGGTTTTCTCCCCTGGAAAGTGACGTAGGTGACGTCATGGCGAACACCGACGTCCGTCACTCCCCCCAGCTATTTTGAGCTCTGACATTCTGCTACGCTCCTGGCCTCCGCCAGGGGCCAGCAAGGTGCCCACTCACATCCGCCCTCCCTGGAGCCGAGGCTGTCTCTGGACGCTCCAGCGCACTTCTCCCAGCCGGCTCTCTGACGACCAGAGTCTGTTCCCGAACCCGGGTAGCCGGCGTCACAAGCGGAAATCCAGCCGCTGCGCCGATGAGCCGGCACTAGCCAGATTTTTAATACACCCCGCTGTCGCACTTCTCTGGGACAAACATCCTTTGCCTACTGTGCCCCGCTATGGATGAACTCGCTGCACCATGACATCACTTCAGCATCACCTTGGGCTCCTTCAAGGTTAAACTTAAGCAACAGCTGGTTGCTGAAGCCAGTTGTGACTGCTTCCAATAACCTTCCTTCTTGTGATCAGCACTTATTCTAACCTTATGCTATCCTGACCTTATATGTAACTGTTCTCAGCATGTAAATAACTGTTCTAAGTTGTTAATCATTCTCCTTCACATTTCCTCTTGATCCCTTCCACTCTTTCCTCTCACCCCTCTATGGCTTTCCCCCATCCCCCTCCTCCCTGTTGTATCTCGTGAGCTCCCTTGCTCACTTTAAAATGCTTTTTCCCATACCTTCTCACCTCTGACGAGGCCCCTGGGCTGTTGCCATCCCTTACCTTGTTGATTATTAGATATTAGGCTAAGTCTGTACTCATTTTCCTGTAAAGGGTCTTTTCATAAGACCCCACCCCTTCTAATATGACCCTTTGAATTCCAGGTTTTAATCAAATATGCACCATGGCATACATTGTACAATGCCACATGTATTGGAACTTCTCTAGTTATACACTCTTGTAATGTCTTGTATAATTCCTTGTTTTGTTTGTTCTCCGTCTCATACTTTCCCAATATGTATTGTTCGTCTGACGTGGAACTTATCAAATGAGCTTGTTCTCAAATGTGTTATCCAAAATTTCAATAAATAAAAAAAAAATAAATTTGGTGCAACAGCCGCAAAAAGACATTTTGGGCAGGGTGTGAAAAATGACATCTGTACTGTTCATGAGGTGGTGTGAAAAAATGGAAATGTTGAAAATCTGGAGTGAAAATATGAAAAAGTGGTGAAGTTATGAGCATGCGTAGAAACTGCGTAATGCACACTCGTAATGCAGTCATTTTTTTGGAATTTTTTCACCAAATTTTCAACATGGCCTTTTTGGGACCACCCCTCATGAACAGTGGCATTGTGATTTCATTACTGTGTCCCAAAAGTTGATTTCGCACATTGACTGCACCATTCTGTGCCTCAGGTGCAAAAACACATTTTGGGCAGGATGCAAAAAATTACAACTGTACTGTTCATAAGGAGGTGTGAAAAAATGGCAATGTTGGAAATCTGGAGTGAAAATATAAAAAATTGGTGCAGTTACGAGTGTATGTACAAACTGCGCAACACACGCTTGTAATGCAGTCATTTTTTGGAGTTTTTTCCAAAGTCTTCCAACATGGGCTGTTTGGGACCCCACCTCATGAACAGTGGCACTGACGTTTCGTTAATCGGTCCCGAAAGGTGATTCCGCGCAGCGACCGTGAAATCTCCTTTTGGGACTGAGAAATGAAATGACAGTGCCAGTGTTCATGAGGTGGAGTCCCAAGAACCCCATTTTGAAAATTTGGGACCAAAATTCCAAAAATTGGCTGAGCTATCAACCTAAATTGAACCCCTTCCCTTCACTGCCATTATAGGGCTTACCGTCATTTCTTCAGTTCCCGATTGATCTTTGAAGAGTGCAGGCGTGTTCCAGTCCTGAAAGATCACTGCTTCAACCTCAAAGAGGCAAGTATGAGTGGGGGTATGGGGAGAAGTGCGCAGAAGGGAGGTGCGGGTTAGGGAGGGGCCAAGCGGGAACAACGAGAGACTGTTTTCTTTTTAGGTCTAAAAAAAAATACATTGTGGGACTGTTTCTGTTTTACAGGTGAAATATTACAAAATGGTTCAGCACACTGGGGTGGGCTCCCGATGTGCCAGACTAGTGGAGGGGGGATCAATGCTGACCGAGTTGGGCACCCGTGCACGCTGAGGTGCACCTGGTTTAGTTCGGGTTGCCCAGGCAGTAAGGGAAAAGAGGCTGGCCTATAGAAAATTCAGGAAGACCAAGAGTTAGGTGGATAGGGAAAATTACCTAAGGTTGGCTAGTGAGGCAAGTAAGAAAGTCAGGCAAACAAAGGTACAGAAGGAGCTGCAGATAGCTGAAGGAATTAAGAAGGGGGAGCAGGCTTTCTTTCGCTATATAAGTGAGAAAAGTGACAAAAAGGAAGGGATTGTTGGGCTTAAGAAAAGGGGTGTGGTGGGCAGAGGATTATGGGGGAAAAGCAGAGATACTAAATGAATACTTCTGTTCTGTCATCACCAGGGAGAAGGACGGACCAGTGCCTTCAGGAGGGAAAAGAGGAGCGGGGGGAGAGGAACACAGATGTAGTGATAGAGGAGGATAGAGTGAGGGAGGGGCTGCTGGCATTGAAGGTGGACAAATCACCAGGCCTGGACAGAGTACATCCAAGGGTACTAAAGGAACTGGCTGAGGAGCTGGCAGGGCCACTGGCAGACCTATTTAATAGTTCACTAGAGACAGGCATAGTACTGCAGGACTGGAGAACAGTACATGTAGTGCTGCTCCACAAAAGTGGTCTCAAGGATGATCCAGGGAATTACAGACCAGTCATTCTGACCTCCATTGTGGGCAAGCTCATGGAGACCATACTAAAGGAAAGGTTGGTGGAATAGCTAGAGGAGCATGGTCTCCAGAATGTGAGGCAGCATGGGTTCATGAGGGGGAGATTGTGTCAAACAAATCTGATTGACTTCTTTGACCATGTCACTAAGACAGTAGACAGGGGCTGCTTGATTTCAGCAAGGCCTTTGACTCCGTGCCCCACAAAAGGTTGATCAGGAAATTGGTGGATCTTGGGGTTGGGGAAAAGATGGCCAGATGGGTGGAAAACTGGCTAAAGGACAGAACCTAGAGGGTGGTTGTGGGGGGAGAGTTATCTGGCACAAGACAGGTAACCAGTGGGGTCCCGCAGGGCTTGGTGCTGGGGCCGGTGTTGTTCAATGTCTTCATCAATGTCATTGGAGATGGCATTAAGGGCAAAATGTGCCTATTCGCGGATGACACCAAGATCTGTGAGAGAGTAAACACAGCTGAAGGGATACAGGACCTACAGAAAGATCTGAAAAAGCTAGGGAGGTGGTCCAGGATCTGGCAGCTTGGCTTCAATGCCAAGAAATGCAAAGTTATGCATATTGGAGCCAAGAATCCTAGGACAGAGTACTACCTAGGTGGAGTCTGAGTATCTGCATCTCAGGAGGAGAAGGACCTGGGAGTGATGATCACTAGTGACCTGAAGTATGCCACGTAGTGCAAGAAAGCAGCAGCAAAGGCAAACAAGATACTAGGATGCATATCTAGGGGGATCAGTAGTAGGAGAGAGGAGGTTATACTGCCCTTGTACAGGTCACTGTTAAGGCCTTATCTAGAACATGGAGTTCAGTACTGGTGCCCACACCTCAAAAAGGACATTAACCTGGTGGAGAAGGTCCAGAGGAGGGCTACAAAGATGGATAGCTGGTCAGCAGGGTAAGGCATACGAGGAGAGGTTGAGGGCACTAAACATGTACTCTCTGAAAGACAGGAGAGACAGAGAGGGGACATGATTGGGACCTTCAGGTACTTGAAAGGGATAAATAAGGTTGATAAGGAGAGTCTCTTTAGGCTGAATGGCAACCATAACACAAGGGGGCACAGTCTTAAGCTGGAGGATGGGAGGTTTAGGAGGGAGGTCAGGAAGCACTTCTTCACAGAGAGGGTGGTGGATACTAGGAATGTGCTGCCAGAAGAGGTAATTTCGTTGAAGATGGTGGGAAGCTTTAAGAGAGGCTGGGACAGGTATAGGGGGAGGGTAAGGGTCATGGGTAGGGAGGACGGGAGGAGTGGGGAGAGGGGGAAGGGAGAGTAGCTCAACCTGTGAACCCTACAACACGAGCAAACTTGATAGACAAAATGGCCTTCTTCTGCTGGCTTCTTCATATGTTTGTATGTTCATATGACACCGACATCCCGGTGTCGGAAAAAGGTAAGAATTACTTTGGCACACTGGGTGGGCTCGTGTGCCACAAAAGTGGGGGATGCCGACAGGGACTGGGTACCTGTTGTTGGGAAAAGATATGTTCGGCTTGGGGGGCATGCCGACACGAGGATTGGGCACCCTGATGTTGGCTTTGGGGGAGTGTTTACGCCAATTATGCAAAGTGGCGATGCGGCTCATTTATTTATTTCACCGGGAAAAGTACACTGAGCAAACGAGTTGCTCGTAAGTCCAGCCATATGCATTACTGTGCACTGTAATACACATGGCTGGAATGTGCCTGGTTGCCGGGAAGGGGGGGGGGGGAGAAATCTGCCCCTGCAATAACAAAACTGTCCATGACTGGAGTGGCAGATTTCTTTGAAGTCTGGTGCTAGGTCTGAAACTGCCATCATCGGCAGCTTTCCTGTTGATTGGTGGCTGAGGGACGTGCCCCTGAAAGCATTCGCTGGATTGGCCAAACACTGCCACACCTCTGTAATACTCTACTAACCTCAATATGTTTCTTGTGAGCTGCACGCACAAGCAAACATAAAAATGACTATGACAGATTTTTTTACCAAACAAATTGCAGCTTCAGCATCTGAAGCATGGGTGGCAATGCCATACTATGTGAAACAGGCATTTGCAGAATGTGACTAAATCACTTTAACCTCATCTCAGTCTGCTTACCCTTCCCTCTCTCATCTGCAAAATACTCCTGAGCCTAAAGTAATGTTTCAGTTTTGTGCAAAAAGCTGACTGTTGGCATCAGCAAAACTCTTGTCTCATAACATTCCCATAAATCGTGAATTTCAGGACAATCCATTCTTTATTGCTAAAGACATTTGTAGGGAATCAGACTCTCTGGCCCTTGTATGTTGTCATTTCACACTGCTTTTCCTACTTTGTGACATTACAACCTGTTGCCATGGAAAGGATTCTGGTGTCACAGGCGAAACACTGTGACTTCAAGGTAGAAGAAGCAGCAGGAACAGATGAAGTGTTAGGGCAAACAGCCTGTTTTCATGCAAAATGTCTTGCGCAGTAACCTGACCTGAAAAATGAAGGTGCTGAACAAGCCAGAAGCCGAGGTATTTAAAGTGGGAGAAGAGGGCTTTTCCTTCAGTTGAAAGCAGTCTAAGATTATAAAGACTGGGGGAGAGGAGCTTGGCCAACTACCATTTGGTTTAAAAGTGAAGGGCAAAGAAACAGTATAGCAACTGCCAGCTTTTAAAGCACTCTTTCTCTTATTTTGTCTCTTTAAAAGAGCTGCCACCACCGACGTCTTTGAGAGTGGAACGAGTGGATGAGACAGAGGTGGAGATATCCTGGCTCTCTCCGGAAGAACCCAGCAGTCAGCAGCTGATTGACGGCTTTGCTGTGACATACGTCTCCATCGATGGCACCTCCCGCAGGACAGACTTCGTAGAGAAGGGTCACTCATCTCACTTGCTGCGCTTGCTCTCTGCAGGGCGAGCATACAACATTTCAGTGTTCTCTGTCAAGCGCAACGTCAACAACAGGAATGACATCAGCCATCCCAGCATCCTCTTGGTCAGAACTAGTGAGTGTCTACTCTAGAACAGGGAGTATGACGTTATACCAGTATAGTGTACTGCTGTGGACATAGGCAGATGAGACTGCATCAATTTTAGAGATGGCAGAAGCAGCTGGATCAGTTTCATTTAGAAGTGAGAAATAAATAAGTGTTCAAGTTGGGATTTGATCCCAGGCCTGCGTTTAATACCATTCCACTGCACTACTAGCAGTACTGTCAGCATATTTGGAAACCTGGGGATTCCAGAGACACTCATCCTTTCTCAATGCACACTCTGAAGCCACACAAATTAGAATTATATTTTATTTACAAGAAGTATAGTGTGCATATATCCTAGAAGTTTCATTGATCTGAGAACATCACCTGACCTTTCAGTACTGTAATTCCAATGAAATGCACAATTCATAACTACCCTAACCTATTCCAACGAACAACATCCCAGCTTCATGAATCTCAAAACGCTTTCCAGTAAAATAAAAACGTTTTCCTTTTTATAAGTCCAATAACCCCTGACAGGCATAGGTTTCTTCAGAAGTAATGCACTTCCCAGGTACATTCAAAGGCACGCAGCTCACATATTCTACCTATTACTAACCTAGCTACACAAAAATAAAACCTTGTTTAATTAAATCAAAACTATTTCCAATATTTTAAGTGAAATAACCTACTCCAGGGCATGTGTTTCTTGAAAATTAATGCACTTCCCGTGTGTGTTGAAACTTTTAAAAGGCACTCAGCAATTGGCCTTGTGTCTTCCTATTCACTTGGGGTGTGCATTAATTCTCGAGAAACCCATGCCCTGTCATGCATAATTGCTTACGTATTATATCACAAAAGCAGTTATAAGGTGTTCTGTTTATATACAGGTTTATAGATACAGATATATACAGGATATATATTTATGCAGCACCTGTTTAAATACATGTTCTAAAATAAATGAGAATTTTATTTTTTGTGATGATGTAGCTAGAGAGAGTGAGTAACTAATTTCTGGCTACCTAGATTTAGTTCACTATCCACAGTTTTGCAGTTTCCACTGAGCATGCTTAGGGGACTTGGAACAGTCTTCATGCTTGACTTCTGCTACTACCCAATCACATTTCTTCTCGACTCTCCCCTCTCCCTCATTACATTCAGATCTTTTGCTGCAAGAAAAAGGTTCCCTCCTTCACAATTCCTGTAGTTAAGTTTTCAAGCTATTGTCCATAGATTTTCAACTTAGGTTGTCTTTCCTATTGACCTATTCTGTGCTCTGTGCCTTGACTCACTTCTCCGTCAGTGGACCATGGACCACAAATGGAAGGCAGGCATTTAGAAGTGTCCCATCTGTAGTGGTGTTATACCAGTGACAAATGGGTATGATGCCTGCATGCACTGTTTGTGTCTTTCCCATGGCATGGCTAACTGCCTATGGTGCCATGATATTCACCCCAAAAAAGGAAGGCCAGGCTCAAGTCATTAGCAGGGACCCTGGTTTTCCATTTTTACCGGTAACACCAGTAACAATCACGGAATCCTGCTTGGTTTGCGGATTTTGAATTCTTGTACCGGTGCCTCACGGAAATTGCATGTCACTGCACAGAATCTCTAAGATTTCAGCATCTTTTTAAAATTTTTTTATTTTCTCTTTCTATGTCCTCTTCTCACAGCGTCAGTCTCCACTTTTCATTGATCCCTAGGCTGGCTATCCCTTAGCTTCACCCCCAGCTAATGCTCAGGAGCTCCTGTGGTCCTGCCTGGATTGCACCCCCCCCCAGGTGGGAAGGGAGGGGACCCCAGGTCACCCCTCCACACTCCCTTAGTGTGTGTTGGGCAGCTCAGTGGGTCCCTCATGGAGCCTGGTTATGAAGTCTGGATCACCTGGGTCCCTTCTGCCAGTGGCCAATGTGGGGTGATTGTTACAGGTTTTCTGGTCTTTGTCCCTGAGGCCACCGGCACTACAGGAGATCCAAGGAGGTAGGTCACATAGAAACATGCCACTGCTCCAGATCCTTGCTAGCGCCATCCCCTCCTGATCACTCTGCAGCACCATTGCATCACCACCCGTGGTGGTAAAGCAGCAGGACCTGCAGCCCACCCTCCCTGGAGGAGGAGGGCTGTCCCCCAGGTGCTCGATCCTACTCCCCTGGCCAGACCTCCAGCAACTCAAGTTTGCTTCTGACCCTGGGTTGCTGGCATTGCAAGCAATAGTGCTACCGCAGCGCCAGTGGACCAGCCCAGATTTCAGCATCTTATAATGAATGCTGCTGTGCTTCGCATTCTTTCTGCTTTGCTGCATATAGAGTCAGTAAGGAAATCACCGCACTGCTATGTTGTAATCAGCCATTCAGTTTAACTACCCATGCCTAGTGGTTAGAGTAACAAACAGTGAATGAACTGGGTGCATCCAGCAGACCTGGGTTTGATTCCCACAACCTCCACTTGCATACTGTGCGACTCCAAGCAAGTCACTTAACCTCCCCAGTGCTTCTAGGTCACTCCTGAAAACAGATAGTTCTGCCTAGTGGGCCTTACCTGCTTTACAAAAAATATAAAAAAATACCAATATATGTTTACTATATCATAGAATAGTAGTCAGGGTACCATGTAATTTACCTGAGTTTTACTTGGGCTGCAATGATTTTGTATAGGTAAAGATAAATATTCAGATACATTTTATATGTTTTATAAGTTTGTTTTTAGATTTTAGTCAGGTGTTTGTTGTATTCTTTGCATATAAGCATCTAGGTTGTAGATTGCGAAACGCAGGGTCACTGTTACCAACTAGCTTATTCAAGTTTATAATTAGAGCCATCCAAAATCCTCAGTTGTTTGAATGAAAACTAATCTGAATGAAAGTATGTTCACAAAGAAGAAACTGCCTTACTACTTATGAAAAGACTTCACAGTTAGCACCCCATTTAGGTGAATTGGATAATTTGCACCTTTTCTCCCACCTGCTGTTTCAGTCTCTGTGACAAAAAAAGTTTTCTGATAGACTGCTTCAACAAAAAGCAAATGTTAAGTATTTAAGTGTACTTATGTCTGGCCAGTGGATTTTGAAAGCACAGACAATGACACACGGAAGGTAAGACCCCAGGGGCTGTATGATGCTGGTGGGCAGAGTAGTGCTCAATTCACGTCTAAACAAAGACATGAAAACTGGGAGACACCCTTTTCATGGACACCAAGTAAAAAAAAAAAGCATCCACATGTCTGGGAGATGCATAAATCCATTTGAACGTCCTCCACTAATCACTTATGGATTTTTTAGGTAAAGACACTGTATTTCAAAGAAGCAAATTCAAGTAGTTTTTTTTTTTTTTTGCTCCTCCTACCCCCTGGCCATTCACTCCTTAAGGCCTGCCAAGGCCCCCTACCACCGCTGCTGAGTCCCAACCACCATCCACTGCCCCTTACTGCTGTGCTACTAGGTGACCCAAAGTAACCCAGAAGCAAATGATTTGATACCTTTTAATGGACCAACATAGATGTAACAACAAGAACAAAGTGCTCTAGCTTTCGGACCAACCAGTCCTTCTTCAGAAGCTCATGGCAGTTGTTTAGAAAATACAATACTTATAACAGCTAGATAATGCAGAGAAAAACAGAAAAAAATCCCCATTGGTTTAAAATACTCATTTAAAAAAACCAGAAGATGATGTCAGAGAAGTTTAACAGTACAATACTGCCCTCAGTCCGAATGAACCTTGGGTTCAGATGTGCTTGGTGCAACACACATGCAAAGAATCCTACTGCACATAAATTTAATTGACATAAGATAACACTGCTGAAGCAAATAACTCCCAAATCAAGCCATGAGTGTCACAGTCAGTATAAGGATGTGATTACTGAAAGGCAACCCCCACCCAGCTTAAAGACAAACTAAGATAGTTATAGGGCTCATGAAATTACAATGTATGCATTAAAGACAAGAATTACCAGTAAAGTTGTCTAAAAAAACATCAGTGCACACTGTGTGATGTGTAAAACATAGCTGGACATGCCACCCAGCTGTATTCTCAAGCTAAATAAAAGGCCCAAGAAATTACAAAACCTCAGGACTATATAAATGATAATTTAAATATAAATTGATAATATTAGTGTTAAAAACTCTAGTCGAGGAACCTCAAAGGATTCAGACCATGCAGCCTGATATGTACTGATGTCAATATATACTGAGAATGTAGCAACTTCATGTACCACAAGTGTCAAGGGAATCTGAAAAAGAGATAAAAATGTAATTTATCTCCTCCTGTTCATACAAACAATACAACCTAACCCACCCCACATCACAATAATGTGGGTGGGGGAGATACATAGCTTAAACGAGATGTTGTCTCTCTCTCTCTCTCTCTCCCCCTCCTTTTTTTCTCTCTCTCACACACACACACACACACACTCAATCTCTCTCCTAGTGAACCTATATAAACTTCAGTCACTGTAATAGTTCCCCAAAGGAATACAACTTGTCATGAAATCCTGAGTAAATTACTACAATATTAGCCTAATGTAAAAGATATGTGCAGGACCCCAAGCAAATGAGATCACACACATCCCAATATGTACAGAGTTACAAAATTATATATAATAGTATAAGATAACACTCCTGTATTTACACTAGCAGGCTGGGTAATCTGAATATGGTGCAATGGATCAATCCTCCCCCACACCCCCACCCCCACACCCCACAGGCAAAGATAAAAAGTAAGGAGAAATTCTTTATGTGTGAAAATAAAAATAGTAACACATTATAACTCCATATAGCTAAATAGAGACTTACCTCAAAGTGACAGCAAGTCCCACATCTGTTATATCACATACCTCACAACACATACCCACACACACATACACACACCATCCATCTCACACATGCTGAAGTCCTATAATATGTCAGTTTGAAGAAGAAAAGGTCTGTGGATGTTAGTTTCTGTAGTGTCCCATAAAGCCAATATCCAAGTTCATCCCATCTGCTACCATATTGAGATGTATAATAAGTTTAATCTCAAAAGCTCGTCTCTGTTGTGTGTTTTGAGATTTCCTTTTAAGACCATTACTGACATATCTGAGACTGAGTGGTCAGGCTGGGAGAAGTGATGCCCCACTGGTTTTTCAGTCTTCCTTGCTGTAATAGTATGTCTGTGTGAGTTCATCCTAGTGCGGAGCTGTTGGCGTGTCTCTCCTATGTAACCCCCCTGCAAATGGGGGTTCCCAAAAGACTTCCAGGAGCTTGCTTGAATGCTCCAAGCCTGAATGGTGTTTGGCATTTAAGCCATTTATCAGTGAGTGTTTTTAGAGCCTCTGGTACTGTCTCTTTAAGAGCTGTCTGCTTGCAGACATAATTAGTTTGTATGGGGGGACTGTGTGCTTCTCTGAGTACCACTCGAGCTGCTGCCAATTCACTTCATTTTGCAGTCACTAGAGTGCAAAGGAACCTATCTGAAAGATGTAACTGTTTGCCAGAAATTATTTAGAGTAATAATGAAATTACAGTTTGTCTAACCTGCTTTCTTTGCAGTCAGAACTGTGTCTGCTAGTTCCCCATTCTAGTTTTGAACTGCTGAACTGGACCAATCAGTGTGGGGTAAGCTAGCTCTAAAATGATGCCTTGGACGAATCAGAACTTGGACTCATAATCTGAGCCAGCCACAAGAGGATTGTATGGGCAGTGACTCTGGGAGATGTAGTTTAGACTTCAGTGCCTTTTTGGACCAACAGCAGCAGTCTATTGTGAGTGACAGCCAATCCAGTCAAGAACTGGGAGGAACTCAAAGGAAGTGCCCGGTTTCGTCAGTTGGAGTTCAGTTGAGCTTTGGCAGTGAAGAAGGAAGGAGCCCTGTGCTTTTTCAGTGTGCAGTTTTAGTCAAAAGCGTGTAAGGCCCAGAGTTCGGTCTGCAGCTTGTGTAACAGCTTGTTAGGACTGAACTGTCCTGTGAAAAGAATCAAAGGATCTCTGAAGAGTAGAAACCAGGCTCACCCTGTAGAAGACTGGAAGAATTGCTGAAAATTGCACTCGGTCTGTCAGGAACTGAATCTGCTGTGTGTTCTCCGGGTATTGTGCAGTATTGCGATGGGATACAGATGCAGCCTGCCTGGTATAGTACTTTCTTATATGGATGTGTGAAGAGGTTTGTGTACCTCAAGTGAGCCCTGCTGACATTGAAGGACCCTATCTTATTTGGAGGTCGTGAGTACTAATTCAGGGTTGCTCCCTGTTGAATTGCCACATTAAATCCAAATGGAATTACTGTACTGCTGACTGTTTAATTCTCCTTTTCTCTGTGTGAAAGGGCCCCTACCAGCTGCCACGGTTTGGACTAGCCACTAGGGCTTGGGTACCAGGGACAGTAACTGATAGGGATAGGCCTGTGCACAGAGCCATAGGTAGATTATTAGAGTGATAAGCTAATTAACCTGATTTCCCCTGTCCTTGTTATATCCCCTAAATAAATCAGAGCTGCTTGTTTCAGCAAAGTTATACTGCCTGAGGTATTTGTCTATGTTAAAGTACTGTACTGTGATTGTTGCACTGTATCTCATTTCACAGGAGGTCCCAGTGCGGAACCAGACCTGGGGTAAGTGTATACTGTGAAGGTAATTCTGATATATTGTGTGGGCCACTAGTGGGAAGAAAGGGTTGCAGTGTCCCAGAGGCTGTGACCAAGTTAGTTTAACTATTGCAAACCCTGACCTCTGGGTGGAGGCACCCGCCATTGGATCCAGGCCCCTCAACCTGTTAGTGGCAAATCAGGCAGGGGTAGTAGCCCCTGGGATAGCGCCATCTAGGGGTTACACCTACATAACCTGTTTGTGGACATCTCTTGCACTGAATGAAATAAACAACATGTCGTGACATGCATGTATAACTCCCATGCACCTGGAATTGTCTGTTCCTATGCCCTCCTGTGCTATGCATTTGCCTGCTACTATCAAGCCCCCCCATCTAGTTTAAATCCCACCTAGCACTTATATAATCCCCCAGCTTGTTCTTAAGGACCTCCTTCCCCTCCTTACTCAAATGTAGTCTAATCCTAGCAAATAGATCTTTATTATCCCATGTACATCCCCATTCACCCACCAATCCATATAGCCAGATACCATTCCCACTGCCAATTGCTGAATTCACAAATTCTTTACTTTCTTTCCAAAGTTCCCTTTGGAACAACTGCCATGAGCACTTTGTTCTTGTTGTTACATCTATGTTGGTCCATTAAAAGGTATCAAATCATTTGCTTCTGGATCTATTCTTGCAAGGACCAATACGGCAACTACTAAATCTAGATTCCAAAGTAACCCTTCATTGAGTGGGCCTCTACCCCTGTGGGAGGCTACCAGGGGAGGAGAATTGCCCTAAAGAGCTTCCTGTGTATCCTGGGCATAGCAGGGGTCAGACCAGATACATGTCTGGGGCTTCCGGCTTATGGAGGGACCAACAGCTGTCCTTCAGTTGGTCAGAAGGTGTTTTCCCATTTTCTTGGGAGTGTGACAGGCCATATGATATCAAGGCACAAGCTGGCGTCCATCACGCTCCCTCCTGCAGTGAGGGCTGACATGTTGTCGTGCCTCTGGCCTCCATCAGGGGCCAGCAAATACTGAGCTGTGAACCCACCCTCCCTCCCAGGAGAAGGTGAGTGGTCATTGGACACTCAAGCCTTCACCCACCAGCTGGCCCTCCAACACCCAAGTCTGTTCCCTAAACCTGGTCAGCGGTGTCACAGGCAGAAATCCAATTCAGGCAGTTAAATTCTAGATAGGAAAAAACAAAAGTAGCCCACCTTAGCGGTGATGGTTCTGATTAATTCACATCTGAGTTCTACAAGCAAAGAGACCAAGTCATTTGTAACTTGTGCATGTCGGGTGTGGGTATTGAAGAAAGGGGATCATAGTGCTGTCACTACTGCCATCACCCAGAGGAATGTGGACTGCATTGTTGCTACTGCCATTACACCAAAGGGGAAGGGGCTGTAGTGCATTCTGCCATCACCACTGGTGGATGGGGAATGTAGTACTGCTGCTGTCCCACCTGAGGAATGGGGGCCATAGTGCTGATACTGCCATCACACCTGAGGAATGGTGAACATAGTACTGCTGCCATCACTCCTAAGGGATGGGGGCCACAGTGCTGCTGCTTCTGTCACACCTGAGGGAGAGAGGTCATAGTGCTGTTGCTGCTGCCATCACACCAGAGGGATGGGGGCCATAGTGCTGTTGGTGCTGCCATCGCACCTGAGGGATGGGGCCGTAGTGCTGCTTCCATCACACCTTAGGGATGGGGGCTGTAGTGTTGCTGCTGCCATCACATCTTGTACCTAAACTTAAATTGTTACAAGGATGGAAGGATGTGCAATAGTGGAGGTCAAACTTGCTAAAATGCATGTTAGCAGAGTTAAAAATTGCTAAATAAAGTACACAAAACCAAACACCGGTAAAACCGGATTTTGGCTTAACAGACACCGGTGACAATACCGTTTTTTTAAATGTGCAAAACGGAATATGCTTTTTCTCAATTCCGGTAAACCAGTGTCCCTGGTCATTAGCTTCTGGTGGTGGCAGGCTTCTTGGCACCGTTGGAGGTTCAGTTGGCACTGAGGCTAATGAGGATACTGAGGATATCACCGTGACTGACCTTCTGGGAGGGAAATTGTATCTCCAAGCCCAGCATCCAGATTTGCATGACGCTCATGAACTCTACCGTTTTGCTGCTCCTGCAGTGGAAACCATGGATTCTTCACTGCCTTTGATTACCCAATCGCGGTCAAAGTATGCTGTCCACTTTCAGGAGTCATTGCCTTCCCAACATCTGAAGCAGCATAGAGTTGAACCACCTCAATCAAACTTATAGGGCCAATTGTGATCTCTGCATCAACAGCGTACCGACCCCCACGCCACATGCGTATACTGCCTGGGCCTCGAGCATGATACCCAGGCCTGTGATTTCTGTTGGTTCTTCCACCCAATGGTCCTTCAGGACCGTCTTGCCCACCTCCAGTTGAACCACCTGGAGAAACGTTATCCACCAGTCAAATCTAAGGATGCCCAATAGGTGGTCTCCACAGCTGCGGGGTCCACAGAACAGCTAGAACAGCTCACGGCCTTCAAGGAGGAGGTGGCTTGGGCCACTGCTCAATCCCCTTCATCTTCTGCCTTCATGCCATTCCAATTGGGCTCCACTTTTATGAGCTCCTTCAAGGAGCTGTGCCAGTCCCTGCCGATGAAGGGTCTGGGACCTTCTGAAAAACACAGCTGTAGATCTCAAAAGGAGAAGGAGTCAAAAAAGGAGAAGACTCATCATCATTTGTGGGACTAGGAGCGCTCTCGGTCAGAGTCAGAGCTCGGTTCCTGGTGTACAGGGCGGAGGATCTTTCCTCCTTTGTCCGATGATTTTTGGTTGGGCAATTGCACTCTGCCTGGGACTTCCTGCACCTGCTGGGTTACATGGCGGCCTGCACCAGTGTGGTCCTGTGGGCCTGCTGGAGAATGTGCTCCCTGCAGTGGGAGCTGGCCAGCCAGTGGTCTCAGTGCTAGAGTCACTTCCACCAGCTGGTCACTGTGACCCAGTGGATGGGGGATGCCCTCCAGTGGTGGCTGGTCCCAGAACATCTGCAGGAAGGGCTTCCATTAGTCTGCCCAGAGCCAACAGTCACCCTGATGACCGATGCCTCCCTCATGGGCCGGGGAGTCCATCTGGGGAACACAGAGTCCACGGGCTCTGGACCCTGAGGAGTCCTGATGTCACATCAACCTGCTGGAGCACCAAGCAGTTTGGCTGGCGCTGACTGCCTTCATTCCGCACATTTGGGGTCAGGTGGTCCAAGTCCAGACAGACAACACCACGACCATATACTACCTCAACAAACAGGGTGGGATGCACTCCCTGCCAGTGTGTAAGGACGATCTCCATGTATGGACCCACATGTGCAGCCTGGAGGCTGATCTCCTAGCCATCCATGTGGCAGGGGCCTACAGTCAGCTGGTGGATGCTCTCAGCCAGGTGGGTGAGACATTGCACCAGTGGTCTCTCCACCTAGAGATATTACACAGCCTGTTCTCCCAGTGGGACACCCCTCAGGTGGACCTGTTTGCCTCCAAGGAGAACACAAAGCTGAGGATGTTTTATGCCTGCCCCCCCTCAGCAGAGAATGCTGCAGGGGGATGCCTTCTTGAGGCCTTGGACCCCAGGCCTCTTTTATGCCTTCCCTACTATTTCCTTGATTCACAAAGTGCTGCTCAAGGTCAGGAGGGACAAGGCACGGGTGATCCTGGTGCCTCCAGATTGGCCACACAAGTTTTGGTACACTGATCTCCGCAGCCTCAGCAACAGGCTCCCAGGCATCTTCCCTTATGCCTGGATCTGCTATCCATCAATCAGGGGAAGGTACTTCATCCAGACCTTCAATCCCTACACCTGACAGCCTAGTTTCTGAGCGGCTGGAGTTCCAGGCTTTTGGGTCTCTCTGAAGATGTTCTCACTGTAGTGGAGACATCTAGAAAGGAATCGACCAGAAAATGTTACGCCTTCAAATGGAAGAGATTCTCCATTTGGTGTCAGGGCAAGGGGTTGGCCCCTTTGGCCTGTCCAGTGGCTAGTATTTTAGACTACTTGTGGTCCCTCTCCAAAGGGAGCCTTTGGTCGACGACCCTTAAGGTGCACCTGGCAGCCATCTCTGCTTACCGGGTGCGGGCTGGTCAGCAGTCTGTGGCACAAGAGAAGGTGGTCTGGCACTTTTCAAAGGCTTAGATCACATTTCCCCTCCGGTGCATGAATCATCACCACTGTGGGACTTGTTGCTGGTTTTTGGCAAAGCTCATGAGCAAGCCATTCGAACCAATGCACAGGTGTGAGATGTCACACCTGTCATGGAAGACTGCTTTCTTGGTGGCTGTCACATCAGCCAGAAGGATTGGGGAGCTCCAGGTGCTTTCAGTGGAGTCTCCTTACTTGGTCTTTCATAGGGAAAGGTTGTCCTGTGTCCCAACCCGAAGTTCCTCCCAAAGGTTGTGTCAGAGTTTCACCTTAATCAGGTGATGACTGTTCTGGTGTTCTTTCCAAATTACACCTCTTCCTTTCGCTGATTTTAATTCAGACTTGTTTGAGCACAGCTACAAGATCCAGAAGTCCAGGAAAGAAAGATGACACCTGCAGAAACAATGGCAACAAAAGAAAGACTGATGGACATAAGGGGTTAACATATCAAAATGCTGAAACTCAACTGATAATTAATTGTGATTTTCTTTCAGAGCAAGCTAACAATGTTTCTCTCCATGGTTATTTTAAGCAGCTGGGGGTGAAACCAAAACAGGGTGAACCTATGTTTAAAATATGTAATGGGCTACTGTACAGAGTATGAGTTAAACCTCAGACAAGGACCAGATAGAACAATTGGATATACCACAAAAGTATAGATTTGAGTTGTTACAGATAGCACATGATAGTCCTATGACAGGTCACTCAGGGAGGGATCACACCCTTGCCAGATTGCTGTATAGATTTTACTGACCTGGAATTCATGAAGATGTTGCCACCTTTTGCAGTTCTTGTGCTGAGTGTCAGAAAGTAGCCCCAATGACTAAAAAAGACAAGGTGCCCCTGATGCCGCTACCCTTGACAGATGAGCCTTTTGAAAGAATTGCAATGGATGTGGCTGGCCCCTTAGACAAAAGCAAAAAGGGTAATCAGTTCATTTTGGTAGTATGTGACTATGCTACTCGATACCCAGAGGCAGTTCCAATGCATACTGTCACAGCCCCAAAAGTGGCAGCATAGCTTGCCAAAATTTTCAGCAGGGTGGGCATACCTAAAGAGATTATTCTAGGAGCATGGATATGTTGTTCATCCACACTGTTTGGCATTGTTCCTTTCCCCTTTAAATCTGCTGGAAGTCTTCAAGCTGGCTCCACCCACCCACCCGGGTGGTATATACCTCGGCTCTGTCCCATGACTCCAGATCTTCCTTTCCGCTGGAAGATACAAGTTGCCTCCCTCGTGCTCTTGCATTTTGTAGGCCCTGGTTTTCAAACTGTCGGTTTTACCAAAGTTCAAACTCAATCGAGTTATTGCGCTTTTGCAGCATCGATCATGGAGGAGAAATCTTCCCCAGGATTTCACCGGTGTCCCTGCGGCCAGAAGATGTCGCGCACCTATCCCCAGCTCATGTGCATCTACTGCCTAGGTGTCGGACATGACACCTCGTCGTGTAACTTTTGCTTGGCCTTCCATCCCAACATCCTGGATGACCGCAAGGCACACCTGAAGCTGGGGAGACCAGAAAAAAGGAACCCTCTGGTGAAGTCGAAGAAGGCTAGGTGGGCATTTTCTGTGGCCGCTGGCTCCGCCGATCAGCTGGAACAGATGAAGGCATTCAATGAAGAAGCCGCTCATGCTTCCGCCAGTCGAAGCTTCTTTATCACGCTGAACCTGGGCTCCACCTTTACGGGATCCTTTAAAGAGATGTGCCAGTCTCTCCCCACCCGGGGAGAGGTGCCCTCGGGCTCACACTCCTCCTGCCCTCAGAAGAGGGATAAGATCTGTTGTCTTCATCCCAGTGAAGACGTTCTTGGGACTGAGAAAGGTCCGAGTCCCAAGAACACGCGGTCTCGACCTCGGTCGAGATCGCATCCTTGGCTGACGGCTTCACGGACCTTCCATCTGGCCAGGGGACAGAGGAACTGGCCGGCAAGGTCAAAATTATCCTCAATGACTCTCTAGAATGGACTCCGGTCCTGGTATTTCCAGATGAGGAGACCCAGCCCTCTGGTGTCCCCATCAAGGACCCGGTTCTGGACCCGAGGGGTTCATCAATCACTCCGGTGTCTCCCGATCGATTGAGTCAGCCTCCCCGGTCTTGGTCACGGTCCAGGACCCCCTCGGCCGAACGACTGAGGAAGAGCCATAAGCGCTTAAAGAAGAGGCGATGCCACAGGTCCTCATCTTCCTCGGATGAGGAGAGGCTCTGTCGGAAACTCTGTCGGCACTATGAGGATCTTATGTGGCAACAACTGATCCTGACCGGGCAGAAGCCAGCTGCACCGCCCACCCCGGCCATTGCTTGGCTTTCGCCTCCCAGGCCAAAGCCGAGCCCTCTGGAACCGAAATCTCTGGTTCCTCTGCCCATGGGGTCAACCCGTCTTCTGGCTTGGCCTTTCCCGATCTCTCCAACTATTCTGGTGGAACTGCCACCTAAGCAGCCTAAGGGAGGGGCTCCCTTGAAAGAGGACCGACTAGACACCAGCCATCCCCGGCATCTGTCGGTTATGATCACCCCCAGACCTCCCTCGGAGGATCGAGGGTGATTTAGGCAGTAGACCACTATATCACGACTGCTTGGACTCGGATGTCAACAGGATCCACTCGCATCTGGGGGATGACGAGTCATCCGGTGGCATGGGGATGGAGGAAGGCCCTTCCTCCTTCCAAGGGATTCTCCATCTCATTTCTGATTCCACCGGAATGCCCCTGGAACCTATGCAAAAAAAGGTGGAGTACCCCCTCACAGATATTTTGAAAAGAGGGGATACCTCGATGGAGGCCTTTCCAGTGGCTGAAGCCATTGTTGGCCCGGCACTTGAACTCTGGCAGCATCCTTCCTCATGCCCAGCACCATCTGCCCGCATGGCCCGCAAGTACTTGGTGCCTATGGGGTCCCTTGTGGGGTTCACGGAGCACCCTTCGGCCAAGAGCCTGGTGACCGCCTCCGTATTCAGACATACTGGCAGTCCATCCGACACTGACCGACCTATGGACAAATAGTCCAAAAATATGGACCATACTGCCCAAAAGGTCTATGCCGCCTCTACATTGGGCCTTCGTCAGGCCAGCTCGGCAGTCATAATGGCACACTTCTCTCATGTCCTTCTTGGGTCATTAGACAAAGTCCTCCCTCATCTCCCCGCAGACATGCAGACCACGATCAAACAAGTCTGTGACCAGGGCCGTACTGTTGCCAAACAGCAGCTCCAGATGGCCCTGGACATAGGGGATTCTTGTATCCGCTCAGTGGCCGATGCAGTGGCCCCTCGCCGCAGGGCTTGGCTAAGGCTTTCCTCCTTCCCGGTGGATACTCAGCACAAGTTGGCTGATGTGCCTTTCCTGAGGACCGACCTGTTTGGTCCAGGAGTGCCTGGTCACCTACAGCGCATAGAGCAGTCCATAGCCATCTTGGACACCACTTCTGCCAAGGGTTCTTTGGGCAAGAACCAGCAGCAGAAGAAGAAGAAGAAGAAGTCCTTTTGGCATTCTTCCCCTGCGGTTTGGCAGCCTTCCTACAAAGGAAGTCAGCAGCATCAACATCAGCAGCAGGCTCAAACTTGGCGCCCTCGGCCCAAGCCTGGACCCCAACAAGCCTGGAAAGGAGGCAGAGGCTCAGGTCCTGGAGCCTCCTCCTCTAAGCCTGCTCAGTAACAGGTTGGAGGTTGCCACCCCTATACTGTCACGCCAGCTCTGGGTCCCCCCTGTGGGGGTCTGGCTCTTCCACTTCCATTCCGCTTGGTCTGCTATCACTTCGGACAGGTGGGTTCTCGAAGTGGTCGATCGGGGACTGCCTCTGGAATTCGAGCAGTACCCTCCCAGCCGAGCCTGCACCCCTCGGGAGGAACGGATTTCCGCGTACACCCAGTCGGCTCTTCGAGACGATGTAGCTCAGCTGCTCTGCAAGGAGGCACTAGCTCCAGCACCAGATCCTCCAACAGACCCAGGCTTTGTCTCCAGGTACTTCCTGGTGCCCAAGTGGACAGGGGGTTAGTGCCCCATTCTAGATCTCCACTTCTTGAATCAGTTTCACAGGTCTCACACCTTTCGGATGGTCACTCTCAACCAGGTCATATCATCCCTGGAGTGAAACATGTGGTTCTGTTCACTGAATCTACAGGACGCATTCTTTCATGTCCCAATCCATCCATCCCATCAGCGGTTTCTCCACCTCAGGGTCGAAGGGACCCTGTACAAGTTCTGAGCCATGCCGTTCGGCCTGTCATCGGCCCCACGGGTCTTCACCAAATGCATTGCAGTGGTAGCGGCCCACCTTCGGCGTCGAGGAGTCAGAATCTACCCTTATCTCGATGATTGGCTCTTGGCAGGTTCCACCTATCAGGAGCTAGAGAGGTCCAGGGATCTGTCTCTCCAAACCTGCTCCCAACTCGGCCTCTTGATCAATGAGGCCAACTTGGAACTCGTGCCTTCTCAAGTGATGGGCTTCATTGGGGCAGAGCTCAACTGTCGTCAAGCCAGAGCTCAGCTCCTGGTGGATAGGGGCGGAGGTTCTTTCCTCCTTTGCCCAATCATTTCTGGTTGGGCACTTGTGCCCTGCCTGGGACTTTCTGCACCTTCTGGGTTACATGGTGGCATGCACCTCCGTGGTCCGTTGGGCCAAGTTGCACATGCGCCCCCTTCAATGGGAGCTGGCTGTCCAGTGGACTCAACGCCACGGTCACTTCGACCAGCTGATCACAGTAACCCAGAAGATATGGGACACTCTGCAATGGTAGACTGTCCCAGACCGGTTGCAAGAAGGGATCCCATTTGTCTGCCCCGAGCCAACAGTTGTCCTTATGACCAATGCCTCTCTTGTGGGCTGGGGAGCCCACATGGGGGGACAACAGAGCCCATGGGTTCTGGACCCCTGAGGAGTCCTGGTGCCACATCGTCCTGTTGGAGCTCAGAGCAGTCAGACTGGCACTGTCAGCTTTCGCTCCTCAGCTCCGGGGTCAAGTGGTTCAAGTCCAAACAGACAATATCATGACCATGTACTACCTCAACAAACAGAGCGGCACGCAATCCCATCTGCTGTGTAAGGAGGTACTCCGCAACTGGACCCTCATGAGCCGGGTGGAGGCGGATCTTGTAGCCATCCATGTGGCAGGAGCCTTGAACCAGTTGATGGATGCTCTCAGCCGCATAGGCCAGACATCCCACGAGTGGTCTCTCCATCCAGAGGTAGCTTACAGCCTGTTCTCCCATTGAGGCAAACCGACGGTACACCTGTTTACCTCCAGGGAAAACACCAAGCTAAGGCTCTATCATGCCCGGCCCCCTCAACAGGGCTCACTGCAGGGGGATGCCTTCTCAAGGCCATGGACCTCAGGCCTCCTCTACACCTTCCCTACATTTCCCTTGATCCACAAGGTGTTACTCAAGGTGAGGAGGGACAAGGCGAAGGTGATTCTGGTAGCCCCAGACTGGCTGCGGCAGTTCTGGTATCCAGATCTCCTCAGCCTCAGCTGCAGGCCTCCGGAGCAGCTTTGCACATGCCTGGACCTGATATCTTTGAACCAGAGGAAGGTCTTCCATTCGGTTCTTCAATCCCTGCACCTCACAGCCTGGTACCTGAGTGGCTAGAGTTCCAGGCTTTGGGTCTTTCTGAAGATGTCTACACTGTGGTGGAGGCATCCCGAGAGGAATCGACCAGGAAATGTTATGCCTCAAATGCAAGAGATTTTCCATTTGGTCTCAGGGTAAGGGTCTGGACCCCTTGTCCTGTTCTGTGGCCAACATTCTCAACTACCTTTGTTCTCTTTCCAGAGGGGGTATTAGGTCATTGACCCTTAGGGTGCACCTGGCAGCCATTTCTACTTACTGGGCGCGGGCCGCTCAGCCAATATTGGCACAGGAGACAGTGGTCGTGCGCTTCTTCAAAGGCCTGGATCACATATCCCTTCTGGTGCATGAACCTCCACTGGGTTTGGCAAAGCTCATGGGCAAGCTGTTCGAATCCATACACAAGTATGAGTTGTCACACTTGTCGTGGAAGACAGCCTTCCTGGTGGCTATCACATCAGCCAGAAGGACAGGGGAGCTCCAGGCACTTTCGGTGGAGTCTCCTTATCTGGTCTTTCACAGGAACAAAGTTGTCCTGTGTCCACACCTGAAGTTCCTTCTGAAGGTGGTGTCTGAGTTTTACCTTAACCAGGTGTTGACTCTACCGGTATACTACCCGAATTACACCCTTGGGCGCCGAGCATAGGCTCCATACCTTGAACCTGACACGTGCACTCTCCTATTATAAGGAGCGGATGGCGGAAATTCATGGAGAGGTTTGCCAGCTGTTTGTCACCTATGCTGAAGCTGCTTCTGGTAGACCTGCAGCCAAATGGACCATAGCAAGATGGATTACATCATATATAGGTCTGTGCTATGAGTTGGTGGGCAAGGAGCCTCCCAGAGGGATGAGAGCTCATTCTACCAGTCATACTGCTGCTTCGGTGGCTGCTTCCAGGGACATCCCTATCCAGGAAATCTGTCAGGCTGCTACCTGGAAGTCAGTGAACCCCTTCATTACCCATTACCACATCGACCTTGAGTCACTCTGGGATGCTGGTTTTGGAGCCTCGGTTCTCTAATCTCTGTTTCCTAAGTAGGGGGTGTGTGCCTTGCCTCCCTCCTCCTCGAGAAGTGCTTGGAGTCTGCCAAACAGTGTGGATGAATAACATATCCATGCTCCTAGAAGAACAGGTTGCTCACCTGTAACAGTAGTCCTAGGAGTGGTATATGTTGTTCGTCCACATGGACCCCACCCAACCTCCCTGGCTGCGGACGCATTACAACCTGGTCGCAGTGGGCTAATATCTGTGTCATGGTCAGAGCCAAGGTATATACCACTCGGGTTGGTGGGAGAAGCCAGCTTGAAGACTTCCAGCAGATTTAAAGAGGAAAGGGACAATGCCAAACAGTGTGGATGAACAACATATACCACTCCTAGAACTACTGTTACAGGTAAGTAACCTGTTCTTACTGACCAGGGTAGTAATTTTGGTGCTGCATTACTGAACGAGCTGTACCAACTACTAGGTATCACTGCCATAAGAACCTCCCCTTATCACCCTCAGAAAGACAGTCTTGTTGAGCATTTTAATCAAACCCTGAAATGCACGTTAAAAAGGTTTGTAAAAGGGGAAGGGAAGGATTGGGACCAGTACTTACCTTACCTGCTTTTTGCTTACAGAGAAGTGCCACAGGCATCAACAGGTTTTTCACCATTTGAAGTGCTGTATGGTAGACAACCTAGAGGGCCACTAGATGTAATAAAAGAAACATGGGAAGATAACCCCTATCAGAAACAATCTATTACATCTTATATGTGTGCCGTGAGAAGGAAGCTGGCAAAATATGTTGAAATCACCTGTAGTAATCAGGAAGAGGTTAAAAACCAGCAGAAGGTGTATTATGACCATGGGGTAAAAGAAAACGTTTTTGAGCCAGGTGAAAAGGTTTTGCTACTGTTACCCACAACAGAAAATAAACTGTTAATGAAGTGGCAAGGGCCTTATAAAATGCTTATGCGTACTGGCACAGTTAACTGTGAGACTGAGACGCCTTATAGGAAAAATCCTACTAAGATATACCATGCTAACCTCTTTAAGAAATGGGTTGAAAAAACACCAGAAACTGATCTGCTAGTTTTACCAGAAACTGATAAAGAAGATATTGATGTAGCTTATGACAGACTGGAACAAACTCTAACTGCTGATGCTGTAAAGGTGAATGTTTCCTTATCCTCTGAACAAATAACAGAAATTTGTAACTTGCTAGCGACATTTAACATTACTTTTATCACAGTGCCAGGCCAAGCAAAAGGGGTCAATCATGTAATGGTGACAAGGAGTGCTCGCTCTGTTAGACAAAAGACATACAGATTACCAGAGTGGTTAAGAGCTAACATGGTTAAGGAAATACAAAAAAATGAAAGAATTCGGTATCATAGAAGAGTCTAGAAGTGCTTGGTCATCACTAGGGATGTAAGTTTGTCATGGATGAGGTTTTAATGACTCATTGTTCATGAAATCATTAGTAAACAGTAGTAAATGTTGTGGCACTGTCATCATTGCTACATTCTGATGACACTAGTGAAAGTCATGGAAGTCCTGAATAAAGATCAGACATCATGGAATCAATGATGTGTATCACTGACATGACAAACTTATATCCCTAGTCATCACCAATGGTGACTGTAAATAAAAAAGGAAGGGGGTGTGAGAATCTGCCTTGATTTTAGGAAACTTAATGAAGTGTC
This sequence comes from Neoceratodus forsteri, assembly GCA_016271365.2. Lineage (NCBI taxonomy): Eukaryota > Metazoa > Chordata > Ceratodontiformes > Ceratodontidae > Neoceratodus > Neoceratodus forsteri. The sequence goes on from CM028137.1 coordinate 365,894,274, forward strand.
AGAATTTGAAAGTTATCCTATGCCCAGAATAGATGATTTAGTGGACAGATTTGGAAGTGTCAAGTATATCAGTACCCTCACACTTACCAGGAGTAACTGGCAAATCCCCCCAGCAAAAGAATCCAGAGACAAAACTGCATTTGCCACTCCTATAGGATTCTATCAGTTCACCACCATGCCGTTTGGTTTACATGGCACACCCACTACATTCCAACAGTACATGGAGGTAGTTTTATCCCCTCACACTGGTTAGTGTGCTGCATACCTGGATGATGTTGTGGTGTACAGCCAGACTGGAAAAGCCACCTGGAACACCTTAATCCAATCAATCAAAAAGGCAGATCTGACAATTAATTCTACCAGGTGTGAATTGGGCATGCAGGAAACCAAATATTTGGGCTATGTTTTGGGAAATGGAGACGTCAAGCCAGAGGTTTCTAAGATAGCAGCTGTAGTTAACAGCCCTGTCCCTAAAACAAAGAAGCATGTCAAGTCATTTTTAGGGCTGGCTAGTTATTATCAGAGATTTGTTCCCAGCTTTGCCGAGTTAGCTACTCCTGTCACTGAACTCCCAAAGAAACAGTTCCTGAATAATGTGAAATGGACCCCAGAGTGTGACAAGGCTTTTTGGTTCATTAAGGCTGCATTATGTTCAGACCCTGTTTTAGGAAGCCCAGACTTTGAGAAACAATTTCTGTTACAGACTGATGCACCAGAGGTAGGCCTAGGTGCCGTCTTGAGTCAGCATATAGATGGAAAAGAACATCCTATTCTATACATAAATAGGAAATTGCATGACAGAGAGAAAAGGTACGCCACCATTGAAAAGGAATGCATTGCGGCAAAGTGGGCCATGGATTCCCTTAAGTTTTACTTACTAGGAGCTGACTTTGTACTTGTAACAGATCACAATCCTCTCTGTTGGCTTAACCAAATGAAGGATAACAATTCTAGAATCACACGGTGGTACCTGCACTACAGCCATTTAAATTTAAAGTGATGCACAAATCTGGGAAAGAGAATGTCAGTGCTGATTTTCTGTCAAAATACGGATCGGGAATTGAGAATTCCAAAGGTTTAAAAAATATGAATTGAAACTTCTTTATTTGCTATGCTGCATATGTACTAAACTGTAAAAGTTATAAACTATTGTTGGAAGATAATTTAAAGAAAGTTTTGGAAATTTTTTTTAAACAGGTTTCCTCTTAAAGAGGTAGGTATGTGACAGAGTTGACTAAGGCCCTGCCCCATTTGTTATGTAGAAAGAGTTTAAATGCAAGGATCTGATCTATCCTCTACTTTTCTGTCTCTTCTCTGTCTGGTTGCACAACCAGATTTGTTTGTGAGACTTAGGAACTGATCACTCCGACAGTTTCATAATTCTCTGCCCTCGCTATCTCTCTGCCTTCCCTTGCTATTTCTGTCTTTTCTTCCCCCTTGCATATATGCAGTTATAAAAAATATATATGAATCTCTGTGTAAAACTGTGTGTGATGCTGGGATCCCTTTGTTTAAAACTGTATATAGTTTTACTGTTCAAATGATTGCAAAAAGCTATTTGGAACTCAAGCGATTAAACTGAGATGCTGGTGTGCAAACTTTACAGAGTTGTCAACAAGAGGCCAGTTCTGGGTCACTATGTTCTTTTTGCTGCACCTGCATCGAAACTTACAAGAACATTCTGTGAAAAACAATGTCTCCTTAACAAGCTCCCTGCAAAGACTTATAAAAAGAGCAGCATTATTTTTGTTGGAAGAGAGAGAGAGAGAGACTGAGATTTGAAACTGAGAAGAAACACTCAGGAGGAGTACAGTTTTCTCTGTACTACCTTTGTAAATAGTTATACTGAACACATTTTTATTTTTTATGTTGCTGTTATTGAGAAAAATAAAATGCTACTTGCGAACTGTGAAACTGCTCCTGGTTTTCCTATGCTTCTTGACCTGTGCCTCAATGACAAGTCCATATTTATGACAGAGCCATTTCCATCCTATGGCTGCCCACCCACTCACCCATTTGCCGCTGTTGCATGAATTCTGTCTCCATTTTCCAACTGCCCACCCACTCTGCCTTGTGCCACAAACTGGCAGTGTGCCTCCGTCTGCGGGGGGTGGAAACAGAGAAAGAATCTCTGGTCTCTTCCTTGAGTCTCATCCTTGAGAACAGAGGTCAGTAAGCAGTGAAGATGAAGGCTTTGAACACAGTCAGGAGATAAAAACATGAACAGGATAAAAAAACAGGCATTGTCAGGGAGGACTGAATAGAAACATAAAGCAAAGAAAAAATGGACAGTGGCTGGGAGTTGTAAATGGAGGGGGGAATGCCTATCAAACAGTGCAGTGCCCTCTACTGGCAGATATACCAGTAGAGGGACTACTTTACCCAGAAATAAAAAGATTTTTTTTTTGTTTGTTTTACTTAGCATTGTTTTATGTTTAAAATTGTATAAAAATGAGACATAGCCCATTTTCTAAGTGCATTAGTTCCCTCCAGGGTGGGCAGTATGGACAATACAGGACCTTCCAGGGGCTATTAAGGCCCTCTGCAGGCAGCATTGGGCCTCATTAAACCCCTGAGTGGTCCAATATTGCCCAATACCACCCAACCTGATGGGTATTATTGCTTGCTTGTTGCAGATTTCTGTTAAACAGCAGCAGCTTTTGAGGGTCTGTAAGGTACTTAACAAGATGGTTAACAAGCACAGGTGCAACTGTTACTTCATGTAGCAGCAGCACTTTTTAAAATCAGCTTTCTGGTTAATGAATGCACTGCTCATGCTAACAACTATTACTTCTAATGGACTGTTACCATCCTTCAGAGGTATTGTGCAAACTATTTTTGGTCATGTGACCATATTTTAGCCAGCCAGGTTTTAGGTTCCAAGTCAAGGGTTTAATAGATATAGATACTGTACAATACATACTCACATGCTCCACAGTCAAGTGAGCAGAGGTTATGATATGAATATCCAACCCTACTGTATGCTTGTTATCATTTAGGAAGATTGCATGGAGCAACTTCTCTCATTCTCTCTCTCTCTCTCTCTCTCTCTCTCCAGATTTATGTTTTTGCAGACTTGAAGCCATTCACTCACTCACTGTTGTCCTTTCTGCTCACAGGGCCACCTCCGGCAGAGGGCCTTCATGTCATAAATGTGACCTCCCTCAAGTATCACAGTGAAATGGGCACTTCATAAACTCAAGCATTCTACAGTGACCAAAGTCCGAGCCACCATAAAGTCTGTGGAGTCACTGGAAGATACCCCAGTAGACCTGGATGCTAATGCTACCACGTATACCTTTGAGTAAGTAATGCTGTAGGTTTCTGATGTTACCACATATAGGGTACCTTTGAGTAAGTAATGCTATAGGTCTCTGATGTTCCCACATATACTGTAGCTTTGAATAAGTAATGCCATAAGTCTCTGACATGTATAGCACAGTGGTTTAAGGCTCTGAGCTGCAAATCTAGAGACCTGGGTTTGAATCCTACAGCCCCCACTTGCATACTGTGTGACCCTGAGCAAGTCACTTAACTTCCCCTGTGCTCCCAGGTCACACCTGTAAACAAGCTTTCAGCTTAGTGTGCCACTCCTGGTTAAACAATTGGAAAAAAACAAAAAAACATGTCTACATATATGGTACTTTTTGTTAGAGAACTCAGGTTTATTAAGCAATGTTCTTAAAGTATACATTACATGACAACCAAGTGGATACATATATTACTCCATAAGTTTGCAACATCATACAAAATCATATTGGGGGGAAACAGAACCCCACCAAAAAGGTCAACTTGATCTGTAACTAAACAATGCAGCAGTACCAAATTTATACAGAGTATTAAATGATTGTTTTGTTTTGAGACGCAATTAAGTAAAATACATGCCTCAAACTGGAGTGATGCTACATATTGAAGTCCATAAGTCTGGGTAAAGGGAAGGAGGCACAAGCTGGGGTTTCAGATGCCCTTATCTCCCCCAGTGAGACTCAAGGCCCCCCTGGGTCCATTCCATGAGGAGTTTTCTGGAGAAGGGGGTAGTTGACCAGAAAAGGAGAGTTCATTTAACAGATTAGCCCTCATTGTCCAGTGGTGGCATAGTGAACATGTCCCAGGGACACCAAGTGGATTGGAACTGATCCCTCCAGAGTTGTAAGTCAGTCTGAATTTGTTCCATGTTCTGGACTTCCTCCAATTTTTACTTCCAGGTAGAGATTTGTGGAAGAACATCTGACAACTACCTAAGAGTAATGCATTTCAGAGCAACCAAAATCAGCATCTGGAAGAGCTTCCTCAAATGCTAATCCCTTATCTGATTAGGGAGCATTCCCAGGACCAGAGATTGAAAAATGCGAAGAAATGACTTGCCTATAACTGTCTGGATTGAGGTATATACTTCCTCCTAAAAGCCCCAGTCTGGTGCAGTCCCAAAAAATATGAAGGTGCGACCCTCTGTACCCACAGAATCTCCAACATAGATCAATGTTAGTGGAGTTGTGGTGTTTAGTGATAGTTGGTGTATTAAAAAACAAATATTTTCCATCAAAATTCCCTCCAGGAGGGTGATGAAGTGACCCACCCTCGCATCTGCCAATATTTGTTCCATACCTCAGAGTCAAGGGGCACCTCAGTCTCTCCCTCCCATTTCTGCCTGATGCTCTTAATGGGGCCAGTAACACTTTTCATAATAAACTACAGAGTTCTGAAATATACCGAAAATGAGCTTTTGGCATGCCCCCCTCCAGAAAAAGAAGTCCTCTAATGAGTTTTGGTTCCTAGTTAGTTTCTCCAGGTTTAGCCCCCGTTTGGAGGAAATGCTTGACCTGCAGGAACTGAAAGAGCTCAGTGTAGGGGGAGGGAAAACTGTTGTGCTAGGTCTTGAAAGCTCCTGACATGGGATCCTGAGAGATGCACTGCGAGAACCTTGCAAGGCCCTGTCTCTCCCAGAGTATAAAGTCCGGTTCGTGGCCTGGTGGAGTGGAAGCCTCTGTGTACCTGAGTAATGACAAAGGGCCTATCTCTGGTGCTGTTGTCAGCTGTTTTCTGACTTTGTCTTAGATTCTTAGTGAATGTGACACCCAGGGATTGGTTATCTTCCCTCTAGTATGTACTGATATGGGGGTTAATAGTAGGGCAGACAGGGGAATGGAGAGGCCCTGCCTGTGTTCCATAGTGTACCACATGGAGGTATGTCTCTGTTTATGTTACCAAATAGGCTGTCTGAGCTTCTAGATAAAACAGTTTTAAATCTGGCATGGCTAGGCCCTCTCATTCCCTTGGCATTGCTAAAATAACCATTTTTATATGGGGTTTTATGGCCTGCCAAAATGAACTTGGTGGTGTCACTTTGAACTCTGGTCCAAAAGATTTCTGAGATAGGGACTCGAAGGGTCTGGAAGAAGAAGAAGAATAACAGATATTGGGGCTGGAGGTTCATTTTTAGGGTATCACTGTGGCCCAGGAGTGACAGGGGCAAGAGTTTCCATCTGGCCATGTCCACCTGCATTCCATTATGTAAAGGTTAACAGATAATGTTAAATAGCTTCTAGATTTGTGGAGTTACTTGAGCCCCTAGGTATCCTATTTGGTTATTATTTGCCCAGGAGGAAGGGAATGAGTTTTTAAAATCTGCCTCAGATTTTCCGCTGATTAGGACCTCTGACTTGGTGTAGCTCAATTTATGTCTAGACAGTTTCCCAGTGGAGGCAGTATTTTTTGGAGGGTTTCAACAGTTGACAAAAAGAAGATAGAGCCATCTGCATAAAGAGATATTTCATGCTCTTCTTGCCCTGCCCGTATGCCCTCTATGTGTGGCTCTTGTCAGAAAGCAATGGCTAAGGGTTCGAGGGTAAGGGCAAACAGGAGTGGGGAGAGGGGACAGCCCTGACAGATTCCCTTACCTTGGGAAAATCTGTCTTGAGTTATAAGCATTCACCTTGACAGCACCTTCTGGGGAAGAGTATCAGGTATCATTGGTGTGGAGAAATTTGGGGCTGAATTGAAAGAGTATTGCAGAGTTTAATTTAGAAAACACCAATTCACCCTATCAAAAGCCTTCTCTGCATCCATAGAAATGGCCAGCTGAGAATTTCTAGCTTTTGTTTAGGAGGAAAAGATTTTTAGTAGCATTCTAATGTGTTGTAGGAACTGGCCCCTTACAAAGCCTATCTGGCCTGGGTGGAGTATGATTTTTATATGATTTTGTATTCTGTAATTATTGCATTGAGTAACTTCAGATCATTGCATAATAAGAGAAATGGGGTGGTATAAACTGCACTCTGTGGAATCCTTCTCAGCTTTTGGCAAAACAGTGATCTGGGCTTGATTCCATGAAGGAGGAGCCCTTCCCTCCTCTAAGATCTCATTAAACACCTGGGTAAGGTGAGGAACTATCTGAGGTGAATAATGTTTGTACCATTCTGCTGGCAGGCCATTAGGGCCTGGAGATGTTAAATTTTTAAGGCTCTTGATCCTCTCCTGAACCTCTTCTCCTGTTATGGGACTGCCAATCTTTGCTATAGCTGCCTCTGACAACTATGGTACCTGGATGTGTCAGAAAAATTAAGATGGATCCTCCCCCAACAGCCTTATAAAGGGTTTGGCTGAGCAAAGCAAACTTCTGTAGGATAAGTCTGGAGTCACCCGTGTATCCCCCCCAACCCCTCTGGGTGCCGCAGTTTCAAGACTGCTCTGTTAGCAGCCTGCCTTCTGAGTTGTAGAGCCAGCAGGTACCCTGCCCTGTAACCCTGCTCATAGTACCTTTGCCTAGCAAAGTGGAGATTCATCTTCACCATCTCATCTAGCATTTTGTTAAGCTTGGAACTTTTTCCTTTACACATGGTACCTTTGAGTGAGTAATGATATCAGTCTCTGACTTTCCCACATACACCTTTAAATAAGTAAAACAAAGGGTTTCTGATATCCTCACATATATATCCTCTGAGAATGTAACACAATAGGCAGCTGATGTCCTCACAATAAATCTGAGTAAGTAAAACAATGGGTCCCAGATGTTGCCAAATACCCCCTTTGAGTAAAGCGATTCATCACTGATCTTTCTACATATACTTTTTGAGTAGGAAGAGTGATGGTCTCTGATGTCTGCACATATACCTTGTAATGAAGAATAGTGATGGGACCCTGAAGTCTACACATATGCCCTGCAAGTAAGATAAGTGATGGTTTTCGATGACCTCACATATACTCTGAGAGAAAGTAAAGCAATGGTTCCTGCTGCTTCCACATATACTCTGTGAGTAAGTAAAGCAATGGTTCCTGATGCTCCCAAATATACACTGTGAGTAAGTAAAGCGATGGTTCCTGATGCTCCCACATATACTCTGAGTAAATAAAGCAATGGTTCCTGTTGCTCCCAGATATACTCTGTAACTAAAGCAATTGGTCCTGATGCTCCCACATATACTCTGTGAGTAATAAAAGTGATGGTTCCTGATGCTCACACATATACTCTGTGAGTAATAAAAGCGATGGTTCCCGATGCCCCTGCATATACTCTGTGAGTAATAAAAGCGATGGTTCCTGATGCTCCCACATATACTCTGTGAGTAATAAAAGCGTTGGTTCCCGATGCTCCCACATATACTCTGTGAGTAATAAAAGTGATGGTTCCTGATGCTCCCACATATACTCTGTGAGTAATAAAAGCGATGGTTCCTGATGCTCCCACATATACTCTGTGAGTAATAAAAGCGATGGTTCCTGATGCTCCAACATATACTCTGTGAGTAATAAAAGTGATGGTTCCTGATGCTCCCACATATACTCTGTGAGTAATAAAAGCTAAAAGTGATGATTCTTGATGCTCCCACATATACTCTGTGAGTAATAAAAGCGATGGTTCCTGATGCTCCCATATATACTCTGTGAGTAATAAAAGCGATGGTTCCTGATGCTCCCACGTATAGTCTGTGAGTAATAAAAGCGATGGTTCCTGATGCTCCCACATATACTCTGTGAGTAATAAAAGTGATGGTTCCTGATGCCCCTGCATCTACCTTATGAGTAAGTAAAGTAATGGCTCCTGATGGCTGCTTTCATAGGGCTTCTTATGCAACCCCAGCGCCATTTTAGTTACTGTCCTCTTGACTGCCTCCATCCTATCTATGTCCTTTCTGAGATGCAGCCTCCCAAACTGGACAGAGTACCTCAGACAGGGTCTCACCGGTGAGCGATATGGTGGCAACACCACCTCCCTTCTCCTGCTGGATATACTCTCCCTGTTCACCCCTGCATCCCACTAGTCCTCCCCACTGCTTTATCACACTGCTCTGTGTTAGAGCAGATATGATAACCTCTTTCTAGTTTAGTGACTGTCAGTACCTCCCACCCATCCTATACTCAGTTCCTGAGTTCCTATGCCCTAGGTGCATGATATAATCTTGCACATTTTGGCACTGAACCCAAACTGCTATGCTTTAGAACATTCCTTGAGTTTCCCCAGATTACTGCTTATTCTCAGAACCCCCTCCTGAGTGTCCACCCCATTGCAGATTTTGATATTGTGCAAAAAGGCATTGCTTCCCTTCCACTTTCTTGGCAGTGTCACTTATGAAAACATTGAGGAGGACCGGTCCCAGTACTGAGCCCTGTGGCACCTCACTAGTCACTCCTCCATCATTCGCGTGAATGCCGGTTATTACCACCCTGTTTCCTATTTGTTAACCAGTTTTGACCCAATTCACTACTTTGGATCCCACCCATGGGATGCTCAGTTTCTTTATCGGCCTCCTGTGTAGCAGTGTCAAAGGCCTTACTGAAGTCCACTGCCTTCCCCTGATCTATTTTCCTGGTCACCCAGTCAAAGAAATCCATCAGATTCCATTATCGTGACCACCCCACCATCACCACCACTATGAATACATGCTGCCTGTGGTCCTGCAGCCCATTTGATTCAAGATACTCAACCAGTCTTTCCTATAGCAGGGTTTTCATAAATTTCTCCACCAATGGGGTGAGACTGATCAGCCTATAGTTGCTAGCCTCCTCCTTGGTGCTGCTCTTTCATGTAGAGGCACCACATCATCTGTTCTGTAGGCCTCTGGAACTATGCCTGTTTTCAGCGAGCTGTTGAACAGGGCTTTCAGTGGGGAAGCTAGCACCTCCCTGAGTTCCTTTAGAACCCTTGGATTTATCCTGTCTGGTTCCATAGCTTTATCCACCTTTAGAGCTGCAAACCCCTTCTAGACTCTCTCTTCTGAAAATGGACTTGTGTCTAACCCACCCCCATTCCTGCTACTCCCTGGTGGCCCATCCCCGCAAGCTATGAAGACTGAAGCATTCTTCAGGATGTCTGCTTCTTTTCTTAGCCCTCTTTTTGCAGTCTCTCCCCCATTCTCACAATCATTTCCTTGTTTTCTCTTCTGCTTATGTATCTGAAGAAAATTGTATCCCCTTAGTGAACCCTTTGGTGATTCTCTCCTCTGTCTGCCCCTTTGCTCCCCTCACCACCTTGCCTGTTCCTTATGCTTTACTAGGTATACCTCCTTGTCCTCCTTCCTCTGTGTGTTCTTATACCTTCAGAATGCCACCCTTTTTTCCTTCACCACCTTTACCACTTCTTTAGAAAACCTTAACAGTCTTTTTCCTTCTGCTTTTACTCACTTCCTTCATGCAGAGGTTGGCTGCTTTAGTTATACTAGCCCTTATTTTTGCCCACTGTGCTTCCACACTTCCCTGGAAATCCCTACTTCAAACCAATTTCAGAGGCAGTCACCCGTTTCTTTGAAATCTGCCCTCCTAAAGTCTAGGACCCTTGTCCTCGTGGTTAGCCTCTGTTCCTGTCCTGATGTTAAACTGCACAGCATAGTTATCACTGATACCCATGGGACTCCCCATTGTGATGTTTGCAATGCAGTCCCTGTTTGTATGCACCATGTCCAGCTCTGCCTCTTCCCTAGTGGATTCTTTGACTAGCTGCCTGAGAAGAACCCCTTGTAGTGAGTTGGTAAACTGGGTTAAAAATTGGTTAAAAGATAGATGACAGAGGGTGGTGGTAAACAGAGTTCACTCCAGGAAAGGCTGGTGACCAGTAGGGTGCCACAGGGCTCAGTACTGGGCTCAGTGCACCACGACTATGTAATGGCAACTAAATCCAGGTCAACTGCCACCATTATGGCTTCCAGGTCTTTAGCAGATTAGGCGGGGAGAGATTAGGCAGGGAACATCTGGGCAGACTAGGTGGACCATATGATCCTTTTCTGCCAACAAATTCAGTGTTTCTATCTTTCCTTATTACCACGCAACCTGTTATTTGTTGTCCCTTACGTGAAGGACTTTTGTAAACAGAACCCTGCTTCCATGGAAACACACTCTGACTGCCTTTGTCATCTAGTGTAAATAGAACTCTGCTTTCATGGAAACAAATATATTTAAAGTTTAAAATCAGCTTATAATAACTGGCCAGCAATTTCTCTCAATGTACTGACCAGGTTGATATTTTCCATAACAACCGGCTGGTTGTTATGACATTCATGAACCATGCCAGTCAAACTATGCTGCTGCCTCATTGGACAACATTCTGTATGTGGGCGGGGCCAAACAGTCTCACAAACTGCTGGAGAAAAATTGCTGGTCTGTTATTATAAAAATAAAAGATGAGGAGGTGTATCCATGGACGACGACATTGCCAGGATGCTTTGATAAACCCCTCGGGCTTTGCCCTTGGGGTTTATGTAGCATCCCACAACTCGGGTGTGCATTAAATCCTCATATCAAACCATTCCCCATCCATTATTCTCTATTTAATGCCATTATAGATGGAGAAAGCACTCTCAACCAATCAGAGTGTTCCTTTCCTGTGTGCATGAGACACTCTTATTCTGTGAAGGGTATCTCATCGCAGCTACTCTGGAAATGGGCACGTTTGAGGCAGGTTTTTTTAAATGTTAATATATTTTTGATGAATCTCATACTGCTGCTGACATCATTCTTACGGTTGTAAGAGTGGTCTTTCTTACATTCTTAGGGTATCAGAATCACTCCCCTTCAGTTCATGGTTCTTATACCCTAAGAATGTGCATGAGACCACTCTTATAACTCTACAAGTGGTCTTGGCCACAGTATTAACATACAAAAGGAAAGATTAAAGGTAGGTGTAAAAGTGCAGTAAGGACGTCAGGTTTGGTCCTTGTCTTGGAAATAATGGCCTGTTGGAATGACAAGTGCACTCGGCTATGCTTTGGGCCCTTCAGCATTTCAGCAGGCCATTATTTCCCAGGTAAGAACCTCAGTCTCAGTCCTTATTGATTAATTAAAATCCAATATGAACCATCAAAGTGGACTTAATGTATCTTGATAGCTCCGAATCTGGTAGTTGTTTAAACTTGTTCTCCAATCCTGCAATATCTGCAGAATCAGCAATGACCAATCTGTTTATTTTAGGTTCTTCGTGCTCCATCTTTCTTGCTAACACAAATTTACATAACCAATGTAACCCCCTCCTCCCCCCACCCCCGAGTGTGGTGCTTACCTCAGGCTCCATGGAGCCCAAGCCAGCATCAGCTGCCCTGCTGCTGCTCCCCTCTGGCCCTGAGGATTTGAACTATCACTGTGGGGACCAGGTGGGAGTGGAGGAGGAAAAATATTTGGCCCTTTCACTGTTCTGTTAAAGTGGCCCTTGCTGTGGCTTTTCATTTATTTTTTATTTATTTATTGATTGAAGGTCGAAATGACAAACCTTTGAGTCATAGACTAATTTCCAAAGGCTCCACGTCAAGAAATAAAAGCATAAAACACTGGATACAACATTAAGACATCAAAGGCAGCTGCCTGCATGATTGGCATTCACAATGAATCAGGACTTCTCCCTATCTCCGGCCCAGCCGAACTGAACCTTGCGCATTAATGCACAACACCAATGAGGGCACCAATAAAGTGTCTGAAGGGATGATCCCTTGGAATAAAGACTGTTGAGGCCAGTACTGAAGGACTACAGAATGGGAAGTCATCTTTTTCACCATCTGACCCCTACTGATATGGCAACCGGGGTCAGAGAACATGTAACAGTCAGGCTTTCACACCTACAGAGAGAGTCACAGAGGGCTCCAGGGACTTTAAAGGACTTTGTTATGTCTCAGAGAGCAAGGCAGCCAATCAGATGTTGAGTGACAGCCAGGCAAACCCTCCAAAGAGACTGACAGGAGGAATTAGTCAATTAGGAGGCTACTCTAAGACTTGGGAATCTTCCTGCACATTCTCAGTCTGCTGTAGAGTGTGGAGAGAGGCAGATCCCTACCAACTGCTAGTGGAGTAAGTGGGAGAGCAGCCTGCTGCTGGAGTGAGAGGAGTGCAGACCTACCATCTGCAAGTCCAAGCCTGCACTATCTAGATAGTGTGGAGGGAAGAGTGCGCTATTACAGTCAGTAAAGAGGAGGCCACCTCTTGCAGCAACAGAAAGACTGAAGCTGCAGCTGAGGGCTTCAACCTGCAGGATCTACCAACACCCAGGACCAGGGCACCCAGGTTTTCCTGGGAGCTTCCTAGGACTAGGGGTATTTTATCGGTACCAAGGGTAGTAGCCAGAAAGTACAGTGTGATGGGGCATTGTGCTGGTTGTGGGGTAGGCAGCACTTCATTTGTTTAGCTGTGCCTGGACTAGCATCTGAAGAATAGCCTTAAGGGGAGTGATTTCCTTATTATTAATTTGAAAAGTGATGACTGGGACAGGTGCAACAAGGGGAAAGAGCAGAGGATACATAATACACAGTACAGATGCTAATTTGCAGTTACAACAAAGTGCACTCAGAGATATGGTTAAATATAGGAGTAAGTGCAAAAAAAGCACAAATAAGCAAACAAGGTATCAGCAATAATTGAGCGTTTCAGCGGCACTTCCAGCTAGGTTTGAGATGAAATGCAAGGGGAGCAGTCAGGGAGGGAAAAACAGGAGCAGAGGGGAAGGAAGGCATTCAGCTGATGCTTGAGGGAGCGAGGAGCAGCAGCAAAGCGGAGCGCAGTTGGTTCCAGAGTGAAGGGAGTCATTATTTATTTTAACCCTTTTCTTTCCCTTAGGACCTCATTCCTGATCCCAGTAAACCTCTTTGTTTGTTCACAATTCCTGACTCATGAGCATAGTATTGCTTGTGTGTATATTATTAGTGATTGACAAAAGTATTGATTTTTGCCAGATAATAGATTGCCTTGTGTGGAGCAGGGAGAGCTGTACCAGTGGGGACCTTAGCGGTTGGCATTGTTTCCAAGGGTCATTTCTTAGACATTAATGACCAATCTAGTAGCCAATGAGGAGCCTCTCTAGGCTTTTGATTATTTAATGAAACTTATGACAACAGCACCACTAGGGGGCACAGCCTAAAACTGATGGGGGGGATTCAGAAGGGATGTAAGGAAGCATTTCTAAACAGAGGGGGTGGTGTCCGTGTGGAATGAGCTGCCAGAGGAGATGGTATCAGCAGGGATGGTGGGAGCATTCAAGAGAACCTGGGACAAGCACAAAGGGAACCCCTTGGGACCAAGGAAGGGGAGAAGGAGAGGAGGGAAGGACAGTTGGAGGGGGAGCAGTGTCATTGGCATAAATTGTAAGGCCAGACCCTGCATCACTTACTGAGCAGATGCTATAGACCAGGTGGTCTTCTTCGGCTGGCTCTTTTTGTATGTTCGTATCAAACTACAGCATCTTGCCAGCTCCTCTCTGGCACACTGCAGACCTGGGTTCACTCACCACACTTGGGACGTTAGGAGCAGAGGCCAACAGGGCAGACTAAGCGTATCCTTTGAATGCTGTCCTCCTGGGGACAGGGAATTTGCAGCACCATTATATAGCAGCTCCTGGTGGTGGTGTATTGAGGTGCTGATGACCGAGTCGGTGACCATGCACCATTAGGCACCCCCCAGGCCAGCTGCAGCATGTGTGTGAGTTGGGGAGCAGGGTGGGCAGGCCTCATAGAAAGGGAAAAATGCTGAACTGGTATGCAGGATGATGGCCTCTCTGCCCCTCGCCACACCTGGACCCTCCTCTCATTCTCCATGGGCTCCAGTCCTGATGTGGTACACCTCCCCTAGGCTGCGGCACAACGCCCGGCAGGGACAACCTGTCAACAGGAGATGGCAAGTCAGGAGATCTCAGGCAGTGATCCACAACAATGGCCAGGGAGGCCCCCAGGAGGAACAAGCCAGCCACAAGGTACTACAGGGTCTGGATAGGTGTGGGCCCTGGAGAGCTTTGAGAGGGGTGAGTTTGGTGAGAGAAGAGGGGCAATGTGGCAGCCCAAAGGAGTGGGGTGCCAATGGACATGGCAGATAAAAAAACATCTGTGGGCAACAGAGTCCCACAGTAGTTATCGACCAAGGCCCTTCAACTTTAGTTGGGCCCATAAAACAGGGAAAGTGTATTGACATCTATAGTGACCCAGTACACTGGTCAGGGTCATAAAAAAGATACTTCTTTCCTGCAGTTGAGATAAACCATTTTGCAGAAAGTATGACCTGAAAGGAAGCACCCAGTAGTTAATTTCACTGGCTTTGTGTTTGGTTTCAGCAGGCTCTGGCTTCTGTGACTCAGTTTTGTTTGGGCTGAATTTCTGGAAGGTTAGTGCAATTTGTAAGTGGGTTTGGCTGGACTAGCCACTGCCTAGGAACTCCTTGGCTGATTGTTGTTGGACACAGCTTGTGGGGTTACTCCCACTCCACAACCCACCCACCCCAGTGCTTGGCCTTCATTTGTAGGTCAGGTCCCATAGTGCCTTGCAACATCCTGCAATCTTCTACTTTCTACTAAGGAATACAGGAACTTCCTGTCCCATAACAGGAAGGGCAGGAGCTGTTGGTCAGAACTGTGTAGGTATAGTTGGTAATATAACTTACAGGTATTTTTAGGCATCTTTGGTGAATATTGTCTTGTGCCTTCTGCAGGTATAGTGGGTATGGGGCTAGACTGGTACAATTAGTATAGATAGTACTGTATTATCTTTTGTTTCATTAATAGGTAATGTTAGCCATGGGTAGGATTGTGGGATCCAATGGTTGTGGGGTAGCAGTATGGATGAACATACTGTGGAGGCTGGGAGGATATCCAGGCTGCCACAGGCTGAGGAGGCATGAGGATGAGGTGCAGTGTCTTGGTAGAGAGCTGGAGAGGATGGGGGGGGGGTTCTAGGACAGGTGGGCATTCACCAGGGAGTAACATGAGGGCACCACATGGGAGGAACAATGGGTCAAGGGAAGGGTTGGGGAGAGGGGACGGGAGCGGGAACAAACTGGACAGGAGGCCTAACATAGAAACATAGATGTTGACGGGAAATAAGGACTGCAAGGCCCATCCAGTCTGCTCATTTCTTTTTCTACCTTATGAATGTGCCATTGGCCTTTACTCTGTCAATGGCCTATCTATTCATACTCATCTGTATTGCTCCCTTATGCCTATCCCATGCCTGTTTGAAGCCCTGCACTGCATTCATATCCACCACTTCCTGAGGTAGGCCGTTCCATGCATCCACCACCTTTTCTGTGAAAAAGAACTTCCTCGCATTACCCTTTAATCGGCCTCCCTCTAATCTCATGCTGTGTCTTCTTGTCCTGCTATTTTTCTTATATTGAAACATGTTAGATTCTTTCACCTTGTTAATGCCCTTAAGGTGTTTGAATGTTTCGATCACATCACCTCTCTCCCTCCTTTGCTCTAGGGTATACATATTGAGCTCCATTAATCTGTCCTCATATGTTTTCTGATGCAGTCCCTGCACCATTTTGGTTGCCCTTCTCTGGACTGCCTCAGTTTGGTTAATGTCCTTGTGAAGGTGTGGCCTCCAGTACTGCACGCAGTACTCCAGATGGAGCCTAACCAGTGTCTTGTAAAGAGGGATTATTACCTTCCTCTTCTGACTTGTGATACCCCTACTAATACACCCCAACATCCCCCTGGCCTTACCTACTGCTTTAGTGGTCTGCTTGGATTATTTCAGGTCATCAGTGACGATGATGCCCAAGTCTCTTTCTTCCCTTGTGACTGCCAGCAACTCCTCTCCCAGCCTATAGGTGGCTTCAGGATTTATCTTCCCTATATGCATGATCTTGCACTTCTTTGTGTTAAACCCCAGTTGCCACTCTTCCGACCATTTTGCTAGTTAATCCAGATCTCTGCTCATTCTGCCCATCCCATCTGGATCATCTACTCTGTTGTAGATCTTGGTGTCATCTGTAAACAGACAAACCTTACCCTCCAGTCCATCTGCAATGTCACTGATGAAGATATTAAAGAGGACTGGCCCCAGGACTGATCCCTGAGGTACCCCACTTGTTACTTGCTTCTCTTCTGACTGTATACCGTTTACCACCACTCTCTGTTTTCTGCCTGTCAACCAGTTTGCCACCCAGTTGACCAACTTCTGACCCACCCTGAGCCTACCCAGCTTATTAATCAATGTTCTGTGTGGAGCAGTATCAAAAGCTTTGCTGAAGTCAAGGTAGGCGACATCAGCTGCTCCTCCTTGGTCCACCACTCTGGTTACCCAGTTAAAGAAATCTATGAGATTAGTTTGACAGGACCTTCCTTTTGTAAACCCATGCTGTCTTGGATCCTGTGCTCCTATGGATTCCAGGTGTTGCACTATCCTTTCCTTAAGGAGTGCCTCCATAATCTTGCCCACTACTGAGGTAAGATTGACTGGTCTGTAGCTCCCTGCCTCCTCCCTGCTACCACTCTTGTGGAGCGGGATCACATGAGCCCTTCTCCAGTCTTCTGGGACCTCTCCTGTGCTCAGAGACTCACTAAACAGTTCTGATAATGGCTCTGCTAGTTCCACCCTTAGCTCCTTTAGTACCCTGGGATGTATGCCATCAGATCCCATTGCCTTGTCCACCCTGAGCTTATCAAGCTCTTGTAGGACCCTTTCTTTTGTGAAGGGAGTAGTGCACAACTCCCTCCCCCCGTGTCCATGATGCTGAGCTGTGGGCCCTGTCCTACCTTCTCTTCAGTAATTACTGAGCAGAAGTATTTATTTAGGATAGATGCTTTTACATGGTCCTCCTCCTCCTCCTCACATACTCCCTTATCCCCTTTGATCTTAGCAATACCCCCTCTGGACTTTTTCCTTTCACTAATGTATCTATAGAAAGTCTTGTCACCTTCTTTTAGTGTTTGTGCTAGTGTTTCCTTGGTTTGGGCCTTTGCCTGCCTTACTGCCTTCCCTGCTTCCCTTAGGGAAGCTTGGTATGCCTCCCTGTCTTCATCCTGCTGCGTTCCCCTATATTTCATGAAGGCCAGCCTTTTGGCTCTGACCTTTTCTGCTACTGTTTTTGAGAACCAAAGTGGTTTCCTTCTTCTTTTGCACTTCCTTTTCTCTCTAACACAATGGGATGTTGCTTCAGGTATTACATCCTTAAAGCTTGCCCACTTTGCCTGTACCCACTCACCTGTATTTCTTTTTGCCAGGGCTAGCTTAACTCTGTTGGCCATTTTATCAAAGTCAGCTCCTCTGAAGTCCCATATTTTTGCCTTGGAATGGGATGATTTAGATCTAGTGGCCAAACTGAACCATACCATGTGATGGTCACTGGCCCCCAGGTGACCTTCTACCTGGAGATCTGAGATCCTTTATGTGTTAGTCAGTACTAGATCGAGGATATCCCTGTCTCTTGTGGGTTGTTGTACCAGTTGTTTGAGGCCCTCCCCCTGCAGGGAATCCACCATGTGTCTAGTTCTGGCAGATGTTCCTGCTGATATTCATCAATCTGTATCTGGCATGTTGAAATCTCCCATTATCAGAACTTCCCCTTTAGCTGTCATGTTTTGTATATCTTCTAACAGTAATGTGTCTATGTCCTCCCCCTGTTCTGGAGGCCTGTACAAAACGCCAGTTCGTATGGCTGTCCCATTTCCTGTTTCCAGTGTGACCCACAGTTCTTCTGGTTCCTTATGTGTATTCTGAATTTCTGTAACTTTGATATATTCATCGACATAAAGGGCCAACCCCCCCTTTTTGCACCTCGGTCGCTTCTGAACAGTACATAGCCAGGTACTGAAGACTCCCAAGTGTGGTTACTGGTGAACCATGTCTCGCCAATGGCTACTATGTCCAGTTTAGACTCTGTCATTATTGCCTGCAGGTCTGGGATCTTGTTTCCCAGACTGTGAGCATTTGTCTACATGATTTTCCATTGCCCAGATTTCGGTGCGTTAGTTGTTGGGAGAGCTCTGGCATTTTCCCTGTGCATCATATGGGGAGTCAGACCTTTTTCCTTACCTGGTGATGCAAATGAACTACAAACATGCTGAACTCCTGTTTGACCACAAGCTGAGGTGGGAGGGATGTTCTTCCCATTCAACGTATGGTGTGCTGCACCCCTCTCCCCATTTGCTAGTTTAAATATTCTGCAAAGACGTCAAACTTCTGCCCCAATGCACTGACTCCCTCCTTAGTCAGATGTAGTCCATCAAATTTAAAGAACTTTCGCTTCCAAAACTGTTGCCAGTTCCCTACAAATGTGTGTCTTTTTTTCCTAGCACCAGCCATTGAGTCACATGTTTAGCTCCCCTATCTCCCCTTGTCTGACCTTCCATCCATCTTACCCCCTCTCCCAGACTGGCAGGATCTCAGAGAAGGAGATGCCGGATGAAATGGATGATAGTTTGTCACCCAGCCTGGTCAGGTGTTCCTTGGTCTCCACCACTGACCGGCTGGCGAGATTGTTAGTCCCTATGTGTACCAGGACGTCAATGTTTTCTCCTGCTTCCTGAACAATTTTAGCAAAGCAGTCAGTGTCTCTCCACGCTGATGTACCTGGGAGACATCTGACCATTACACCTGGCTGGAGACGGGTATCAACTCCCCGAATCATGGAGTCTTCTATGATCAGAAGTTTTTTTTGGATTTCCTTTTTGCTTTTTTTGTTTTGGTTTCTGTTTTGGGCAAGTTTTGTTGTGCTAGCTCCTGTGCTGCAGTGTCCTGCTCTGCAGTGTCCTCTGCCCCTTTGTTTGATCTCGGAGATAGAGGTAGATACCTGTTTGTAGTTTTATATGGTTTGTGTAGGTGATATGTTGGAGAGCACCGAGTGATTGGGCACCCGATTTGCCCCTCCTAACCAACTGCTAACCTCCCGGACCAACTACCCTCTGCGGTCAAGGTGCTTCTGTTGGATGTTGGGGAAATGGCAGGCATTTCTTATAATATATTTCCTCTTGAATATACAATTTGAGGTGCACAATTCCTGCCCATGCTGCCTGGAGCCGAGCCCTTAGATCTGCAGTGGCCCAGCATGTAGGATAGTGTCCTAAATCCTGTAAAACTGCCCTTCTGAAAAGTGTTCCGCAGTACCTGCAGTTAATGATATCCATTCCAGATAAGTTGCTGGGTTTATAACCTGGTCAGAGTAATTAGAAGGAAGAAAATGAAAGCAAAAGTTTGATTTTGTGTTTTGTTTGTTTGTTTTTGTATAACTTGTTATAACAAGTTAAATTACTAGTGCCCCTGTAAATGAGGTCACTGTGTGGATACCCCTCTGATCCGCCCCTTCCTGCTTTGCTACAGGAAATGTCACGACTGTGCTACCCTATAAAAGGAGTGTAGTGTGGGGTGGTTGGGGATGGGGATGGGTGGCTGGGCCCTTCTCCTGCTGAAAAAGAAGAACCACGGGGAGTCACGTGATGCAGAGCACCTAGAAGCAGCACTACTCTGGAGCTCCTGCCTACCGACCACTATTAATTCATTTTTTCGCCCTACTACCACTAAAGGTTATGATTTAAATACTGGTTCTACTCTACTTCAACAGTTTGGCCTCCGGTGGTTGCTCTGTTACTGGTTTATAGCAATGCATTTGGCTTTACAGCCGATATGGAAGCTGAAATGAAACAGGCCGGCATTAAACATACTCTGCCGCCCACTCCAGAGAAATCGTCCAAGAAATCCAAACATCAAAGTTCGGGGAATATTCCCAAGCAAAGCTCCTCTGGCTCTTCAGCGATTCCACTAACTGAGGATCGCTTCCTCCAGGAACTGCTGCCATTCAAAGATACCCTGAAAGATATCTCTGCAGAGCCAAAGTCTATCCATGGAGACCTCAGCTCATTATCGTTAAGAATGGGAGAATCGGAGGCGAGTACCTCCTCTTTGGAGAAGTGGAGAGAGAAACTTGATCCAGAAATTGTTCACCTGCGATAGCAGGTTAGCAAACTTCAATTGAAAACAGAAGACTTGGAGGGAAGAAGTAGAAGGAATAGTGTGTTGATCTTGGGCCTACCTGAATCGGAGGAGGGAACCGATACTATTGCCTTCTTACAGAAATTTTTCACCAAGATTGTTGGTCCTTCCCCCCTCAACCCACAGTATCACATTGAGCATGCCCACCATTCCCTGAGGCCAAATCCCCCTTCTGGGGCTTCTCCAAGGTCAGTAATTGTGAAATTCCTAAGCTTTGTAGAAAAACAGCATATGATATCTAAATTGAAGGAGATCCAAGCCATTCTGTGGGGAAACTCCAAGCTGAGGATAGCCCAAGACCTCCCTTTTGAAACGCTTCAGAAAAGATCTGCTTTCCATCCTACTGTTAGCAAGCTGATTGCTGCAGGAATACGTTTCAAAATGAGTTACCCAGCCAAGTTACAGGTGGCAATCGATGGTGTTTGGCACTCCTATGAATCCCCGGAGCAGGCAGCCATGGATCTCGCCTCCAAACTACCCAACTTGTTTAAGCCAGGATGAACTTTTGCAACTACCTGAGGACTATTGGACTTTTGTGCTGTTGGGGTTAATTCTGTACCTGTTTGATGTCTCCCTTCTTTTCTCCTTTCGCCCTTGGGGAGTTGGTTGAGCGGGGTGGAAGGCTGTTGTGAGGCCTAGTGGGCCTGTTTTCAGTTCAGCTGGTGTCTGTGCTTTCCGGGGGGGGGTGGGAACCTTTGGTTTAGGGAGCAGTTCCGCACGTTGCTAGCTGGGATGGACCAGTTTGGTCCCATCGGTTTTTGGGTCCCCCCCCTGTCACTCCTCGCTTCCTTGCAGTCGGGTAGGCCCCGGGGAAGGAGATAGATGCAGCAATTAGTTGGGAGCTTTGGGGTACCCGCCCTCCTGATTGCCGAATTATTGGGGTAAGTGGGCCTTTCATGAATCTACCTGAATTAACAGCCTTTTCTGGAAATGGTGGGTTCGTCTGGGCTGCGTGGTAACTAATGCTGCATTTCAGTTTTGGGGAATTCAAGATTTATCCCCACTCACAAAGCCTTTACTATGTTGAGCATTACTACTCTAATTTAGGGCCAGTGTTTGCTATTTTCTTAAAGGGGTTGGTGGGTGGGGGGCTTCGGGATGGAGCGAGCTCAGGGAGAGCTGCTTTACAGATCAGGGAAGGGGGTGGAAAGGCGCATTTCTTGAGAGGCAGTGTGATCAGAGAGTGTTTCGATTTTATTGGTTATACCTTCCAGAATTAGATTATGGAATTTCAGTTCAGATGAGGCATCTTAACTTAGTTTTTGCCTCTCTTGGGATTGCAGCCTATTGGGGTTGGTCCTCGATATCAGCTATAAAGAACACCAAATCTGCTCCCTTATTCACTCGGGGACCTTGTGTACATAGTTTGAGGGGTTTAGGGAGGGAAGGGGTTGTTATTGTTCTGATGCCTTTCCAGCAGGACGTTCTGTCCGAGCTCATAATAGGACGCTTAACATTACTCACATTTTCATCAATATACAAATTTTGCGAAGCTTTTCGGGGAGGGCTGTCTTTCTTTACTAATATTTTCTCACAGGGGTTGATGGGGACGGGGGTGGGATTGAATTGTTTCTTTTGGGATTCTTGGATCAGTTCACCATGTTGAGGGTTTCATGGGGGGAGGGGGTTTTTTGGTCACCGTCCTGATCTCTCCCCTATGGTTACATGGTTTGAGTTTACTACTGGATGGTTAGAATTATCTACCCTTTTAGTAACTCGATCATTTTATGAATTTCTTTGGGAAGGGAAACGTTTTCTTGCTAACTCGTTTCTACAGGGGTTGTTGGGGATGGGGGGTGGGACTGGAGTGTGCCTTTTGGGTGGTCCGATTGGCTAGTGATACATGCTTCCTTTTTTTTAACAAAACGATACATGACAATGGTGCCAATTAAAATTGCAACGTGGAATGTCAGAGGTGCCAGAGATCTGTCCAAAAGATATCAGGTTCTCAAAAATTGCGCCCTTTTAAATATTGACATTCTTTTGATGCAGGAAACCCATTTCATGGCCTCAGAAGCCAATGGACTACGCCGGCAGGGTTTCTCTCAAATTTTTGTGTCTTGTGGGTGGCTATACTGGTGAAAAGACACATATCATTTGTAGCAGAGGAATGTCTAACGGATCAAGAGGGTAGATTTATTATTGTTAAAGGCATACTCAATAATGTCAGGGTGGTGTACGGGGCAGTTTATGGTCCAGTAGGAGGGGAACCGGATTTTCTCATGAGCTTAGCCGACAAATTGAGTGGACTTCTGCCCTCCTTGCTAATTCTAGGGGGCGACTGGAACATTGCTCCATCACAAGATCTAGATAAAATCTATAGGCCATTAAAACCCCTTTCCCCTTCACAACTCACCCTGAGGGATTTTATGGATCTATTGGGTTTATGTGACCCATGGCGTTTGCTCAATCCCTCTGGTCGGCTTTTTTCCTTTTACTCTCAAGTCCACCGGTCATGGTCCAGAATTGATTTCATTTTAATCAGCAACACTCTTCTGGCTGATACTCACCAGACAGGAATTGAACCAATCATCATATATGATCATTCCGTGGCATGGATTTCGATTTCCCCCGATCCGCAAGCTCAAAGAGACACCTCATGGAAATTAAACACACAACTCCTAAAAGAGGTACGCATAATTTCTCATATTAAATCGCTAATCTCTTCCTTTATAGATTTCAACACAGGTTCTACAAGTAGGGAGGACTTGATTTAGTGTTCTTTTAAATGTTTCATTGGGGAGAGTTCATTAAGCTAGTGTCCAAAAGGAAAAAACAGAGAAAGGCTAGAGTTATTTCACTGTCTAATCAAATAAGGATGGCTGAAAATAACTTAACCTCTTCATCTCCCGAATCTGATCTAGAAAGCCTTACTGAAGCTTAGGAATGAATATGTGGATTTGTTAAGGGATAAGGCAGAGTATGCCATCCTTAAAACCAAAGCTTGTTATTGCAATCAAGGTGAGAAACCAGGTAGAATGCTAGCCCTTCGACTGCGGGCAGTAGAAAGCTCAAGACTGATTCCTGCACTGTATTCTCCGGATGGCTCTATTAAGACCTCCCCTCGGGATATTTCTAAGGTCTTTGAATCCTTTTACAAGAACCTATATAGTAAGGGTCCTTCTCAACCCTCCCATTCCCTTATTGAACAATTTCTGGATGGCCTTAATCTCCCTTCCCTGCAGGCCCACTACTGCGAGATTCTAGCCTCTCCTATTACTCTGGCCGAAGTGGAGGAAGCGATTAATGGGTTAGCACTGGATAAATCCCCAGGTCCTGATGGTTTCCCCTCCAACTTCTATAAAGTCTTTTGTAAGGAGATAGCTCCCCTTCTCCTGAAACTGTTTGACTATATGTTCACCTCAGACCCCCTAGATCGTACTTTGTTGGAAGCCACGATTGTTTTGATTCTGAAACCAGACAAACCCCAGAGGGAGCCTGCCAGTTACCGTCTGATTTCATTACTAAATTATGACATTAAAATTTTAACTAAAATCTTACCTCTTAGAATTAAGCAGATTTGGTCTAATTTGTTGAGTCCCGAACAGGTGGGGTTTGTTCCAGGCAGATCTTCTGCCGACCATCTGCGAACCCTCTCGCATATTTTTCAGGTTGCCCAAGACTCCCAAACTTCCATGGCTTTAATCTCATTAGGTGCAGGAAAAGCCTTCGATAGAGTAAACTGGGAATTTCTCTGGGCCACTCTTCAGAGAATGGGCTTCCCGGAAACCTTTATTCAATGGATTCGGATGGTATACAAGTCTCCCACTGCTAGAATTTATTGTAATGGGATTTTCTCTTCTTGGTTTCCCCTGTTCACTGATACTCGGCAAGTTTGTCCCCTGTCTCCCTTTTTGTTTAATTTATATCTGGAACCCCTGCTACTTAGTATTAAGAACTCACCCCATGTCACAGGTTGTTTAGTATACCAGCAATCTTTGACCCTCTCAGTTTATGCAGATGATATTCTCTTAAATTTGGCCAATCCGGAATCCTCACTAACACATGCACTACAAATTATTGATCGGTTTGGTCAAGTAGCTAACTATAAGCTGAATTTATCCAAATTAGTTATATTCCCATTAAATGCCCTCACGCTCCATGCCAACTTTATTCATTTCGGTATGAAATGGTCTCCCTCCTCATTCAAATATTTAGGCATACATCTCACTAGAGACCCAGAGGCTTTCAGGAAACTCAATTTGGATGTTTTGGTGATGAAGATACAGCAGAATCTTCAAAGATGGGTCAACCTCCCATTGTCTTTATGGGGTCGCATCAGTATTATAAAAATGAATGTTCTGCCCCATATTTTCTACCCTTTAAATCTACTGAACATCTGGCTCCCAATGTCCTATTTTCAGCACCTCCACTCTGCTCTCTCTAAATTCATTTGGCAGGGCAAACATCCTAGACAGGCCTTTTTAAAACTTAATTTACCCAAGGAGAGAGGTGGACTCCGCCTCCCCAGTTTTATGTTATATTATTGGGTGAGTCATATGTCTAAAATGGGGAGATGGTTCGAGGCCAGGCCTGATGCATATCTTCCTATTTGGCTACAGCTGGAGAAAAGGCTTTTGGGTATGTATAGTCTCCACTCACCCAGAGTTTTTTATTACACTATTTCTGCATTACCTACTCTTTTACAAAATTCGGCTGTAGGGGTCTCCATAAAGGTTCTGACTCAATGTTGGAACTTCTTTAACATTTCACCCAAAAAAGATACAGTGCAACCTCTCACCTCAAACCCTAACATCAAAATAGGGGTCTCTCCGCTTTCCCCAGACTGGCTTCCTCAATTACAGGATACTCTTGTGGAAAGCCTGTTTTCTCAGGATTCCCTTTTCTTCTCAACTGATATAATAGCTAAACTGAATATGCCTCAGAAATATATATTTAAGGTTTTTCAGCTGAGATATCTTATGGTCTCTATTTTTGGGACCACATTCATGTTGTCCGAAGTCAGACCTTTTTTAGATCAGATACAGGAATATGCAAATAAGTACCATGGAATCTCCAGGATTTATTCTTTTCTATTGGGTATTAAATACCCTAATACCCTTACTGGTTCCAAAATTTGGGCTTCCCTTCTGCCAGATTCCCCCTTGATTTGGAGTCAGATTTGGGTGGACATGCATAGATATCTCACTCAAGATAGGCACAGACTTATACAGTATCATATCTTAAATAATCTGTATTATACACCGGTTAAATTGGCCAATCTAGGCAGATTACCTTCGACTAATTGTACACGGTGTGGTGCAGCTGAAGGGAACCTGATACACATTCTTTGGCACTGCGACAAAGTGGCTCCATTATGGAATACAATTCAATCCAATCTAGATCCCCTTCTGGGACTGGGTGAGCTGTTCGCTATAGAAATATGAATCCTAGGGATGTTTTCCAATATTAGAGTTTGGGAGCGCAGGTTTCATATGGCTGTAATTTCTGTAGCAGTCAAAAGGCTAGTTCTCAAGCACTGGATGGACCAATTGGTCATATCATAAAGCTGAATGGATGAAAGAAAATACTGAAAGGTTAATAGCAAGCTCCCGGAATCGCATAGCCTCTTTCAATCAGAAATGGGATAAATTATATGCTTTATATTTGAATTAAGGTCCATGTAATGCATGCCTCTGCCTGTTTCAGTTTTTATTATCCTCCTTTTGTTGCCTGTTATTGTTGGAATATTATTTACCTTTTGGTATCTCTTTGTCATGTTGTTTCTAACAAGGCACACTCCAGGGGTGGGGGTGGGGGTAATGTGGGGGTGGAGGGGTTGGGATAGTAGTATGTCATCTTCTTTTTTTTGGTTATATTTGATCCAGTGACATTCTGGTGTCATGTCACCATTAATTTATTTTGGTTGTTATTGTAATGTGGTTCATTTTTTTCTTTGTCATATACCTTGTGTCATAACATAAACCAATAAAGACGTTGAATTTCAAAAAAAGGAAAAGAAGAACCACAGCCGAAAGAAACAAGGAGATAAGAAACAATCAGCCAGCAACAAATGCAGTAGCCCTGAAAGCTTATCCTAATGATAGATAAAACTGTAAAACCTGTAAAGCACCACCTGTAACAATTTCACAGAAGATGTACCCAGTAAGAAACACTTTGCTACAGAGATAAGTAAAGCAGTAACAGAAGATATACCTTGCAAAAGACAATTTGAATCAGAAGATTACAGCAGTAATCTGTAAGCACACACCTGTAGGCACACCCTGTAATAATGTAGCAGAAGGTATACGCAGCAATAACAATTTGAATCAGAGAAAAATAAAGCAATAACATTTTAGCAACAAACAGTAACAATCCCTGTGAGTACAAAATAAAAATAACAACACACAGTAGCAGTAAATCTGCCTAGCCAAAGGAAGCCTTAATCCTTTTCCTTGCTCTGGTAAGGTTCTTTGCTCTATTCTTTC
The DNA here is from genome assembly GCA_016271365.2 of Neoceratodus forsteri. Classification (NCBI taxonomy): domain Eukaryota; kingdom Metazoa; phylum Chordata; order Ceratodontiformes; family Ceratodontidae; genus Neoceratodus; species Neoceratodus forsteri. Next base: position 365,920,867 of record CM028137.1, read on the forward strand.
AAGCAACCTAGGCTTGGCAGAGAACATCAGGAGGAAGGAGTGCTGTGTGACTGGACTTTTCTACTGGGACTAAAGAAGTAGAACTCTTCTACTGGGACCTTCAATTTAGGGTTAAAAACACACACACAAAAAAGTTGGTGTGTTTGTCTGAGTTAGCTGAAGTGAATGGTTATCTGAGCAGTTATCTAGGTGTAAATCTCAGGTGGTTGAAGGGGATTGCTATCGGTGCAATTTAATTACATGTAGAAAGATCTGTTAAGTAGGGGGAGTGGCTTAGCTAGAAGGAAACTAGATTTAAACACTGCCCTAGATAGATTCTGCCACAGGCTTTGCAGAGAACACCAGGAGGAAGGAGTGCTGTGTGGCTGGACTTCTCTACTGAGTCTATATTGCCCTCCTTCCCTCCCTCCCCTCAAAGCTAGTTCTACTTTTTTAGGCACAGGATTTGACTGACAACAGGAACTTCCTGTTTGGGAGCAGGAAGTGAGTGATCACAGAGCCACCAAAGACTCACCATCCTAGAAGGGCAAGAGTAGCTCTCCGCCCCCAGCTGCTGGAGGTCTGCCTCTGAGCAAGTAAGGGGTCTACTGAGAAATATAGGATCTTCTTGTCTCAGAACAGGATGATCAGGAGCTTAAAGGGCACAGAGGCAGTAAGTAAGTAGGGAGAGAGAGAAAAAAAAACAAACAGAGGAAAGAGTAAGGATTCCAGACAACAGTGAAGGGGCCAGAAATAAGACATGATGGGAATGTTGCAGTGTAGTGGCTGTGGAGCAGCAGTCTTCCGGGAGACGTTCTGGAGGATGCAGTGTTGTCCCATCTGCATGCACCTCTCTGGGCTGAGGGAGGAGGTTTCTCATCTCCAGGCTGAGTTGGCCAGAATTTGTGGGACATCCTCTTCCATTCAGGGACTACCAGGGCTACTGCTGTTGCCTTAGAAGTTGCCAAGAAAGAGGAGCGGTTGGACCACAGTGGGCTCAGGAAGGGTGAGGGTGGTGGAACAGAGGCGCATACCTCCACTTGTACCTCTCCACAATTCCTATGCCATTCTGGCAAAGTGTGGTTCCTCTGTGGAGGCACCCACAGTGGAAACCAAGGAGGATGCTGGGAACCTCCACAGGGGAGACCCACAGGAGGGTGGCATGGGACACCACAGGAGAAGGAAACATCTCCTGGTGGAGGACTCCATTGTCAGGAAGGTAGAACTGGGGGAGGAAAGGGAGTGGGAGGTAAGGTGCCTGCCTGGCGCCATGGCTTGGAGGGACAGGGAGCAAATCCTCAGGATCACCGGAGCAGCTGCACAAGGGAGGGAGCTGGATGTCATTGTCCACCTAGGGACAAATGACCTGGCTAAGAAAGGGATCAGAGCAGTGCAGGAAGAGTTTGTGGAGTTGGGGAGGGGCCTTTGACAAGTAGCACGCATGGTAACCTTCTCGGAGGTGCTGCCTGACTATGGCGTAGGTGAGGCTAGGGTGCTCCACACCATGGAATTCAATCAGTGGTTGAAAAACTGGTGCAGAGCTCAGGGATTTGGTTTCACTGGGGACTGGGGGTCCACCTTGAGTGATGCAGGCCTATGCTGGCATGATGGGCTGCATCTGTCCAGGAGGGGAACCAGGATCCTAGGTGATAGGTTTAAATGCTTCATTGGCCAGCATTTAAACTAGCCAAGGGGGAGGCATTGGAAAGGAGCAGGGAAAATTCTAGCCCCCCCAAAAAAAAGTCAGGGTAGTAAGTAAGGTAAACACCAAGACAGAGATGTCGATAGGGAGAAGGGCAGGGGTAAATGGAGAAAGTGACAAAGGCAATAAGGACAGGGATGGGGCAAAAAAGAGTAAGACCATCAGGAAATGGTGGGTAATGAGTACCAATACCCGTAGTCTGGGCAACAAGCTCCCTGAACTGGTGGCCTTGATGGAAGAGGGATGCCTGGCTATCATAGCAATCACAGAAACATGGTACACAGAGAACCGTGACTGGAATGTTAACATACCAGGGTACATAACCTACAGGAAAGACATGGAGGGGAGAAGAGGGGGAGGAGTATCTCTCTATGTAAAGGAAGGGATAAAGGCAACTGAACAAAAGAGTAAACAGGGAGGAGAGGAGGCACTGTGGGTCACCTTAGAGACTAGAAATGGCACCACAATCCGCACAGAGGTTGTATACAGACCCCCATGTCAGGGGGAAGGAATGGACAAGGATATGGTAGAAGGCATTCTTAGGATGGCAGAGAAAGGGGAGATACTGTTGATGGGAGACCTGAATATGCCAGATGTTAACTGGAGCACATTTTCTGCAGCCACATCCAACAGCAGGGCCATTCTCGATGCCCTACAGGTGGCATGCCTCCCACAGCTAGTTTCGGAACCCACTCGTGAGGGAGCAGTCTTAGACCTTGTACTCTCAAATGGGGACAGTGAGAGGATCTCAGATCTAGAAGTGGGTTGCCATCTGGAAAGAAGTGACCATCAAACAGTGTGGTTCACATTAAACTCAGCTGCAGAGTCAAGCCATACAAAAGTCAAGGTACTGGACTTCAGGAGGGCTGACCTTGACAAGATGGGAGAGTGCCCTAGAAAAGCACTAGCAAACAGGCTAGAAGGAGGGGTGGAACAACAATGGGGAAACATCAAAACTGCCATCACAGAGGCAACAAGCCTTTGCGTGAAGCAAATAAGCAAATTAAAATGAAAGAAAAAGCCTCTGTGGTTCTCAAAAGAGGTGGTGGGGAAAGTCAAGGAGAAAAAGATAGCATTCAGGAAGTATAAGGAAACACAGAAGGAGCAGGACAGAGGGTTGTATCAGTTAAGGCAGAAGGAAGCAGGGAGGGAAGTCAGAATAGCAAAGGCGTAAAATGAGGAAAAGATAGCCAACTCAGTTAAGAAGGGGGATAAAACCTTTTAGAAGTACATCTGGGAGCGTAGAAAGACAAAGGGAGGGATAGTGAGGCTAAATAGAATGGACGGTGGGTGGGAAGAGAGGGACAGTGAAAAAGCAGGGATACTTAACGAATATTTCAGCTCAGTATTCACAAAAAAGGAGGAGGGGGAGGTGCCTAATCCAATTAACAGAAGCACGCTTGATAGGAGGGTTGATCCCAGTCCTTTCACAGAAGAAAGGGTTCTGAAAGAACTCTTAAAACTGAAGGTGGACAAAGCAATGGGGCTTGATGGAATTCACCCAGAATTCTAAAAGAATAAAGGGGAGAACTAGTGAAACCACTGACTACCCTTTTTAACAAATCATGGGAGGATGGTATGGTACCTGAGGGCTGGAGGAAGGCGGATGTGATTCCCCTTCACAAAAGTGGGACCAAGACAGAGGCAGGAAACTACAGACCTGTCAGTTTGACCTCTGTGGTAGGGAAGGTGATGGAATCACTTCTGAAGGTAAAAATTGTTGAGTACCTAGAGGCCAGAGGGCATAGGACCCAAGGCAGCATGGGTTCTGGCGGGAAGGTCATGTCAGATGAATCTAATTGATTTCTTTGACTGGGTGACCAAAGTAGTAGACCAGGGAGGGCTGTGGACATGGCCTACCTAGACTTTAGCAAGGCATTTGACACAGTCCCACACAAAAGATTAATAGTCAAATAAACCAGCTCGGTGGGTCCCAGGTGGTAGCTGCAAAAACGTTGGCTGGACAACTGGACACAGAAGGTAATGTAATGGAACTACCTGAAGAAAGAGGTGTTACTAGTGGGCACCGCGAGGGTTCAGTACTGGGTCCAGTCATTTTAATGTCTTTATAAGTGACATTGCAGAGGGACTGGAAGGAAAAGTATGCCTCTTTGCAGATGACACAAAGATCTACAACAGGGTTGATACACAAGGAGGTGTGAAAAGGATGAGAAGGGACTTGGCAAGGTTGGAGGAATGGTCAGAAGTATGGCAGCTGGGATGCAATGCAAAGAAGTGCAAAATAATGCACCTGGGAAACAAAAACCCAGGGGAAGAGTACGCAATGGGGGGGAGGTAGTAACAACAACAAAAATGGGAAGGGACCTTGGGGTAATCATATCAGATTACCTCAAGGTTAGCAAGCAATGTGAGAAGGCAGTAGGGAGGGCTGGGGGTATACTGGGATGTATAGGGAGAGGCATCACCAGCAGAAAACAGGAAGTTGTTATCCCTCTGTACAGACAGTTGGTGAGACCCCATCTGGAGTACTGCATTCAGTTCTGGAGACCCCATCTCCACAAGGACATAGACAGGGTAGAGACAGTCCAGAGGAGGGCAACTAAAATGGTGCAGAGTCTGCAAAAGAAGCCATACAAGAAGAGGCTAAGGGAGCTTAATATGTATACCCTTGAGGAAAGGAGGGAGAGGGGTGACATGATAGAAACTTTTAAGTACCTCAGTGGAATTAACAAAGTCCAAGAGGGTAGCATCTTTCAGAAAAAGAGATATGCAAGAACAAGGGGACACAATTTAAAGATGGGGGGGGGGCGGTTCAGGGGCAATGTGAGGAAGTATTTTTTCACTGAGATGGTGGTGGATGCATGGAACAGCCTTCCTGAGGAGGTTGTGGGGTCTAAAACTGTGGGAGACTTCAAGAATACATGGGACGGACATAAGGCAATGCTTGTGGGGGGTAAGAAGAAATAGGCTGTTGGTTAACTAGGATCTGCAGCTTATCCTGTAGCTAGGGAAATGGGCAGACTAGGTGGGCCAAGTGGTCCTCATCTGCCATCAAAGTCTATGTTTCTAGAAGAAAAGAGCTCAGGTGAAGCTAAGTGCCTTGGCCAGCAAACCTAGTTTTCCATGATGGAGGGTGGGCTCGAGTTGGGCCTAGCAACAGAGGGGGGACTCAAGTCAGGAGGGAGGAGACAACACATAGCAGGACAGAGGGGGTAAGAAATAGGTTTGCTGTGCAGTCGACACTGGTAGGGGAGGAAGAGAAGGAGGGTGGGCTCCAGGAGGGGGTAGGAGAGGAAACAGGAAGAGATTGCACAAGGGACAGTACTCAGGAACAGGAGGGGAAGAGGGGCAATACAGGTGGAGGGCGAGAGGGTAATTGCAGAGGTGGGGAGGAGCCCAGGTAAATGGGGGAGGTGGAGGATAGCAAGCAAACAGTGAAGGGGGGAAGGGATAGATCAGTGCTGGAAAGGGGGGAACCGCTGGAGCAAATGGTAGAGCTTCTAATATGGGGGACTCTAGAAATGGGAACCTGGGTAGAAGGGTGGGGATGACAGTGAGGAATGAAGAAGGGGGTGTATTGGTATTGGAGGACTCCATACTTAAGGAGATCAGATGGGGCAGCAAGGGGGAATGGCATAGTTGCATATGAGTGTAGTCCATACCAGGGTTAACAGTAGACAGGGTGGGGCAGTCAGTTCTGAAGTGCGCAAGGAGGGGTAGGAGAAAACCGCATATAGTGGTGCATGTGGGGACGAACAACCTGGCAGAGAGACGGTGGAGGTACTGAGTGAGAGGTTTGAGGGTGTGGGAGGCTGTAAGAGGTGATAGGGGAGTTGGTGGCCTTCTCTGAGGTGCTCCCAGTACCCTGTGTGAGTATGGCGAGGAAAGGGAGGATTGGGGAGTTCAACACATGGTTGGGGGAGTGGTGTTAATCCAAGGGGTGTGGGGTACTGGGTGGATGGAGCAGAACCTGGGACAATAACAATTTTTATGCAGGGATAAGCTGCACTTGAGTGGGGAGGGGAAGGGGTTATTAAAGCAGAAGTTAGAAGGGTATATAGCGACAAAGGTGAATTTAAACTAGGTAGGGAAGGTGGCGAGTGGACAGCTGGAAGGCGGTGATCCCAAAGAGAGGAGCCAAACGAGCTTACCCCCCAAGCTAGCAGGGAAGGATTCAGGGAAGTTGCACAGGGGGGAATAGGAGGGAGGAGAAGCACAGAAAGGAAGGAAGGGGACAGGGTGTAGGGTGGTCTCACTGAATGCAGGAAGCTTAGGTAACAAATCAGCTGAGTTACAGGTGCTGTTGGCAGTGAGGAGGGTGGATATTGCGGCCATCATGGAAATGTGAGCCACCGAGTACCGGGACTGGGATCTGGCAATCCCAGGGTATAAACTGTACAGGAAGGACCATGGGGTGGGGGGTGGGGTGAGGTGGCAATCTATGTGAGGGATGGGATCAAATGTACAAAGGAAGTGGGGGAGGAAAGGAAAATGGAGGTAATTTGGATGCAGCTCCTGGATTCCAAGGGTAGGAAGCTGAGGTTTGGGGTGGTGTACAGGCTGCCATCCCAGGCAGAGGACCTGGACAGAGAGTTAGCAGAACAAATCAGGAGGGTATGTAGGAAGGGGAACCTGGTCATCGTGGGGGACTTCGATCTGCTGGGGGTTGACTGGAGCACTTCCATCACCTCCAGTGCTAGGGAGCAGGTGCTGCTGGATGCGATCCAGGAGGAACTCCTGACACAGCTGGTCACTGGATCTACTAGGCTAAGTAACATGCTAGATCTGGTACTATCGAATGGTAAAGCAGTGAGGGAAATAAGGGTGGAGGACTCACTTGCTGATAGCGATCACCAAATGGTGTGATTTACTATCATGATGAGCAGGGAGTCGGGGGCTCACTAACAAAGGTGGTGGATTTCAGGAGGGCGGACTTCGGGAGGATGTGGGAGATACTGAAAGGGAAACTTGAGGGCATAGGGCCAGGGATGGAAGTGGAGCAGAAATGGGACTTTATTAAATGGTGGATTATAGAGGCAATGGAAGCTTGCACCAAGTTACAGAGTAAGAGGAGCAGAGCAAGGAAACCATGCCGGTTAAACAGTGAAGTGATGGAGGGAGTGAGGGCAAAGAGAGCTGCATACCAAAGGTTCAGAAGGGTGGGGAAGGAGGAGTACAGGGAGAAGTATGCAATGCAAGATGGTCCAAGAACACGACCAAGAGGGTGAGGGAAGCTAAGGCCTCAAGGGAGCTAAGGTTAGCACAGAGAATTAAGGGGGGGAGACTTTTTCAGATTTGTCAGAGAGAAAAGGAAGTGCAGGGATAACATAGTGAGGATAAAGAGGGTGGGGGAGGGTGGAAAAGGGAGAGGAACAAACAGAAGCACTAAATGAATACTTTTGCTCAGTGTTCACACAGGAGACGGGGGACCACCAACACCTTGGACTGGGAGGGTGGGGGAGAGAGGTGACAGATGGAATGATTGAGGAAGTAAAGTATTAGAGGGATTGAGGGTGCTAAAAGTGGACAAGGCACCAGGGCCAGACGGTATCCACCCCAGGGTGCTGAAGGAGATGGTGGAGGTGCTGGCGGAACCACTAACAAATCTGTTCAGCACCTCCCTGGATACGGGATGTGTGCCTCAGGACTGGGGGATGGCCCATGTGGTGCAGATACAGAAGAGTGACCCAAGGGGTGAACTGGGCAATTATCGGCCAGTCAGTCTCACTTCCATGGTGGGCAAGCTTATGGAGACAATACTGAAGGAGAGGCTAGTGTAATTTCGAGAGGACATTTACCTCCAGGATGTGAGGTAGCATGGGTTTGTATCAGGGAAGTCCTGTCAAACTAACCTAATACAATATTATGACTTGGTACCAAGAGAGCTGGATAGGGGCTATGTAGTGGATGTCCTCAGCTTGGATTTCAGCAAGGCCTTTGATTCAGTACCTCATGGGTGGCTTGAGGGGAAGCTAACCGGCGTGCGAGTGGGGGGGCAAAGATGGCAAACTGGATTACAAACTGGCTGCATGGGAGGCTACAATGGGTGGTGGGGGATTCTTTACACCTAGACCAGTGATGAGCGGGGTGCCACGGGGCTCGGTGCTTGGCCCGGTGCTATTTGGACTCTTCATCTCAGACATCACACACGGAGTGGTGGGCAGGGTAAGTCTGTTTGCAGACAACACCAAAATGGGTGCAGTAGTGGACGAGAAGAAGGGATGGAAGCAACTGCAGGGGGACCTAACCAAACTGGAGGAGTGGTTGGAGAGGTGGCAGCTGGGGTTCAATGCAAAGAAATGTAAGGTTATGCACTTCGGGGCAAAAAACTCAAGGAGAGAATACTGTTTGGGGGGGTGAAGCCGGGGATCACTGAGGAGGAGAAGGACCTACGGGTGATGGTAACAGGGAGCATGAACAATTCTGCCCAATGCAGGAAAGCAGCAGCGAAGGCGAACAAGATGCTGGGGTGTATAGTGAGGGGGTTCTCATCAAGGTGGAGGGAGGTGATCTTGCTCCTCTACAGGTCACTGGTCAGGCCAAACTTGGAGTACTGTGTACAATTCTGGAGGTCATACCTGAAGCGGGATATCAAGCTACTGGGGGGAGTGCAGCAGAGGGCAATGAGGATGATACAGAGAATGGAGGTGAGAGACTATGAGAATATGCTGGGGGAACTGAATATGTACACCCTGGAGGAGAGGAGGGATGGGGGGACATGATCAAAACTTTCAAGTATCTGAGGGGAACAAACAAGGTTGGAGCCGACAGGGTTTTTAAACAGAGGAAGGGAAAGGACACGAGAGGGCATGGGCTAAAAATAGAGGGGGGAAGATTTAGGAGGGAGATGAGGAGGCATTACTTCACAGAGGGAGAGTGGTGTCAAAGTGGAACACCCTACCGAAGAGGATGATATCATGCAAAACTGTGGGTAGGTTTAAAAGGGCATGGGACAGAGAATGGGGGAGAGTACGGGTGGGTGAGGCTGAGAACTGTCAAGGGCAGACAAAAGGGGAGGGGGTGGGGTAGCTGCAACTTAAGGGTGCTAGCTGCACACTCGAGCAGACATTGATAGACCAGGATGTCTGTTTCTGCTGGCACATTCGTATGTTCCTTCTTTCGGATGAGACGTTAAACCGAGGTTCCATCTGCCTGGATTGGTGGTAGTTCAGGTGGATGTTAAAGATCCCATGGCACTTATCGAAAAGAGTAGGGGAGTTTTTATTGATAAATAAACACACATCATAACTCAACAAAAACAAATTCACAGTGATGTCATAACACAATCAAAAACAGAGATCTTTTATATAAACTCAAAAGGATTATAGCATATACATTTTTTTCAGTGTTGAAATCAAGCAAACACCTTCATTTAAACTTTATTATATGTGAAAATCCTTTCCACCATTTTATTACTTTACTTGAATTATATAGTTGAACATCTTTGAGATATACCTTATACATTTATTTGGCAACCATTTGACAAAACCCTTCATATAATACTCTTTTTTGATAAAAAAAAAAAAACATTGACACCTCACCTGCCATATAAAGAACCGCAAACATCCTAAAATAACTCCTAAAGTATTCTTGCTAAGATGGGCCATGCTTGGGGGATACATTCCTATAACCAGAATATCATAAGTCATATATTTTAGCCATGAAAATTCCAGTTCTTGGCAGCATATATTCATAATTGTGTTACATTAGAGCAGTGTACAAAAAAATGCTCCATAGTTTCTTCTTGATTAATACAATCTGGATAAGGACAATTCCTTTCTTCTTTCGCTTTATATTTAGCCGTGCCTCTTAGATTTAATCTCCCGTACATTATTAACCATTGTGTTTCCCACATAAAAGCAGGTATCCTAACATTATTCAACTGGTCTATTATATAGCTGTTTTGTACTGTGGGGCAATTTTTAAAACTAGGTTCAATAGGATAAATTTAATTCATAAACACTTTGTATAAGGTTTTTACCCAAGTTAGAAACAATGATTTGTTTAGAAATTTTCCACTTATACAGTTTTTGAATCACAGGCTTGAAATATACTGGAGTATGTATATGAGGATTTAGTTTAGGGGCCAGATTAACCCAGGCTTTAAAATATCGACCTAGTACTAACAATGTCCAATTACCTTCTCTACTCTCTGGTCTCAGAAGTATTTGTTTTAGAGACTGAATAAAGAAAAGGGAGTGAAAAGAAGAGTATGGGGTCAATCATACCTAACCCTCCTTTTGTGATGTCTAAATAAGTAAAATTTCTCTTAACTGGATTTCATCTGTTACCCCATAGTAACTGGGAAAAACTACTATAAAGTCTGGTCTCATACTGTGTTGGTAGAGGGAAGAGCATAGCCACATATTGCATACAGGGAATAATAAACTGTTTAATGATTTGAATGCATTTAGCTTTGGAAAATTTATAATTTTTCCATCTGGAAACTTTTAACTCTACTTTAACCAGTGCTGTTTCCCAATTTCTTTCAGGAAGGTTTTGACGGCCAAACATAATGCCTAATATACTTAAGGGTTCTGGGGATATCAGAATATTATTATACTGAAATGCCTGATGACTTCCTGCCTCCATAATCAAACCCCGTGTTTTGAGTAGATTAATTTTGGCATTAGACACAGCTGAAAAGAAATTAAATTGAACTAGAAAGTTCTGCAGATATTCATAATTATTAAAAAATAAACAGCATCTGCATATGCTTGTATATGTAGGTGAGAACAAGGATGTTCTCTACCAATCCCTATCCATTTAGGTGATAATGTCAGAGATCGAATAAATGGTTCTAAGGACAAAACATACAACAGGGGACTTGGTGGACATCCCAGACGAACTCCCGTTTTTAAAGTAAACCCCTTAGTTTTAACTCCTTTAATAAAGGGAAACACTGTAGCAGAGGTATATAAGAATTTGATAATATTGACCATCTCTTGTGGAAATCCAAAAGAGCTTAAGACTTGAAATAAATAAGTGTGATCAACCCTGTCGAATGCCTTCTCAAGGTCAGCCAACATTAAATATCCAGTTTTACCTTCTAGTGACAGATACTCTATATAACATCTCTTATAATCATAAGGGCCGATTATATTCTTCTATTAGGAATACTACAATATTGGAAGGGTGAAATTATTTTTTCTACATACATTTTCATTCTGTTATTTAATAACATCATAAATATTTTATAGTCAGAATTCAGAATTGTTAGGGGTCTCCAATTTCTTATATCCCCTTTATCTCCTGTTTTATAAATGCGTATAATTAAGCCATCTGTAAACTGTGAAGGTACACCTTTACACATCTTAATGTATTGAAAAACTAAGAATAAACAAGCTGAAAATTATTTTTAAAAGCTTTGTATAATGAATAAGGAAGTCCGTCTATACCTGGGGAGACTCCATCTTTCAGATTCTGTATTTTCAATATCTGATTCTAAAAAGGGATCAGGAGCTTATTAGCTTCGTTTGCTAAGGAAGGAAAGGTAATTGAGTCTAAATAAGCTCTGCTATTTTCTAGCTGAATAGGAGAAGAAGGGTTCAATGATTCATAATGAGATTCTATAATAGAATTAATTTCCATCTCTGATACTGCTTTCTTACCTCTGATACTAGGAATTCAATGAGTAGTTTTTTGTTTCTACACATTTTAATGGGTCTCCTATTTTTAATTTTTGAGTATTATTAGAGAACAGGGCTTGTAACGTTCTTGCCCTATCATATTGAACTTGCTTCATTTTAAATTTAATATTCTCTATTTGATCTGAGTAATCATTCCTGGAGGTATTAGCATTTGATACTAGATACTGTAATTGCTGTCTTAGCTTTACGTATGTAAAAAAATTATTTGCTTTTTGAGAGGAACAATATTTCTTAAACCATCTACTTAGATCTGGTTTAGTTTCCATCCACCATTTACCCATATCAGAATATAAAAAGGCTACCGATAGTCTAGCTTTCAAAAGTTGTGACACTGAGTATTGCACGAAACTGTTACTAAGGATTGAAGTGTTTAGTTTCCATCTAAGAGTTCTTTATAACTGAAGTTGAATACCAAATGAAAAAATTAAAAATAAGTGATCTGAGCTGCTCAGCTGGCTTTATTTGAAATTTTCCAGAAGGGATTCCATCAGAGATAAATAAATAATCAATAGTGGTTTTAGACTTCCCTTTCATGAAAGTGAAACTAGGCCTAGAAATCCTATACCAAAAACAATTAGTGAGCCCTATGGTTTTTATTATTGTTTCTAATGAATGTGAATCACAATAATTTTTTTTATTGGTGTGCCCTTTTTCTACCAGGCTATAGTTGAAATCACCTCCCCAAAAAGTCGAGTAGTGATTAAATATGGTTGAACTGCTTTCATGCAATTAATTCTTTCTGATTTTGTTTGAGGGTTATATATGTTAATGAATCTACAGTCCCAATTATCCCATTTTCCATCCAAACTTAGTATCCTTCCTGGAATTAGACTATCAATTTATCCGATGAAGAAAGAAAGGAATTGAACAAAATGCCCACTCTGTCTGCACTATCCCTTCCAAAAGACCAATACGAGGGTCCCCATGGCCAATCTCTTTTAAAAGTAACAATTTGCACTAAGGAAAACATCCATGTTTCTTGCAAAAAACAGACAGAGATTTTATTATCATCAACTGTCTGAAACAATGCTTGTCGTTTGATATTATTCAGAATACTATGAGTATTCAAAGACCCCCATTTGTGTGCTCCCATGATTGCTGGATTAGGCCTAACACACTATTTATTTTTTTATTTTTCTTTCCCTTATATTCTTCTGCTATTAAACCACTAGTTTCTGGCATCGATTTCTGAGAATCAGAGTCCACAATATCCATTTCCAAATCACTCCAGTTAGTAAATAATGCTGCATAGGAACTTTGCATCTCAATACTTGTAGTAGAGGGAGAGGATTTTGGTCTCTGATTCTGAGAGGATCTTCTTGGTGGCAAAGGAGAAAGTGGAATATGTCCAATAGGGGCCTCATCAGATTTTTCAGGTTCTCTATAGCAGACAGGTACTAGAGCCTCCGGTTTAAGAAGACACTCATTCAATTCTCCCTCATTTCCCTCCTGGTCAGTTTTTTTACTCAAAGCAACTACCTCTACTGAATCTATTTTTTGGGGGAGGGGAGGATTAGTAGGTTGCTTGTCGTTTATGACTTCCTGCTGTTGGACAGTAGCCATACCTTCAGGGACCTTCTCCTGTTTTGAAGAGGCATCCTGGGCCTGCTGAATCAATAAATCTGGGCTAAAGTAGGAAGCTTTATTCTTTGCAGCCCTGGGGCATTCTCGGAAAACATGGCCGTACTCTTCACAAAGGTCGCATTTAGTATGGTTCGCGCATTGCATAGTTACATGACCTATTTCCCACAATTATCACACCTTGGTTGGTCGAGATACTTGATAAAATGAGTTCTAGATCCACATTTGTAACGTCTTTGGCTGACCGCGAGAAACATACCCCCTATCCCTGCCTAACAGAAAGGAATTGGGAATATGCTCTATCCCTGTGTCAGATTGTCGTAACTTAACTTTGTACTTCCACCCTCCAGTCCAAAATTGTTCTGCATCTAGAATTGGTTCAGGTTCACTCAGTATTTCGCACTTCTGTCCTAGCCAGTAAGTTATGTCCTCCACATGGACTCCCTTATTTCTAAACATAACTGTAACAAATTTGATCAGGGGTTTTGTAAGAGGAATCACTAAAAAGGGAGTCCATGTGGGGGAAAACTTGACCTGATTATAGCGTTCCCAGAAGAGGTCTAAAGCATAAGATGTTCTAAAGCTAATACTGTTATTATCTTCCCCTGAAATATTGATGAACGTGAAGACATCTCTTGGGGAAAAGTGGAGGGATTCTTTTATTAAACATTTTCCTACATAATGCCTGTCAGGATGTTTAGTTAGTCCCCCTTTATAGCGGATGCGCACCGCATTTCTCCTTGGTGCAGCTTCCCTTTTTGAATGTGCAAAAAGATTTGACATTAAGAGTTTCTGTGAACCCAAAGAGGAAGGCACACTACTATTTTCCCTAGGGCCTACCTTTATGCTAAGCTGATCTAGCTCATACTCCAGTTCTTTAGCAGCATTTTTGTTTGCAACAGATTTTGATATAACATTATTTCCCACTGTTTTACCTTCAGGTTTACTAACTTCTGAAGCAGTTTTTATAATGACCATATCATTAGTTTTTGGTTTCCAGTCCGGAGTAGAATTTTTAAATTAAAGGAGGGATCCCATAATGGGTCTGGAGTACAAGATCTTGAGGCTATCATCTCCCATCCTGCCTCTAGGATCGCTTTTTGTGGTGACCATGTTTCATCGTGGAGTGGTGAATTAACAAGTCTATTTTGCTCCACGTTTGGTTCTACTCTTATATCCGGATTCTGTGACTTTCTATCATATGGATTCCTGACAGTAAAAATGTCTGAGTTAGTTTTAGAAGTGTTGTCTCATTGAGAAAAACAAAATTCAGTCACCCCCAGTTGTTGGGCTCCTTCCTTTTGATAAATGACAGAGCTGTCAGCTGCTAGGGGCTAGTCTCGCTGTTCCGGCATTTTAAACACAAAGCCGGCTTCTTTTGTTAATTTCCACTGTCCACTGAAAGATTTGCTGTTTGCGCTTTGAGGTTTGTTAGAGCCTTTTGTCTGAATTTCAGCTTTCGATTGAGAGACATCGTTCTGAGGAATGACGCTCGTAGTTGCTAAGGGCTTTAGGCACTCGCTTCCTTTTGCGATAATCCTGCCAGCCGTACTACCAATCTCCATACTGATTTCTGTAGCGTTAGATGAGTCAGAAACTTTAGACTGTCCCTCTGTTCTTGAGTTCGCCTTAGGCTTATCACTACCCTCGTTGCTGTCAATATGAACTCCTGGGATGTCATTTTTATCTGCTGTTAAGTTTATGTTATGAGGGATCATTACATTCTGAGAGATTTTTTTCTTGTGGAGATAACAAAAGGATTTCAGGCTCAGTAGCTAAAGCATCTTCTCTTTTAACATCAAAATGATACTGGAAAATATAATGCTCACTGTTTTGACGATTGTCCTCTGAAAATCCAATTGCTTCATGATAAACCTCTTCTTGATCAATTTCAAAATCACCAACTTGAAGGGCCTCTGCTTGTGATGCAGTGGAAAGTGAGGCCTTCCCTTCCACCAAACGCACAACCTCCTCCTCCTCTGGCTTCTCTCCCAAAATGGCCATCATGCTCACTGATGGCCCATTCACAGGAACATTAGTTTCAAACAACATGAAGTCTTGCTATATTATGACAATTGCAGTATGACCACAGGTTAGAACTGCTCCGGAGGTGAAATAGTTAACTTTCCATGCAGGCATGGAACTTAGAGCGCAAGCTCGAATGAAAACTCTGTCTGTTGTGCTTCAAACGCAAACTGTCAGATTCTTTAATCCGCCTCACTGAACAGTCGCTCCGGAGATTTCTCCTTCTGCTCGGTTCATTTTGTCAGGTTAAAAGTATTATTTTTTTGGTTTTTAGCCGAAATTAAACCGCAACCGGTCGGTTCAAGCTCTGTCTGTGGTAATGTAAGTAATAGATAGGTTTTACATTTATTTTTTCTGTGTGGAACTTGTAATTCTTTATCGGTTCGGTTTGAACCGATCAGGTTGTATTTAAAATCTACTAGTTCTTTTTAGAGTGCGGTTCCCGGTTCTTATCGGTTCTAAAAAAAATGGATTTCATTACGGTTTTTTCCATGACCCGTGACACGGTTGGGAACCGATAAGGTTGTCTTGCTTGGTGGATTGCCATAAACGGGCAAGTTGGTTAGGCTGGCATTATGTCTGAGAAACCCAAAAGAAAAAACGGACCCACTGGGTTTCAACACTGTAGTGTTTGTGGGGAAGCTTTTGCTAAGGCTGATCCACACACCACATGTGTCTATTGTCTGGGGTTTGACCACCCAATTCAGACTGCCAGATTTGTCACAATTTCCTGCTGCCACCATAGATAAGAGAGTTGGTAGGCTCAGGAAAGGGAGGTCAAAAGTCCGCTGACCCGGATGGCCAGCCCGGTTCGGTGCCAACCGAACTGGAGGGAGTGCCCTCTGACCAGGGCGATACTGGCAAACTAAGAGCCAGTTCTGAGGAGCCAGTTCCAGCAAAAAGGACTAGAAAGTCAGCTAGTGTAGAGCCAAAAGTTCTCTCCCCAACTGCTGAGGAAATAGCTAAAGCAATTCAAATTGTCCAGTCTCTCTCTCCGATTCCGACCAAACCGACACCTTCAGGTAAGCTGCTCGTTCTGGCCGGTTGCACCGGGTTCAAGATTATGATTTTGAGGATTTTTATGAACCGGGGAGGGGAAGAGGAATATGAGGAGAGTGAATATGGTTTTGAAGATCTGGATGTGCCCATTGATCCGGACATCTCTCCAGATAGACCCTAGGGTTTCTCCTCCAAGGCTTTCTGAGTCCCCTTCGCTTCATGTTTTATAAAAAGTTGTTGAACTCTCCAGCCCTGTTGAGGAAGCTGTTGATGACCAAGAGGAGCCAGACTATGTAGAAATGATGGATATTCCAGAGTCTAGGAGACTGTCTGTTCCTTTGCATAAATCTTTTCGAAACAGACAGTAAAAGTTTTAAAACTCCTCACACTATACCTCCTGTGGATAAAAGGATGGACAAGAGGTATACCTTATCAGGCTCCGACACTGATTTCCTCACTCAACAATGCAGCCATGTGGGGTAGTGCAGGCTGCAGCCTGTGACAGGCTAATATTCCCTAGCTTCACACCCCTGAGAAGGACTCCAGGAAGATTGATGCTATGGCAAAGAAACAGTACATGGCAGCATCTTTGGGACTCAGACAAGCAAATTATATGGCTTATGCTGCTAGGTACCAGAAATCCAGATGGGATACTGTGCTGGCCCTAGCGAACAAGTCCCTGACCAGCTTGCCAGGGAGCTGGAACAGGTGGCTATGGATGGTATTGAGGCATCCAAGGTGCAATTTCATGCTGCAGTGGACTCTAATGATGTTTCATCAAGAGTCATGGCTACATCTGTGGCACTTCAGGATGGCTTGGCTCAGATGTACTACCCTGTCTCAGGATACCCAGTCTAAGGCCATGGATTTTCCTGTTGGGGAAATTTCTATTTGGGGAGCAAACAGAGAATTACATGAAGAAAATGGATGAATATAGGACCACCTATAGGAGTGCACAGGCCAAGGAAAGGCAGGCCACTCCTCAAAAGCAGCTTCCTAGAGGCAGAGGCAGGCCTTTTCAAGGCCTTTTACCAAGCCAAGCTTCCTCCTCTGCCTATGCTCAGAGGGGTTCTTAGAGAGAGGCAGACAGGGTACAAGCAGGTCTGCTTCCACCCTCAGCCCAAAGCCCCTGCCAAGCAGGCACCCTGATGGGATTGCCAGGCTGATTCTCCTCACCTGTAGGGGCAGGCTGGCTTACTTTGTCCAGGACTGGAAGTCTTTAACATCAGACAAGTGGGTCCTGGAATTAGTAAGCCAAGGACTGGTTCTCAGCTTCAAAAAATTTCCAAAGCTGAGAACCAGATCTTTTCCACCTGCAACTCCATCAGAGGCACTCGCCCTAGAGGCAGAGGACTCTATCCTCCTGGCTCTCAGAGCTGTGGAAAGGGTTCCTCCCCTACACCAGGGCAAAGTTTTGTACTCCAGGTACTTCCTTACCCCAAAAAAGACAGGAGAATGGCGGCCCATCCTGGATCTCAGATATTTAAACAAGCACCTTTTAAAGCCAAAGTTCAAAATGGTGACTCTGGGAATTATCCTACCCTCTCTAAGGCCAGGGGACTGGCTAGCTTCCCTGGACCTCAAGGATGCCTACTTCCATATTCCCATCAGAAGCTCCCATCGAAAGTACCTCAGGTTCGAGCTGCCCTCAGGCCACTACCAGTTCAGAGCAATGCCCTTTGGCTTCACTTCTGTTCCAAGGGTATTCACCAAATGCCTAACTGTAGCAGTTGCCTGCCTAAGAAGGCAAAAGATTGCCATCTTTCCTTACCTAGATGATTGGCTCTTAGTAGGCCAGTCCCCAGACCAGGTCAATTTACACCTTCAGATAATGCAGCAACTGCTTACCTCTCTAGGTTTCCTTCTGAATCTCTCAAAGTCAGTTCTAGAGCCGGTCCAGCTTCTACCTTCATAGGCGCAGAACTGAACACACAGGAAGCCAGGGCCTTCCTCCCTGGACAGGGCAAAGACCCTAGTCTCCCTGGCCTCCTCATTTACCCTGCAGGTCTCCCGGCCAGCAAGGCATTTTCTGCAGCTCCTAGGACACATGGCTGCTTCCACAGCAGTTGTGCAAGGAGCAAGATTTCAGATGAGGGACATCCAGTTCCACTTGAGAGCTTTTGGTCTCAAAGAAAGGATCCTCTTACCAAGCTGATCCCAGTAACTCAACCCTGATCCAAGCCCTACAGTGGTGGCAGGATCAGAGCAACCTGAGACAAGGGTTCCTTTTGTCACTCAGTCTCATTCTCTAATCCTACTACAGATGCGTCCCTCTTGGGCTGGGAGCTCACATGGGCACCTCACCACCCAGGGTCTGTGGTCTCCCAGGAATCTCTGCTCCACATCAACCTGTTGGAGCTCACAGCAGTTTTTCTAGCACTTCAAGCTTTTTCCAAATCTGTTCAGAACAAGAATATTCAGGTCAGAACAGACAACACCACTACAATGTGGTACATCAACAAGCAAGGGGGCACTCGGTCTACGGCCTTGTGCACCGAAGCGATGAAGCTGTGGTCTCTGGCTTACTCCCTGAACACCTCCCTTACGGCAGTTCACCTCCTAGGCAAGGACAATGTCCTGGCAGATGCTCTCAGCAGGATTTCCCAGGGCCACCACGATTGGTCACTGGATCCCCTGGTCTTGGGAGTAGTATTTGCCAGATGGGGCACCCCGCAGATAGATCTTTTTGCAGCCCCAGACAATCACCAACTTCCTCTTTTTTGCTGCAGGCCCCCAGTGTTGGGCTCACTCCCACTGGATGCCTTAGCCCTCAGTTGGGAGGGGAAGTTTCTCTATGCCTTCCCTCCCTTTCCTCTCCTGTTCAAAGTGCTAGTCAAAATCAGATCCCAATCATGCAAAGTCATTCTGATAGCTCCGGATTAGGCCAGACAGCCCTGGTATCCACTCCTGCTGTCCTTAGCAGTCCATCCTCCCCTGTTCCTTCCCAGGAATCACAATCTGTTAACCTGTGCCCAGGGAAGGGTCTGGTACCCAATCTCAAATCTCTCAATCTCAAGGCTTGGTTCTTGAAGAGTTAGAGTTTGCTGATTTACACCTTTCCCAAGGTGTATGGATATATTGAAGGCCACAAGGAAGCTTCCACCAGGGCTACTTACAATTCCAAATGGAAAAGGTTTTCCATATGGTGCTCGAAAAGCATATTTCCCAGTCTCTGCTGATCTACCCACAGTCCTGGATTATATGGTCCACTTGAATTCTTTGGGGCTGAGACCAGCTACCCTGAAGGTGCACTTGGCAGCAGTGTCTGCTTTTATTTGAGCAGGTAAATCCTCTTCCCTTTCAGCTCATCCTGTATTTTCCAATTTTTTTAAGGGGTTGTTTCACACCAACCCTCCATTCAGGGATCCTGCCCCTGCCTGGGATCTTAATGTTTGCATTGCTCAGCTTATGCAACCCCCCTTTGAGCCCTTGTCTTCAGCTGAACTCAAGTACTTGACTTGGAAAACTGTGTTTTGGTAGCCATCACTCTGTCAGACGATAAGTGAATTACAAGCGTTGTCAGTGGAGCAGGAGTTTATCTCTTTCACAGAGATAAGGTGGTCCTTCGGACTAACAGAAAGTTCCTGCCTAAGGTGGTTTCAGATTTCCACCTTAATCAATCTATTTCACTTCCAGTGTACTTCACTGACCACCCTCCTCTGGGGAGAGATGCTGCACAGCCTAGATGTGAAGAGAGCCCTTAGTTACTACATAGAGCGTACTAAGGATCATAGGTTTGACTCCTTCAACTGTTCCTCACCTATGGCGGTTGGTAAAGGGAAGCCAGCCACTAAAGATCCATTGCCAGGTGGATTGTCTCTTGTATCCAATTCTGCTATGAGAAGTTGGGAAAAGTTCCCCCCCCAGGCCTGAAGGCTCACTCTACCAGAGGTACAGCTGCTTCTCTGGCTGCTGCCAGAGACATTCCTATTCTAGAAATACGTCAAGCAGCTACCTGGAAAACAGTTCACACTTTTACTAAGCATTACTCCCTGGACATCCAGTCTCGGAGTGATGCTCGGTTTGGCACAGCTGTCCTTCAGAGCCTATTCCCTAGGTAGGTTCTGTCCTCCTCCATGGGGGTACTTGTAAATTGGTAATTGTTATAATGCAAGACTTCATGTTGTTTGAAGAAAAATTACTCACCTTAGTAATGTTGTTTCTTCTAATGGAGTCTTGCTATATTATGACCTCCCTCCCTGCCTGCCCCTCTCAGAACCTCTGTTTTGGGGATGTGGATGGGCAGTACAGGGTTGGCACTTTTTTTGATGCCCACCTTGTTGTTTTTCACCTACCTTTTTGGGTGAATTGGTGTTGTGTTTTTGCATTTTTGGGTCTCCTGACATTGAGTTTTGTTTTAGGCCAAAAATGAGTTTTTATGTTAGTAGCCAGTTGGCTAGTGTAGGTTTACAGCTTCCACACAGAACCTTAGTGAGTTTTGGCTCGAAAAGATCTGACAGTTTGCGTTTGAAGCACAACAGACAGAGTTTTCAACCGAGCTCGAGCTCTAAGTTCCATGCCTGCATGGAAAGTTAACTATTTCACCTCTGGAGCAGTTCTAACCTACGGTCATACTGCAATTGTCATAATATAGCAAGACTCCATTAGAAGAAACAACATTACTAAGGTGAGTAATTTTTTCTTCTTCCTCAGACATGGGTTGTAAATCCTTTTCGAACTCTGGAAATAAAGGCTCAGATGTTGGTTCTTTCTCCTCCGCCTTTCCTGCTTGCAATCCTCCTCCTCCTCCTGGATCCATAGGAGCTGCCATCTTGGTCCCACAGGAAAATGGGTCCCCCCTGCTCACAGGAAGCAGAGTAGGGGAATTTCCCTGGTGTCCTGGCCAAACTTCCTTCATTCACTAAAAATACCACCAACAGCTTAATCTGGTTCAAGGTCAGTTGGCATTCATCTGTATCCCCTTCCCCGGGTTGTGCCTGAAAATAGGAAGGATTTGTCTAGTGCACTAACCCAGTCAACAAAAAACTAAATAAATAAATAAATATGTTCTTTCTTCTGACCTGAGATGCAGCACAGGTATCCGAAAATGTGTGGAATTTAGGCACTAGAAACATCAACACTGACTTAGATCTGCCAATCTGTGTGAGCAGGTCACAATCAGTATCAAAGGCAAATGATATTATAACAGTTGCACATGAGCCATTTTTGTTACTGAGCAGTCAGAGAGGCGTTTTCATTAGGAACTCTCATTTGCAGAAGATGTTTTAGAGGGAGCCCACACACTCATCCAGGGCCTGGTGCTTCCAGCATTTTTTTAAGTGAGTTGTATTTCGTATCCAACACATTTGGTAACCACAACTCTTAAAAGAGAACTGCGCTGAAAATAATTTCCCCCCAGTGTAAGCCACTTCTTAAATGCTGGGTACAGTTCTGTTATTGTACCATCTATACCAGCTTATTAGTGATTTTATTGGGCATTTCTGATTTACTGTCTGGTATTAAGTGCCATTTTAGAACTGTGTGATGTAGCTTACGTCCTTCCCAGCCACAGAGTTCTATAGCAGAACATAGATGCATTGCTCCAACAATGGAATAGCTGAGCAAAAGACATAAGCCCAGATATTCAAAAGGGTTGCGCATGCGCAAGTCCAAAAATGCGCCATTCTGCGATATTCAGCAGGAGGCAGTTACGCCACTGACAACAGGTTGTGCAAAAGAGCAATTCAAATGAATGCATGCTCAACAGGAGGGGGAGGAACCATGCATAACCTGCGCAACCCGATATTCAGTCGGGTTGTGCAGAGTTGTGCATGCTTAACCAACCTGCGCCTGCACAACCTTGGAGCCAAAAAAAGAATCAAGTTGAGGCCACCCACAGGTGAGCTGCTGTGTTGCAGGGCGCATGACAGCAGCTGCCACCACTGGCTGGCCCCCAACTCGGTCCCTGTGCCCCCCACCAGCCCGATCACGGGCAGAACGAAACAACCCCCCACCCACATCTCCAAGCCCGATCGCGGGCATAACCTGTATCAACCCCCACCAGCCCGATCAAGGGCATAGAGTAACATGAACCCCCGCCCACCTCCCACAGCCCGATTACGGGCATCACAGTTACAGAAACCCCACACATATCCCGAAGCCCGATCGCGGCAGTACAGGTACATGAAACCCCCATATCCCACAGCCCGATCGCGGGCAGAACGTGTATGAACCCCCAGTGCCCGCGATCGCGGGCAGAATGTAACCCTCCCCCAACCCAAATATCTCCCTGGTGGTCAGTGGACCCGTAAAGCCCGATCGCGGGCAGAATGTCACATCTAACCCCCAAACATCTCCCTGGTGTCTAGTGTCCCCCACCCACTCACAAAGCCCCTCCACCCGCCCCCGCAGCTGGCGGGCGACAGCATCCCACCACCACAAATCTGGACTGTCATGTACGGTGGGCTGCATGCCCATTGGCTGTAGCTCTGCACCAATGGGCGTGCAGCCCTACCGTCAACAGTCAGTCGGCGGGCGGCGGGTGGCAGGCAGGTGGATGCTGTCCCGCCGCTGCGGGGGGAGCGCGGTGGAGGGGCTTCGTGGGTGGGTGGGGGGGACATTAGACACCAGGGAGATGTTTGGGGGTTGATGTGACATTCTGCCCGCTGACCGGGTTCACGTCCACTGGACCACCAGGGAGATATTCGGTTGGGGGAGGTTACATTCTGCCCGCGGTCGGGCACTGGGGGTTCATACACTTTCTGCCCATGACTCGGGCTGTGGGATATGTGGGGTTTCATGAAGTGTAATGCCCGCGATCGGCTGCATTATGCGTCGGTCCCCGACGGCTGCTGCCTGGCAGGGTGGCCAGGAGCAAGTCCTCGGGGATCGGCGCACCTACATGCAAATGGCATGCAAATGGGGCCATAAATAGATGCAAATGGCCCCCCCTGCTCCTTGCATAAATTATGGCCCCATTTGCATGTCACCTTTTGAATATCGGAAATTTGAGCATGGCGCAATGGTACTTGCGCCACCGCAAGTTTAATGCTCAACTCTGGCAACTTGCGGTGGCGCAAGTTCCACTGCACCATGCGCAAGTGCTGTGGCTGGGGGGTGATATTCAAAGGAGTTGCTCAACAGCGCAACTCCTTTGAATATCACCCCGGCCACACCCCTGTGCAACTATTTTGAGCAGCGCAAGGGCTTGCGCCTCAGAATGGCGCAGTTTGAAAATCTGAGCCATAAACTACATCACACATTTTCAACATAGCCTTGTTAAGACCCTGCCTCATGAAGAAGGGCAGAGAAAATGTTCAACTCCTGGTCTAAAGGTGATTTTGTGCAGGGAATGCGAAATCAACCTTGAGGATGCAAAAACACATTCTGGGCAGGAGTTGAAAAATGACAGCTGTCACAATCATGAGGTGCTATAAAGACATGGCTATGTTGAAAATTTGGGGTGAAATACTGAATATTACCAAAGTTATGTGCCTGCATTTGCAAAATTTAACATAGCCTCATAACTCTGCTTTTTATTTTTAATATTTTTATACCAAATTTAAATGATAGCCTTCTTATGACCCTGCCTCATGAATAAGGTCAGAAAATGTTCAACTCCTGTCCAAAAGGTGATGTCGTGCAGGGACCATGGAATCGCCTTTCGGGATGTAAAAAAACCCATTTTGGCCAGGATCTGAAAAATGACAGCTGTCGCATTCATGAGGTGCTGTAAAGATATAGCTATGTTGTAAATTTGGGGTAACAATATTGAAAATAACCAAAGTTATGAGCCTGTGTTTGCAAAATTCAACATAGGCTCATAAATTTATTGTTTTTTAATATTTTTACACCAAATTTTCAACATAGCCTTATGACCCCACCTCATGCACAAGGGCAGAGAAAATTTTAAAATCCCTGCCCGAAATGTGATTTTATGCAGGGACTGCAAAATCACCTTTTGGGATGAAAAAAAACATTTTGGTCAGGATTTGAAAAATGACAGCTGTCACACTCATGAGGTGCTGTAAAGATATGGCTGTGTTGTGAATTTTGGGGAAAAAATATTAAAAATTACCAAAGTGACAAGCATATGTTCGCAAAATTCAACGTAGGTCATAACTTTGTTGTTTTTCAATATTTTTACAGCAAATGTTCAACATAGCCTTCTTATTACCCTACCTCGTGAAGGGCAGAGAAGATTTTCAACTCCTGCCGGAAAAGTGATTTCGTGCAGGGACTGCAAAATCACCTTTCGGGACAGATCTGCCTAATGGCAGTACAATTGTTCATGAGGTGGGGTCCTAAAGAAGGCATGTTGAAAATTTGGGGCAAAAATATGAAAAAATGGCCAAGTTATGACACTAAGTTCAAAACCCCATTGACATACATTGAACCGCATACCTGTTTCTTCAGTTTTTGATCTGGTTTTGAAGCATGTAAACGTGTCTGTGGTCCAGAGAGGATTACAGCATTGGACCCCTGATGGGTAAGTAAAGGTGGGGAGGGGGTGTGCTGAGTGGGGAGGGGGTCAGGTGAGGGGACGGTAACAGCGCAAAAGATATCGATGGACAGTTTTATTTTTAGAGGGTAAAAAAAAAAAAGAGGCATCGCCAATGCGACACTGGGGGATTGGGCACCCTCAGTGTTACTGTTATGTTTCTGGAGGGAGATATGGGGTGGTGGGTGCTGAGATGGAGGATCGGGTGGGGGGAGGGAAAAAAAGCCATGGAACACAAATGTGACACTGGGGGATTGGGCACCCCTGTGACAGGGAGCTCCTGCGACTCTTGAGGACCGATCTTTTCTTAAATCTGTTGCAACAGTTCTTCTGTTTCTTAGCCTAATCTATTCTTTACAATTTCTAGTCCATAAGGTTAGCTACCTATGGGCACCCCCTTCCCTTTCTTGACTATGCTATAGCGTCCTCTTTAATTTTCTTTTTCCCTCTCGGGTCCTCGTACAGGGAGGTTATTGTGACCTCCAAGCATATGTAAAACAGGTTGTGTTTATCATTGTTGGATTTAGTATGTAATAGCATGATGTCATAAAATACTTGATATATATACCTTATGTTTATGAAACCTGTAAATGTTGAAAATATCATTGCACTAGGTGTTTTTGATAATGGTAAAAAGTACTAAGTGACTATTATAAAAATTGAGTTAGTTGTGCTATTTAAAATGCATATAAATTGCTGTAAAATGAGACTATCTGAAATATCATGGTGATTTACGTATATGCCATGATGCTTTGCATTATGGAAGTATGTGTGATGTTGTGTTTCTTTGAAACTTGGCTTATTGTCAATGCCCTTTGGGGTAACTCATGTTTCAGTGCTTCTGCATTGAGGTTCTTTGTATTTAGCTTTTATTTTTTTTTTATTTGAGCCCCCACCACCCAAGCAAACAAGGCCCACATAGGGGTGGAGGCTGAATCTCAGCTGCTAAGTGAGATCAGAGATCAGTGTCAGTAGGTGCTGGCTAAGTACAGAGAAGTAACATACATAGTCTGTTGCTGCAAAATGATGTACTGAAGAAGGGATATGTCATTGCTTCGGGATATCTGCTGTATTTTGAATAAACATCACACAGAGATTGTGTGTTGAACTTGAAGTTCAGTGTCTGGTCCTTCTGTTATCCCGCAACCCCTCCACAGACATGGTGTGAGAAGTGGGATAACTTGCTGGAAGCATCGGGACTGGCCGAAGAGGGAAGTTTTCCGGTGGATATTGCCCAGATATCCCAGGTGGACTGATGCACCAGGAGTTGCCAGAGGAGAACCCAGAGAAGAAAGTCTGTGCAGTTCTGACCAGAACCATGGCTGTCAGACAGAGAGAAGCTGCTGCCTGGACTGGACCTGGGAGCTCGGAGGAAGGCCAAGCCTGAAGACGATGAAGAGATGCAGGTCGAGGCAGACTGGAGGTGTGAAGACAACACCCAGGAGGTGGAGACCCTGAGGAGGATGAACTACTGGATGAGTGGTCAATGGCTGGTGGCAGACCGACTACGCAGAGAGGTGGAATACCAGTGCGAGGTGCTCGAGAGGTCCCTGCTGGAGAGTTTGGATAAAGAATCGAAGGAGGATTTTTCGTGGGCTCAGATGAAGAAGGACCCCCTAACTGAGCAGGATATTCCTTTGTTTCCTGTGTTCCCAGGATGTTACCTGTTGGAGGTCAGATATGCAAGTGTGGAAGTTGAAAGTGAGACCCCAGGTAAGACTGTGCCTAGTGATATTGTGCTGGGGTTGAAGACTCCAAACAAGCAAGAAGAAGCTTATTAGGCTGAAGGGACTTTTTCTTGTATTGATGCAGCTAAATGTATTAACAGTATTAACTGAGGTATACTGCAGGCTGAAGATCATAATATTGCCAAAATGTTACAATATGTTAAGATCAAGGAAGTGGTACATATGTTTTATTTTTTTGATGAGAAACCTACCAAGGAGGAGGTGGGTGGAAAATGGATAGGAACTGGTGTTGGGGTAACACCTAGAGTGTCTACCCTCAGGTGTCTGTATCAGTATCAAATGAAATGAATGAATCAAGAGATATAGTGGGTTTATGTAAAGGGGTCAAACCTAGGACTGAGTCCCTGCTTAAAACCAACATGTCTGGTGGGGTTGGAGCAGGTGATTACTCACCCCAGAGTAATTATTTCTATGGTACTGGAGTTTACAGTCATCCAGATTTTCGGTCAATAAAATATGACAGACTTTCCCTAAAAGGAGATGGAAAGGTACCGTTAGTCTCTGTTGAGAAAAGTGTTACTGCCTCATGGTAAAACATAATGATATGCACTATGTTTCTAATGGAATGTGTATCGTTAATAGGGACCCTGAGACAGAGCCTTCTGAAGATGGATGGGTGGAAGTACCATCCCTTCATGGGACAGGAAGGTGGTAAGCAGTCTACAATAACTGCTTCCCTCTTAAGGTGGGGGATATGTGACAGGGAGCTCCTACCACACTTGAGGACTGACCTTTTCATAAATCTGTTGCAACAGTTCTTCTATTTCTTAGCCTAATCTATCCTTTACAATTTCTAGTCCATAAGGTTATCCACCTATGGGCACCCCCTTCCCTTTCTTGACTATGCTATAGTATCCTCTTTAATTATCCTTTTCCCTCTTAGGTCCTCATACAGGGAGGTTATTGTGGTGACCTCCAAGTGTATGTAAAACAGGTTGTGTTTATCATTGTTGGATTTAGTATGTAATAGCACTATGTCTTAAAATACCTTGATGTATATACCTTATGTATATGAAACCTGTAAATGTTGAAAATACCATGGCACTAGGTGTTTTTGATAAGGGTAAAAAGTACTAGGTGACTACTATAACAATTAAGTTAGTTGTGCTATTTAAAATGCATGTAAATTGCTGTAAACTGAGACTATCTAAAATGTCATGATGATTTACATTTATCCCATGATGCTTTGCATTATGGAAGTATGTGTGATGTTGTGTTTCTTTGAAACTTGGCTTATTGTCAATGCCCTTTGGGGTAACCCATGTTTCAGTGCTTCTGCATTGAGGTTCTTTGTATTTAGCTTTTTTTTGTTTGTTTTATTTGAGCCCCCACCACCCAAGCAAACAAGGCATGCATAGGGGTGGAGGCTGAATCTCAACTGCTTAAGTGAGATCAGAGCTCAGTGTCAGTAGGTGCTGGCTAAGTGCAGAGAAACGACATACATAGTCTGTTGCTGCAAACTGATGTACTAAAGAAGGGATATGCCATTGTTTTGGGTTATCTGCTGTATTTTGAATAAACATTACACAGAGATTGTGTGTTGAACTTGAAGTTCAGTGTCTGGTCCATCTGTTATCCCACAACCCCTCCACAACCCCCAGTGTCATTGTTATTTTGGGGGGGGTGCTGAGAGGGAAGGAGGATTGGGTGGTGAGATATGTATAATTAAAAAAAAGAAAGAAATTGGTGGTCATGACTGAACACAACACAGTCCACCGTGACCAAGATGGCCACTGCACTGTACTGTGCATCCGCTAGTAGCCACGCATGCACAATATAGTTTAGTGGCCATCTTGGACACAGTGAAGTGTGCCGTGATCTGCCACGACCATTGACATAGTAAAAAAAAATTGTGCAGTGCGACTTGCACCAGAGGCAATGAGCGGAGTGCTTCACAGACGTGGAGGTGACTGTGTTGTCCGACATGTTGTTTGGTTGGAAGGAATGTGCCAATTCCTTTTTTGATAGCAAGAGGTCTGCAGGGCTATGCCCACTGCAGCTCTAAAAATTAGTGCTTCCATAGCCTGGTAGTGAATGCCCCAAATGTTTTTGCATCTTCTGTTGCTTTCTCATGGAGGCATTTGGGGTGTCGACTATAGGCTCTGAAGGCACGCATCTTTTTATTTGTGGATTGTAGTTTTTCTACAGAAATGCAACATAGGAGGTGTTCAGCAAGAGTACTTGTGTCTGCATCAACTTGTGGGGATTGGTGAATGCATGAGGCAAAAAAAAAAACATAAGATGGCTGATTCTCCCATAATACATTAATGAATAGGGGCCATTGCCTCCATGGGATAGGAGCCCCATTTATACACCCTCTTAATCAGCTAATGAAATTGCATGATCACAGATCATTGACTAAATGCCACAATTAAATTTGTTCAGGTCTACCACTCCCTCTGATAGAATGCCAGTATATGTGAGGTATCTGCTGTTGTATTATTTGTCATTTTTTCCTTTTATAAAGTTTTTCCTAACCCTATTATCCAACTGTCAGGCTGTCCCTGGATGCCTTGTTGACCCACCCTTTCTTCTTTCCCAATAGCTTGCCCCCAACCTGACCAGTTTTGTTGTAGAGAAGGATCGACTGGTTGGGGCTGAGAATACCAACCCAGTGCCTGGTCATCATCCCAACAACAGCGATATTTATTCCTATGCCCTAGAACGTTGAATAATGGATGTGCCTGACTAGTGTTTTACCCCCAACCCCAAGTGATGGCAGCATACTTGCCCATCCATAGCAGCCCAGTGGTGGGGATGACTCGAAGCATGTATTGAGACATCTGGCTGGCCCACCCACAGGGGATGATGTAGGAGCATTTAAGGCAGTACTCCTTCCACTAGGCCAGTAACTGCTACTATCAGCAACACCCATAGCCACAGACTACCTGATTGCCCCCCCCCCCAAAACCTGAGTCAGCTGAATGAGAGCCTGTGTCATCGGGAAGCCCTAGCTACCATGAGTCTTGTAGAAATCACCCTTAGCCCACTGCTTTCTTCCTGACCATAGGAGCCGACCTCAGTTGGGTGTCAGCAGCTATGGTCGAATAGAGGCAAGTAGGCTAACACACACGGTCAGACCTTCAGCCTGTGTATCCAAGGCCTGAATTACATGGAATATTTTACAATGGGAAGCAGTTTTACAGTGGGGTGGGGGTAGATTTGTTTCCAGTTGTTGACATTATCCCTCCTTGTTTGCCAGTGACCTCCTACCTGGGCAGAGATACATCATCAGCATTGTGACTCGGAGTGGTACCCTAGTGGATGAGCATGCCTCGGAAAGCCTGTCCAGTGGGCCCCTCCCTGTGTGGACTCGTAGGTATCTGTATAATGTAAAGTAAAAGTTGTTAAAATGTATTATATTCAGCTGTCTCTCACTCCAGTGGTTTTCATTTTAATTAAAATGTCACATCAGCCAGCTCTCCATGCCTGGCACATAGTTGACTCGGTTCTTACCTCAAGCCCTGCATAGTAGAAGCAGAGGCTGGTGGGGAGGGTGAAGGAAGACACTCTCTTCTCGGGTGGGTGAGTTTTGACACATCACTCTGGTAACAGCACCAGTAAGTAACATGGTGGTGTGCTGTTGGAGGGACAGGTGATCACTTGTGGCTTGGCACCCCCCCCACACACACACATATACACTTTCCAGGTCATCTTGCGCATACATACCCTTGAGTTAGGTGAACTGGGGGAGAATGGGCAACAAATGCCTAACCTGGCACACTGAATGATGCCCACCACAACATTTCTCCCCTGCCACCCGACCACATGACAAATTGACAGAGAGAGGAATTGATGGATAGTTAGAAAGATGGATGTATGGATGGATAAATGGAGAGAGATGACTAGATAGACAGACAGATAGATAGATATTGTCTATAGATAGGTAGGTAGATAGAAGATAGATGGAAGATAGATTTTTGTGTGTAGGTAAGTAGGAAGGTAGGCAGAGAGATAGAAGAGATAGATGGATAGACAGACAGACAGATTGATAGATATTGCCTGAAGATAGATAGATACTGTCTATAGGTAGGTAAACCTAGAAACATAGAAATGTGTTGGCAGAAAAGGATTGCCAGGCCCACCCAGTCTGCCCAGTGTGTCTGACTAGTTGCTAGGACTTTGCAATTTCCTACCGCCCCCCCCCTCCAAGATCTAAAAGACTCTTGTGCTATCCCACGCTCCCTTGAATCCCTCCAGAGTTCTTGCCCCACCACCTCCTCTTCCAGTTTGTTCCAGTTATCCACCACCCTCTCCATGAAGTAGAATTTTCAAATGTTTCCTCTGAACTTCCCCCCTACTATCTGCATATCATGCCCCCTTGTTTTTGATTGCCTCTTTAGCTGGAAGATGTGCCCTACTGGCACCCTGTTAATACCCTTGATATATTTGAAGGTCTCAATCATGTCCCCCTTTCCCTAATTTGTTCTAAAGAGTACACGTGTAGGTCCCTCAGCTGTTCCTTGTATGGCAAATGGCTGACGCTCTTCACCATTTTTGTCACCCTCCTCTGGACGTGCTCCACTCTATCCACATCCTTCTTGAGGTACGGCCTACAGAACTGGACTCCATACTCAAGATGTGGCCTGACCAGTTGACTGTACAAGGGCACTATGACCTCCTGACTCCTGCTAGTGATTCTCCTACCGATACAACCCAGCATCCTACTGGCCCTTGCCACCGCCTTCTCACATTGCTTTGTCACCTTCTGGTCTCATGAAATCATTACACCAAGGTCCCTTTCCAGCTTGGCTACCTCCAGGGCATGCCCCCCCATTTGATATTCTGCTTCCTGTTTTTTCTTGCCTAAGTGCATGATCTTGCATTTTTTTGTATTGAAGGACAATTGCCACTCCCAGGACCATTCCTCCAGTTTCTCCAGATCCCTACGCATACTCTCAACCCCTTCAGGCGTATCCACTCTATTGCAGACTTTTGTGTTGTCTGCAAATAGATGTACTCTCCCCTCTAGCCTTACTGTTATGTCGTCTATAAATATATTAAATAGGAGTGGCCCCAGCACCGACCCCTAAGGTACCCCACTGGTGACCATTCCCTCCTATGAAGGTACCCCGTTAACAATTACCCTCTACCTTCTGCCCCCCAGCCAGTTTTGCACCAACCTAACTACTACCGGCCCCAGCCCAAGACATGTCATTTTGTGCAGTAGTCTCCTGTGCGGCACAGAGTCAAATGCCTTCTTAAAGTTGAGGTTTGCAACTTCCACAGACCCCCTGGTGATCCAGTCAAAGAACTCAATCAAGTTTGTTTGACATGACCTTCCCTCAGTGAATCTGTATTGCTGTTGGTCCTGTATGCCATTGTCTTCTAGGTAGGTAGTGATTATTTTCCTCAGCAATTTCTCCATGAGCTTGCCCACCACCGATGTCAAGCCCACCGGCCTATAATTGCCTGCCTCCTTATCCCCCCCCCCGTGAAGGAGGACCACATCCACCCTTCTCCAGTCATCAGGGACCTTCCCTGATTCCAAGAATTTGTTGAAGAGGCTGGTCAGAGGTACTGCTAGTACTTTGCTAAGCTCCCTCAGTATCCTGGGGTGCACTCCATCTGGCCTCATCGCCTTGTCCACCTTCAACCCCTCTAGCTCCATCAGGACCTTCTCCACCTGGAACAGACTAGAGTGTCTACCCCTTACCCCTCTCATCACCACCACCTCATTCTCCCTGATGTTCCTAACCTCCTTCTCCTTCTCCATGAACATTGAGCAGAAATAGCCGTTTAGTATTTCTGCCTTCTCTCAGTCATCTTCCCCCAACCCCCCTTCTTTATGTTTCAGCCTAACTATCCCCTCCTTTGACTTTCTCCTCTCACTCACATACTGGCAGAAGGTTTTATCCCCTTCCTTGACTGAATCGGCTATTTTCTCTTCTGTTCTTGCCTTCGCTCTCCTGATCTTCAAACCAGCTTCCTTCTGCTTCTCCTGGTAGATAGATAGATAGATAGATAGATAGATAGATAGATAGATAGATAGATACGGATGGATGGATGGACTATACAACTCACCATCGCCTTATGGATCAAAAATTAAAATGGGACAGGTTAATACTGTGCTGCAAAAAGCAATGATTATTTCAGCTCTACAAGGTAAAAAATGGATTAATAAAGGGAAATCTACATGTTGTTAATGAGAAAGATGATCACAGATATCCATTGAGAGATGTTCTTCACAGAGGAGTTACTGTTCCAAAAATTCTGAATAAATATGGGCAAATGACAGTATTTATTTTTATTTTATTTTATTTGATATATCTGATATACCTCTGAGCCAGAAGCTCTTTTACAGAGGTTCCACGTCATACATAGAATACAGGACGTTGCAAAGGTATACACAGGGTAATAACATTGAGTCACAGCAATATAGTGATACAAAATGACATGACTACAAAACATAGATTGAGGAGCCAAGATACTGTGCATAGGAAAGGCTTAACCACTAACAGAGACGGTATAAAAATACAATTCAAGTACATAAAGATTATATTTACAATCAAGTGCCATCAGTGGGCAGAAAAGTGCATCAGGGAGGGAGAAAAATACAAAGGCAATCAGAAAAAGGCAAGTAGGAGGGTGAGTGGGTGAGGGGGAGAGGGGGATAGGTGAGAAGTAAGAGAATAGTGAGTGGAGACAGTGTGGAGTGGGGGAGAATTATGGGCAGTTGCAGAAGTTCAGCGAGATATGGCCAAACTGTGTAATGAAATATCACCTACAATGAGAAATATGTCCAATCAATTGCCTTTATGCAAGCCTTAAGTGCAGAACTGAGAGCTGCACTTGTGTAAACTGATTGTATAAGCTTTTTTGTTTATACAATTTTTATCTCAAAATATACATGACCAGTTAGCTGTGGCCTCAGGTGGTACACTGGATATGTTCTCACCTTACAAGCCAAGGGTCACTGGTTTGATTCCCAAGGGGACATATATCTGCCATCTCATTTAGATAAGGGTAAAAACTAGTTTCTTTCAAGTACCTCAAAGACATAAACAAGGTGCAGGTGGGGGACCTTTTCCAATGTAGAAAAAGTACTAGAACAAGGGGGCACGATATGAAATTGGAAGGGGGTAGATTAAGAGGTAATGTGAGGAAGTTTTTCTACACAGAAAGGGTAGTCAGTGCTTGGAATAGTCTGCCACAGGAGGTAGTGTGGGCAAGCACAGTGGAGGGGTTTAAGCATGCCTGGAACAGGCACAAGGGAAGCTTGAGAGGGGAGGGAGTGATGAAAAACTATTGATCATATAGGGTCAGTGGCCACATGCAATGTATAGTGCTACGGGCAGACTGGATGGGCCTAGCAGTCCTTATCTGCCAACAATTTCTATGTTTCTATAGAAAGGTTATGAAAGGATTTTCCTTCTGAATTGGCTATACAAAATTCACATAATAACTTCCACTATCTGTACCCCTTATATTACCTGAACACTGTGGATAGTATAGTTTCACTCTTTAAAAATGTTATGCTGACACTACAGCCTAGAGATTAAAGCAATTCTGAAGATGGATTATTTTTACTAACAGTTTGAAATGTAAAGGTGATAACTCACTAGTGTCAATGCACATACACAACAGTTATTATAGATGTCTAGGAAGTGTAATAACACCTTAAAACACTTAATAAAACAGTCTATTTCCTATTTAACCTGTTGGTTTAAATACAGTCAAAGGAGGACCTAGACCCTCGGTGACATCATTTCCTGTCAGGAGCCCAAAACATATGGCTACCACCAGCCTTTAATTACAAGGTGATTTACATATGAATAACTCTGGACTGCAAAGATTCACAGATCAACACAATAGCTCAATCAAATTAGCTTTCTATGGGCTTTCAGACATTAAGAAATCCTGTTGATGACAGTTACCCTAAATGACTGCATGGTTAACTAAAGAAATAACTGGGTCATTTATTGTACCATGGTAAGATTTCCAGTGAATCATTGACAATTGTAAGCGATAACTGTTTCTCTGTGTGTTATTACTGTTTTAATTTAAGGAACATATCTAACAGGAAAACCCAGATTGTACTGTTGGAATGTATGTAATGTTCTGTCAAAATTCTGAAACCTGTTTCTTTTGTATTGAAATGCAGGACAACTTTGCTAAATAGTTCCCTGGAACCTAAGGTTTTATGTCCTGTCAAAAAATAAAATGTTACTACTATTGGATGGATGGATCGGTGATGTATTAGTTGGTAGTGGATGGATGGATTGGTGATGTATTAGTTGGTAGTGGATGAATGGATGGATGGATCGGTGATGTATTAGTTGGTAGTGGATGGATGGATCGGTGATGTATTAGTTGGTAGTGGATGGATGGATGGATAGAGACAGAGAGAGACAGATAGATAATAGATGGATGGATGGATCATTGATGGATAGATCAATGGATGATGAATAAATTGTAGGTGGATGGATGGATAGTAGAGATGGGTGAAGTTGGGAAATTCTGCTCTACGGATTCATTTGTGAATTTTCCTCATTTCACGGATTTTCCTTATTTCACTGAGTTAATCCGTGGTGCAAAGCCCAAATTCATCCCACCCCCCTCAAAAAAAAACTTTGCCAAATGCAGAGGTTAAACTCTGCAGGCAAAGTTTGGCAACTCAAACTGTCCCTGGTGTCTAGTGGTTCTAGGGACGTGAATATGTTGTTCTAGCCACACTTCTGGCAGTGTCCTTTCCAGTTTAAATCTTACCGTAAAGTCTTCAAGCTGGCTCCTCCCACCACCCCAGGTGGTATATCCCTTGGCTCCACCCCCATGATGCCAGATCTTCCTTTCTGCTGGAAGAAGCAGGTTCCCTCCTTACCGCTCCTGCATTGTGTAGGCCATAGTGCTCAAATCTTCGGATTTATTTCCAAAACTTCAAAACTCTACAGAGTTTCATCTTCAGTACGATCTTTGATCATGACCGTGATGGAGGAAAAGTCCTCCTCTGGATTTTGCCGTTGCCCATGTGGGCAGAAGATGTCACATACCAACCAGCATGCCATGTGCGTTTACTGCCTTTGCCACAAGCACGGTCCCCAGGCCTGTGATATTTGCCGGTCGTTTCACACATCGGTCATTGAGGACTGTCTTGCCCGCCTAAAGTTAGGCTGCCGAGAAAAACGGCATTCGCCGGTCAAATCCAAGGGCGCCCATTGGGTGGTCGCCATGGCTGTGGGGTCTGCCAAGCAGTTGAAGCAACTTAAGGCCTTTAAGGAGGAGGCAGTCTGGACCGCTGTGCAGTCCTCTTCAGCTTCCACCTTTGTTCCAGTCAAATTGGGCAGCACTTTTTTGTACTCCTTCAAGGAGTTGTGCCAGTCTCTCCCGACCAAGGGAGAGGGCCCTTTGGGTTTGCACAGCTTGTGCTCACGCAAGAAGGAGTTCAAGAGAGAAAAAGAGAAGACTCACTGTCGACATTATTGGGACTGAGAACATTCTCGGTCTCGGGACTCACAGGTTTTGACCCTGGTTGAAACCGCGGCCTTGGCTGCTGGCTTCATGGAGCCCCTGTCAGGCCAGCTGGTCGAGATGTGGGCTAACGATGTGGCTGAGATTTTTCTCAACCCTGTTGATCTGTTGTCGCTTGATGAGGCTAAAAACTCTCTATTCAGGACTCCGGTCCTGTCGGTGACCACTGAAGGGGTGGCTCAACCTGCTGCCTGCGGAGCCGTTTCAGACCATTCCAGTTCGGCTGAAGTTGGCCTCTCCACTGATCGTGGTGGAGCTGCTGCCCAAACAGCCGCCAACCGGGGCTCTGACCAAGGAGTCTCATCCAGCTAAGGGACTTGCCCATCAGCTGTCAGTCACTAAAAAAAAAAAAAAAACTCTTGCGCCCAACCATCCGTGGTAGGTCGAGAACAACTCGGGTGGTTGACCACTCTATGCAGACTCTTCTGAGTCTGAGGACTCCTCACTGCACTCCCATTTGGTTGACATGGAGTTGGTGGGGGAAGGGGGTCTCTCAATGGAGGAGGGACCCACGTCCTTCATGGGCATCCTCCGTCTCATCTCTGAGTCTACGAGAATGCCACTGGAGCCCATTCAGAAACTGGCTCACTATGCCCTCACAGAGATTCTGGACAAAGGGGATTCTCTGACAAAGGCTTTCCCAGTGGCTGAGGCAATTGTCAACCCTGCCCTGGAGCTTTGGCAGCTTCCTGCCTCCTGCCTTGTGCCCTTGGCATGGAAGTCCCACAAATATACGATGCCCACCGGTTCTCTCTTAGGGGTTCACGGAACACCCCTCAGCCGAGGGGTTGGTGGCCAATTCCGTGTTTCGATGCTTAGACAATACAAGCGATGTCGACAGGCCGCTGGACAAGGAGTCCAAGAAGTTGGACCACTAGGACATAAAGGTCTATGCTGCCTCCTTGCCGGGCCTCCACCAGAAGAACTCAGCTGTCCTGATGGCACACTTCTCCCATGCCCTCTTGGGCTCCCTGGATGAGGTGATTCCTCATCTCCCAGTGGACATCCACACCACAGTCAAGCTGGTTCGAGACCAGGGACGGGCTATGGCCAAACAGCTACTCCAGATGGCTCTGGACATTGGGGATTCCTGTGCCCGCTTAGTAGTGGCTGCAGTTGCCATGTGCCGTAGGGCTTGGCTGCTGATTTCAACCTTCATGGCAGACACTCTGCACAAGCTAGCAGGCATTCCTTTCTTAGGCACTGATCTGTTTGGGCCCGGTGCGGAGGGTCATCTCCAGCATATCGAGAAGTCCAGTGCCACCTTGGACTCCCTTACTTCCACCCAGAAGGATCCCAAGGGCTCTAAGCAGCAGAAGTGCAAGCCCTTTCGGTCCTTCACTCCTACGGCAAAACCAGCCCAGCACCAGTTGGGTCAGCAGGCTCAGTCTTGGCACCTTAGGTCCAAGTCGGTGGTTTCGGTGGTCCGAAAGTACAGAGAGAAGGGACCCGGTGGCTCCTCGGCCAGGTCTTCCTCCTCCAAGCCTGCCCAGTGACGTGATGGGGGTGCCACCCTCATGCCTGTCACGCCTCCCTTGGGTCCTCCTCTGGGGGGCCGGCTCAGCTACTTCCTTTCCATCTGGTCCACTGCCGCTACGGACAGGTGGGTTCTGGACATGTTCGGTCAGGGTCTGCCTCTGGAATTCAAGCAGTACCCTCCAAGCCGAGATGGCGCCCCAAAAGTGGACTTGGTATCTGCAGACACTCAGGCGGCTCTTCAGGATGACATAGCCCAGCTCCTCCGCAAGGAGGTCGTGGTCAGAGTAGTGGATCCTCCAGAACACCCAGGGTTTGTCTTCGGGTACTTCTTGGTGCCAAATGAGATGGGGGCTGGTGCTCCATTCTAAACCTGCACAACTGGAACCAATTCCTCAGGTCTCACACTTTCAGGATGGTAACTCTGTCCCAGATAATACCATCTCTCAAACAGGACATATGGTTTTGCTCTCTGGATCTTCAGGATGCATTCTTTCATGTCCCAATCCATCCATCCCACTGAAAGGTCCTCCGCTTCTGAGCTGAGGGAACCCTCTCTGAGTTACGCAGTTCAAACAAACCCAGGCACGAGAGTGAATTGGTGCAAATACAGGGCGTGCAACCCAGAAACAACCAAAGACAAAAAAGTACTGCACTCAAGGACTGCGAAGTGGTGGGCAGGTAACCACAACTGACACCTTAAATAAGAAGGCAATAATTGAAATGTTAAAGCAATGCTTGCTTGTTTAATAAAGAAATAATTTCTGCCACATGCACAGAGCAAGTCAAAATTAACTAACAGCTCACAGCTAACCCTATATGAGTTCCG
The DNA here is from genome assembly GCA_016271365.2 of Neoceratodus forsteri. Classification (NCBI taxonomy): domain Eukaryota; kingdom Metazoa; phylum Chordata; order Ceratodontiformes; family Ceratodontidae; genus Neoceratodus; species Neoceratodus forsteri. The sequence goes on from CM028137.1 coordinate 365,958,725, forward strand.
GGCCATGCCATTCAGCCTCTCCTTAGCCCCCATGGTCTTCATCAAATGCATAGCTGAAGTGGCAGCCTACCTGAGATGCTGAGGGGTCCGGGTGTACCTATACTTGGATGACTGGCTGATAGCAGGTCCCTCCAGGCAGGAGGTGGAGTGGTCCAAGGACTTGGCCCTTCAGACCTGCATCCAACTTGGTCTCCTAGTCAATGAGACCAAGTCAGAACTTATGCCCTTGCAGATGATAAGCTTCATAGGGGTAGAGTTCGACTTTGCTGAGCCAGAGCCTGGCTCCCAGCAGACAGGGCAGAAGTTCTCTCCTCCTTTGTCCAATCATTTCAGGCTGGGCAATTCCGCCCTGCCCGGACTTCCTTCACCAGCTGGGTTACATGGCAGCCTGCACCAGCATGGTCTGATGGGCCCATTGGCATATGCACTCCCTGCAATGGGAGCTGGACAGCCAGTGGTCTCAGCACAAAGGTCACTTCGACCAGCTGGTCACTGTGACCCAGAGGATGTGGGACGCCCTCCAGTGGTGGCTCATCCCAGAGCATCCGGAGGAAGGGATCCCGTTTGTCTGCCCTGAGCCGACAGTCATCCTGACGACCAATGCCTCTCTCACGAGCTGGGGTGCCCATCTGGGGGAACACAGAGTCCACGGGCTCTAGACCCCCGAAGAATCCCAATGCCACATCAACCTGCTGGAGATCCGAGCAGTTCGGCCGGTGCTCACTGCATTTGCTTCATTTGTTCGGGGTCAAGTGGTTCAAGTCCAGATGAACAACACCATGACCATGTACTACCTCAACAAGAAGGGTGGGATGCACTCCCTGCCTTTGTTCAAGGAAGTTCTCTATGTATGGACCCTCGTGCACACCCTGGAGGTGGATCTCCTAGCCATTCATGTGGCAGAAGCCTCCAATCAGTTGGCAGATGCCCTCAGCTGAGTGGGTGAGATGTCTCACGAGTGGTCTCTCTATCTGGAGGTAGTCTACAGTCTGTTCTCCCAGTGGAGCACCCCTTAGGTGGACCTGTTCACCTCCAGGGAGAAGGCAAAGCTGAGGCTGTATTGTGCCCACCCTCCTCTGCAGGGCTCTCTGCAGGGGGATGCCTTCTCGAGGCCATGGACTCCAGGCTTCTTCTATGCCTTCCCTCCACTTCCCTTGATCCACAAGATGCTGCTCAAGGTCAGGAGGGACAAGGCATAGGTGATCCTGGTGACTCTGGACTGGCTACGCCAGTATTGGTACCCTGCTGTCCTCAGCCTCAGCAACAGGCTCTCAAGGCGTCTTCCCACATGCCCGAACCTGCTTTCCATCAATCAGGGGAAGGTACTCCACCCGGACCTTCAATCCCTGCACCTGACAGCCTGGTTCCTGAGTGACTAGAGTTACGGGCTTTGGATCTCACTGAAGATGTCTTCACTGTAGTGGAGGCACCTAGAAAGGAATCGACCAGAAAGTGCTATGTCTTCAAATGGAAGAGATTCTCCATTTGGTGTCAGGGCAAGGGGCAGGACCCCTTGTCCTGTCCAGTGGCTAGCATTTTGGATTACCTGTGGTCTCTCTCCAAAGGAGAACTTCAGTCAATAACCCTTAAGGTGCACCTGGCAGCCATCTCTGCTTACTGGGCATGGGCCGGTCAGTGGTCGGTGGTGCAGAAGACAGTGGTATGGCGCTTTTTCAAAGGCTTGGCACATATTTCACCTCCAGTGCATGAACCACCACCACCACCACCGTGGGATCTGTTGCTGGTTTTGGCAAAGCTCATGGTCAAGCCATTAGAACTGATGCACAGATGTGAGATGTCTCACCTGTTGTGGAAGACCGCCTTCCTGATGGCTATCATGTCAGCCAGAAGGATCAGTGAGCTGCAGGCGCTTTCAGTGGATTCTCCTTACCTGGTCTTCCACAGGGACAAGGTTGTTCTGTGCCCCAACCTGACGTTCCTCCCGAACGTTGTGTCAGAGTTTCACCTGAATCAGGTGATGACTCTTCCCAAATCACACCTCGGAGGCCAAACGCGGGCTCCATTTTCTGGACCTGAGGCAAGTGCTCACTTACTACAAAGAGCGCACAGCTGGAGTTTGGGGAGAGGTTCGTCAGCTGTTTGTCACCTATCCTGAAGCCACACCTGCAGCCAAGCAGATGACTGGCAGGCAGATCACTTCCTGTATTGATCTCTGCTATAGGTTGGCGAGTAGGGAGCCTCCTGGAGGGCTTAGGGCTTATTTCACCCACCATACCGCTGTGTCGGTGGCTGCTTCTAGGGACGTCCCCATCCAGGAAATCTGCAGGGCTGCTACCTGGAAGTCAGCACACACCTTCATTTCCCATTACCACATCGACCTTGGGTCACACTGGGAAGCTGGTTTTGGGGCCTCAGTTCTCCAGTCCTTATTTCCTAAGTAGGGTGTGTGTGCCTTGCTTCCCTCCTCCCGGAGAACTGCTAGGAGTCTGCCAGAAGTGTGGATAGAACATATCCATGTCCCTACAAACACAGGTTACTCACCTGTAACAGTAGTTCTAGGAGTGGTATATGTTGTTCATCCACACTTCTAGCACTGTCCTTTCCCCCTTTAAATCTTGCTGGAAAGTCTTCAAGCTGGTTCCTCCCTCCCACCTGGGTGGTATACCCTTTGGCTCCGCTCCATGACACCAGATCTTGCCCGCTGGAAGCAGAGGTTGTGCGCCTGAGCCTGGGGAAGTCGGATGGGTCCGTGTGGATGAATAACATACGAACATACGAAGAAGCCAACAGAAAAAGGCCATTTGGTCTATCTGGTCTGCTTGTATGGCAGGGTCCACAGCTTGAGCTACTGTCCCTGCCCTCCCTCACCACTCCTCCCATCCTCCCCACCCTTGATCCTTATCTTCCCCCATGCCAATCCCAGCCTCTCTTAAAGCTGCCCACTGTCTTCAACGAGATGACCTCTTCCGACAGCGCATTGCAAGTGTCCACCACCCTCTCTATGAAGAAGTGCTTGCTGACCTACCTCCTAAACCTCGCACCCTCCAGCTTAAGACTGTGCCCCCTCATGTTATGGTTGCCACTCAGCTTAAAGAGACTACCCTTATCAATCTTATTTATCTCTTTCAAATACTTGAAGGTTCTAATCATGTCCCCCTCTCTCTCTCTCTCTCGCTCCTGTCTTCCACATATACCACTCCTACACTACTGTTACAGGTGAGTAACCTGTGTTTCCCACTCCTGCTGATTGCCAGCCCGACAATATAATTCCCTGGTGCTTAGCGGTCCCCCCAACCCCGGCTGTTCGCTGGACCGATGTAGAATAACATTTACTAGAGTCTAATGTTTCCTCCACCAATCACCAGCCTGATGTAAAATAGAATTCCCTGGTGTCTAGTGACCCCCCCCCCCCAAACAATTGCCAGCCTGATGTAACATAAAATTCCATGGTATCTAGTGGTCTTCCCCCCTGCTGATCGCCGGCCTGATGTAGAATAAAATTCCCTAGTGTCTAGTGGTTCCCCCATGTACATACATAGATACATAAATACATAGAAATGTGATGGCAGAAAAGTCAGGCCCACCTGGTCTTCCCACTTGCCTAGTCTTCTGCTAGGACATGCCTTTTCCTCCCACCCGCCCTCACCTCAACAGACCCTTGTGTCTGTCCCATGCTCTTTTGAACCCTTCCTCTGTTGTTTCTCTAACCAACTTCTCAGGGAGCCTATTCCAATTATCCGCCACCCTCTCTGTGAAATAGTACTTCCTAATGTTCCCCTTAAACTGTCCCCTCACAATATGCAACCCATGCCCCCTAGTCCTTTGATTTCCTTTTAGCTGGAAGATGCTCTCCACTGGCACTTGGTTTATACCTTTTAGGTACTTCAAGGTCTCAGTCATGACCCCCCTTTCCCTCCACTGCTCCAGGTAATACATGTTCAGTTCCCTTAACCTTTCCTCGTAGGATAGGTGGCTGAGCCCTGTTACCATGTTTGTTGCCCTCCTCTGAACTTGCTCCAGTCTTCCTATGTCCTTTCTGAGATGCGGCCTCTAGAATTGGACCCCATATTACAGATGCGGCCTAACCAGATGGGTGTATAAGGGTACTATAACGTCCTTTCTCCTACTAGTAATCCCTCTCCCGATGCAGCCCAGCATTTTGCTGCCTCTAAGCACTGCTCTCTCGCAGTGCTTTGCCACCTTCAGGTCTCTTGCTATAGTTATGCCTAGGTCTCTTTCCTGTTCTGTTACTACCAGGTCACGGCCCCCCTTACAGTATCCCGCTTGCGGTTTTTGTTGCCAAGATACATGATCTTACACTTGTCTGTGTTAAATGAAAGCTGCCACTCTTTTGACCATGCCTCCAGCCTCCTTAGAACCCTCCACATTTTTTCCACCCCTTCCTGATTGTCCGCCCTATTGCAGACCTTAATATCATCCACAAACAGACACACACCCCCTTCAGGGCCCTCCACAATGTCCTCTATGAATAGATTGAACAATAGTGGCCGCCGTACTGACCCCTGAGGGACCCCACTGGAGACCATGCCCTCTCCTGATGCCACCCCATTTACAGAGACTCTCTGTCTCCTGCCCCCCAGCCAGTTTCTCACCCATCAAACCACTGTCTGCCCCAGCCTGTGGCATGTCAGCTTGTACAGGAGTCTCCTGTGCAGCACGGTGTCAAATGCCTTCGTGAAATCTAGATACACAATGTCCACCGCCCTCCCCCCACCCGATTCATTTCCTTGGTGACCCAGTCAAAGAACTCGATCAAGTTTGTTTGACAGTATCTACCCCTTGTAAAGCCATGTTGCCTTGGATTCATCAGGCTGCTTACCTCCAGGTAACTGGTAATCCTATTTTTCAGTAGCTTCTCCATGAGCTTGCCCACCACAGATGTCAAGCTCACGGGCCTGTACTTTCCCACCCCCCCGACCACATTCACTTGTTTCCACCTCATCAGGTACTACTCTGGACTCCAGGGACCTGTTGAAGAGTGTAGTCAAAGGTGCTGCCACTATATCGGGAAAGGGAACATTGTTTAACCAGGAGTAGCACACAAAGCCGAAGCTTGTTTCCAGATACAAACTGGGAGCACAAGGACGTTAAATGACTTGCTCAGAATCACACAGTATGCACCTAGGTGGCTGTGGGGTTCAAACCCAGGTCTCCATATCTGCAGCTCAGAGCCTTAACCTACTGCGCTATACTGCCTCCTTAAGTATATCCTTTAGTTCCCTCACTACCCTGGGGTGCACCCCCATCTGGCCCCATCACCCTGTCCACCTTCAGGCAGTGTAGTTCTCCCAGAGCCTCCTCCACCCGGAATGGACTCCTTTCCACTCCCACCCCCACTGCCATGGCTTCTCCTGCACCACCACCCACCCCTTCACTTTCCTTAGTGAACACAGAGCAAAAATAGCTGTTTAGAAACATAGAATTTGACGGCAGACAAGGACCGCTTGGCCCACCTAGTCTGCCCATTTTCCTACCTAACAGATAAGCTGCAGATCCTAATTAACCAACAGCTTACTTCCTCCTACCCCCCACTAGGACTGCCTTATGTCTGTCCCATGCATTCTTAAATTCCCCCACTGTTCTTGACTCCACGACCTCCTCAGGGAGGCTGTTCCATGCATCCACAACCCTCTCTGTGAAAAAATACTTCCTCACATTACCTCTGAGCCGTCCCCCCTCTATCTTCAAATTGTGCCCCCTTGTTCTTGCACATCTCTTTTTCTGAAAGATGCCACCCTCTTGGACTTTGTTGATTCCCTTGAGGTACTTGAAAGTTTCCTCCATGTCCCCTCTCTCCCTCCTTTCCTCAAGGGTATACATATTAAGCTCCTTTAGTCTTTCTTCGTATGTCTTCTGGTGCAGACCCTGCACCATTTTGGTTGCCCTCTTCTGGACAGCCTCCACTCTGTCTATGTCTTTGCGGAGATGGGGTCTCCAGAACTGCACACAGTACTCCAGATGGGGTCTCACCAACTGTCTGTACAGAGTAGTAGTAGTTCTGCCTTCTCCCTGTCCCCTTGTATTAGCTCACCATCACTTGCTGTTAGTCGGAGTATTCCCTGCTTAATTTTCCTCCTCTCACTGACATACCTACAAAAGGTTCTGTCCCCTTTTTTGACCGCACTTCCTATGTTCTCCTCTGCCCATGCCTTCGCCCTCCTAACTTCTACCCCTGCTTCTTTCTGGCTTACTTGGTACCTTTCCCAGTCCTCCTCTCTTTGTGTTATCTTGAACCTTCAAAAAGCCCTTCTCTTTGCCCTGACCTTTTCTGCTACAGCGCCATTAAACCACAGGGGTCTCCTCCTCTTATTTTTACTTAACGTTTTGGCACATAGGTTTGTGGCCCCTACAATAGCCTCTTTTATCCTGTCCCTTATGCCCTTCACCTCTGCTAAATCCTCCACCCCCTCTAGAGCTCTTCCCATGTACTCCTCCATTTTCCTGAAATCTGTTCTCCTAAAATCAAGCACCTTTACCTTGGTCCGGTAAACATCAGCGGTTTTCCGTATTGTAAACCAAATGGTGCTGTGGTCACTCGTACCAAGGTGTTCCCCCACTGACACATCTCCTACACTATCCTCATTTGTCAGGACCAGACTGAGAACTGCTCTCTCCCTGGTTGCTTCCCTGACCAGCTGCCTTAGGAGGGCTGTTTGCAGGGAGTCTACTATTCCCTGCTACTGGCGGATGATGCCGATAGGGTGTCCCAGTTTACATCTGGTAGATTCAGGTTTCCCATCAGCACCACCTCACCTTTGGCAGCCACTCTCAAGATTTCATCTGTCATGTATTTATCCACAGATTCCTGTTGTGTTGGGGGCCTGTAAATCACCTCGGTACATACCACCTCCCCTTTTCCCGTGGCCAATGAGACCCATAGGCCCTCAGCCTCCCCCCACTCGCCCTGTAATTCTGTCACCCTGATACCCACCTTAACATAGAGTGCAACCCCCCTCCTGTCCTCCCTGTCCCTTCTGAAAAGCGTATAACCTGGTATCTCCATGTCCCATCCCTGCTCCTGATGGCAGCAAGTCTCAGTTACCTCCACAATGTCAAGGTTTGCCTCAGCCATTACCGCTGCTAGATCTGGGATCTTATTACCCAGGCTTCTGGCGTTTGCACACATGACTCTCCAAACCCTACTCCCTGTTACCTTTCCCTGCTTCCTACACCCCCTTCATTTCCTACACTTGGTCTGTTTGCCTTTGGGGGGGGCTTCCTGCCCCCCTTGCCATGTGTCATCCAGCTCAAGCTTCCCTGCGACCCCTCCCCCCAGTCAGTTTAAATGGTAGCACTTTTCAATATAATCTTCTAGCTTACATTTGAGCACTGCCTTTCCTTCCCCATTTAAATGCAGCCTGTCCGGGGCATAAGGGCTTTTGTCCCTCCATGTTGTTCCCCAATCTCCTACTACTCCACATCCCCTTTGAGCACACCATGCTGTTAACCAGCTGTTACATTCCTCTATTTTTTGCATCACCTCTATGCTGGCCCTTGGTACTGGCAGCACCTCAGAGGATGCCAGCGATTTAAAATCCAAACTGCTGCAGAACCTGGCCAGAACTGCAAAACGTGCCTGCACCTCATCACACTATGCCTCACGAGGTCATTTGTCCTTAAGTGGAACAGGAGATGTGTCCTCTTATCCAGATTCTTTCCCCTGGAGGGGATCTGGTGTATGACTTCGGCCACCGTCTTTTCTGGCTGGCATTCCACCCATATTTTGCCACCTCTGTCCCCCCTTCTCCCCCATGTAACACCCTTGATAATAGAGTCCCCTACAATTAATACCCTGTCCCCTTCCTCCTCCTGGGCACCTCTCACTACTGCATTCCTCCCAACTCTTCCCTTTTCCAAGCTTTCCCTATTATTACTTTCCATACCCCTCAGCATGCCTCTAGTTCTCTTTTCCCTGACTACCACCTCCTGCATGTCTTCCTGAGCCTGTATTATTTTCTGCCCCCATAACCTGCCCCATTTGAAACCCCTCCTGGCACTTCCCCCCGTTCTCTTGACCATGAGCCTCATATCTCCCCCACTCCCCCTGTAACCAACCTGAGCATCAGCTTCCTCTGACTCCTGGGTCCTTTCCCCCTGCCTAGATTGTTTTTGTGCAGATTTCAAGGGTCCCACGGTCGCTGATCCTACCTGTGCTTTTTTATGGAGTCTTGACATGGGGGGCCTCCCCCTCTCTGTCTCTCTCTCTGTGGCATAGGTCCCACTATATTAGTTGCAGCAATCCCCTCCTCTTGTGCTTGCCCACTCTGGTGGACCCTCACCTTCCTGTCTCCCTGCTCACTGGCTTTCTCCCATCATGGTGATTGGGGACTCCATTTCTCCCTTTTGTGCACTTTTCCCTGAGCTTTCCCCAGACACCCCCATAGAGTCTCTGCTGTCCTCTACTGCCGTGTACTTCCTCCCTTCCTGTTTCCCCAGGACTGCAAACCTGTTTCCATGTTCAAAGCTTCTCTTCCTACTATATCTCACCTGTTCTTGTCCTGCTTCCATTGTCACACTTGTAGTTTTAGAGCCTCTACCCCTGTATATCTGCCATCCTTCCTGCCACCATTTTTTGCCCAAGGAGATCTCGAGGAGCCCCTTCCTCAAGCGCTCTAACTCTGCCTCCATCCTCCCTATCTTTTGTCAAATAGCGCATCCCCCTAGCTTCCACAGAGTACTCATGAAAACAGCAGCCCCACAGCCATTACAGCCCACTATTCTCCCCTCACTGCCTCCCTTCAGTGCCTGGTAATGATCCTCTGTTCTTCCCCTCCATGTTGGTGTTGGCTGCTGCTGTCCTGACCCCTGCCACCCCTGTTATGTGTAGTGCAGCTTTAAGAAATGTTAGACAGTACAGCTTTAAGGAATGCATTGACTGTAACTCTTCCTGTGTGTGTTGAGAACAGTTTTCCGTTTATATCTGAGCTGAATGGAAGTAAACCAGAGAAGGCCTAGATTTCTGTGGTGTCATGTTTTTCTTTCTACCAAGACCCTGATGTGTTTAAGGTTCTTATCTTCGGCCACCAAATACAAAAAACTGGCGATGATGGATGGTGGAATCTTTCATAGCTCCAGCTTACTGAATTGTACCATTCTGTGACTTTCTGCATTGGAGGCAAGTAAGCAATTTGGAACTGTACAGTATTATGGAAACTTCAGCCCGCTTTGAGATCTTTACAGGAACAGACTGGGATACATGGTCCAGACATTTTGATCAGTGGTTATTACTTAATCCTGCCATAAAATCTTCAAATGTTGAGCGACAGGATACACTAATTCGAGCTGCTTTTTGTACTTACTTGGGGAGTAAAACCTTCAAAATTTTATGCAGTCTGTGTGCACCAGACCGGCTGGAGGATTTGTCATATCAAGAGCTAAAGGCTAAATTGAATGCACAATACAGTTTAACAACTTTCCCAAGGGCTGAACGTTATAAATTCTACAGTTACCAGCAGAAACCAGGTCAGTCATTACAATCTTATTCGGCTGAGATCAAATGCTTAGCTGTCACATATGAGTGGAGCAGGGAGCATCTTGAATGTAATTTAGCTGATACGTTTGTTATGGGGTTGAATAATGAACATTGCATTATGCAATTACTTTCTGTAAGTGTCAAGAAATCCGCTAATGAATTTTTACAGATGGCACTAATGAATGAGGCTGCAGAAAATGAAGCACATGCTAAGTTGAACCTTAAAAATTAGGTACAAATGTCTGCAGTAAACCCCAAACTGAAACAACTCAGACCTAAGTCTAAGCCACTGTTTTCAAAGAAAAATACAACCACACCACCCAAACTGCAGGGGCAGTACAAATGTGCATCATGTGGGTCGTCTTAGCATAGCAGGGAACAGTGCACATTCAAAGAAGTTCAGTGTCATGCATGTAAACGTCAGGGGCATATTGCTAAGGTTTGCAGAAGCAGGAGAACTGCAGTGGTCAGTTCAGAGAGCACAGACAGTGCAGTGGTTCCTATTGCACCACAAATTCAGGCTAAAGATGTTCCTCCTTTCTATGTGTTACTTCAGTTGCCACAACTGAGGCATCAGTTGAGTTTAATGGTAGACTCTGCTTCCCCCAGTTACTTTTATTACCCACCAGACATGGTCTGATCTGGATAAGCCACCATTGTCTCCTTGTAATAAGTTGCTGCATGCATTTGAAGGGCAACCAATTCAGCCACTGGGCTCGTTTACCACTTTGGTACACAGAATTGATTCTCCTGGTACACCTTTAACTTCTCTGGTTTCAAAAAAGGGTGTCAGCATTTTGGGCAGAGACGCTCAGATTCTTCTAAACATTCATATCGATCCAGCAGATTTTGGCCTACTTGCTTCTGTCCAGGTACCACAAAGCAGTAATCTGCTCAAGCTTGGGGAGATTTTAGACTTGTATCCAGAGTTGTGGAAAGGCCTGGGATGTTGCACAACGGCTAAAGCAAAGCTAGTTACAAAGCCTAATGCAGTCGCTAAGTTTTGTTAACCACGGAAACTTCCTTTTACCTTAAAACCAGTGTTTGTGGCAAAACTGGACAGACTGGAAAAAGCGGGTGTGCTGGAAAAGGTTTCAAGTTCAGACTGGGCCACTCCAATTGTGGTGGTATCTAAACCAGGTGGTAAGGTTCGAATATGTGAAGATTTTAAGGTGGCATTTAATCCAGTGCTTAGCAAAGATGTATTTCCTTTACCCTTACCAGAGGAACTTTTTCATAGACTGAATGGTGGTGTGGGATTCTCTAAACTGGACCTCGCTGATGCATACCTTCAAGTGGAGCTGGATACAGACTCTCAGAAACTGGTAGTGATTAATACACAACAAGGACTGTACAAATATAAACGGTTATGTTTTGGCATTAGTTCTGCAACTGCTGTTTTTCAAAAAGTGATTGAGCAAAAGTTGGGTGATATACCAGGTGTTGCTTGTTATTTGGATGACATTATTGTCACAGGCAAGACAGAAGCAGAACATTTACTTAACTTACAAAAGACTTTAGAGAGATTGCAACAGAGTGGATTCAGACTCAGGAGAGAAAAATGCCAATTTTGTCCATCAAGTGTCACGTACTTAGGTCACGCTATTGACAAAGATGGAGTTCATCCAAATGATGAAAAGGTGAAAGCCACTGTGCACATGCCTGAACCGCAGAATGTTTCAGAGTTGCGCTCATTCTTGGGTATGGTGCGCTACTATGACCGTTTCATACCTGGCTTAGCCACTAAATGTGCTATCCTAAATGAACTGTTACATAAGGGTACTCCGTGGAAGTGGACCAAGGGCCACAGTAAGGCAGTTTAAGCCATCAAGCTCTCTCTAACCGATGTGAATAATTTAACTCATTATGACCCTAACTTACCTATCACATTGGCCTGTGATGCTAGTCCTGTGGGTATAGTAGCTGTCCTTTTCCATATGGATCCAGAAGGAGTGGAGAAGCCGATAGCCCATGCTTCATGCAAACTCACTGCAGCTGAAAGGAATTATGTCCAGTTTCAGAGAGAGGCATTAGCAGTTGTGTTTGGAGTCCAGAAATTTCGGCAATACTTGCTAGGTTGCAAGTTTCACCTGAAGACGGATCACAGGCCACTATTGACAATTTTCAGTCACAAAAAAGGAATTCCAGAGACAGCTGCTAGCTAACTTCAGTGATGGGCATTAATTTTGTATGCCTATAATTTCGAGGTTACATACCAACCAACAGACCAGCATGGATATGCGGATGCCTTGTCAAGGTTACCAATATCCAGAGAAGTGGAGTTCGATATGGGACTTAAAGAGGAGCCATTAGTATGCCAGGTGGGGCCAGATAGTTTTCCAGTGCAATTCAAAGATATAGATGACTCTACTGTTGAGTGTGCAATGGAGCTACAACAGTTAGATCAGCTTCCAGTACTAGCAAAAGATATTGCAAAAGCAACTAGTTAAGACATAATTTTGAAACAAGTGTATCAGTATACGCTTGAGGGTTGGCCGCAAGGCACTACTTGTTCGACTGCACTACAACCTTACTATACAAAGAGACGGCAGTTGTCCATTGCTGAGGGGTGTCTTCTATGGGGATTGTGTGTCATAGTACCCCAAAGTTATCACTCAAGTGTGCTGACTCTATTGCATTCGGGCCATCCAGGCATTGCTAAAATGAAATCCCTAGCCAGACTTCACGTATGGTGGCCTTCTATTGACAGAGACATATACCAGGTTGTGCAAAGATGTGAAGGTTGTTCTGTATCAATTGGAAATCCAGCAAGAGCTCCAGTTCACCATTGGGAACGACCTGAAAAACCCTGGCAAAGGTTGCATATTGATTTCGCAAGACCTTATTTAAATTCCATGTGGTTACTCTTAACTGATGCTTACAGTAAATGGCCAGAAATTCATCAAATGTCTTTGACAACTACTGAGAATACCATCAAAGTGCTGAAATCTATTTTTGCTACCCATGGTTTCTGCAAGTGATTGTCTCAGATAACGGATCACAGTTCACGTCTGTTGAATTCCAAGCATTTTGCCAGCAACACAGTATCCACCATATTTTCTCACCTCCCTACCATCCAAGTTCAAATGGCGAAGTGGAACGCCTGGTTCAGACTTTTAAAAAGAGTATGGACAAAGTTAATCCTACTACACCGACAGGAATACAAATAGCCCTTTTGGACTTTCTTGCGATGTATCGAACAACGCCACATTGTGTCACGGGAATATCCCCTGCAGAACTGCTGTTTGGACGTCACATTCGAACTCAATTGGACCTTCTTCACCCTCTAGGCTATAAGTCAGTAACTGAAATGCTTCCTAACACGAGATCCTTCAAACCCAATGATCTTGTGTGGGTCAGGATGTATGCAGGCCCGAAGAGATGGATAGAAGGTATGGTAGAAAAAAAGTTTGGGAATGATGTCTATGGTGTTCGACTGACTAACCAGAGGAAAGTGAAAAAACATGTGGACCAATTACGTACTATAATTGAGACAGAACAAAAAAAGGATACCTAGAGTTGGGTAGTTATCTAGCATTATTTGTTCTAGAACAAGAACAGGAAGAGATAGTGCAACCACAGCAATTGAGACAGGATATGGCTGATGGTAGTCAGATTCCAGAGCAACAGCCTTCAGTCCTACTACGTCAGTCAGGATGTATAAGACATCCACCAAAGAGGATGGACTTGTAGAGATATAGCCTAATGACATAGACTAACTAAAAGTGACATTGCAGTAATAACTTTAATAGTTTCATACTATTTTCTGAATTATTGGCTTACGTAATTTCTAGCTAAGTCAGGAGGGATTGTTATGTGTAGTGCAGCTTTAAGAAATGTTAGACAGTACAGCTTTAAGGAATGCATTTACTATAACTCTTCCTGTGTGTGTGTTGAGAACAGTTTTCCTCTTATATCTGAGCTGAATGGAAGTAAACAGAGAAGGCCTAGATTTCTGTGGTGCCATGTTTTTCTTTCTACCAAGATCCTGATGTGTTTAAGGTACTTATTTTCGGCCACCAAATACAACAACCCTCATCTGCTACGATTCCCTTCCCTGGTCCAAGCCCATTCACTCCTGTTCCTCCACATCTTTCTGTCTTGAAAAGAGCTCCTCCAACAATCAGTACTGCCCCCTTACTCAAATTGCAGGCAAATGTAAATGACCAAATCCAATACCAGAAAAGGTGACTGGCTACCACACAGATCTCCCCCCCCCTTTTCCCAATAAAAGTCAAGAGAAACAGTAAATTACCTACTCAGTACTGGCAAAGGTGACTGGCTACCACACAGATCCTCCCCCCCCTTTTCCCAGCTATAAGTTCAAGTTCAGGTACTCATTGCTCCTCCCAGACTTAATTCCAGTTCAGTTTTTCGGTTTTTAGTTGAAGTGCACAGCTCCTTCTTGCATGTTTGTAAGGACCTTGCAGCCAACCAATGGGACCCTTCCTGATGATTTACTCTGCCCTCCAGGGGCATTTTATAGAGGTTGGGCTGCGGTGGGTGGGCGAGACAAAAAGCCCCTCCTGGAAGTCAGTTCTGCTCCTCTAGAGAGCTGCTGCAGATCCTCTCTCTGTGCCCTGGCCCACACACTGTGGCTGGGAAAGCTCCTTGCTGCCCCAAGGCTGTTATTTCTCCGGCACCCTGGCCCGCTCCCTGTGGCCAGGAAGAGCTCCCGTGATCTGCCACTGGTCCTCCTTCCTGCACCTGTCCTGCTCGTGCCCTGGCCCACTCCCTGCGGCCAGGAAAACGCTCTTTTCGGTGATACGCCCGAGATGTCTTTTAAAGCCTGCTCGGCTTTCATATCATCTGCTTCTGCTTCTGATTGGTGCGCCATTCTCAATGCCCAATTGGCGCACTTCCAACCTTCTCCCTGTGGCTGGATTGGCTACCAAAAGCAGTCCCTCTTGGAAGCTATTACAGCCCCTCCTGGAAGTCAGTCCTGCTCCTCTGGATAGCCGCTGCATATGTATTTATTTTGTTGTTCTTCCAGGTGTTGGGGTTATTAACTTTTTTTCCTAGGTATTCTGTTATAGTATTTTTAAGATGTGTTGGGACACCTTTTTGGATACATAGAGGAATGATGCATAGAGGAACAGAACGCGCTGCTCTAAGTTAACTGAGTTTAGGATTTCTTGCTAGAATTGCCTTGCTTTCTATATTGCTTTCTTTTATTGCAGGAACACAGCATAGTCATAGAGTCAGATATTAGTTAAAAACAGCAGCATTTGTGTCTGAATTCAGGGCAGCTCAAGGGATTTTTGAGAGGTTGTTGAGCATACTTGCCCCTCCCCCCAAAGCAGTTAGCACCTGAAGCTCAGCTGAAGAGGAGGGATTTGTCCTAGGCTGGTAGAGTCAGGATGTTAGTTAACAGCAGCGGAGACTTGGGCTACAGCGGGAGGAAGCCAGGGGCAGCCGAGGACTTCAGCAGGAAAGGAAAGTACCTTGATACTGCTGTTCTTTTTATATACACACACACACACATTTTATTATTCTTCCAGGTATTGGGATTATTAGGTTTTTTTCCCTAGGTATTCTGTATTTTAAGGTGTGTTGGGACACTTTTTTGGATGCATAGTGGAACAGAACATGCTACTCTAAGTTAACAGAGTTTAGGATTTCTTGCTAGACTTGCCTTGCTTTATTGCAGGTACACAGCGTAGTTGTAGAGTCAGATATTCGTTAAAAACAGCAGCATTTGTGTCTGACTTCAGGGCAGCTCAGAGGATTTTTGGGAGGTTGTTGAGCAAACTTGCTCCCCTCTCCCCAGTAGCAGTTGGCAACTCAGCCCCAAATGAGGTACAAATATCTAGATACTGCTGCCTTCTTGGGGAACCATACAAAGCTCTAATGCTCTGAGCACTGTTGGCCTGATTGTTTCTTGAGGAGGCTGGTGTCTAATCCCACCCCCCATCCCAAGGCTCACTTCCCCTTTATTCCCAATTCATGTCCTGTTACATCACAGGATATGAGTCCTAGCATGTCTGGTAACTAGGAAGAATATACCGGACAAGACTGATACACCCGGTAGACGATAATGTTATAGAACGGCAATAGATGCTATACAGTAGTTGCATTGCATCCTACTAGGTGAGGTTAGCGCCAATGTTGAAATGTTTGGCACAGTGATTATTGCTTACAAACACATCCAATACTGTTTGTGTTAGCAGGGCATGTCTGGAAACCCCAGTACTGATATGTTTGGCACTGTGATTATAGGTTAGGATTTGCTGTACTACTGAAGTGTAACCATGGTTTAAAGGGCAGATTGCTTTTGGTTGTGCTTAGGGGACAGACTGCACTTATTGGTGGGGCAAGCTTTGTTGGTAGACTAACTTTTACATGAGGATAAGGTATCAGAGAGCTGGGGGAACCATGGGCAGAACTGGAAAAGGTGGATGGGAAGGGTCACGGGGGTGGTATGGGCATCCTTCTACTGAAAATGAGGGGGGGAACGCTGGTGGACGAAAAGTGAGACAGGAAGGGTGGTAGGCTGCAACAACTGTGGAGCGGCAATCTTTCTGAAAATTGTGTGGAGAGTGGGAGGGTGTTTGGTGTGCAGGCAAATAAGGCAGCTTAGGAACAAGATCAGCTGTTTACAAATGAAGCTTAGGAGGGGAATGCAGGCTGCAACGGAGGACAACTCAGTGGCTGGGGAGGCAAGGAGGGTAACTGAGGGCAGAGGACAGATCAAAGAGAGAGGGGTGGAGAGGAGCAGGAAGAAGGTGGCAGATGGGGGAAGGAGACAGGAGGTCCCAGTTCAGAGGGTAAATGAAGGAGGGAAAGGGGAGGAATGGAAGACGGGAGGGAAAGAGGGATCTAAGAGTCACAGAGTCATCAGCAGTGGGGTGGCAAGCAGAAGGAAGGAGGAAATGGGTGGTACTGAAGGGACATTGAAAAATCAGTTTGCAGTACTGGCAGGACTGGATGATGTGTTAGGGGGAGTGCTGGGAGGAGGAGCTGATGACAGACCAGGTGAGAAGGGAATGGGGGCAAGGGTTGAAAGGATATGATATGGGGATAGGTTGAGTAAGGGGCTGTGGGGAAGGGGGGGAAGGGAGGTATGAGAAGAAAGGGGTAGGGATGCATCAGCGGGAGGAGGCAGATGGAGCCCGGCAGAGAGGGGAGGTAAAATCAGAGGAGAAAGGGGAGAAGGAGGGCAGAGTAGAGACAGGGGACATTACAACAGGAGTGGAAGTGGGAACAACTGTGCTGGAGGAGGAATGGAGAGGAAGGGAACAGCATAAAGGAAGGACAAGGTGAGTAGAACATGAAAACGGGGGTGGGATCCTAGTGCTGGGAGACTCAATTCTGAAAGGAATCAGATGGGGAAGCAAGCAGGAGAGGCATAGTCGCATATGGATGGGGGCCATGCCAGGCATGACAGCAGAAAGGGTGGGTCAGTCTGTTCTGAAGTACGCTAGGAGGGGTAGGGAGAAACCTCACATAGTTCTGCATTTGGGAACAAATGACCTGGTGGGAAATACAGTAGATGTAGTCCAGAGGAGGTTTGAGGAGCTGGGACTAATTTGTGAGGAGGCAGAAAAAACAGTAAGTTTCTCTGAGGTGCTTCCAGTACACCAGGCGAGCACGTCAAGGAAGTTGAGGATAGAGGAATTTAACACGTGGCTAAGAGTATGATGTCAGTCCAAAGGGTATGGGCTGGTGGGGGGTTGGGAAGGACCTGGGAGGGCAAGGATCTCTATGCTAAGGATAGGCTACACTTAAGTGAGGAGGGAAGGAGGGTATTGAAAGAGAAACTGGGGGAATACTTGGAAAACAATGAGAATTTAAACTAGAAGAGGGGGTGGCAAGTGGGCAGGAGTCAGGCAGGATCCACAGGTAGGGAAGCCAAACGAGCTTACGCCCCATACCAGCAGCAAGGGACTTGGGGGAAGGGGGTCAGGAGGGGATGCTAGAATGGAGAGCAAGTAGGGAGAGGGGTGAAGGAAGCGGGGTGGAGGGTGGTAAGTTTGAATGCTAGGAGTCTAGGGAACAAAACAGCAGGGTTACAGGCTGTCATGGCAGACGGGGAAGTGGACATGGCGGCCATCACCGAGACATGGTCCACCAATTACCATGACTGGGACCTGGCAGTACCGGGGTATAGGATATTTTGGAAGGACAGGGTAAAAGGAAAAGGAGGATGGGCTGGTGCTGTACATGAGGGAAGGACTGAAGTGTGTCAGGGAGGAAGGGGAGGAGGGCAGGCCGGAATCATTATGGGTGCAGCTCCAGGACTCCAAAAATAGGACCCTCAGGATGGGAGTGGTGTACAGGCTACCCTCTCAGATTGAGGAGTTAGACAGGGAGACTATCACTACAGATCAGAAGGACCTGTGGGAGGGGCAGCACGGTTAATTGTGGGTGACTTCAACCTGCCAGGAGTGGATTGGGGTACCCCAGCCACCGTGAATAGGAAGGAGCAGGTACTTCTGGATGCTTTCCAGGACAGCTTCCTGTTGCAGATGGTCAATGAGCCAACCAGGTTACGGAACACCCTAGACCTCATGCTGGTAAATGGTGAGTTTGTGAGGGAGCTGGGGGGTGGAGGAACTGCTGGTGGGGAGTGACCACCACTCTGTGTGATTCATGATAAACATGGGGAAAGGGGGAGTAGGAACAGGCACAAGGGTGTAGACTTCAGGAGGGCGGACTGCGGGAGGATGAGGGAAATAGTACAGGGGTATCTGGCCAGGATCCATCCAAACTTGGACACTAACCAGAAGTGGGAGGTAATTAAACTGGGAATTGAGGAGGCAACTGTAACATGTACAAGGGTCCAGAGTAAGAGGGCTAGGGCCAAGAAGCCTAGCTGAGTGAGCAGGGGGGGGGGGCATGGAAAAAGTAAGGAAGAAAAGAGCCGCCTTTAGAAGGTACAAAAAAACAGGGAGAGGGGAGGACAGGGAGGAATACCTGAAGGAGTTGAGGGAGATGATAAGGGCAGTCAGGTCAGCCAAGGTTTCCATGGAACTCAGGCTAGCACAGGGCATCAAAGAGGGGGAGAAGGACTTCTTTAGGCACATTAGGGAGAAAATGAGTTGTAAGGATCAAATAGTAAGGATAAAGAGGGATGAGGGATGGGTGGAAACAGGGGCAGAAGAAGCATTAAACGAGTACTTCTGCTCAGTAGTTACTAAAGAGAAAGGGGGAGCTGTACCCAAAGGGTGTGGGAGGGTGGGCATGGGGTGGGGGAGGTGACAGACAGGGAAATCCCAGTGGGCAGAGTAAGGGAACATTGTTTAACCAGGAGTAGCACACTAAGCCGAAGCTTGTTTCCAGATGCTACCTGGGAGCACAAGGAAGTTAAGTGACTTGCTCAGGATCACACAGTATGCACCTAGGTAGCTATGGGATTCAAACCCAGGTCTCCAAATCTGCAGCTCAAAGCCTTAACCCACTGTGCTGGAGGGCTTGAGGGCACTAAAGGTGGACAGGGTGCCAGGGCCAGATGGCATACACCCCAGGGTGCTTAAGGAGCTGGCCAGAGTCCTGGCAGAACCCTTGGCAGACCTGTTCACTGCCTGCATTGACTCAGAGAGTGTACCTCAGGACTGGAGAATGGAGCACGTGGTACCCCTCCACAAGAGCAGCCCCTAGGATGAGCCAGGGATCTACAGATGGGTAAGCCTCACATCCATCGTGGGAAAGTTGATGGAGACAATCCTGAAGGAGAAGCTGGTTTCCTTCCTAGAAGCTAATGGGCTGCAGGACAGTAGACAGTATGGATTTGTCTCAGGCAGTTACTGTCAGACCAAACTGGTGGAGTACTATGACTGGGTAACCAGGCAGTAATACAGGACCATGCAGTGGATGTCCTGTACCTGGACTTCAGTAAGGCATTTGAGTTGGTGCTGCATGGGAGGCTAGGAAGTAAGCTGGAAGGCACAGGGGTGGCGGCGAAGATGGTGGGATGGGTAGTGAACTGGTTGCAAGGGAGATAGCAGAGGGTGGTGGTGGAAGGGGAGCTCTCATCTCTCAGGGCGATGACAAGCGGGGTGCCACAGGGCTCTGTACTGGGGCCGGTGTTGTTTGGGATCTTCATAGCAGACATCTCAATAGGCATCAAGAGCAAGATCTGTCTGTCTGCAGACAACACCAAGATGGGAGCAGTAGTGGATGACTTAGAAGGGTGGCAGGGTTACAAGATCTGGCAAAATTGGAGGCCTGGTCGGACACTTGGCAGCTGGGGTTCAATGCCAAGAAATGCAAGGTGCTACATTTTGGTGCAAAAAAACCAAGGAGGAGCTATCAGGTGGGGGGATACAACTAGCCAAGATGGAGGAGGAGAAGGATCTGGGGGTGATCATAATGGGAGCAATGAACAACTCAGCATAGTGTAGAAAGGCAGCTGCAAAGGCCAACAGGATGCTGGGTTGTACTGCCAGAGGCATATCCTCCAGGAGGGGGGAGGTGATCCTGCCGCTATACTGGTCACTGGTTAGACCACACCTAGAGTACTGCATGCAATTCTGGTGACTGTACCTGAAGAAGGACATTAGGTTACTGGAGGGGGTGCAGCGTAGGGCAACAAAAATGATCCAGGGACTAGGGGACTTACCCTACGAGAGTAGACTGAGGGAGTTGAACATGTACTCCCTGGAGGAGAGGAGGGATGGGGGGATATGATTGAAACCTTCAAGTACATGAAGGGAATAAATAAGATGGGCATGGAGGGGCTTTTCAAATTCAGGAAGGGGAGAGACACTCAAGGGCACAATCTAAGAATGGAAGGGGGAAGGTTCAGGAGGGAAATGAGGAGACACTTTTTTACGGAGAGGTCGGTGTCTGTGTGGAATGCATTGCCAGAGGAAGTGGTATCCTATAGAAAAGTGGTCTGCTTCAAAAGGGGATGGGACAGGGTAAGGAGGGAAGGTTACTGGAGGGGGAGGGCAGGGAGGGACAGCTGCAGTATAATGGCTGCTAGCTGCACAATTGAGCAGACTTGATAGACCACAAGGCCTTTATCTGCTGGCAAGTTCGTATGGATAGTGTGACCAACACAGGGAATTGGGGGGGGGGGCATTTAAGGGAGCTGTGTGAGAAAGTACATAAAGCACCAATAAGGGGAACAGGACTGGATAGTTTGGGACACTATATTGTATGATGGAATGGATGGAAAGACTAAGATCGGGGGATATGATAAGAGAAATGACAATGCTCATCCTTCAGCCACCAATATCAGTGTTACTTCTTGAGTGCTCCTGTCTACCCCATCAGCCACTCTGTCCATTGAAAATTGGGTGCCTCACCCGCACCATGCTATCCCATGTCCTTTGACACAGAGAGGGGGAGAGAGAGAGAGAGAGAACCTTTGGGTCTGTTTGTGAACCAAGGTCTCAGAGATGCCAAAACAGGGCTTGGCATCAAAATTAGCTTTCTTAACTAGTTTAGTGAATGGCAAGCTTTTTGATACCAAGGGGATAAAAATCCACCTTCTGCCAATCATAAAGAAAAATTGTAGTTAATTTTCTCTTGGCTACTAGGTGTCTTACACTAGATATCTGTACTTTTGACATTTTCATTCAAGGCTGTTTGCATGTTGCCGCCCTTGGAAATCACCATGTCTAACAGACTATTTCCTGTCCTTTTGCAGGGCCTCTTCCCCCTCAGAACTTCACCGTCGTGACAGTAACTTCTACTTCTGTCCGGGTCACGTGGGAGCCCGCCTCATCTGGCATCACGAGTGGTTACATTCTCAACATTACCAGCAGCCAGAATACAAAGAGCCGATATATACCGGAAGGCAGTCTGGCTTCCTACACGGTGCGGGATCTGGTTCCTGGCCAGCGGTACCTGCTCTCGCTGTCCACAGTCCTAAATACAGAGGATGGTCAGGTTCCTAGCAGCCCTTTACATCTCTTCATCACCACCTGTAAGTACGAGATAAGGTCGGGGGAATCGTCAGTAATAGGACTCCATTTCCTGTGTAAAATAGTCCAGCTGAAGTGTAACATATGTATCATTCATAGATCAGAACTATTTCTAGTAGATTTGTGTGAAATTTTTTTTCGCACATGGATATTTTATTAAAAATGTTTGCAGCATTTTCACTTGCAAAATAAGTTGTTTGATTGCAGGGGTGAGGAAATGCATTTTGTATTTTTTCCGCATTCTAAGCTGTTTGTTTGTTAACATGGTGAAATGTGGAAACAATTTAGTAAATTTTTCCACATTCTGCCTAGTTTGAAAAAAAAATCATGGTATAGTAAAAACTTCCCAAAATGTAGAGATTTTGCAAATATTTTTCCACATTTTGCAAACTTTGGCAAAAGCAATATGCAGGACATTGCAAAGCTTTAACATCTATGCTTTAAAGAGCCCCTGAGGTCTCCGAAAAAAACTTTGATAAAAACATAATATTTGGACATAACAGCTTACATTTCATGTAGAAAACAATGCACGGGTAACCAGGCACAACAAGGCCGTGTTTCCATCAAGGGACTCTGATAACATTATGGGGACCTTGAGAGTAAAGCTCAAGAGGACTCTGATGCCATCAAACCCCCCTGAGAGGAACAAAACCTTGTTGTGCATGGTTGTCCATGTGTTAGGATGTGGATTGAAATATTAAATAAAAAAATGCTTTTTGTGTCTCAATTTTTGGTAATATTTTTTATTATAGCAAAAAAAAACAACAAACAAACAGAAACCCACCCTCACGAAGCAGCTAAAATCATGCCCTGTGGAGGTGGAGGTTTTTGTATTTTAAAATGAAACAACAGAAGATTCAGTGTTAGGGAAGGGTCTGGGTTTGTGTGTTTTGGGGGGAAAATGAAAGTAAAACAGATAGTATGAATTTCCATTCTAATGAAAAAACAAAACAAGCTGCTGTACCACAGAAGGATACAGCAGCAATAAATGACCTTTGAACTTTCATATAGCATCTTTTTTGTTAGGATTAAAATCCATGCACAACAAGGGGCAACCATATACTATATAGAGCATAACATATGGGTAGGGGTTATTATGAGATCTTACTTCGAGGGGGCTCCTGCAGCAGGCAACACCGGTAGGACTGAAGCCGCCAGGTGCCAGGACCACATGGAAAACTTCTAGGTAGCAGTCTACCACGGGGGACTGCCCCCAATTGATGTCAGCACGCTGACGTCTGCCTATCCTGTAAAAGGGGATGGTCCCCCAGACCCACCTCAGCTCTTTTCCCGCCATCAACCCACGCTCGTCGGAACTCCACAGACACCTGCTTCAGTTGTCTGCCACTTTCTTTGCACTATAACTGTGATTTATTTCTTTTTTCCAGTAAATTTAGCATCGATTTTCAGTGTTTTTCACCATTTCAGTTATGTTGTCTTCTCCAGCCTTGTTTTTCGGCCGGCTTACAAAGTGTCAAAGATGGTCACTCTTCCTGCCTGCTCTACTTTAGCCCCAACCAAGACACCGAGGCCTGCAAGCACTGCCAGGACTTCATCCAGGTCACATGGAGACACTGCTTGAAAACTCTCCAGAGCTACCTTCTTCAACAGAAATTAGACATGAAGGAGAAGAAGCTTCAGGCTAAAAGTTCTTCCACCTCCCCAGCCTCCGGGGCTTCATCATCTTCTTCTTCCCAGAAAGAGAGGTCGTCTGGGGGAAGCATAAGCACTGGGACCATCCTTGGTCAGCCTGTCTCTTGTAGTTTCCGCATAGACTGGCTTCCACCTTGGGGGTCTTCCTCCCATGGGGGGTCAGCCCCTCCAGCCTCAGCAGCCATCACTCCGTCCGGGTTGCCGGTCATCCTGCTACCCACACTCATCTCTGTCTAGGGCAGTGGCTCCTCAGGGCAGTGGACTTTGTCTCTTGCCTCCAAGCCCCGATGCTTAGGCCCTTAGTTCCCATGGGTCCTCAGCCAGGTGGCTCAACTGGGGCTGTTGCCTCCGGCGGTGATCTTCGCCCGGCACCCCCCCCCCAGTCAAGACATTGCCTTCATCGGTCCCCGACTCTGGGGCCAACGCTAGTCCTTCCAGAAATTGCCCAGAGCAAGCGTTTGCCTCTTCCTCAACGCAAGCGACATCTCTGGCCCTGCCTTGGGGGAACTCCCCCCCCCCTTGCAGGTACCAGCCTCACCTCGGAGGCTTACATTGGCTGCTTCTCCAGACCGGCACTAGACTTCGCCTCTAAGGCTGGCGCTGGCTACGCTGATGCCTGCACCGACACCTCAGCCATTTGTCACCTCCACCCCAGCCTGCGCTGCAATCGGTGCCTGCTGGACCAATGACAGGGTACCCTACGCTGCCTCCTCCACCGACATATCAGTACCCTCCTCCTCACTATCCTTATCCACTGTACAACCCTCATCCACCAGTGGATTACAGTGCCTTGTTCACAGCCTGGTGGGCATTCATAAAGGACAAGAACACTCACAGGAGGGAACCCCCCTCCAAGGGACCCAGACCGGGCAGGACCTAGCAACCCCCGTGCCACAGAGGCTTCTGGGGGTCACACAGGCACCTCCCTCCAGCATATGGATGACCATCGCCCTCAGACGCTGGTCCCAGGCAGTGATCTTTCAGGAGATGATTCCTCCTCTTCCTCCTTGGAGTCGTCAGAGGATTCCAGGGGCTCCTCTGATAGTCAGGGGCTTTCTAAGATTCCTTCTTTCTGGATGTGATGCACCATATCCAGTCCCTTGTGGGATGGGAGACAGAGGAGCTCAACCCGGAGCGCCATCGCCTGCTGCGTTATTTGCGAAGGCAAAGACCCTCCCTTTACTGCTCCCTCCTCTGACTTAGGCATGTGATGATGTTACTAAGGTGATGTGGAATCATCCTTCTTCCACCCCACCTTGGCCAAGAAGGCGGACCGCCTTTACCATATGCCAGTGGGTAAACCCTTCTTTGGTGAGCACCCCACGATGGATTCAGTGGTCACGAATTCTGCTCATGACCGTATTAAGAGAAGTCTGAACATCTTAGCATCCACCCTTCAGATAAGGAATCTTGCCAGCTAGACCAATTGGGCAAGCGGGTGTTTTTCTCGGCTACACTGGCCATTCGGGTCCAGAACTATTTGGCCCATATAGTGCAGTACCAGAATGCCCTCTGGGATCAGGTGAAAGATTTGTTTGCAGCCCTCCCTGAGGACTCCACTAAAACGTAGTTGGCCCAGCTCCTTAAGTCTGGCTCTGACATGGGCACCCATGTGCTCAGGGCAGCTTACAACACTGTCGATGCTTCCGGGCATGGGGCTGCAGCAGGGGTCTGCATTTGCCGCCATTCTTGGCTCTGGGTGTCTGGTTTTGCATCTGATGTTCAGGCTAAGATAATGGATGCCCCTTTCCAGGGATCAGTCTTGTTTGGGGGAGATACCCAGGATATCATCTTCCGCCTTCAGGAATCGAGTAAGGCCCTGAGGTTAGTATATTCCATGTACTGCTCTCAGCCACAGTCTTCCCAATGTCAGCCCTTTCACCGGTCCTCTTGCCAGCCTCTCAAGGGCCAACAATCCAAAGGACCCTTCAAGTGTAAGGTAACTACTCCACCAACTGGAGTAACTGCTTCTAGGGCCCCCAGAGTGCCCTCAGCCGCTCTGCCCACCCCTGGCTTCACTGCCTGACTCCTTGCCCAACCTTCCCTCCAGCAGAGGCTTTGGGGGAGGCGGTCGGGGGGTCAGTTCTCCCTATACCTAGATGGGGGGCGCACTGTAACCTCAGATCAGTAGGTGCTTCAGATTATCAAATGGGGTCACACCCTCGAGTTTCTGGAGCCTCCTCCAGAAAGCCCTCCTTTGCACTCCCATTACCCGCAGTTCCACATTTCCCTTATTTGGGAAGATATTCAGGTGCTCCTGTGCAAAAGGGCCATAGAGCCCATCCCCCCAGCTCAAAGAAGAAGGGAGTTCTATTCCCTCTTCTTTCTCATCCACCAAGAAAACAGGGTATCTGAGGTCAATCCTGGATCTCAGCCACCGGAACCTTTAGGTAGAAACTTCAGGTGCTGTTACCCCTTCACCAAGGGGACTGGCTGTGCAGGATGCTTATCTCCATATCCTGATTTTCCCAGCCCACCGTCGCTTCCTTTGCTTCTGCTTCCAAAGGGACCACTTTCAGTTCCGGGCCCTCCCTTTTGGCCTTTCAATGGCACTTCTGGTCTTTGCCAAGTGCCTGGCAGTGGTGGCTGCAGCTCTGTGGAGACAAGGTTTTTATGTGTTCCCTTACCTGGACAATTAGCTACTGATGGCCCCCTTCAGGGATCTCTTGTTGCAGACCCTGGAAGGCACCTTTCAGCTCTTCTAGCTCTTGGGGATAACTATCAACCTGCCAAAGTCTTGACTCTCCCTGAGCCAACACCTCCAGTATATAGGAGCAGTCTTGGACTCGTCCCAGGGCAGAGCCTTCCTGCCGGCTGTCAGGGCAGAGCACTTGATAGCACAGACCTGGCTAGTATCCTCCAGTCGTCAGGTACCAGCCTGAGTGTTTCTTCGTCTGTTGGGGCACATGGCAGCGGCTATAACCACAGTTCCCCTGGCCCGCCTGTGTATGAGGGTTCCCCAGTGGACACTTTGGGCCCAATGAGACCAACACACCGATGACTTGGAACAGCTGGTGCTGGTTTCCAACCCAGTGAGACGGACCTTGGAGTGGTGGCAGAACCCACCAGTCTCCTGATAGGGATTCCATTCCACTTTGTCCCCCCTCAGCAGATTCTCAAGACGGATGCTTCGGGTCTGGGCTGGGCTGCCCACCACTTAAGAGGAAAATTGTTGGTGAGAGCAACACTCTCTAAACACCACAATTCTTATGGTCTACAACTGAAGTCAGTTGTGAGAGCACTGTCTTATTGTGGCTGCATTGTTCTTTTAACAGTGAGTGTGCTATTGGACTTGG